>JAJEKV010000064.1:6226673-7426673 GCA_021234155.1 Isoetes taiwanensis | reverse complement strand
GATAAGCCACATGCCATTGGCTTTGAAGTTATCAAGATTGTTAGCATAGCTTGGCCCATGTGCACCTATGTATATTTCTGTAAAGGCACCCTGTGATAAAACCACAGTTAAACCATTAATACTAGTTCAGTTAAACCATTAATACTAGTTCATGAAAAAAAAGAAAAAAGAAAAAACATCAAAGTTAAAAAGCAATAAACAATAGTTTAGGGTCGGCATCATCCAAATATATGCAGTATAACAAATAATCTCTCTAGAAAGCAAAGAATATAGGCCTAGACTGGATCTATTTTCCAGTTCTCCAATTTCAAGTTGGGTATTTTAATCTGCAGCTACAGGTTTGACTACAAATGCACTTGATTTTCTGTGTATTCTCATTGCAGGGATTCTTATTCTAACTATAGCGAACAACAATGTCTGGCAATATCCAAAAACACCTGCTTCCGAATTCTGCGTTACCATGCATCCAACAGGCAACCATGCAATTGATGTGTCCTTTATCTGGTGAAATGTTATAACAATCTTGCATATGCACAGAATACCAACGACTGATAGTTACTAGGCCAGTGCAAGCATATGAATTACCACAATTCAAATCTATAAACAATCAGATATACATGCATGCACCTAATCAATGGAAGAAACACCAAGGGAACAAAATAAAGGAAGGAAGGAAGGAAAAGGGCCACAGTTGTGTGAGCTCAAAAGTTACTATGCTCAAAAGACACTTAGAATTTTTAATTTGCAAGTGAAGAGGAACATTTAGTAGCACCTTTAGAAAATAATGGGATAAAAAGAGTCTGTACATCAGGGGCAAATGGCATAAGTTTGAAATCTTATGACATCGATAATGTTTTCCCTCAATCCACGCGAACATTTAGCTTGATGCCATAAGTAAAAAATTTGTACTGTCACTGCAGCAGCAAGATGACACTACAAATCCCACAATATAGTGAAAAGAGAGATTGGCCTTATTCTAATTCAAACTTGTATATCTGTGTTTCTTTTCTTTTCCTTGCAACTGCGAAAAATTAAACAACCTGCACAATTTACCCTAAACCCTGCTTGCTTATGACATATTGGCACCAGAAAATGCGATGCCAACATGCCTTACTTCTCAATCTGCACAATGCAGTAAGAAACAGGGAGAGACCACACAGTCTAGTGTAAGAAGATCACAGCCAAATTTATGCCCTTCTCATAGTCTTGCTGGGCAAAATCTAAGCACATTTGCAGCTCTCTTTTCCAGAGAACTTCATCAGGAACTTCTTCAAGCATTGTACAGAGTATGAGAGATTATGCCATGAATGATGTATAACATAGTAATCAAAGCAAGTTTGCCCGTGGATATCTTTTGAAACATGTTGCTCTAAAAGGATCTATACATGGAAGGGAATAACAGAATTTGTAGAAAAGTTGTCGAGAGACCAGGGCCAATATGTTTTCACCTTGCCTCTTGTTACAAAAAATCATTGCAAATCAAATGCCTGGGTCAGGAGGCTTGAAAGGAAAGCATTGATCTCTTGTGCAGGGGCCACTGATAACTGATCGATTGTTCTTGTAGAATTATAAATCTGATGCAGATCATCATGCAAATCTTTGATAAAGGCAAGCCCTTTATCTTTTGTGCCACCGTCTTATAGAGAATGTCAAGCAATACAAACCTCACCATCACCGCAAGAAGAACTAAAGGATGTGCCAAAAGGCAGCAACGCTGAGAGAGCTTGCAATAATCGCCGTAATACAAAATGGCAAAATTAGTGGAAATGGTAACCCCCACATATTTAATGGCTCTTCCTAAATAATATTCAACAATTTTTTTGACATTTTCCAATATCATACCACAAATTTCTTCAAGACAGAAAGATTTTTCTTCACCTTTGTACTGCACATCGATCAAGGGGCTATTTCCTGCTTCACAACCTAATTTAAAGGGCCTATTCTTAACATCCCAATGAATGCTAGAATCTGGAGATTTTTTGCCCATAAGACGCTTCAAATCTGCACTTTAATATAGGGTAAAGATCTGAGAGAACAAATGCCTAAGCCTATGAATAAAAAAGAAGATGAAGCAAGGCAAAAAAAAAAAAAAAAAAAAAAAAAAAAAAAAAAAAAAAACTTACGGTCGGCATGAGAAATGGCAAAGCAGGCTGGAATTTCCAACTGCCAATGTGCCTGGAAAGGATTTTTGTGCCTCACAACAGAGCTCCAGACCACCTCTAGCGAACATCCGTTAACTACAAAGTTAAGCTTTTCATAGCGCCGGATCAAGAAGCCCGATATGCATGCATAAATGCACAAAGAACACACCAGTAACAGATATATGATGAGGATGCCAAGAATTCTTTGTTTTGTCTTCAATAGAGAATCTATTTGCATCACAATAATATGGCTCCTTGAAACCTTGAAAAGATGATTCAACTGTAAGTGCAAAATCTACTCCTGCAATGTTCACCTAACCTGACCGCATTGTCCATAACACGTCTTTGCTGCAACCACAATAAATGTTTTATCTTCCCTGGATCCAAGAGCATCCTGCATGTGCATGTACCTGGAATAAAGGAGCAAGAAGTTATCAAATTTAAGTAATGGAAGAAAACAAATAGACAGATTAAAGAGATGTTATTAGGTGCAGCCAATTAAAACAATTAAAATATGAGAAGCAACGGTGTATGTAACCTGTTAATAGATAATCTTATGGTATCTCCGCACGTCCCTTGCTTAATTCAACGTCCCTTCCAAAAACAGTTTTTAAGCAAGAACCACCTACAAAATAAAGACCAATTTCCTTGTTAGCAATTACCGTTGCAAATACGTTTTCTCTGTAGGGTTTCTGTGGCAACCGGTAGACACTTTGACAGACTGTATCTCTCACACCCGGTGTCAGATTTTTATGTGCTTGGGCTTGTTGGAAAGCTGGTTCAGAGAGCTTTCCAACGGTGTATGATACCTGCATATTTGTCTTTGTTTCAGTGCTCAAATCTGCTGTTTTCCGGGCTGTGTGCTAGGGTTTTTGTGGCAGCCCTTCTTCTTCCTTCTTTGAGAAGTATAGCCCTCGCCTGATGCCGTTGTTGGCCTTGGCCATGCGGTGTTGAAAGGTGTGTGTTGTACTCTTATTGAAGGTTACGAGAATGTTTTACTAATTCATACCCTAGTTCCTGATGGTGCTGTTGATGAAAGTCCGACACCAATATAGGGATTGGCGTATGTTTTAGTAAGTATTCGATTGGTCTCGTCTTGCGGCAGAATTTTGGTCGGTCATATCTCTCGCATCCGGTGTCAGATTTTCATGTGCTTGGGCTTGTTGGAAAGCTGGTTCAGAGATCTTTCCAGTGGTGTATGGTACCTGCATGTTTGGCTTTGTTTCTGTGCTCAAATTGGCACTTTTCCAGGCTGTGTGCTAGGGTTTCTGTGGCAATCGGTAGACACTTCGACAGATCAGATCTCTCGCATCCGGTGTCAGATTCTTATGTGCTTGGGCTTGTTGGAAAGCTGGTTCAGAGATCTTTCCAACGGTGTATGATACCTGCATGCTTGTCTTTGCTTCAGTGCTCAAATCTGCACTTTTCCGGGCTGTGTGCTAGGGGTTTTTGTGGCAGCCGGTACACACCAGATATCCAGGAGTCGTCGCCCAAGTCATACCCCAAGTCATGGCCACAGATTACAGTCCGCAGGTGGACCCCACACTTGGTTGGTGAGCTACCTCATACCACACCAACCCATCCCGGAAGGCCCAAACACACCAACCACCGGCTGACCCCACGCAGCAGAGCCTCGGGAAGACCATGAAGCGGGGCCACCAAGGAAGAGGCCTCGCAGAGGGAGAGACGTCTTCCATGAAGAGGGAGGCCCGAGCCAAGGCCCACTCGACCCGGCAAAGGGGCACATAGGCAATCCGCCAAATGCTTGGAGCCGCATCCAGCGCAGGGTTGAGGCCAACAGTGCGCCTTCTGCGTGCCTCCCCGACAGAGGTGGAGAACATAACATCTCGGATGTTGCGCAGCGCTTGGTGCCGAAAACCGGCGAATCACGTAATTGGAGGATCGCGTCACGACAGGCGATGATAGCATCCACTTGCTACAATTTGACGACGGCAATACCCAGAGCTTGCGATATGAGGGGGCGTAGACACCGTGGTTGGCAGCTTGCGGAAGCCGGACGCAGATGTGAACCGGGTAGAGCAGAGACACTCGTAACCCCGCCTCGGATCCAGGCCGAGGTTGAGGAGGCTAAGGCCACGCCCGAGGAGCACAAAGCCGCCCCTCCCCGAGGTTGCGGAGGCCGCCACTTTGAGACAAGGATTCCAGTCGCTGGAAGCTAGCCAGGCGTAACCGAAAGTGCTCTTCGAGTAAGGATTTAGCACGATCGGAGCTACAAAAAGCGGGCGCCGCCGCCCAGCAAGGCAAGGGCCTCTATGCCGGTGGCACATGAGCAACTCCGCCATTGCACGCGGGAGATGGCAAGACATGACAACGCCCCGCAAGAGCCGAGCTCCGGACTCGGAAAACGTAAACCACAAAGAAAGAACACACCAACCCCGCCCCACCAACCTACAGGACGTCAACCTGGAACACATGCTGCGGACACATCAGATCACGCCGGGCCGCCACCACCCCGGCGCCGGCCACAGCCTATGCCTCACCCACCTCAACCAACACTTGGTGCGGCCCCTTAACTTCAGAACAGAGACGCAGGAGCCGCAATGTGGTAGTGCGAGGCCTGACGGAGGAGTCGGAGAACATCTCACTTCCGACCTGCATTACTGATCTTGACCGATGATGTTCCCAAAGACTGTGACCATTGGAAAGGCGAAGTCGTCATGGAATTCCAGCCACGATCGCCCGGGGTGGTCATCTTCACAGGTTGAGAGCGCGTGCGGGCGGGTGGCCATCCCGCGGCCGGCCGGAAGTTGAAGGGGACGGCTCAGACGTTGGACCGACTTGACCCCAAAGACAGCAAGAGACTTCGGCGCGAGCTGGCCAAAGTCAGGGACTGCCGCAGACATGGAGGGGCAGCGGGGCTGGTCCGGGGAAGGATGCGCGAATTCAGGCAGCCAAACAGGGATGCAGGCACTCCGGCCCCTCGAGTCCCCTCTGAGGGGGCCCCAGCGGCACAGGCATCCACATCTTCCGCTCCCCCTGGGACCACCACTACCACCGGACCTGAAGTGGCGATGCATGCCACTAAATAGGGATCGTGCCTCAGCGTGGTATCCCGAATTGCCGCGGCTTTCCATGGCGTAAGGGGACAGCCTCAATTCCGCCGCCATGGACATGGACCTTATCTTCCTCATGGAAACATGGGAACATGCCGGTCACGAAAGCTACCCGATTTGCGGTGATACCGCGCTTCCTCTGCCTTCAATGAGTGCACCGAAACGAGGACACGGAGGAATTGCGTGTTATTACCGCATGGCACCCTTGGCCCAATCGGTCTCCCCACAGTAAAGGCGACAGGCACAACAGACAATGCGGGTACGAAAACAACGATGGCAGCCCTCTCTTTGTGTATGCTTTTGCTACTTCCCACATGCTTTGAGCAACTTTTACCACACGCACTTGGATGTGGATGGCGGCAGAGCCCTATGTCGATCTATATGATGACATACGGCCAGCATGCACAATTGGGCAAGGTCATGTTGCTTGAGACTTCAATGCGCCGCATTGTAACGCGAAAGCGGATCCCAAAATTCGCACCTCTAGCTGAGGATGTGTTGCAAATGGACCCTTGCAGAGATGGTTTGGCCAAGGGCGTCGGATGACGCCGGTGACACGGTATGGCCGGGCAAATTTTCTTTCGGGCAATATCTTTGACCGGTCATTTGCAATGGCTGGCACAGTGGTCGCCCTCCAGCCGCTTCACTTGTAGACGGGGGAGAACCAGGGGGCGGCACCAGGTGTGGTGGATTACGTGCTAGCGGACGAGCAATGCCTACACTTGATCACTGCCCGCTGTCGGGACGGTGGCCGGACGGCGAAGTAGACTCACCATCACCCCTGTTCTTGCGGATAGATTGGCAAAGCCAACCGAGCACCCATTGCCCCAACACCCCATGTACCACGGTTGCGTCTGGACTATGATCATGCGGCGGTCTATGCGAGGATGCTTGAGCATGAGCTGCCGGGAGTGCTGCAACTCCCCACACTTCAACAAAGACGGCCCAAATTAACCAGCTCCTTCCGAGGGTAGGGGATGGATGCTTTGGGAGAGACTGCCTCGACGATCCACGGGGGCTGCAACCACCTTCCCCGCAATCATTGGTTCGATGATCTAATGTCGGAGTTGAAAGCGATGGCTCCGCCAAGTGCTGGACCCCACCATTCTCCCAAGCAGTCGTCCCGTCAATACCGCTCCTTCCTCAAGACCAAGAAAGCCGTGTACCTTTATGAGCACCAAGAATGATGTTTGGTCTTCTAGACCGCCACCCTAGGGCCTTCCGAGAAAAGGTCTTGAGTAAGCATGCACATTACCACGTGAAATATTACCCCGAACAATGGGTGAGATACTTGCGGCGGTTGTATGACCCAATGGGAAGCCGGGCACCAAGCATTCTCCATGACAGTGCCTAGCACCGGTCATTCGGAAGGGATGTCATAATGGGCCTCGCAACGCCGCTAATCGGAAGGCGGCGCAGATTTGGATGGTATCGCAGAGCTTCTCAAGTGGGCGGGCCCCAATGGTGCCGGTTCTCCAAAGACTCTTCAACGAGGGCATTGCAAGAAGGCTTCCCCATTTGGACTACCGGTAGAGTTGTGCCCATATACAAAGCGGGGGGACCCCCACCCCGATAACTATCGTACCATTATGGTCGGTTCGTCTTTGCCAAGTTGCTTGCGGGATTCTTGAGCGGCGATTGACACTTTGGGCGGAGGATGGAGAAGTCTTGGCTCGCCGTGAGTAAAAGCAGCCCAGGCATTCTACTATTGACCATATCTTCACTCTGCGAACACTCATAGAGGATAGCCGGATCGGCCTTGAGAATGCATCTTGTTGCTTTGTGGATTTCGCAAAGGCTTTTGACACAATGCCTCCGGATAAGTTGTGGGGACAGATTGAGACAGACTAGGGACCCCGTCGACTTGCGAATGCTATATACTGAACCTATAATGAGGCTTGCTCCGGTCGTCTCACAATCGCTTCGGGGAGCCCGTTGTTAGTAGCATTAGGGTGCGCCAGGGCTGCCCTCTATCCCCGGCACGCTCTTCGGCTTGTACATTGACCAGCTAGAAGAATGGTTAGCGAGCACCTGGGAGGCGCAATTGATGCACCACATAATCCGACAACTCATATATGTTGATGATGTTGGCCTGCTCGCATATACCCCGGAGGACATGCAACGCCACCGGATGCTTTGGACACTTTCTCTCCCAATTCACCGACATGAGAGTTAACTTGGCCAAGACAAGGGTGCTGCTGGTCCCATCATCCCGGCACCCACGTCTTTCCTCATTCACTTACCAGGGGCAGGTAGTGGAGGTGGCTCAGTCTTATAAGTATTTGGGCATTGAGTTTTCTACTACCACACACCGGGATGCATCCATCGTGTTACTGGTCACTGCAGGGCCGGAAAGCCCTCAGATGCAATGCAAAACAACAATCACAAGGCGAGCCAGATGCATGGGGTCACCGGGCACACTTGTTCGGGCTTTGGTTGAACCGGGTCCTCCTCTATGGGGCGTAGTGTGGGGACCCTCTATCCCCGACGCTCTTCGGCTTGTACATTGACCAGCTAGAAGAATGGCTAGCCGAGCACCTGGGGAGGCGCCGTTGATGCACCACATAATCCGCAACTCATATATATGCTGATGATGTTGGCCTGCTCGCATATACCCTGAGAGGACATGCAACGCCACCGGATGCTTTGGACACTTTCTCGCCAATTCACCGACATGAGAGTTAACTTGGCCAAGACAAGGGTGTCTTCTTGGTCCCATCATCCCTAAGCACCCACGCCTTCCCTCATTCACTTACCAGGCGGGTAGTGGAGGTGGCTCACCTTTATAAGTATTTGGGCATTGAGTTTTCTACTACCACACACCGGGATGCATCCATCGTTATGGGTCACCGCAGTCGAAAACCCCAGATGCAATGCAAAACAACAATCCTGGGCGTAGTCAGATATGCATGGGGTCACCAGGCACACTTGTTCAGTGGCCTTGGTTGAACCGTCCTCCTCTATGGGGCGTATGTGGGGCCGTGATATCCCTCACCACTTGGAACGATCTAGAGCAGGTACGTAAAGCTTTCTTGGCCCTGCACCGGGAGTGAAATCCACGGTCCCATATCGATCTTGCTCCAAGAGACAAAGCTTCCTTCCATTCTGAGGGCTCATACTGAACGTCCACATTATTTACTTCCGGAAGGTGGTGGCTATGGATGAAGCCCGCTTCCCAACCTTGCTTTGGCAAGGGCGATGGGCCCGCAAATGACTCAAAGCCCTTTGGAAAGACAAGCAAGCTCGGTGGTTCTCGCTATGGAATGTGCAGGCACACCGCATGTGGACCGCTGCATAACCAAGGAACGCCTTGCCTTGAAGCGATGACTTGGATGCTTGCTTCATGGCCAAGCTTTGGGATGCGTGAGGCCCTATCACATGTCAAGGTGGCAAATTATCGACAAAGCCAGGTTAATCCCATGCTCACGAGGGGCCCACACCACTACTGTGGCACCCATCTACCCATGAAAAAGCGCCAGGTGATTGCTTCCATTCGCGACAGTGCACACCACCTCCGCATTGAGAGACGAGGAGATGGATTCGGGAGCCGCGAGGGGGCGAGTCCGGTCGATCTTTGTCAGCGCGCCATTGAGGATGAAAGTCACGCCTCCGTGGCTGTCCGTGCATTCGAGCATATCCGCCTCGGTATGCTTTCGGTTAGTTGTGCCCCCATCGCCTTGCATGAGCTAATGAGCACGGCCTCTGAGGCTTGTTGGGATCGTACCTCCGGGAGGTAATAGATATCGGACTTCTTATGCCCCCGTCCGGCATTAACCTCACCGTTGTACTTGTGATTATGTATATAATCAGTGCGATGTCAAAGATCCTTATTGCTACTAAGGTTTTTCCCCTAAAACCCTTCGGGCGGGGGTTTTAATCCTAGTAATACTTTCGCTGCTCTCTCTCTCTTTTGTACTTGGGTCCCATAGGCCAGTTGGTCTCCGTGGACGATAAAATCATATTCTACTATTCTGATATTAAGCACTCAAAGCTCTTGCAAAAATACAGAGGTCATACATACATATAATAAAACAAGACAACCAAATCATAGGAGCTGGCACAAATCTGGAATCCTCACAACTCTGTTTTAAGAAGGACACAATCTGTTTTGGGCTCTTGAATTCCGTGAGCATTATCCCCCTCGACCTCAAGTTTAAGATATTTTGTACCTTCAAAGGACAAAGGATTTTTGGCATCTGTATATGATCCTGCTTAATTGCTACAGATATAAGCGAAAAACATAACAGAGAATAAATACCGGTCTGCTTCACCACTTTATCTCGCAGTACTGATGCAAGGTCGCCTTTTTGTGTGGAGCAGTATGGAGGCGGAGGCTGGGAGCAAAATAGCGGCACAACATTGGGCTTTGGAACCACTGAGCCCGCAAATGCAAAAAGGAGTTCTGAAAAAATGAAGCCAAGAACATGGCGAAAATTTTGAAGCCTGCCCAATTCCTTTCCTTTCAGATTGGGACCATGCCTTTTAGATTATCCAGATTTGCCAACTCCTGCGGGATTGAATCCACGAAGGCCCTCAAAATTAAGCTCTATAATGAAGCGTTGAAGCTTTCAAACACCGGACTTAGAGATACTGGAGCTCAGGTCAGCCGCACTAGTCCCACATGACGAAAAAACAAATTAAGAAACCAAAGCCATATGAATCTGCATATAAAAGTGCATATGTACCCCAAGTCATTACACTAGATATTACGTGTTTCTAATACCACTTGTAAATATTGTTAGACCGCAATCAAAGTAAAAGTTCAATTGTTCTCAAGCCCAAAGTTACTGTGCTAGATATTTATTTATCCCTACTATGTAAATTTTGCTAGACATTTTTACATTCGGCAATCAAAGTATAACTTCAATTGTTCTCAAACCCAATTGTGTGTGCTAGCAAATTTTGTTGCGACTATGCAAATACGAAACTTAACAACCTTTAAGTGGCACTATTTTTCACTTGGGAGTTGCCAAATTGACTGTTCGTTTGGCTTTGATTGAATCATTATAGTGTGTCCTCGGCGCAATTGGTATTTGGTATTTTGCGTTATAAAAGGTAGAGTGATGACAAATTTGCATCTTGATTTTAGTTCTTCACGTATTTATTCATTAAATAAAGTTGCAATTTAAATAGAGCAACATTGCTCGAATTTGCATGCAAGGAAACTAAATGCCGGTTTAGATTACCAAGTTGATTGTAAATTCCTTGGCGAAGAAGGTAAACATTGCGCGGGATTCCTTGTTTTAAGTACCCTCAAAGCTCCAACACTTACAGCTTAGTTCTTCTGATTATTCACACAAACGTATTTGCTGCAGTTTGGATGGTCTCATCTTCTAAAGTCGCACATATTTGGCAACGTCATTTAAGCGCTTTTCTTGGAATTGTTGGATCTGTTCATGTCCTTCTCGAATCCGTGTCATATCCACAAAGGTGGTTGTCATAGATCTCCATGAACATTTTCCAGTTCTGCACCATCAAGGAAAGAAAGTATGAATAAGAACTTTTCTTATATGTTTCTTATATGTTTCTTATATGTTGCAAAGAAATACATGTTTCGCATTGCGTACGGACGCGTCTTAGTGCTTTGTTTGTGCAGGTACCATACATTCCTCCTCGAAGACTCACGACTCACCCGCACACAAGTAGAAAAAAAATCCTTGCAAGCGCCCGATTGATTGTACCAAGTTCTCCGGCAGTCCCCTTAAAATGAAATCGCTCCCCGATTGTCCACATTGGGAACGGACCACAAGGAATCCCAAGTTTGAATGTGTAGATACACCGAATGTGCTATCTCACTTTCTAGTCATATTATAGTTCGACCGCTTGGCACTAGACACCGATACAAGAATGCCAATCGGATAACCATAACATAGAAAATGTATTTGTGCCATTATAGAAAGATCCGGACATTTTCTCGAACCGTTCTTCATCCCCGAACATTCATAGATAATGATTCGCTTCAACCTAGAGATTCACCACCTTCCGGCCGCTTGTTTTGCCAAATATTTCTCTCGCCGTTCTTTCTAAAACACAAAGACCAACATTTTAGCTAGCTAATCCCGAACTAAGTGTATTGTCAAATAGATGCATTTTCATTACCCATTCATCAATAACAAATCCTTGAACTCGCCGCTTTGGGGCTCTCGCTCTTCTTGTGGTATTTTATGGGCCTCTCGAGTCGCATCGGCCTTCACCGGACGTTTCTTGTGTCTTTCTAACTCAACCTAAACAAGCATTTCAACCTGAATTCAAGACCGAATTTTCAAGTTATTCTTCTCAAACGAATAAAACTTACGGGTGAAGCATGCTTCGATCCAAGAACACAACTCGCAGAACCCGCTCAACAACCTACAAACTCCTTTTGCTCATCAAACTTAAATATTAAAGGCCGATCGTATTGAGCATTGCTTAAAGCTTACATCCTAAAATAGTGCAAACAAGTTTATACCAGTTCGGGGTATACTCTACTCCATCTTTCACCGTCAAGCTCACAATTCCTCAACTTATCTTTTAACTTTTTTCTCGTTGAGGACCTTCAGTCGTTCTACATACTTGACAACCGCAAATTACAAAAATGATTAATTTCATGACATAACATATGATGCACAAGACTACAAAGAACTTAAATAGCACCTTTTGCAATTATTGCCTCGTTTGGTTGAAGAACCCCATTTGGAGGACACATGAAACAAACTCTTAGGTGCGCTTGTTTGAAACTGAAAATCGAACACTTTATGAGGACTTTATTGCAAGATGCACAAAAACTAGAAATGTGAACTACAATTCAGCCCTTTGGCCAAGTGGTTAGGCACGTAAATCACTTACTTTAAACGCCACCGGGGACCGCTAACATTTTTATCTTCATCGCACTTGCGACCGCTTGCCGTGTTCATCCGATGAATACAAAGCCTCGATTACCACCGGCCCAAATGACTTTAGGAAACTACTCTAACAGGTTGAAAAGAAAATAAATATAATTTGCTAAGCACTGAAAAGGACGGAACTTACAAAGGAATATAAGGTTTCTTCCAGGATCGAATCTCAAACGGCTCTTGTTAACGAGAAATACCCTGGAAATGGTATATGTAGATTTAGACACTGGAACATCTCCCCGCGACCCCCTCGTCCTCGTGGCCGCTGCAATAAAACGCTACCAGAATGCTGATCCGAAGATGATCCTTAAAGCAGAAGCTGATGCCGAAAATTGAAGGCAAGTTCTAGTTTCTAAGCTCCATAAACAAATCCTGTTATGCTTCCCTAGCTCTGCCATAGCCAAACAACAATCGCCAGAGCTCATAAGCGGAAATGATGCAGGCACCCGAACAACCGATTAGATGTCAAAAAAGACACCGAGATGGGCGCCCAAAATGGCTGGAAGGAATCCGACCATGGTTCTTGCGAGAGACAGGAGCAGCAATGCCGAAAGTATGACCGAGCATTTACGGGGGAGCAACCGGTTTTAGCGATCCACCAAAGATATGCCGGGCATATGCTTAAGATATATACTGAATATGCCCACATACCCACATAAACGAGGGTTTGCCCCCCTAGGGGCAACCCAAAAAATATGGAAAGACTATGTAGATATGGCCCTCATTGCAGACATCAACAATGGCAATCACAGGTGCACAGGTGAGCAAAATAGAATAGAAATCCATATTTGATGGGGTTATAAGATTCATAGTCTATTTGATTTTCAAGTTACATAGTTATACATTTTCAGACGAAATTTATAGATGATGTTCTTGTTTGGAGGTAGTACAGTAACACCAGGTGCTAAAGAAAATGAAGAAACAGGGGCTTTGGAGCAGATTCAAGCAGCAGAGATTGAAGATGGGGCAACTTGGCTGCTCTATTTTCTGGTCGGATTTTGAGCCTTTGGTAAGGTTTCCTTTTGGTCTTATTTTGTATTACACTAGTTGTGGTGCTGCAAAAGTGTCATATTACTCTGTTTCATGTGACTTTGGTAGCCTTTTCATGGCCTGAATATATTCAATCTTCTCAAGTTGTCATATTTCTTGCAGTTACCGCACTCAGGACCTTTGTATTCTCTCTTTCTAGTCTGGGATTCAACCCACAGTGCAAGAAATTTGTAACTGAGATAGAGATTTTGCAGCTATTTCTGAGTCTTATAGCATCTGCAGCTCTTCTGTATCTCGAGTATAAGGAAGGAAGAATGTTCAGGGCTAGACATATGCATATATAATAGTTTCAACAATCTGGTATTGATGCTTCTGCTGATGATGACTACAGAAGGAATTAGTTGGTCTCTGTTACTTCCAAAAAAAGGAGATAAAAAGGAGTAGTCTAGAACTGCCATCCATAGCTCATCTATCTCAGACAGGGGTTGGAGCAAATCCAGCAGGGTATTATTGCAGTGGAAGGTATTGGAGCTAAGGTTGGTGAGGAAGATGGCGCTTGAATTAGAGCTGCAGTTGATCTGAAAAGGATGGCAGTTTGTGGGTTCCCAATTGCACAACGGTCTCAAACTTTTCTACGTTCTAAAGCATCAGTTACGCCACAGCTACAGTAGAAGCGTGACTTTGTTGCACTATTATAGCTCGTGGAATCGCGCCAAGCGCGATTTAACCCTCAAGTCTTGTCACAATTTTATCTTCTAGAGTGTTTTTTAGGACATCACCTTTATTAATTGTACAGATATTGCAGCTTTATTTGGCTAAAATACCACAAGGAATTGTTAAAAAGATGTGAATATATTTATATATTGGAGTGATTTTATGTATTACATATTCTAATATTTGCTTGATTTCATTAAATAAGTGATTATTTTCTTCGTAATGTCAATATATAAATTGTTATTTCAAGTATATTTGTTGTTGTAATGCTATATTTTGTTGATGTTAAGTTCAAGCAAATAGGTCTTTCCCTTGCCTTGTTTAACGCAAATGTGAAAAACATAACAAAATATACAACATACACTACAGTTTTTTAAATGCAAAAAATGGAATTAAAAACCCTAAATGCACTGAAAATAATGCTTATGTGGCGCGATTTTGGAATAGACATAATCCCAAAATAAATGAATAATTAAAAATCATTCTTCTTTCTTTCTTTCTTTCTTAAAAATCAAAGTTGAAAATGATGTGCAATGTGCAATTCATAAGTCTGAGAGGATTCATGAATGTTAGCATGTGTTGATAAAAATAGTTTATACGCAAGTGCTATCTCACAGTGAGAACTATAAAGAGTGAAACGTCGAGTAAATTGCATTGTTAGAAAATAAAAGTGCGAGTTTGCTGAAACAAGGTACATTGTATAAAACAACGAGATCTTGAGGTTTTAACCTAGGTGTGAATTAAGCATGACCTATGGAAAAGCAATCGATTTGGTGATATGGAAGCTGATATAGCTCCATAGAGAACTGTGGGGGCAGTCATAACGTCTGCGCCTAGGAAGCTTAGCTAGGTAAAGTTTGACTAGAGGGTGATGACTAAGCGGAATATTATCCCATGAGTACATAGGGAATGTCAAGACGACATTGTTACAAGAAGGAAAACCATTTTGTAATCCTTGACTAGCTAAGTGACCTTGTCTATCAAGGATAGCCACATGGAATATATATGAGAGTCCGGGTAGAAGTGTAAAACGTTGGAAATAAGGAGTGGTAAGGTATCCTTATTTTGGATCCATACCCGAGAGAATTGCTAGCACGATGTTTGTGATCCCATTGAATCACTGGAAGTTAAGCGACCCATAAAGGTGATCCCGGGGGCTTAACACTAGAGTGGTCCCCGGGACTATTCCTAGTCCATGGACAGAATTGGTCCCGTTGATCCATTGCCACTTAAACCAATATATCTGAGAATAGAAGTTTCAATTTTGCGATATATCGCCACCATATCAATCTTTACTTGATTTTTAATGATCTTTGAGAATTTCAAGACCAATGAACTCCACCTATATGTTGTAGTGATTGTTCAAATATTAGAGAATTTGACAGTTTTTGCAACAGTCCAGAACTGCATTCTTGGGTTTTCCTAGCATAAACATGTCTAAACCTTGCTAAAATTGGAAGTATTTGTCTATTTATGATAGAACACATTGATTTATATGTTTTCAGCTTTGGTTGCTATCATCTAACATCCGTGGAAGCCGGCAAACCCTATTTTGTTCAAAAACGATGCTTACGGTTTAGGAATTAGTTCTCTCTTATTATGACAAGTTTTAGCTTAGTTCTTGTGGCCATGGGTTTTTAACTATATGAAGTACAATCTTATGTTTTTTAGAAGTGTTCATAAATTATATCAACTTCAAAATCTAAGAGAATTTCCTATACAGAATTTAGGACAAAATTATATGTTAAAATGCTCCAAAATCATCACCTGTAAGTATTGCGATGGTAAGGAATGATGCCCTCTTCTTGTATCTACATAGAAAATTACTCTATCAACTTGCATATAGTGTAATTAGGGTTTAACCATGCAATTAACTAGATTTAAAGATGATGTACAACCATAGGATTAACACATTAGATGTTAAAAATTTGAGTTAATTCCAAAATTATAGGCTAAAAACTCACTATTTACTAGCTAGTGATGTTTATTGATGAATGAAAATGAAGATTGTGAAGTTTAAGTATAAGAATAAAAAATTAAACCATATGACATTTGATGCGTCTTTCTCAGCTTTGTAGAGAACACGCTACATTTCTCCAAATAAGCCTTCCAAATGGTTCAAGATATGACAAGGAACATATATAAAGGTCCCCTATGTAGGTTGTGTGGCTTTCTTGCAAAAACATACGAAGAAACATGGTTATTTTTTACTAGTACAAGATTCCTATAGTGTGCTAGGCTTATAGTCGGTCACTGAAGGGGGCTGGGTATGGATCTGACATCCCCTGGGTTATAGGATATGGCCATTTGAGCGTCCTTAACGAACGGGTGCAGTGAGTCGGCCTTTAGATTTGGGGGTAAGTCGAGTACAGATGCAGGGGTTGTTGATGTGGCATGCATCCTCTAGCGCACCAAAGATCCATTGTGCCGGGGAAGGGGACGTCTCCCTAACCTGCCTCATCAAAGAGTTCAAGTTATATTCTAGCGGTCGTAAAGTGAAAAGTATAACAATACGACATGCATACACCCCTTTCGAATACAGTAAAATAGCTAATCTTCACTACAAAAACTTTCTCAAAATTGCCCTCAAATGGTAACCACGTTAAATGGATCACACGATGTGGAACTGAGTGCCAACTATTAAAATGGAAGATCCAATTTTGCGTCGTGCAGTCTCCTTCTCTTTTTATTCATTTCATCGCCTCGTCTTTACAAACATGATTTTTGTGTAGGTGTATGCTCTACATGTGTGAATGCAAGTGATGTTCTACATTCAGAACTATCATAAACATGCTATTGTTCAAATCTATAATTACAAGAGATGGTCATATATAGATGTATGCTCCATCAAAGATCTAGGCATTGGATTTTTTGGGAGATGGTTGGTGGTTTTACGTACAAACTAGATCCAAATCCTCAAGTGTCAACTCGATCTAGAAAGCGACATGCGATAGACGACATGGCCTCCAAGTGGTAGACTAAAGTCATGGAGCTAACTCTAGTATTTAGTAGAAATGGTTGCAAGTAAGGAAGGACATCGTATTAGCACATATATACCAAGTCATCTATATGTTAGTGATATATGGCTGCCTCAACTGATTGTGATCCGCCTCCATCTGTACCCGCATACACCTATGTGCCTATATATTCCATCGAAAGGACCATTGAGCATACTTGTCCTTCCAACAGGCCTTGAGACATTGTGGACACAGTGCGACAACTAAAGCAAGATTGGGCAGACGAGCATCACCCATACCAACCACCTTCTAAAAGTAATTGATGTGGCAATCCAGTGCGGCCCTCTATAGGGGCAAGAAACTTGTTTCCTATAGTAGGATCTGATATGGTACTGTGGACTTTACCCCAAGTGCTCGTGCTAAAAAGGCCTTTTGTACCCATTCCAGATGGTGGCAGATACCATCGGACCCCACACCCATGCCCCGTATAGGAGGACAAACTCGATCAAGGTCCTGAACAAATGTGACTGGTGACCCTAACCATACAACTCTGCCTTGTGACTATTGTTCTGCATGGCATACAGTGCCTTCTAGCGTGTTGTGACATGCAACCTGATGGAGGCATTCTAGTGTGTGGCAGTAGGAAACTCAATTCCCAAATACTTGTAGGCCAGAGCCACCTCCACATTCTGGCCCTGGCAGATGAAGGAGGGAGGGTTTGGCTGGCACTCAGAAGAAACTAGTAGTACCCTAGTTTTGGCCAAGTTAATCCGCATGCCTGTGAATCGACAAAAAGTATCTAGAGCATCCAGGTGATGCTGCATATTGTCTGGAGTGTAGACCATGAGGTCCACTTCATCGGCGTATATGAGTTGCCGAATCATATGGTGCATGAGCCAAGCACCTGCCCCTTCATGTTCAGCAAGCCAACCTTCCAACTGATCAATATATAGAACAAAGAGCATCGAAAACAGGGGGCAACCCTGACATACTCCAATACTACTATCAATAGGTTATCCTGATGGTTCCATATGGCCTGAGCATGCCTCATATGACTTGTAGATCGCATTTTGTAAGTCAAGATGGGTCCCTAGCAGCCACAATCCATCCCACAACTTGTCCCAAGGCACATTGTCAAAATCCTTTGCGAAGGCTCTCTTGTAGACTAAATGATGCCAACTTCCAAGTAGCCAGGCGTCACCAGATGTATGCAGCTATTGTTGCACTGGGACAAAAAAATTGAAAGCAAGAGAAGTCATCCCAATTTTAGATTTTGATGCATACATCAATTTTGCCAAACATAAAAATGATCTCGATCATTTGCCCATCTAGAGCTCTTCCTCTTGTCAAGGGGCAGGATTCTCTGCTTCCTATAATTGGGCCTTAACTCTTGAAGCTAATTCTTTGCTCTGCTAAAACTTGCCATGTTGGCATCAAGAAACAAGAAATAAACTAACAAATACATATGCGTGCCATATCCTCTATAATTGATAAAGGAGTTCAAAGATATAAAGAACATAACATACTAAAAAGGGCCATCCAATGCATGCTTCTCCTAAAAAAAACGGGGGGGGGGGACTTGCTTCGAGTGCTTAGATATTAGCTCATTACCCAAAGATAGGCCATGATATTTCAAATACACAAGTCAAGGAACTTCAACTTACGCTAACAAATCTTACAGTCGTGGGGAGCAAATAAGCAGAGCTTAGTTTATTGGCTTTCGTTGTCCCTTTTCGTGGCATTGTTTTTTCTATACAGACAAGTTGGCTTGCAATAAAAGAGTGTGCCGGCCTTTGGCTCGATTAAGAACAAAATGTTAATCTTGGGGCCTTCCCGACTTCCAATCCTCTGTTTTTTAGACCAGCATATTACCCAAGTATTAAACAAATTGAGGAAAAAAGGGTTGTTGAAGCATAGTCACGGAAATTGAAAACAAAAACAAAATGTCAAGTCAAATCTTGAAAATGAAAAATAAAGGGCATAGAACATGGCATTGGCTGGCATAGAACAATGGCGAGGGTAGTCCACTCCATCCGCCCTTCCTGTGCACACTTTGCAGATAGGCTGAAACATGTTATGGCGTGATTGTAGCCTTTTAGAGATGCAATCTCATGGAGTCACCCTATGAGACTACTTCGGGTTACATCTCCTAGTTTCTCCCTCTCCAATGCGTTTGCACATTATGGAGACATAACCTCCCACTTCCTAACCTTGAGAGTTCTGTAAATGAGGCAAAAATACAGAGATTATAGGAGCCATGGGTTCCAAATAAAGAGTGAAGGCGGAGAGGATGCTTGTAGAGGCACTGGAGTGAATAGAAAAGTTCGGCGACAAAGTTTGATAAGATGGTTGCTGCATGTGGGCATATGCATAGTAGGCAGACAAAGTAACCATTATTTTAGCCCGCGATATGATTTCCAGAAATACGAGCCATTAATGTGGTTGCAATGAATGCGCAAACACTTCCTATGAAAATTTGCCATGTGGATGCCAAGTAAGCCTGCTCTACTTGCCAACTAATAGCGACTCTGAAAAAATGCGCAAACCTGATTGGCTATGGCAAATATGACGTGGAACTCTTTAATCCAAATTATGAGCCATTTTGAGATCCCAAATCTGCCTAATGGTTAATACCATGGATTCTGATGAGATCATTTCCACTTCATCTAACTGCATGTATTGGAGTTTTTGGTGGGCCACAACATTCACAAAACCCAAAAGTGCCCAATAACGTTTCTAGACAGTGTTTTTGATTTGAAGTAAAGTTTAACCACCTTGAAATTTTGGTTCTAATCACTTTGATTTTTAAAGTCAAAATTACAAGGTGATCCTCTGTTGATTTTCAGTTCAAGGTTTTAAGCATTTACTATGAACAAGTGAAAACAGGCAAAATTTCTGTTATGTATATACCACAAAAGGGCTTCCAACATGAATATAGTTGATATAAGTTGCGCTTACAAGAACTTCCATAAGGATTTACAGCATAAAATATCTGTTCTGTACACATCAAAGCTTTTGGGCAGAGCAAAATCGGCCAAAGCTATAACCCCAAAGATTCATTCCCCATGCAAGCCCACAAAAACACATCAAAGAACAACGGATTCGCAAATCATCGCCAAAAGCTCCATAGACTCGCACATCGTCACCAAAAGCCCCATAGACTCGCCAGAATTGTGGTAAACCATCAAGAAGCTCCAAAAAATTGCGTAAAACCTCAAAACCACCAAGAAACTGTGGCGCTCCAAGGCGCTTAGCAAGCGCAGCAAGATTAGATCTAAACTAGCAGAAAGATGCTGCAGATCTCGCCCAAAAGCTCCGGCAGCATGCCAGTTTGAAAAAGACGTAGACGAAAGGAAGAGGAAAGTGTCTCAAAATATTTTTTATATTCCCCATGTAGGATGGCACGTCTACAAAATTTCAAGGTGGTATAAAATTTCGTAGGCAAATTTAGCTCACCAGCAGAAAATTTCAGAGCAAAATTTTCAGCTGGGCGAACGCCCTTCCTAAAATAACAGGAAGGTACATGTGACAACCTTTACCTATTGCTCTCGAACAGCCATACAGGACAGGTACCCCTTCATTACAAAAAAAAAAAAAACACACACACACATTGGAAACCAAAAACATCCATTCAAGAGCAATTTTACAATTCAAGCGAGAGATTCGATGAGCCTGATAATAGATTTACGCATCTTGCTAACAGATTCAACAGTGACACGTTTGTTGATCACATCCACAAAATCCTGCTTGCCGGAGCTGTTTTTCTGACATAAACTGGCAATAATCTGAGCAAATGCCATGACATAAACTCCACAATCATACCCATTTTCCTGCTGCGGCACATCGGGCTCCGTCAATCTTGCGCTAGATGCCTGGCCTCCCAGAAAAGGCTTCACAATCGACACTAGAGCTTGGGCATGGCGCCGGTTCAGCCCATTCATGCTATCCAGATGCTCCAAGGAATTATGGTGCCGATCATACAAAAGTAAGCTCCAATGGCTCCCCCCTTCTGCCATGTCCAAATCTTCGTTGTTGTTTACCGCAAAGATTACCACATCCTTGTTTGGTAGATTAAGAGGAGCTATAACGGGTTCCAGTTCTTTAGCATCTGGACAGTGCATGAGCCAGAAGGTTATCGACGGACCTACAAGAACATGACGATTGGAAAGAGCTGAAGAAGACGACGGCGATGAGAGGTAAGCAAAATAAAACTCAATGAGATTGTCGTTAAGGAAGTGAGGCCCTTCAAGAAGCTCGATGTCGGAGCGGCGCAGAAGGACGTCGCCATAGCTTAGGATTTTTTCAGCGCCCTTGTGTGCCGCTGCCATGGCTTCAAATATACATGAGAAGATTTTAGGGATGTTTCTCTGTTTTTAGGGTAAACGATCGTACTCGAAAATCTTTCCAAAGACGTGGCGCCTTTTGTCGTATACTTCGATTCTTGCCCCGTTTCCTCACAAATGCAATCGCAATTGCTTGTTCCCAGTTCCTTTACCGTTCCTTCGAAATGCGCTTGTCCAACTCCCTTTCCTGGTACTTGCATCAGAATTTGGGTTGGAAAGCAAGCTACTTTGTCACCTCTGAGTGGCACAAACCCTAGGAATGTATTAAGGGCAGAATCAGAGAACAGAGGCAGAATTGAGAGAGATAGTACAGGTACTACAGAGGAGCAGGAAGAAAACAGGAACCAGGAAAATGGTGAGGGAGAAATTACTGAAATAGAGGAAAATGAAAGAAAGGGGGAGAATGACAGTGGAATTGCCCATGATGAACTGGAAAGCAAAAATTCAGGGTGGTGGCAAGGTATATCTAGAATCTTATACAGAAGAGCAGACAATAGCAATAAAAAGAAGGAAGATGACAATAATGGAAGAGGAAGGAAGAATAGATTGTGGGGGTGGATAAAGGGGAAAGATGAAAAGGAGGAGGTAGATCAGACATTTGCAGAAAGTGAAGATCTGAGAGTTGTTTTGAAAGAATTGGCAGATCCTAGCCTGGACAATATATTGTCACTGGTTTTGACTGGACTGCTGGCATTAGCAGTTTTGCAGATTGCGTGGCAGCTCATATTAGTGACGGCAGCAATTATTCTATCAGGCCTCAAGTATACAGTTATTGCTGCCATCTTGGTTATTCTGGTGGTGGTTCTTTTGTGATTCTTTACTGGTAAATAGAATATCTTTCGTTTTTCCTTGTGCTCTCTTAGGGATTGCATATCAATCTCCATTCCTTAGATAATGTCTATCACTTATAGTTTACAATGCATATTGTTTTGAAGAAGGCGCATCCTTGCTGAGCTGCTTGTAGTTGATATTGATTGCCTTAGAAACGCCATCTCTCAATCAGGAAAATTCCAACAGATGATGCAATTTTGCAGTTGTAATTATGATGTAAGTTTAAGGTGAAGAAAATGCACGCTGAAGACAGGGTAAGTTCTATTTCCATGTGATGATGATCTTTATGGTTACTTTTATAAGGGTCCAGACAGGCAAATGCTCGTCTTTACATTCTTTATGTGTGATTAGTAAGGATGTAAGAAGTGATCCCACCATTTGTGCTTTGTGATACATCTCATGCTTGCATATCCAGGGTGAAGTATTCTTGATCTCTCAACCTCTTAATAGGTTTCATGATTATCAGATTCAAAATGCAGTCTGCTACTTGAAAGATCTCAGAATCTCTTTCCAAAGCAAAAGCCAGATTAT
This sequence comes from Isoetes taiwanensis, assembly GCA_021234155.1. Lineage (NCBI taxonomy): Eukaryota > Viridiplantae > Streptophyta > Lycopodiopsida > Isoetales > Isoetaceae > Isoetes > Isoetes taiwanensis. Next base: position 7,404,220 of record JAJEKV010000064.1, on the reverse strand, counting down.
TTAGAAGCCTTCATAGCCATAAATTCAGTCATTTTACACGCACTCTTTAAATTTGTTGGAGTCATTTAAATACTGAACAATGAGTATTGACATGTAACAAGTTATATTAGTTTCGTTCTTAGAAGCCTTCATAGCCATAAATTCAGGCATTTATTTTACAAGCACTCTTTAAATTTGTTTGGGTCATTTAAATACCGAACAATGAGTATTGACATGTAACAAGTTATATTAGTTTCGTTGAGCTCAGATGCAGAACAAAAAAAAAAAGTAACTGCTTGCATATATTCACAAGCTTATTGGGTATGAATTCTGGAGCACTGGGCCACCTACTTTGGCCTTTTGATTATAGGCTTCAGAAAGACTTGTCAATAATCCTATTGGGCATGTTTTCTTATAATTATTTCTTCTATTTTAATCACTTTGCAGCATTGAAAAGAGAAAAATCGGGGAAAGCAAGGTAATCACCTACTACATATATTCAAATCTCATAGCTATGTGGCCATGAGACTTGGCCTTCTGGTAATGGGCTTTTAACCTCAAACATAATATTGAGCATATTTCATTATCATTAAGTGGGACTTTTTTTACTCATTTTCCAAGTAATTGGAACTTTGGAAGAGAGGACTGATTTTAAGTTTGGTCTCCTTGAGGTGGACATTCAATATAAAATTGCAGTACAGTCAATAATTGCAAAAACCTTGTGGTTGACAACTTAGGATTTATAGCAAAAAAAAATCATAACGACGTGTCTATCATGAGACAAAAATTTGTATTCAGTAGTCTGAGATTCTATTGCAAAAGACTGGTTGATAATCTTGCGATCAAGAGAAAAATTATCACCAATGGTCTGCTATGAGAGGGATAACACCTTGGAACGAGGGTGTTATGCCCTATTATAACAAACGAGGGCCGGAGGCTCGAGTTTGTTATAGTAGGGCATACCACCCGAGTTCAGGGCGTTATTTGCCTTAACAACCTGGGCCCGAGAGTTTTATAGTTGTTTTGTGGTGATTTTCATAACAAGCTAGGTGTTTATAGTCATTTGGCATAACAAACTAGGTGTTTATGCACTTTCTAATGTGTTACTGGTGAGTAACACTCTTGCAACCAACGACTGAGATCTGATCTCAGCCTTAAAATTTGAGGGCCAGGTTGTTAAGAAACAATATGGTACTTGGCTCGCCAAATTTGAAGTTGCGTTATTCTGCTGATGCCATGTGGCATAGCATTCCTTTGCAGAATAGCATCTTGGGTCGACCATTCCGCATCTCCGGTCTCCAGCCGGTTACTCTGCTTTCTTCTCTTTTGATTGATTCTTTACAGGGCCATAGCTTGAATTTGGCCCTGTCGCGGCTAGTTTGAAGAATCCGGCCCCCTCTATTGTAGAATCCGGCCTGTGCAGCAATTGAAGCACCCATTGAACGAATCCGGCCCCCTCTGCTGCCGATTTAGTACAGGAAAAAAAATACCAAAAATCTTGTGTAGTTTGTCTTATCTGGGCGATGCAGTAGAGGAGGGGGGCCGGATTAGTTCAATGGAGGGGGCCGGATACTACTGTAACTGCTCAGGCCGGATACTACAGTAGTGGGGGGCCGGATTCTTCAACTGTCCCCCTGTCGCATGTTGTTTATCTTGTCGGAATAGCGATAGTCTTAGCTTAGCCATATCTATAGTTCTGAATCTCTCTTTCTTTGCTGCAGAAAAGGGAAGAAGAAGAAGAAACGATCTTGATCTAAGAAGTAGGGGTAGCACAAAATCTGGAAGCACAGACCTTATATCGGCTAAGATAGTAGAGCTTTGGGCAGAAGAAAGTAGAGCACACAAGAAAGTAGAGCTTTGGGCAGAAGAAAGTAGAGCACAGAAGAAAGCCGGTGCAGAAGAAAGCCAGAAGAATGCCGATGCAGAAGGGGATAGCACAGAAGAAAGCCAGAAGAAAGCCGATGCAGAAGAGGGCCAGAAGAAAGATGCTACAGAAGAAATCATCCTCTTACGTCTCACAAAATCCCATCGCCGCAAAGCTACAATTACAAAACCATCCTGTTTCGTCTCACAAAACCCCATCGTTGCATCACCTAAGCTGCGCAGCTCTGCTCGCCATTGCTGGAAGGGGGGGAGGGGGATTTTGGCTCCCCAAGTACCATATTGTCAGTTCAAGGCATATGGTCTGGTGACCCGCTCCCGGCTAACGTCGATCGCGGGACCCCACCGGTCCACGTCGAAATGGCATCCCATATGCCTTGAACTGGTACAAAAATTGTTCAACACTCCAGCAAATGCTTATCACATGTCATTTGAGAGATGCACTCTCGTGTGTTGTTGCTATTAACAAATGAACTCTCTCATGTGTTGTTGCTATTAACAAATGAGATAGGATGCTCCATAAATAATAATAAGGGAAAAGAGATGCCCATTGTGTTGCTATTAACGATTGAGCTAACAAATGAGCTAGGATGGTCCATATAATATAATGATATTGGAAAAATAACCTTATATTTTGACGAACTTCACAACATACTTTTGAGGTTTAACAATTTTGTGGGATGCCCTTGGCCTTGTTCAAATGCCCTTAAGATTTACTTTCATTCCCCAAATGCCCTTAAGTTTTCTGTTAATTTTTCAAACCTCCTTAAAGACCCGGAATATGAGAGTTTTTTTCACATTCCAAATGTTTCAAAAAAACACCCTTTAGCATTTAGCTGAAACTTGTAATTGGAGCAAATCATTGTTTTGCCATAAAAGAATCATTGCCGAAAAGGGGTCAAATAAAATTTAAGGCTGAAAAGAATCATGAAGCAAATTGATGGGCCTATAATTGGAGGCAAATTCCTATACCAATTGCTACAAATGGATGCTTCAAAGGAAATGCTGCTCAATTCACAACTCCAAAAGGTACGTTGAGGAAATTCGTTGTTTGCTTTCTTTAAACAAAAAAAAAAAAACAAAATAGCAGTAGCCACGCCTCTAAAAGTTGCAATAAGAAGAACAATATTTGTTGCACAAGGGCTTTTAATAAAAATACAAAAATCTAGAGGGCATTGGGTGATATCTTTATTTCTACACGGGCATATACGTTGAACATGGGCATCCTATGAAATAAACAGAACTCAGGGCATTGATACGTATGCTCTATTCTTCCTGCAAATTCACCAACTTATTAGAAAGCAAAATACCACAGGGTACTCGTTTTACCACCCAACCGGACCAACTAGAAGAGATATCACCAAGTCAGGCTACTCCGCAAGACAAGCTCTCTCTAGCCACCAACCACTGGTGTTAGATGAACTCCTTCTAATGATATGATCAAGCAAGGAACAAGAGAAGATACTAGAAGGTAAGGCTAGGCTCATCATCAACATAGGAAGAAGCACACTTAGACCCCTATGCACCTTTCTAGACATAACTTTCAAACCGTAAGGCATCTATGGACAACCAAGCCCAATCTGGAAACTAGACTTCAAGGGCTTTCCAACAAGTAGGATCTCCGATTTCTGAGTTGTGGTCGCGGAGATATCACATCTCAAAGTTGTCCTTCTATTTATAGGTAACAATACCCTTTTTTTTGCCTTTTTGCTTCTAAATAAAGGTCAAGGTTTATTTTTAGCTCTCTCTTTGATAATAGCAAGGCTTAGACATACTGGATGACTTTCTTACTTGATCATATCAATAAATATTGTTCCATGTAAGGCCACTCCCCCGAGCACCATTATTAGTTATTAACCTTAAACCATATCACTTCCTCCCTCCCCTTCTCGGGATTGATCGTCCTCGATCAAGAAATTATATAGAAAATTTGACACAACCAAGTCCATGGCTACAACCTGCATAATAAAAAGTTGTCAAGTCCAGCCCTTTAGGCTAAAAATTTCCAAGTCCAGCCCTTTAGGCTAAAAATTTTCATAACCAAGTCCATGGTTATATACAACCCTAGTTGAGTCCACAACTAGAAAATGATTTACCACAACCAAGTCCATGGTTGCGACCCTAGTTGAATCCACAACTAGAAAATAATCAAGTCCAACTATTATGCTACAGATATATTAGTTGTCTCAAGATTTACTATACACTACACAAAGAAAGGAACACCTTATACTTCCTCCTTAGAATTCCCCTAAGGCAAATGTAACTCAAATATACGTTTACCCGATAGCCGCCTAAAACTTAGGTTGCTAATGTGCCAAATAAGAAGGTAAGAATATCTCCCAAATAATTCCCTGCATGACAATTTCTATGTCCTGCGTAAAACTCAATCATGACATTAGAACCTGCAAACCCAACCAAATAATATGGTTCTTTACTAACATAGTCTTTTCCGTCTTGGGACCAACCTTGTCCTCTTAGGAATGTTCTTTTTCTGATCCTCCAAGGCAGGTTTCGCGCTTGGACAGAAAAATCTCCATACTGATCCATCAAGTAGGCGTCCCTCACTTGAACAATCATGGCATTCCCAGCCCTTTCCAGTTCTTCAAGTTAAACATCATCATTCACCTTGAACAAGAAAGATATTTTTCCCTTCCGTTAGGAAGTAATAATACCAATTGTTAGTCCTTCCCTTCTCAGGAATAAACGTAGTTCCTCGAGAAGGCCTCCAAAAACCACAAATTGAACATCAACTTAATTTGTCTCAACAAAATGTTTACTAACCTCCACCAGAAGCACATTGTGTCTCTACAATGATACATGCATGTTGGCAAAAGAAAGGGAAGGAGAGCAACATAAGACATTCTCTCTAAGGACACAGGCACTGGGAGTGAAATCCACAGTCCCATATCAAATTCTGCTGCAAGAGCCAGGTTTCACGCCTCGTCAGAGAGCAGGCCTTGATCACCACCATCGTCTGCTTTCAAAAGGTGGTCGGTATGGATGATGTTCATCTGCCCAACCTGGCTTACACCGTGGCAATTGGCCGCAGCGTCTCAAGACCTAAGGAAAAGAGAGCTCAATGGCTGGCCAGATGGAATAAGCAAGAGCAAAGATGCATAAAGATGCAAACAGAAGAGGATCGCCATAGCTTGAGACAATATCTTTACGTTTGCTTCCTCAGCAAGCTTTGGGATGTCACCGTCCTTGAATAGGTCAAGACAGCACATTACCAGCACCACATAAACTCCACACTAGAACTGTGACGCTCCCCGAACCTATACGATGCTTCCATTATATAAATACGGAAAATCCCCTTTCCCAGCAACTCTATCATCTGGAAAGGCCCTCCGTCTGACTCGGACCACTTGTGATGGCCAAGTATCTAAGTAAAGGAGACGAAGATGTCATTCGCCCCATGCCTTCTTTGGGCATACATACATATTAGCACAGGCAACAATAGACATAAAATAATATGCTACCACGGAAGGTGGCCCATTATCATCAATATGAACATCAACATATACCAATATAATATATAAAATGCATCATAAATGAGGGTTCTAACTCGGACTCAGATGCAAGGGGGTCGACTGATGGTCAGGATTTACGGATAACAACAAGACAGGATCATGACAATGGCATCGGCTGGCACATAACAATGGCTAGGATAGTCTAGTCCATCTGCCCCTTCTGTGCACACTTTGTAGATGGGCTGAAACATGTTATGGCATGATAGTAGCCTTCCAAAGACGTAATCTCATGGAATTACCTTATGAGACCACTCTAAGTTGCATCTCCCCAGTCTGATGAGGCAGGAATGGGAAGCATCCCTTACTGGAGCACAATGGTTCCATGGATGGCTAGAGGACCATGGGGACACATGTATCCATACCCGACTTAACCTTCCAACCATAGGCCAAGATCACCCGCACCTATCGAGTCCCTAGAACGTCCTTTCGGGACAGTACACGCAGTGACCGACTATAAGCCTAGCACACTATACGAGCCTTAATAGCCTCGCTCAGTAAGGCTCCACCTCCCCTTCACCATTGTGTCCGTTGGTGCTTAATCTTGGCATAGCATCCACAGCTAGATGGGCTCTTATGCATAGGCCACAATTATTGGGATTATGGGATTCTAGCTAGAAACAAACTATTTCTACTAGCCTTTAGGTCTCTACCCCCCTTCTCCCACAAGCACAAGAGGTGCAGCAAAAGAACTGCCACAATTCATAAATCCATTATAACTTCAAATAGAGCATCAATAAAAGTTTAACCATTCATCTAAGCAAACAAGGGTTAATCCTCAACTAGAATCTCAAGCTAGCTAAGCCTACTAACTGGTATTTTGTCTGGAACCGTTGTCTCTCAAATTCCCCCATCTCTCTGGCTTAGAACTAGGTGCTCCTCCTCCCCAAAGTTCCCTAAATCGGTTTGGGGCAAATTGGATCCCAATTTGATTAGCCCTCAATTAGCAAGTTCATTAGGGTCAATCGAGTTGGCCCAAGTGGCACTTGCTAATTTATCTTATTTAATAATTAATTAACATAATTAGTTAATAGTTAGTTAATCTTGCATAATTAGCTTATTTAATTAACTTTAATTTAGCATAGCACCTTCTGTTGCTCGCACATCTCGAGTGCCTCTTCACTTACCGCCATCCCCCTTCTCCGCCGCCATCGAATCCCCAAACCGCCCCCTGGCCGGCAAATAGGAATTGTGCCTCCGCATGGTCTCCCGGAATTGCTCGGGCTTCCCATGGCGAAAGGGAGATAGTCTCAACTCGTTGTTCTTTGCAGATATGGATCTGATCTTCCTTATGGAAACATGGGGCATGCGGGACACGGGATACCCGACTTGCCGGGATACCGCTACTCAATCTTCAATGATTGCACAGAAAGCGGGGCATGGGGAGTTGCCCGCTACTATCGAACGGCCTTGGCACGGTCCCGGTTTCCTTGTTCAAGACGCATTGCACAACCGGTACTTGTGGGTGCGTGTGCAAACCGCAAAGATGCGCGTACCCCTCTTTGTGGCAGCCCGCTACTTTCCACATGCGAAAAGAAACTTCTATCACATCCACTTTCCCGGATGTGGATAGGCCGGACCCCTATGTCGATCTATATGATGACATACAACAAAGATAAGCAGCTTAGGCGGTGTCATACTCCTTGGAGACTTTAATGCGCCAAGACCGGGTAGAACAACCCATGAGATTTGATCCCTTGATCGATGATATATTGCAAAATGCGTCTGCAGAGCAGCGGCAACCACCTGACATCGATGACAATCAGGTCACACGCTATGGTAGACAATTGCTTTTGCTCAGGGTATCTTTGACCGGTAATCTGCAATGGATCGGCACGCTGGTCGCCCACCCGCAAGAGCACTTGTAGACGGGAAAACCCGGGGGAGGATCTAGTGTGGTGGACTATGTGCTTTGGTGCCCGAAAGCAGATATGCATGTCGCCAAGCACTTCCGTGGGAACAACTAATAGGGATGAAGAGATCGACTTCGGACCACTTACCACTTTACTTGAAGTTGGCTTGGCGGGTTGTGCGAACCCCCGCCCACGACTCCTCACATGCCTCACCAATTTGCGATTGGATTATGAACATCACGGGGCTTATGCCCGTGATGCTTATAGATGACCGCGTAAATTTTGCAATATCCTACACTAGAGCAACAGACGGCCCTACTGACCGATGTGCTTAGGGCTACTTGGCGAGAGATGCTTTGGGATAAGCCGCCCGCGATGGACCTCCAGAACACAACCTTCCCACGTAATCAATGGTTTGATGCAGAGTGCAAGGAACACAAACGCTTGTTCGCCAAGTCACGAGACCACGCTTTTACGCCCACATGCGGTCCGACAATACCGCGTCTTCCTTAAAGCTAAGAAAGCCGGTACATTGCAAAAGACATCAAAGGGAAATGTTTTATCTCCCCGAACGTCACCCCCGGACCTTCGGGCGAAGGGTTCTTAGAAAGCCGCGATGTTCCACAGGGGAACATCACTCCCGAAAGCGTGGAGGCAATACTTGCAAAGCCTATATGACCCTCGTGGTGCACATGCGGCATTACCCCGCAAGAAGGCCCAATTTGGAAATCACAGATTCGGGACGTGGAACAAGGCTTACAACCGTCTTGCCAATGGGAAAGCCCCGACTGGATGGCATGCGGCGCGTAATTGCTTAAGTGGGCAGGGCCGCCCATAATACCAATCTTGACCGCCTTGTTCAACAAGGCATTACAGAAGGCTTCCCCGATGCAAAGGGGACCAATAGCGAGTTGTTCCCATCTATAAGGCGGTGACCCGCGACCGCCTGACCCAATTACCGAACAATCATGGTCAGTTCGGTGTTTGCAAAATTGCTTGCTGGGATTCTCGAAAGCAAAGCAGCTTGATGAGGGCGGGGCAGAGGCAGCGAGATACTGGCCCTCACCCAGCAGGATTCGGACCGACACTCAACCATTGACCACATCTTCACATTGCGAAGCTCGTTGAAGACAGCCAGGAACCGCCGATCTATATTGTTGCTTCGTGGATTTTGCAAAGGCATTTGACACCGTGCCTCGGGAAAAACTATGGGCAAGATTACGGCAATTTGGGGTTCCTGTAGATTTGCGTAATGCAAAGGTAGGCTGTGCTTTATGAAAGATGCTCGGGTCGGTTGCAGCCGACAAGCCAACCATTTGATAGTAGTATCGGGGTTCGCCAGGGATGCCCTCTCTCCCCAACATTGTTTGGGCTTTACATTGATCAATTGGAGAGCTGGGCTTGCGATAATGGGGGGGGCGGCGGGCTCACCTTCTCTACCGGATCATCAAGCAGCTTAATATATGCCGATGATGTGGACCTCCTAGCTTACACACCAGCAGACATACATGCAACGACATCTCGATGCCCTCGACACATTTTGTCAAGCGAATCGATATGCACGCCAACTTGGCCAAGACTAAGGTGGTTTTCATATCATCTTCACGGCGGTAGAGGATCCCTCCTTCCGCTATCGAGGGCGAATGTGGAAGTAGCATCCACATACAAATATTTGGGAGTGGAGTTTCCGCCTACTATGCACCGACACATCCATACGCTCACGAAGTTACGGGGGCCGGAAAGCACTATATGCAATGCAAAACAATAGTCATAGAGCTGGAGTTGTATGATTGGACCCATCACCACACCTGCTCAAAGTCTTAGTGGAGCCCCGTCCTTTTATACGGGGGTTGAAGTATGGGGCCCAAGAGTATCCCTCGCTACTTGGAATGACTTGGAGCAAAAGCGAAAAGCCTTCTTGGTACGAGCACTAGGGGTGAAGTCCACAGTCCCATATCAAATTCTACCGCAGAAACAGATTCTTGCCTCTTCAGAGGGCTGCCCTTGATCTCGCCACATTGTCTACTTCGGAAGGTGGTCAACATGGACGATGCTCGTCTCCCAAAACTAGCTTATATCATGGCAATGGGGCCACAACGCCTCAAGGCATGCTTGGAGGGAAAAGAGAGCTCAATGGATGGCTAGATGGAATGTGCGAGAGCACGTGTGCATACATGTGCAAAATGAGGCAGATCGCCATAGCTTGAGGCAATATCTTGACGCTTGCTTCATCAGCAAGCTTTGGGATGCCAGCGCCCTTGAACAGGTCAAGACAAAGACACTACCAAATAGCCACATAAATCCCACATTGGAACGAGGCCCACAATGCTACCTCGCACCCACTTGCCCATGAAAAGACGCGGACTCATTGCCTCCATTCGCATTGGGGCACATCATCTTCGAATTGAGACAGTGCGGATGGATTGGTGAGCCACGCCAGACCGCTCATCAATGCTTGCCAAATGGGAGTCATTGAGGATGAATCTCATACCCTTCAAAGTTGCCCAAAGATATGATCAAATCCGGACGCTATATGCTGAGTTGGTCGCCCGCCAGCCGCTACATGTGACATTGAGCACGGCATCCGTGCGGGATGCTAGGATCATACCTTCAGAGGTCATGGACATGCGAGATCAGCTATGTCCTCGCACGACTTGACATGACATGTACATACACATTTATTTCATGATGATGTATACTTGTACAGTTTGACAGCATTCTTATTACTGCCACGGTTTTTCCCTCGAAAACCCTTCGGGGCGGGGGTTTTTTAACCCGGACAGTAATAAGTTTGCTGCGCTCCTTCTGGGTCCCATAGGCCGATTGGTCTCAGTGGACGATAAAAAAACTATTCTATTCTATTCTATAGCTAATTTGGAGTCATTAATTAAACATATAAAGGGGCAAGACATGTCGTGTATTTTATATATAGCATATAAAATACGTAAAACGTCACATTCTCCTCCCTTGGACTAATTTTGTCCTCAGCACTGAAGTGGAATAGGTGAAAGGGCCTTCGATTGCATTATAAAAGAGATACAGTGATTATAAAAGAGAATTATTGAAGCGGGTAATAAAAGAGATATAGTGATTATATATGATCATCATTTTTTACCATAGGCATCCATATAAATAAAGCACTGAAAACATAACACATACAAAGGATAAACAAGGGCCCTCAGTGGACCATAACGACATCCGCAGGCAAGACACCACCTGCTACTGGCCTGCAGAGTCACACTAACATTAGGATCTACTGATACGTAAAAAATATTGTGGTTGAAGGGACCACCCCCTATGAAATAAACTTGAAAAAGAAAATTCCTAACATACCTAGGGTTTGTGATGTGATTCGTCTCGGCATAAGGAATGCCAGTATTCTCATAATGGCCGTAGACAAATGCAGACTATCATACTTGCATGTCCATCCCTTCTCTAAGACGAAACTCTTCCCATCCCTTCTACATGATCCCTGTTGGATCTAGCACCTTAGTGCTTACCTTCAGAGTTGGAGGTGATGGCATCGGATGGTATGCCCCTGGCACTGTTGCATAAAGTTCGAGTAAGCCTTATCAAGGTCCATCTCGAGGATCCATGTTGCATCTTCAGGTGCCAAGTGTTTCCACTTAACCAAGTACTGCAAGATTTGAGTCCTACTCGTCTGCTTATATGCACGATCAATAAGAGCTTTTGGAACTATTTTCAATTGCTCATCCATCATTTATAAAAGCGTGGGTGAATCAAGTATCTCATCTGGATCAGGTGTGTGCTTCAAAAGGCTTACATGAAAGACCTTATGAACCTCAAGCTGTGCAGGCAGATTTAGCTTGTAGTTTGTGGACCTACTCGCTGTATGATCTCAAAAGGTCTCGCACATCGAGGTGCCAATTTCTTGCAATTTTCAATCTTGAGCTTGGCTTGCTTAACCTTGATCTTTAACCATACAGAATCCCCGACTTGAAATTCTCGTGGTGTCCGGTGTTTGTCCGCTACACTCTTTTGTCTACTTCTGGCACCCAACAAGTACTCACGTACCTCCTCCACTTTTTGATCATGCACAAGGTAACGTTGCCCAGCATCATTCATTTTCTTGGAGTCATAGGCAATAACTCGTTCTTCTTGCATTAAAACGCCTCCAGTAGCTATATTACTTGCATCAGTGGCAACCCACTTATCCTTTGGGGGGCTGGCAATGTAAGAACTGATAATGCATCCTTAGGTTGTTGGAAGCATGATTGGACCTTTTCTTTCCAATGGGTGACCCAATCCTTTACCTTCTCATGCTTTGTAAGATCGGTGAGGGGTGCTGCTACCTTGGCAAAATCTTTAATAAATTTTCTGTAATATCCTGTTATTCCAAGAAAGCTTCTTACCTCTGAAACATTGGTAGGTGCAGGCCACTCTTTAACTGCATCAATTTTTGCTGGGTCTGTGGATATGCCATCCACTGAGACAGTATGCCCTAAGTACTCCACCTCTGTAGTCGCAAATTTGCACTTGGAAAACTGCGCAAAAAGCTTACGGCATCGCTATTTTTGCAGAGCCAATTGATGCCTCCTGTATTTCTAAGTTCATTGCATTTGCCATCACAAGAAGCATTTCCAAACTAGTCGTCTCCACAATGAGATATCATTCTGGTCAAACTCTTTCTTCTAAAAAAACTAGAGCAACTAACCTTACTTTGTACTTTGGCATGACTCCATCAGCTTCTAGTTTTAACGTTGTTGACCCTCAACCTGGCTTAGAGAGTCAAACACAAGAAGCCAACTTAAGTTTATACTTAAGTTGGGGTTAGAACCTCCAGATCACTTAAGGTGATCAGTCTACACAAGAATTTCTTAAAGAAAAAGCTCAAATATCAAGTACTCATACCCTTCCCAATTCAAGAATATGGAGCCTTCACTCAAATTGATGTAGTTCTCATAAGTGGATTGATTTTCAAGGTCAAATGATTGTGACCTGTGTAGAAAAGTTATAGGCATGCAGGGGAAAAGATCTTGACCAAGTCTGAGTTCTAGTTTGCAAGATATTTGATCTCAAAGTTGAGTCAATTTTTTGTTAATACCAGTCAAAGCTACAAACAGATCTCAGAGTTTTGAAACTTGAGTTGCAGAAGGAATTTTTGAGAAATTCCAAAACTGAGATGAAGTATAGGTCTTAAAGACGTGGGGCATGCAATCAAATCCTATCTTGGATCACTAAAACTATTTTTTTGGCACTGTTTTGTGGATAACAGTCTAAAATTGTATCAGACAGAATGCAAAAAATAATAACTTGAGTTTGGAATGGTTTTTTTTTCGAACTTTTTGCGCACACTGGTGCAAATATGATGGTAAATGAGGGGCAAATGGTCATATGCAAGAAAAGATGATGGTATATCTTACTGTAAAAATGTTTTAATGGCGAAAATACTAAAAGATCATGACAGTCAATTTTCTAAGCACTTGGCAGGCAATTTTCATTGATATGAAGGTAATACAAGATGAATATGGATCTCAGGATCCTAATCAATCATCAAAATATCTCAGAAGGTCATATAATAATATCATAACAAGAATATCAGTCCAATTTTCTCAAATCGAACTGTGGAATGCTCAGATACTTCATAAACGTCTTCAGATCATGCTCAGCATGTATCAATGTTGAGGTTTGATGCGTCTGGGCCTTCAGAAAGTTGTGTGTTGATCACTCCAATTATATTTTCAAATTTTTATGAATCCAGAATCTTAGGCATTGATTATGGGTTTGTTGGGTAGCTAAGAGGCGGGAAGGAGAGATTCGGGAGGAATTTAAGGCAGAAACTGAGGCCTCTGGCCGGATTCAAAGGTTTTTTCTAAGTTTAGGGTTCATGGAGGGAATCTCGCGAGCATCTTTCGAGTATATTTCGAGATTCTGGCCTTTTAAAAAATCAATTTTCAATGGTTTAAATGGGAAAATCAAACCTTTGAGTTTTGAGAATCTTCTAGGGATCTTTGAGGATGCCTTCCAAAAATTTGGGAGCATATCTGGCCTTGTCACGTGGCATAGGGCATCCTTATGGCATCTAGAATGATACCTAAGTTATCCACCTAGGATCTTAATGTTGTATAATAGGGTTTGTTTTTTCAAAAGCAAAGGCTAACAAATGGGATGGGAATGTGAAATAGAAATGAGCTTATGATAAGATAAAGGGAGAGTGGAGGAATTAAGGCAAAAAATGAGAGAAGGCATAGGGAAATGGGGATGGGAAAAGTTTGAGGGCAAAAGATTCTAGATTACCATGGGATCTTCCAAACTCTAACTTCCAATCTTCAAAAAGTATCTTCCAATCTTCTTACCCAAAATCTTATAAGCATCCTTTGACCTCAAATAAAGTATTCCTTATGGGAGTTGACCTTGAAGATAAATATCCTTTGACCTTCACACCAATGTTGACTACCAAGTTCTTCTTTGGCTTAGCCTTCCTAACTTCAACATATGAACCAACAATTAGTATGTTTCCCTTTGGGGGCAACATCTCGCCAAAACAAGAAAATGGCTGGTCCCCTCAGCCATATTATGCCAAAAGGAATCTATAGAGGGGTCTTCAAACTTTGTCAGAGTGTGCAAAATGAGAACAAGGTGGAATAGAATGTAGGGTGCAAATAATGGAGAGGTGATGTGAGTGTGGTGATATTGTGATGATAGTGAGGTGAAATGAGTGTAACGAGTGTGAATATGGTGGTAATATGGTGTGAATGGAGTGTGATGGGTGAATAAGAATGGAAGTAAGTATAAGAATGATAAAGAGATGGTGTGAGTGAAGTGTGAATGGTGTAAGGAGATAAGATGAATATGATAGTGTTGAGATCTCGCCAAAATAAGAAAATGCATGTCCTTCCTTCAAAAATTTGCAACTCTGCTATGGTGGTGAAGCTGAAATGCAGAGTGCTTTGTATGGGAGTGAAAACAAGAATGAGGGGTCCAAATGAATGGCAGGACTACTTGTGACAGATGAATATAGATGGGAAAAGGATGCACCTACCATGGAAACACATAAACATGTTATTCTTAATTCTTGCAACTCTGCCATGATGGTAAAGCTGAATTTGCAGAGTGCATGCTTGGGGGAATGGAATGAAGAATGAATAGCTGGGTGAGAGGTAGGACCACAGTAAAACAGATGAGTATGGATGAGAGAAGGATGCTCCTGCAGATGACACTTGACAAATCATTAGTAGAAATTCTTGTCTTGGAATTGCTTGATAATATATCTTACACCTTGGCTAGCTGCAAACATGAACTCAATGAAAGAATTAATACTAAAAATCAAGACAAAGGGGAATCTAACCTATCTAATCTTAACTCTAATTCTAAAAATTCTAAAGCATAAAAAGGGACAAGCATACATGCTGATCCCAGTACCTTTTCAAGTGAATAGTGTTGATGGGATTTGGGAGTGGTACCCCTGAAATTAATTCCTTTAACCAATAAGAATTGGTGCCTGCTGGTTCCAACACCTCATAGGGACCTTCCCACAAATTTTCAAACTTACTAGCTGAGTCTTCCCTTGGTTTATTCCATTTTAGAACTAGCTCTCCTGCCCTGAAAGTCCCTTGTATTTTATGAGCAGCTTTGAAAGCAGCCAAATCTTTGGCTTTCTTTAGCAGATTGGCATTCTCAGCCTCCATCCTATATTCTTCTAAATGCAAAAGAGTATCCAGTCTTTCCTGCAAGGCATTTTCAAAAGGTAAACATAGCTTGTGAGCTAACCTTAGAGATGGGAGCTCAAGCTCTACTGGAAGCACAGCTTCAATGCCATAAACTAGATTGAAGGGTGTATGGGTGGTTGCTGCTTTAATAGTAACTCTATAAGCCCAAAGAGCATCCACCAGTTTAACATGCCAATCTCTTTGGTTATCATCCACTGTTTTCTGCAAAATGCTTTTCAAAACCTTATTAGTAGCTTCTGCTTGACCATTACCTTGGGGGTGATAAGAAGAACTCTTGGTATGCTTGACCTTAAGAATGGTTAGCAAATTAGCAATAACTTCATTCACAAAGGGAGTACCTCTATCAGAGTGCAATTGTAGGGGAATACCAAACCGTGCACAGATATATTCATGTAAGAACTTTGCTGTTGTAATAGCATTGGCCTGTCTTAAAGGAATAGCTTCCTCGCCCACTTAGTAAAATAATCAGAGCTACAATAATGTGCTGATGTTGTCCCTGTATAAGGGGTTAATAGGGCCAATATAATCTAATCCTCATATTTGGAAAGGTCCCGAGAAATGATGGGGTTTAGTGCACCGGAAGGAGTATCCTTTTGCCAAATATCGACATTTGTGGCAAGACTTTATAGCAAAGATAACAATCTTTAAATACCAGTAGGCCAATAATAACCTGACTCGAAATTTTCTTGGCGGTGGTGTCTCCAAAGAAATGGCCTCCACATATTCCTTCATGCATTTCTCTAATGATCGTATGCATTCTTCTTCATTCACACACCTCAATAATAGTCCATCCCTGTTGACTTTACATAAAATATCATTGATCATTTTAAATTGCCTACATTTTTCTTTAAATCTCCTTTGCTGGCTCGAAGTCAGGCCTGAGGGCATCTCTTTGTATTGTAGAAAATTCTTAATAGGTTGCTGTCAATCCTGTTGGATCTGATTTTCACCATCTGCCTGCAAATAAGCTAAGGCATCCACAAAGTCAACAACCTCCACTGCATCCTCATGGTCAAAGAAAATGTCAGGTAAATAAAGACTGGGACCCTTGACCTGATGCAATTCTTAAATGGAAATATTAAAAGTTTGTAGCTTACAAGCCCACCTTTGAATTTTTGGTTTGGAAGTGGCCTTACCAAATAACAACCCCATTGGATTTTGCTTCATATAAACTTGAACAGAACTCTTCAATAACAAGTGACCCTGTCTGTCAATGAGGAAAATAAGGGCAGCAGCACTCTTTTCCAATCTGGGGTATTTTTCTTCAGTTGAACTCCATTGTTTGCTGGCAAAAGCTATGGTATGCTTGTCCTGTAGAATAGCTAGACCTATAGCCTTCTTAGTGATAGTAATATAAACCTCAAATGGCATATCCAAATCAGGTTTTTTTAAAAGAGTAGCCTCACAAATGGACTTTATGAGTAACTCAAAAGACTCTTGGCAATCTGATGACCATGTGACAGGGACATACTTGCTCTCAGATTTAGAAATCCTGCCTATCCTTGTCAGTTTAGAAATAGGACTTATAATGTGAGCAAAATTAGGAATATACATCCCAAGAAAACTAGTCATGCCAATAAAACTTTTGACCTGCTTCAAATTCTTGGGGGGTACCAGTTTTTTGAGGGCTTCAACCTTTTCTTGTGCCACTTGTATACCATTGTTGGACACTTCATGCCCCAAAAGTTTCCCTTTAGATGCAAAAAAAATACATTTCTTTGAGTTGAGGTTGACTCCAGAGTCTCTGTACAAAGAGCATATTTTTGCAAGCAATTCCAAATGATTAGTAGGGTGAGATCCTAAGCAAAGGTCATCCAAGTAAACTCTGAATTCTTGAGGAGACATAGGTCTAAAAATAACATCCATAGCTCTCTGGAAAGTGACAGGTGCATTCATTAATCCAAAAGGCATTCTTTTCATTGCATAAGTTTCCCAAGGGGTAATAAAAGAGGTTTTTGGTTGATCTTCTTCCTTAATGCTAATTTGATTAAATCCTAAAAATCCATCCAAAAATGAGTATACCTCTTTCCCTGCTACAACATATAAGATTTCTTCTAAAAAAGGCAAGGGATAGCAGTCTTTGATGGTGGCTTTGTTGAGATCTCGATAATCAATGCAGATTCTTAAGGCACCACTCTTTTTTTCTACAGGTACAATGCAAGATACCCATTCTGGATTAATGATTTCAATAATAACACCTGCATCTAACATTTTATCCAACTCATCCTTGATTAATCCCATCAGTGAAGCATTAATTCTTCTCAGTTTTTGAAAAACAGGCTTACATCCTTTTTTAATCTTGATTTCAAATTGGCATACCTCAGCTTTGATACCAGTGAGCTCAGAATAATCCCAGGCAAAGACATCCTTTCTTTCTTCAAAAAACATTTGTATATTTTCCCTATTCTGATATTCAATCAAATCTCCAACAAACAGGGTTCTGGTCTTACCATTTTTTGTGATTGTAATCTCTTCAGTGCCCTTTTCTTCTGATGCATTGATGGTTAGGATAGGACAAAGTGCTTTTACCTCACTAGCATCAAGATCTTCTTCTGGAATAGCTCCTTCAGTTAAATTTGACATGAGAGTTTCTCTACATAAGGCATCAGCTTCCACATTTTTCTCTCTTGGTATGTGAGTGATTTCCCATGAAGCAAAACTCGAGAGTACTCCCATTACTTGGTTTTTTAGGAGCTCCATATCTGCATTTTTTGTTTGGTAATCTCCTGAAACTTGTCTACAAATCAATTGTGAGTCACCATAAATGTGAATGTTAGCAATATCCATAGCTTTAGCCTCCTGAAGACCTGCAATCAAAGCCTTATATTCTGCTACATTAGATGTGACTTGGGGAAAGATTCTTCCTACTTTAGCTAAAAGTTTGTGAGAAGAATCTTTCAAGATAGCAGCAGATGATGCAATGTTTAGTTTTTTAGAAATACCTCCATCAAACCATAGAAATCCTGATGGTCCTTGTCTGCTGGGGAGTGCACACTCCATAATAAGAGGAACCATTTCATATTTTCTCGGTCTTGTATTTTTTATCCTGTAAGACCCCAAAGGTTCTTCAATCAACATTTCCTTAATAAAGTTTACCTCTTCTTTGGAGCCATAGGAGCCATCTTGATTGTAAATTGTGGCAGTTTGAGAACCATTGGAGATGATACATCTCCCTTGAGACCGTGACCGTCTAGCATCCACAAGGGCTAACCATCTCCTCCCTAGAAGTAGATCATAGATGTCGATTCATCCCCTATATCTTCAAAAGCTACTACAATAAAGTTAGCAGCTTCACGATTATGCCCTCTCAGATATCAGCACCTTAGTTACCACACCAATAGGGGTAATCTTAGCATTATAAAAAGATATTAATAATATAGAAGCTTTCTTGTCCACCTCGAAACCACATTTTTTCATAATGTGATATGGCATGATGTTTAGGGGGGATCCCCCATCAAGTAACACATTTGAGAAGGTATAACCTCCTAAAGCAAATGAACATGTGAATGCCCTGGGTCTTCTTCATTCTCGTGCTAGAACAAGGTTAGTGGCATCAGTAAAATTCACACAAGCATTTAATATCTCACCACCAGTTTGCTGCAGTACTCTTTTTCTATAACTAGGTGCAATCTTTAGCAATGTGAAAAGATCCACACTTACTTTGGAATTTTTGAGCAAAACATCAACTTCGTCAAAGTCTTGATCTTTCTTACCATATTTTTGCTGAGGAGGTGGAGCTATGATTTGAGCAGGTGATTCCATCACAGGTGGTGAAGACCTGGCAGTGGGATGCCTACTTGATTCAGCATGTACATGAGCTTCATTCATTCTTCTAGTTTGCACCACCATAACTTCTTCCTCGATTTAGGAACTTCAGAGCTTTGAATAAATCTTATAGAGGTACTTGGTTCAAAGAAATCTCACAGGAGGTTTAGGCTCGGGTCTCTTTTTTTTTTCCCGCTTAGCAAAATATTCCTTAACAAAGACACCTAACATCAAGATGGGCCAATTTCTTTACAAAAAGAACAAACAGGACATTCCTTTTCAAAGTGGCCTTTTCTATTGCATTTAGGACACACTTGCCAATAGCAAATTTCTGATGGATGAGAATTCCTATTGCAATGAATACATTCAGGGTAAGTTTTACCTGTTCTTGCAGCCTTGAGTTCAACCAATTGTTTAGTTATTTCTGCTAAAGCTTCAGTAACCTTAGATAGGTCTGACTTGACCTCTGCAACTTGGGAATTTGCTTCCTCCTCTTTAGATTTCTTCTTTTCTTTCTGTATGGCATAAACTGGAATGGAAGGGTGATGATCATAATGTGCATCAGTAGCATCAGGGTAAAATGGATCATGGCTATGGTGAGAAACATGGTGCTTGTCGGGCAAAGTAGAGAGCATCTGAGTTAGGTCAGTAGTTTTGGCAAAAACTTTGTATATAGAATCAAATCCTTCAGCAGCTTGGATCTTGAGCAACTTGCTTTGGATATCTGGTCTTTTTTCCAAACCATTGATGAAAGCAGTAACTAAAAAAAGGGTTGGGATGGTGACTTGTGCTCTTTGGCACTTGCTCATAAATGTGCTAAACCTTTCTTTGTACTGATTCACACTTTCTTCTGCATGTATAGAAAAACCTTGCAACTCATTAACCAAATCTTTTGGAGCAACTAACTTACCAAACCTATCCAGGAACTTCTTGATGAGTTCATCCCATGAAGTGGTACCCATTAGCTTCTCATAAGTTAACCAAGCACCAGCTTCACTCTCTTCTTTGAAACATTTCTCAAACTCTGAAAACTTGCACCCTTTCTTGAAACCATAATCCCTGTAATAATCTTCAAATATTCTCAAAAAGTTGCTAGCACTCATACTGGAATCAAAAGTAGGCAAAGGAACAGGGACATTCAACTCGAATTGGTATGGCATGTTTTGAAGCAGGCTAGTTGAGAAACTTGAAGACAATGGCATTTCTCTGCAATGATCTGGTGCATCAACATCCTCTAGTGGTTCTTGTTCTGCTGGAAACTTTTGCTTTGGAGCCATGAGTTCTGAAATCCAGGAAGATCTCGGTAGAACCTCCAAGATGTTGACCCTCAACCTGGCTTAGAGAGTCAAACACAAGAAGCCAACTTAAGTTTATACTTAAGTTGGGGTTAGAACCTCCAGATCACTTAAGGTGATCAGTCTACACAAGAATTTCTCAAAGAAAAAGCTCAAATATCAAGTACTCATACCCTTCCCAATTCAAAAATATGGAGCCTTCACTCAAATTGATGTAGTTCTCATAAGTGGATTGATTTTCAAGGTCAAATGATTGTGACCTGTGTAGAAAAGTTATAGGCATGCAGGGGAAAAGATCTTGACCAAGTATGAGTTCTAGTTTGCAAGATATTCGATCTCAAAGTTGAGTCAATTTTTGGTCAATACCAGTCAAAGCTACAGACAGATCTCAGAGTTTTGAAACTTGAGTTGCAGAGGGAATTTTTGAGAAATTCCAAAACTGAGATGAAGTATAGGTCTTAAAGACGTGGGGCATGCAATCAAATCCTATCTTGGATCACTAAAACTATTTGTTTGGCACTGTTTTGTGGATAACAGTCTAAAATTGTATCAGACAGAATGCAAAAAATAATAACTTGAGTTTGGAATGGTTTTTTTTCGAACTTTTTGCGCACACAGGTGCAAATATGATGGTAAATGAGGGGAAAATGGTCATATGCAAGAAAAGATGATGGTATATCTTACTGTAAAAATGTTTTAATGGCGAAAATACTAAAAGATCATGACAGTCAATTTTCTAAGCACTTGGCAGGCAATTTTCATTGATATGAAGGTAATACAAGATGAATATGGATCTCAGGATCCTAATCAATCATCAAAATATCTCAGAAGGTCATATAATAATATCATAACAAGAATATCAGTCCAATTTTCTCAAATCGAACTGTGGAATGCTCAGATACTTCATAAACGTCTTCAGATCATGCTCATCATGTATCAATGTTGAGGTTTGATGCATCTGGGCCTTCAAAAAATTGTGTGTTGATCACCCCAATTATATTTTCAAATTTTTATGAATCCAGAATCTTAGGCATTGATTATGGGTTTGTTGGGTAGCTAAGAGGCGGGAAGGAGAGATTCGGGAGGAATTTAAGGCAGAAACTGAGGCCTCTGGCCGATTCGAAGGTTTTTTCTAAGTTTAGGGTTCATGGAAGGAATCTCGCGAGCATCTTTCGAGTATATTTCGAGATTCTGGCCTTTTAAAAAATCAAATTTCAATGGTTTAAATTGGAAAATCAAACCTTCGAGTTTTGAGAATCTTCTAGGGATTTTTGAAAATGCCTTCCAAAAATTTGGGAGCATATCTGGCCTTGCCACGTGGCATAGGGCATCCTTATGGCATCTAGAATGATACCTAAGTTATCCACCTAGGATCTTAATGTTCTATAATAGGGTTTGTTTTTTCAAAAGCAAAGGCTAAAAAATGGGATGGGAATGTGAAATAGAAATGAGCTTATGATAAGATAAAGGGAGAGTGGAGGAATTAAGGCAAAAAATGAGAGAAGGCATAGGGAAATGGGGATGGGAAAAGTTTGGGGGCAAAAGATTCTAGATTACCAAGGGGTCTTCCAAACTCTAACTTCCAATCTTCAAAAAGTATCTTCCAATCTTCGTACCCAAAATCTTATAAGCATCCTTTGACCTCAAATAGACCTTGAAGATAAATATCCTTTGACCTTCACACCAATGTTGACTACCAAGTTCTTCTTTGACTTAGCCTTCTTAACTTCAACATATGAACCAACAATTAGTATGTTGCCCTTTGGGGGCAACAAACGTGTAGATCCATTTGTTGCTTACAATGTTTATTTTCTCGGGCATGTCAGCTACTTCATATGTATTGTTCTTTGAAACAACTCCATTTCACTTTGCATAGCCTCCTTCCATTTCTTAGAACCTAGAGAGTTTATTGCTTCCTGAAAATTCCTTAGCACATTAGGTTCTGTAATGTCACTCCAACATCATTGGCATAGCATGAATAGAATAAAATAGAATAGATCTTTTAATGTCCACATAGACTAATAGGTCATGGACCCATATAATGGGCTAGTACAGCTCAGGACATCAAAAAAAATTAATGCAAACATTACAAAGCATATGCAAAAGCCCAGATAAACTAAGACTTGGCTGAAGGCCAGACAATCAAATCAAACTTTAAAGTATATACAATACTATGTGGTTCATGATATCTAAACATAACCAAACTACTAGTTGGATGAAGAATAATTGTTGTATCTCCACGATAAACTGCCCAATTTTTTTGGAGCCGTGCTTCTCTCATGTTGCATAACTCCTCTTTGCGCTTGCGAAGCTAAAGAGGAGAGAGGTCTTATGCTATGGTAGCAGCTACTACATCCATACTTAGACAAAGCACCAATGTTTGAGTACACAAGCTCAATAAACTTTATTTCATTATCAAAGCACTCTTTACAATTGAGTCTGTCAAACAAAACTTTGTATCTCATTTCTTTTAAATTGGTTGTATTTTCATTTAGATCATGAATATCTAACATTCCAGAGCTTACAATCTTCTGTAATTCACCATTTCCTACTCGTATATGTCCTCTATGACTCTTGCTACTATTTTCCAATGCATCCTCCCACCTAGTTATTGATCTCTCAAATTTTCCATTTAATACCAAAATCTCATCACTGTTATTAGAATGCAATTTTTCAAAGCTAGACAAACAATCTTTACCTCATTTTCATTTGGCTCTTCCTCTTCCTCTTCCTCTTCCTCTTCCTCTTCCTCTTCCTCTTCCTCTTCACATATTTACATCTAGACTTACACTATATATGCATAAATATATAGTTTATTGGATTCCTAGATAGTCATAGGATTAACCCTTATAGCTCAGAAGATAGCTAGGATTAACCCTTGTATGAATAGATGTATGGTTAATCTCTATTTTATGTTCTATTCGAAGCTATGGATGTATAATGATAGTTCTCTTTCTGTTCCTCCTGTGTTGTATGGGTAAAAGGGGGATAGAGACCTAAAGGCCATCTAGAAGTAGAGATGTTCCTAGTTAAAACCCTTAAAACCTAGTAAATGCGGCCTATGCACAAGAGCCCATCGGGCTGTGGATGCCATGATGTGGTTTAACACCAAATAACAGACACAACTGGTGAAGTGGGGGTGGAGCCTTGTTGATCATGGTTACTGGGGCTCCTACAGTGTGCTAGACTTATAGTCGGTCACTACGTGTGGGCTGGGTATGGGTCTGACACCCCCTGGGTTGGAGAGTATGTGCCTATATGGACGTCCTGGACTTGGCGTAGATTTAGGGGGGTAAGTCGGGTACGGATGCTAAGCACCTAGTGGCACGTATCCTCTAGCACACCCATGGAACCATTGTGATTCTGGAGGGGATTCATCCCTTTCCTGTCTCATTGGACCTGGGGAGATGTAACCCGGAGTAATCTCATAGGGTGATTCCATGGGATTGCGTCTCCGAAAGACTACAATCATGCCATAGCATGTTTCAGCCTATCTGCAAAGTGTACACAGGAGGGGCGGATGGAATGGACTACCATAGCCATTGTTCTACGCTAGCCAATGCCATGTTATATCACTGTCTGCTATTATCTTGAGGCCCTGACTGTCAGTCGACTGCATGGAGTCTGAGCCCGAGGTAGAGCCCTTATTTATGGTGCATTTCTTAGTTATGTTGGATTTCTGTTGTTAGTTGTATTGATGATGATGGGCCACCCTTCATGGTGGTATATTAGTTATTAGTATTGTTGCCAGGTGCTAACATGTATGTACGCTTCCGCTATATAGGATTCCCATAGAAGGCATGGGACAAATAACATCTCCGTGTCCTACACTCAGACACATTGGCCATCACAAGTGGTCCGAGTCAGACGGAGGGCTTTTCCGTGGTGATGGATTCGCCATGGGAGGGGAATTTCCCATATTTATACGATGCGAGCATCGTATGGATTCGGGGAGCGTCACAAAAGCAGCAAGCAAAGGCAAGAATTCTTTTATTCTGAACAAAGGTATCAAAGCAGGGCACGGGTTTTCTTGCCCAAATTAGAAGCGGCACATTTGTTCAGAGCAAAAAGCAATAATAAGTTTGTAAATTCGTGGAGGGCTGGCTTTTTGCTGGCTCTTCCCAAAACATGATAAGCAGAATCTTCTCTCCTCACATCTGGACTTGCATTATCTTGCACCACATCAAGCATAGCCAATTGAAAGCAATAGAGAATTCTTGCACTGAGGTGGTATCAAATGATCAAGAAATATAGCAATATAACAGTATGGCCTCTTACCACAACAGAAAAAAATAGGGAAAAGAGGGATATAACAGCACCAAAATATGATTCCGGGGAAGAAACTCCAAAATGTTGAAGGTGTTCCTGGCAAACCTTCAACCTCAATGGCTTAGAACCTCCAGGTTGATTTAGGCAACCACTCTGATCAAGAAGATTCAAAAAGTATGCTCAAATTTTGTATTAGGACTGCTTTCCCAAAACCAGAAAAAATGATCCTGAGAAAAACAGATGCCATTTGCTAACAGACTCAAATTTTGACATGATTCCAATTCAAAAATATGCTTTGACACTCTAAGAATCTTTGGTTAAAAGTCAGATCCCAAAAAGATATGTAGAGGCCACTCAAATTTGCCTTCCTGGCCAAATCAAAATTTGGTCAATGTCTCTGGCAGCAAACCGAATTTTGCAAATGAAAAAGTACAACTCTTTTCTTAGTTTTGACACTTGATTCAGACTCTAACAAACCTGCACATTAGGTACAACAACTTTTTTACCAAAAAATCATGCAAAAATGCCCTGAAATATAGATTTTTGCAAAAAGACTGTCATAATGCAAAACCAGCAAGCAAATTTTTACAAATCGAGTTCTAGTGATCTTTTTTTTCCACTTTTGACAACTTCTGACAACTCTGACAGGCCAGCAACTCAATTGCATTCAGTTGTTTATCAAATATTAATGCTATTTTGCCCCAATAAATTGTTTCTTCTCCAAGATACCTGTCACAAACAAAAAGCAGCATGCAATTCTTATAAATTAAGCTTTTTTTGTTTTTGTACTAATTGGATATATGCTCTTTATGCTAAATGTGCTGATAGTCCTATTTGCCAAGTACATACCTCTATCTATTAATTTTTCTTTCTTTTTTTAATAGTAACATATCTAAGATTTGCATCATGCCTAACATTTATATTCACTTCTTCTTCTTTCTTTTAGTATCTAGATGATCCAAAAAGCTTCAAACAAGACGTTTCGAACAGATGGCGGTGGCACTAAGGCGGCGGTCTGAGGCGACGGCCTGAGCAGTTTCGTTCCCAGAGAGATTCATGGCAGGTGAAGGGAGCTCCCTATGCGAATCCCAGGCAAATCCTCAGGCGCTTCCCAGATGAATCCCCAAGGTAGATCGCATGGCCCAGCAGAATCGCCCTGCTGGGTTCTCAACTCTGAAAACAGTGGATCTGCCTCCAACCGATTCTCTAAGCGGCGAACTGGAGTTTTTGAAGACTAAGCCGGTTGGAGCTGGGCAGCAGAATCGGCTAGTTGGGCTGTTGTCGGGGAAGATAGTTGATCGAGCGCCAGTCGATGCTTCAAAGGGCGCGTGGAGCATGGTCTTTGTGGAGATCGGCCAGGGTGGAGAGATGGAGCGGGCTGCTTCAATTTGCCCTCTGGGTTCTGGCCAGCAGATGGCAACCGCCCCTGCTTTGGGCGTGATGGCGGATGTGGTGTCTGATATGGAGGTGGCCTTGGGCGAAGAGGTGCAGCACATGGCTGCTGGTCCAGGTATGAAGGAGAGGTCAGATCTCTTTTTTTATGCTAGCGTGTGCCTTCGATAGGCGGCTTCGGAGCCTCGGGTCACCGGGGCATATCAACTCCACGGTCGAGGCCGCCGCGACCTTCAAGGGATCTGCACAGGCCTCCCCATAATTCAGAATTAGAGATTCCAAGTAGCATGCCTCTATTGGAGACAGCTACCCCATTTTGCAGTCCATGCTCGCCTGCTCCTGCCTTACCGGATGACCCCTTTGTAGTGGTAGGGCGTCGGGCGATGTGCCTTTGGGGGAGGGAGGGGTTGGTGCTGTTGTGCGGGTAGATAAGGGATCAGGTAGCAAGACCCCAATTCCAGAGAGGCGAGTGGTCGATGGGCGAGGATTCGGCCCGACAGGTCCTGCCTGGCATACGAATGATACTGTAAGCAGGCTCTCACGCCCGCGGTTCTCTGAATGGATTCGGCATACAGTGGCGTCGGCCGACACTCTTAGAATGGAGGAGGCTCTGGCCTTTCTAAATCAACACAACAGAAGAGAGCTGCAGGTTGATCCCAGTCGTCCTCTTGCCAACGTAGTCGAGGTAGATCACCAACAGCACCTCAAGTCTATTTCTAACTTAGTCTCTTGCGCGGTGCTGGTGTACTATACCAGTTTGCTGGACACAAGGAGGGTGGGCGGATGGCTACAAGCTCACTTTAAGCAGCTGGGGATCTTGCCTTTTCAGTCCATAAAGTTCCTGGGTAATAATCATGGAAAAAAATAGCGGCTATCATTAGCCAAATGGCGATTTTTCAGGGGGTCTAGGCAATTTTAGCGGCAAATTTTATGAAGAGAGATTTCTTTTAAAAAAATAAAAAATAGCCATAGTTAAAACAAGTACTCCATTATTTTTTTAGGATTAGCCAAACTATTTTCCCCCTTTTCCTTAACGAAAAAGGGATTAGCCTTTCTTTATATTACAATATTTATATATTTGATCAATAATAGCCAAACAAAATAAATTCTTATTAAAGATTTTTACAGATCGCCACCTACCATCATGGGTGATAGTAGTTTTTCAAATTATGAATTTCTATTACATATACCACTTATGCATCTTAAAAAAAGAGGTGTAAGAGATGGCTAATATCGATTTAGATGCCCGACTTGGTTGCATAACTTCCTTCAAGGGTTAGAGATAAGCGCAATTTGATCACCATAGCTAGAAACGATGACATTGCATTGAATGTAATTTAGACTATGGATGTTATAAGCTATGTTGTGAGCTTCTATTAAAATTTTTTTAATATCATCGTATGTTCCTTGATTGCTGATTATTATTTGTCACTATGGTACAATATATCTAAAACTATAGAATCTACATTTTTTGCCTTTTCTAATTAGAAAAAAATAGTTAAGTGAAAGCTTAAAGAAATACTTAATTCAAAAGTTTTGCCAAGTTCAAATACATATAAATGTAATGATAATAATAACTTTAGCCAAATATATGTCATAAAATACTGTAAGATTTTGAAAAATAGCCAAACCATTTTTTATGAAAAAATATGTACTGTGCTTAATTTTTTCCCTGGTAATAATTTCTTTCTCCTCATGTTTGACGCGCCAACGGCCGTGGAGAGAATAGTGGCAAGAGGTGTTGATCTCATGTGGGGAAATTATCTGATTTATCAGCATTACACTCCTGGTGTTAGTGCTCGATCCCTGTCGGCCTTGAAGATTCCTTGTTGGTTCCAGGTGATGGATCTTCTGGCAGATATGCTGCTGCCTGAGTTCATGATTGTCATTGCCAATGGGCTTGGAGGGCATATCTCTCACTCCATAGTTCGAGCGCCCAAGATTTGTGTTGCTTTACTGGCGGACATTTGCCTTCCTTAGTAACTGTCAGGAGCGGTGATTGGTACTTTCGGTTCCCCCTCAGGCTGTTAAATTAAATGGTGCGAGATTCGTGAGAATGTTTCCCGCCCTCCAGGTCTTTGCAGGCTCGCTTCCAAAGCACATGCCCGCCCGGGGCCGGGGGTTCCTTGGGAGACGATGCAGGAGGTTCCACGGGAAGCGATGCAGGCCCCACCACAGACATTGCCGGTGGAGAAGTCGCCTCTGGCCAGAACTCAGCCAAAGGTTGGACCCGTCCTGGGTAGGCCACATCAGCCTAATGCCGGCAACGTGCCAACGGCTGATTCAGTGAGACATGGCGGCATGGACCCAACGGTGACCTCTAATATGGTGGCCCGTGTTTGCTTCATATTCGCCAGCTTCGAGGAGTTGGCCGGCGATGGCGATCCCATTACTTATGCCCGGCCCAAAGATATGATCGGCGGTGCAGCCATCGATTAATGCGATTCAGCGTTTGCCCAAAGCTTCTCGTAGGGGATGGCATTTGATAAGGTGGCGCGGGTGCTTTCCTGGGCGGACAAGGTGGATTTCACCACGGACGTCACTCTCACTAATAACCCGCTCACTCTTATGCCTTGTGAACGTTTATGCCCACAATAGTGCACGGCAGAGGGGGGCATTTTGGGCGTCGTTGAGACACAAGGTCGCTTCTTTGGGGATTGGTGTGGCCTGGCTGCTGTTGGGTGACTTCAACATGGTCGAGACCATTCATGATAAGTGTGGCCGAGGAGCTGAAGTGGTACAAGGCTTTGAGCAGGAGCAATGGTTAAAATTGTTAGATTCCCTGCATTTGGCAGAGTCGTCGAACATTTACTTGGTGTAATCAGTGGACGAGAGCAGGGCGGGCATATGCTCGACATGACAGATGCTATGTCAATACTCTAGCAATGGACCTGGCACCTCTGCTCAAGCGGCAGAACATTTTGTCCACTGCGATCTCTGACCATTTTCCTCATTTAATTTCCCAGGGTACGTGTGCAATCAGGCTGGGGCATACATTATTCAAATTAAATACGAGTTACCTAAAGGATGCTGATTTCTCCTGGGGATGCTGGCCGATCTGGTTTCGTACCTTTCACGATAACTCCGGGATGTCAGGAATGGTGAAGGCCTTGGCTGAGGTCAAGTCATTTGCGAAGTCGTGGGGAAGTCAGAGAGCACAGCAAGAACAGGAGGCGTTAGACGCTTTGTATTGCGAACTGGAAACCCTCAGATGTCAGCCTTCTGATGGTGTGCAGGAGAGGGAGATACTGCGTCTCATTGCAGCTGATGAGTCCAAGAGGGCCGCTTAGGCAAGGATGAGGGCGGGGGTCACCTGGCTACGGGAAGGGGACACCAATTCTCGGATGTTCTTCAGAACTGCGCATCAGAAAAAAAAACGCGGCTTCAATGTCGTCTTTGGCATTGCTTGATGGCCAAATTCTGCATTCGCCTGTAGATATTAAGCACGCTGCATTTCAGCATTTCTGGGTGAAAGCATGCTAGGGTGTACCATCTAAAGTACTTTTTAGGGAGTGCAAGACTACCCAGAAAAGTACCCAACACTGGGTACTGGGAACTTGCATAAATGCCACAATAAATAATAAGTTTTAGAGTTAATTCATTTATTTTAGTCTCTAATAGTATTGTTATCCTCTAAAACTATAGATTGGCATGTTACTAACCTTCAATTCAAAAAGTTTCGATCGATTTTAATGGAAAGAAAAAACAGAAAGTACCAGTTTTAAAAGTACCCAGTGTAGATACTTTTGAGGGTTCCAAAAGTGGTACACCGTAGCATGCTTTTACCCTTCTCCCAGTTCTTCCAAGAAAAGAGGTATCACTACACTGATGTTATGGAGGAGATAGTATTCAGTAAGGTGTCGTGCAAGGTGTCGATGGATAGGAGGCAGGCGTTACAGCTTTCACTCACTAAGTAGGATCTTGAGGAGGCGTGCCGCGCCTTGGCCCCTCATAAATGCCCTAGTCTAGATGGCATTCCTGTGGAGTTGTTCCAAGAATATTGGGAATGGGTAGGGGTCAGTGCTGCAGACTTATCAAGATCTGCTTCGGGCAGAGTCGCTAGACTATAGACTCAACATTGGATGCATCTCGCTAATCCCAAAGGTGAAGGATCCTTCCACTATTTCTGACTGGCGTCCCATTACGCTTCTGTCGGCAGTATACAAGATAATTGCAAAGGCCTTGTCGCTCAGACTTCAAGTTGTCCTAAAGGAGGCCATTAGACCCATGCAGTCTGGCTTCATCCCGGGTAAGACACATTCTCAATAACGTAGCGGTAAGCAGAACAGGACAACAGATAGTGTATTTAAAACTGGATTTTGCAAAAGCCTATGATAATGTTCGCTGGGACTTTCCGAAGAGGATAATGTTAGCCTTTGGATGTGGTGAGAGTTTTACAGCGATGGCTCTGAAACTCTTAACGTCCGCCAGAGCCACCATCCTTTGCCATGGTGAGTTGTCGTCGATCTTTACAGTGGGACGTGGAGTTCGCCAAGGATGCCCATTGGCGCCCTACCTATTCACCATTGTTGCAGAAGCCCTCTCGTAGTTGTTAAACTCGGCGGTGGAGGCGAGTGTCATAGAGGGGTCACGGATGGCATACGGGTCACAACAAATTGGAAGTCCGTACGCTGATAATTCCTTTCTTTTCTTACAGGCAGACGAAAGAAATTTATTGAACACGATGGAGCTTCTGGACACATTCTCTATTGCCTCAAGTCGCCTAATGAATTGGGCTTAAGTGTTCAGCGTTGTGGGTCAGCCACCGAGCCCATGCTCGCGGTCTTGTCCCACTTTCCTTGGCGAATGCAGCCACAGGGCACATGCTCCAGGCTCTTGGGTATACCTTTTGGCATTGACATTTCGGCGGCAGGTATGTGGGAGGATATTTTGGTAGGATTGCGTCGGTACCTTAATTGGTGGAAGGGTGGAAAACTCTCCATGGCCGGCAAGATCACAGTAGCGAAGTTAGTTTTATGCTCAACGCATATTTATATGGCGTCTATCATCCTGGTGCCAAAGAGCAAGATTCGGGAGATTTCCTCTATGATCCATAACTTTGTATGGAGAGGTAATGAGGAAGGGGCGGTGGTCAAGGTGGCGTGGTGGAAATGTGTGCGGCCCAAAGCTGGGGGAGGCCTCGGCATCGTAGACCTCTCTCTCCACAACAAGGTCCTGATTTCCAAGTTCATTTTTGCAGTTCTCGAGAATGAGCTGGACTCGCCTGATATGGTTTTGCTTCATCAGTCATTGTCCCATTCGGTAGTTTTCCATAAGCCGACTGTTCCTGCACCGCTTCCTTAGGCATTATTCGTGGATATCAGGCCGTATGTTAATGCCTCTCCCTTTCTGAAGGAGCTCCTACAAGCGTGGGAGCCAGTCCCCCCGTTATTTGCGATCGACGCCTCGAGTTGTATCCAGTTAGAGGCATCGCCATGGTGGATCCCTCTCGGCCCAGGTGCATCACCTTCGGTGTTGGCAGGATCTGTTGATCCTCAGCTGGCGCCCTAATAGCTTTTTTGTCACAGGTTTCGGCTTTAGGAACGAGATAGTATTATCTGGGCATGAGTGGCAAATGCTCTGCCACTGAACCCTCCTCAAGGGATGGGTCGTGTGTGGCGGTGCCATCCGAAGGTTGATCCCTCCAACTTCGTCAAGTCCTGTTATGAGCTTCTGGCAATTCAGGATGAGCTGCCCCTTCGGATGGCTAGGGTCTCCTGGTATCAAGAGATGATTGGAGCAAAATTTGGAGATGGGTGTGGAATCCAATCTCGCCCCCCAAGGCTTGGGTGTTGTTGTGGCAGATAGTGCACCGATCCTTGAGGGTGAACACGTGGTTTCACAAGATAAATCCGTTGATCAGCGACTTGTGTCCAATGTGTGGTGGTTGTGCTGAGACTTTGGAACACTGTATGTTTCTGTGTACCGAGGTTCAGCCCGCATGGCAGTGGGCCCAGCGCCTCTTTCATACCTCTCTCCGTAGTCAAGAAGTTCTTTTGGGGATGTATCCTAGCAGGTGGTCCCAGGTTGAGAGTTTGGCCTTCCATCTGTGCAAGGCTTGGTTACTGTGGCTCATATGGAAGTGGCGACGCATGAAGGTGTTCAGGAATGAAGAGGTGCAACCTGGTGCATTGATCCCTCAGTTGAGGTACAAATTCGGAAAGAGTAGTTCAAGACGACTATCTGGGAAAGGACCCTCCGTATTGTAGACAGTAACGACGTGTTCATTTCTTGAGTCGTAGATAGGCTTATATGCGGTTCGGGCGCTCGCTTGAGCGGGGTTGCCCGGGCCGGTGTTCCCCTGTATCGCCCTTCTTGTACTTTATTCCTTATTACTAATTAATGTGATCCTTCAAAAAAAAGAAAAGAAAAGCTTCAAACAAGTTTCAGAAAAGATATTGTGTATAATCTTATCCAAATTTTCACTTTACATTTTCACTTTAACTTTTTTGCATTGTTGAATGTGAACTGAAAGAAATTCTTGTGCCAAGGATCGGATTTTCATTCATAGAGATAATATACAGTCAATCAAATCACTCCCAAGCTCTAATGTCTTGGGCACAGGGTCAAAATATTGATAATAGATGAAATCGAACAATTTGCCTCAATAATCCATCGATTCATGAAGCAAAGAAGGCAGATTCAAGCTTTAGAAGGTCAATCCGGTCTCTCAAGCAAGTCTCCTGATTGAATCTCATGCCCAAAAGCCCTCGAACATTTTTGTAACAAGAGTCCCCTTTCATAATCCTCTGTTTCCGGCCCATTCTTGGCAAAATCCTCTCGATTTCGTTTGTTTTTGTGTCATAGATCTTCCACCACTTGGGTTCTCCCCTAAATTTCTTGCTTTGTTTCCGAGCAGTCTGAGCCTGAAGATTATGACGCCATAGGTTGCCTGAACAGATACAATGCAGTGTCCAATACAGTGCAGTGTCTAGGTTACATAACCAACTTGTAACCAAGCTCTGAAGGAAACAGTTGCAGTGTTAAGATCAAATCTAAATTTATGAGTGTCCACGTTACATAACCAAGCTATGAGAGAAAGAGTTGCAATGTTAAGTTCAAATCTATATTCATCATATATGCCATATGATTGTATGTGTGTGGACAAGAGTGCTGAACAAGAGTACTATGGAACAAAAGATGTCTTCACCATTAAGAGTTGTAAAGGACCCATTATCTAATACAAACTAGTGATGTAATTATTCACAAATAATTTCTTTACCACTACAAATGATATGAGCAAAAAGCTTAAGAAAAAAGGTGAATAATAGATAAACTTGCAAGACATCATAACTTGGGGATAAAATCGACAATTAGCAAACACAATCTAGCATGTCGTGATTATGTTTGAAGTGTCTCAGTTTAGATACCTTGTGAGCATACTACAATCACCATAATACACATGCAAAGCAAGAGTCATAAAGAATGACATTGATCATACATGCACTCAAAGTGTTAATGTGCAAAATTTCCATGTTATTGTTGTCTAGTTGTAACCGTACAATTCAAAATAACCTCAAGATTAGAAAATTTGAGTACCTTGTTTGGCCCTTATGATAGTTTTCAAATTGATCTTGCCCAAACACAACCTCTAGCGTGCTTTGCTAGTTTTATTTTTTGTATTACATTCTCTTTATATTAAAGGAGGTGAGGTGGCATCTTTCTTAACATATATAGTTATTGGAGGACGATTCTTTTGGCATATTACTTCAACATTCTATGATCACGATACGTTAGTTTTTTTGGTGCGCAACACTTCTATTGTATTTTTTTTTTGACACGTTGCATTAGGTAAAGCAAAAATTTGCCGGCTATGGCGTCCGACAATGC
Source organism: Isoetes taiwanensis (assembly GCA_021234155.1). Classification (NCBI taxonomy): domain Eukaryota; kingdom Viridiplantae; phylum Streptophyta; class Lycopodiopsida; order Isoetales; family Isoetaceae; genus Isoetes; species Isoetes taiwanensis. The sequence goes on along the minus strand of JAJEKV010000064.1, from coordinate 7,370,738 downwards.
GGTCTCTTTCACAATTGGCATCTGCGCTCCTGCTCTTAGATCCGGCATCCAACGACTTGATCAGCACTAATTTGCTATTGAAATGCTATCTGGACGACGCACTGGTGAAGGAGCTGAAGAAAAAACAGAGGCTAGATCAGAGGCTAAATTCAAAGAGGGAAAATAGGGGACATGATAGCTTTAGAGCCTGGGAATTAAACTCACAAATGCCAATTCTCAGCCTCCTACGTTCTTGCTCTTAGATAGAAGCAACACAATTCTAAGACATCTTAATTAGACACGTAGCTTCAAGGGTTCCTCCGCTGCCGCCTTTTTCAGGGTTTGCGGCACTGTTATCACAAGACAGCTATGGTTTCTGCTCTATTTTTTAGGAATCCTTAGCATCCAACCACTTTAGATCCTCCCCGCCGGATTGCAAAAAACATCTCAGAATCGATAAGTGTAGAGCAAAGCATAAAAGAAAAGATAAAGATTTTTGTGGGGATTATGCAACAAGTTGCACCGCAAAGACTGCAGTAGAATGGCGCCTCCACTGGAACCACAATTGAAGATCGGGTAGTGTTTTCTCTGTTTACTCATCATTTATTGCAGCGAATTCCCTGCTCCATGTTTTTAGCCTATACTCCCTCGAAATTTTTAAGTCTGGAAGCATCTGGGATTTTTAGATGTAATTTTTGGATTATAGTAGCTCCATTCAGTAACTAGCATGAAAATGCAAGAGCACGAGCTCCTCCTCCACCACAGGCACCAGGCAATTTCCGCTAGGCTTCCAAAAAACGTTCGGCCTCTTACTTTTGTCCCCATTTTATAATATGTCTAAACTGACCAAAATTTGTAGCCTTATTTCATGATCATGGCTATGCAAGCTGGAAGCCATCTTAGGGCTTTGATTCTTTCCAGAAGTTTTTTCCAAGCTTTCAAAAATCTGAGCATCGGTTCTGAATCTTGTGGCTTCCCATCTATTCATAGCAAAACCGCTTCAACAAATTGAGAATCTACTTCCATGATCAATTGCATATATGGGTTCATTGTGCAGGACACAGATACTATAGCAGAGTTGACCCGTGAGCTCAAGCCTATTGGAGTTGCAACTTTCAAACGATTCAACAATTAATTCAAGCTGCTTCATCTTAATTTATAGGTCCAGATTTGACCGATTGGATACAGATCCGGCCGCCAAGGAGCTCCATTTGGTTGCCAAAACCCCTGTGCCATGATGCACTATATTTCCAAATTCAAATGTGAATTTGGCTCACACGAGTAATCGTAAATCAGCTATTCATGTCAATGGTTATAGTAATATATGCCTCCAAACTAGGTCATATAAACTATATAACAATATTCAACCACGATCACATTCAAACCTAGGCCATATTACTCAGTTCAACTTAGACAATCATCTATGTGTAACTTTAATCTGTGAGTCCTGCTCATATGAATTTGAATAAACAATTCCTTCATTTCCCTCTGCTATCCTATGTTTTTGAAGCTCTAACAGCCTGCCCAAATAGGAAAAACTGCCTCTATGAAAGCGGCAGTGGAACGGTCTGGTATGATTTAATGCATTTGATACATGCCCAATTAGACCCAATTACCTTAAAACCCTGAACTCAGTTCATCTCATGGGTCTTTCAAATTCCTTCCGATGATTATTATAGCATGATTGGAACTTTATTAAACTAACTAGGGATCCTACATGCATGAGGCCACCAAGCATTGATTTCTGTCAACAAGTATTTAGAATAGAAGAAACAAAAATGACTATCAGAATGGATCTTTAATCCAAAATTCCGAACTGACCTGAGCTTCCTCCTTTAAAGACACATCAAAGCTGTGGAACTCGCAAGAAGATCCTACGATACCGGAATCTTAATTCTGGTCACAAGGAGCTGCACACTGCTCCAATCATGTCCGCACAACAGGCACGAAATTGGCTCAGGCCTCCAACAAGTCTCAACCGTCCAGTTTTTCCTGCTATATATATTCGGTTGCGTCTGGGCGTTTGGTGTAGTGGTAACACACTAGTTCCTTAGCAATGTGGTCTCAAGTTCAAGACTGCCCAGAATCGCACTCGGTACTATTGGGGGTCAAATCCCAACAGACACAATGTAAGGTGGTTGGGGGCAGGGCCCAACCGAGCAATGTAAAAACTACTATCTATCTATCTATCTTCAGTTTTCCCTCTTATGATTTTCTTTCATTGACATGTATTTTCTACTTGAGATGCGTTTTCAACCATGGGCTTTTATAAACGTATAAATGCACCATAGACCAAAGTTTTTAATTCTTGCATAAACATAGTAACTCACAATATATTATTGTGTTTCAATTTCCTTACTTAGCATACATAATTAATTAGTTGGACCCATCAAATAGCAATACAATCACACACTAATAAAAACTAATAAAAACTAATAAAAACTCAATAACACAGAAACATGATTTTTTGAGTTTACTTCTAAGAAAATTCTAAGAAAAGTAACCCCTTATATACTTCCCTTATGCAATCACAAGCTATATGCTTAGGGGATTTTCAAGCTATATGCTTAGAAAATTGAACATCAACATCTCAGACACTGAAAAGAGAGATGTTGAAATAGTTGACTCATTAGTGGGCTGTTTGTTGAAAAAATTCATCTCTTTACCACGACAAAGATATATTCATAATACTTGGGTTCTGAACTAACAACATGTTGTTAAAGAGGCCGCCGCGATAAATTTCTTGTATTTAATAAAAAGGTACTGAAATGGCAAAGCATCTGTGAACGGAATTTCTAAGAAGCTTCATTTCTTTAATTGCCTCGAAGGCCCGTAACTTGCAGTAGAGGGACCGGATGAAGGTGAGACCCACGCCTTTAGATTTTTCTTATCAAGAGCTTTTAAGAAGTGGTGCCTTGACATCGTTCCGTACTAGTTGGAGCCAATATGATTGAATTCAAAGAACCTCCGTAGAATCTTTGAATTTTAGGAAATCTAGGGTAATTTAAGAGAATCAAAGGGAATCTTCATGGGATCTTTGGGAATCTAGAGGAATCTCAAGAGAAACATAGGATATCTATAGGAATCACATGAGAATCTTTGGAAATCTAGGGGAATCTATGGGAATCTTCAAAAAACCTTTGAGATCTAGCAGAATCTTGACGAAATCTTTGAGAATCTAGTGGAACCTTCATAGAATCTAATTGAATCTAGGAGAGACCTACATAGAACCTTGTGGAATCTAAAGAAATCTTGGTATAATCTCCGAAATATTATTAGTGAACCTAGGGGGATCTTGATGGAATTTGTATAGAATCTTGGGGAATCTATAAGAATCTTGGAAGAATCTTTGGAAATGTAGGGGATATAAGGGAATATTCATAGAACTTGTAGGAATCTAGGGGCATCTTGATGGAATCATGGTCAGCCACATTAGGAATGGGACATGGCTGAGACTAAGAGGGAGGCAGCAGTGGGGAATCTTGGACAATGGGAAATCTTGGACAATGTGTGGAAGCTAGATGCAGAAATACATATTTCGTGGTAACCTTATGGCCAATTTCGAGTATTCTTAGAATATTCGCTCTACATATTGGAGGATAATAATTGTGCAATAACCATTATGTCCCGAGCGAGGAAAACGTGCGAAAGAATGGCTTGTGTAGGATAGTGCATCGTCTCCGTAACAGATTAAATCCTCATTCATGCTGCATGCTTGCGGGATTGTCTAGTAGAGCAGAGTCCTCTTCTGTCAATGAAACTGTCAGTAGCGAGTGGGATACACATAGATTAACTGCAGAACAGCTTGAATTTCGTTCTCTAGCCAAGGTTAGTACCAGAAATAGTATCACTATTTGCTAGGCGTATAGATATAGATGATAAGTCTGGCATTGGGTCCGTCAACAGGAGCCTGTTTGCTGAATTTTAATCCAGAAAGCCGATACCGTATTTATTAGACAGTTGCACAATTTTTAGATGCAGAATTCTAACCTTGGTAACATACATACTATTGAAGGCTGTCAGCAAAGTGTTTGTTGGGAGGATAAACGCTCAGTGTTCTGATGAACCACATTCGTTAATATATGCCATCTATTTGGATGTCTTCCAGTTAATCAAGTCTAGGTCACATGTAAAATAAGCACAATCATTTAAATTGGGTTTTTGTGGTATTCAAAGCCTGCAATTTCAACCATTTTATGCTGCCATTCTTGGCATTTCAAAGCTTGCAATGTTTTTCATAAAATTTAAATATTGTAGCTAGATGGAAACATGTTTGCCATACATTTTTTTCATTCTCCAGGAGTTTGCTAAGAAGGAATTTCTTCCATATGCATCCGAATGGGATGACAAAAAGCATTTCCCTGTTGACGTCATCCGAAGGCTGCTTCTCTAGGTTTTGGTGGTCTTTTCTGTGACCAAACATATGGTGGTTCAGGGTAATTTTTCCTTTATCTTTTGAAATTGTATGCAATCAAAGTCTATGCACAATATGTTTCCAGCATGTGCATGGGAGTAAATTACTCTATTTAGATCTAAAGAAATGGCACACTGTTTCAACGCAGGTCTGAACATGTGTTCTTATCATGTAACTTACGAAGCTAGAATCCATAAATTCAAAAATTCCAAGAGCAGAAGCTTCTGACAGTCAGTTGTTCATCATGTTGCAATTATCGATGGCAGTCGTTGGTTGTTTTATATGAACCTTGAGAAGCTGTAGAATGCTGTATAATGTTGAACATGCCTAATTACGCCTTTAAACATATATGTAGAGATATGATGCAAGTAGGTTCTACACCAGCTTATCTACCCTTAATTTCTAACCCATATAAAGCCAGGCATTTCTGGTCATAAGTTTAACGTGTATAAAGCCAGGCATTTCTTGTTATGGAATGGATACAGTGTAAACAACAAATCTGACACATGGCAGACTGGTGCGGAAGAGAATTTTGCTTGCTAGCAGATCATCCTAATGCAGCGAGGATTAAAAAACACATATGATGCTAGACGATAGATTGACCTGGCATGGAGCAAGTGGTACTCTGCAAGCTCCTAGGTTCCATACTCAGCTAGTCATCCAAATCATTGGAGGGCGTAATAGCTTTCTGCTTCTGAAACAATCCTTTCCATGGTTGTCACTTGGGGGGAATTTGAAGAAAATTTAATGATTCCTTAATAAGTATGGAGCTAAAGGTATCGATCTTGCATGGACAAGATGGTAGCTTAATGCAAGCAGAAGGTCTTGGGTTCAATACCCAGCCAGTCAGCCCCTTGGAAAGACCTGCTTTCAGCTTCTGAAACAGTTTCTTCCTTAGCTTCTTCTTCAATTGGTCTGCACATTTGGTAGCTATTATTTCAAGAGCGAGCGTTTGCAATAACATGTCTTATTAGACATGCTAATTGGACGTAAATTTCCAGGGTTCATTGGATCACGAACCTTTTGGACGAGCTTATACTAACATAGGATCATTCTGCAAGAATTGGAACTATTGGCACAATATAAGATTGACTCCCATTTGAAGGCATTTACAATCCTTGCTTAATTCCTTTAACAAGTGGACCTTGGACCAAGCTCCATTGCACGAGCAACCTGCTGATTCTAATTTGCATGAGGGAGGTTACATAAGCTGCCATGTCTAAAGGTTATTGAGTGCTTAAAAAGAAACAAAAATAATAAAGCAGAATCTCAACTTGGGAATCAATATGGCAATTGGCCTAAGCAGGCGATTGAGAAAAAAATGTGCTCATTTTGCAAGCACAAATGACGCTTTCCGTCCTAATATACGTATAGTCATTCCAGCTGCGCAGTAAGTTGCAACAATACCAGTTGGGCCTATCGGGTTACTTGTTTGTAATATGCAAGCCTAAAACTCCTTAAACAGTGTATGATCTAGGATGGTCACTAAGTGCATAGCCAGGCTTGCATTTAGAAAGATGGATAAAATGCTAAAGTTTTTAGTTAGCAACAAGGTTATGCTGCATCTTCCTTAATCATAGCAGCGGATTGGTTAGTGTAAATTTCTTGGGGAAATCCTATTCAACAGTATTTCTGCAATCTGTCCATCATGGAGCTGAAACCTGCTTTTCAATTTATAGATGCTAATTGGTTGACAGCAATTTCTGGTGGAAGACATGCCATTTCTATTTGAAGTCCCCTTGTATTTGCAAAACAATGGCATAATGGCCATCTTCAATCCCTTCTTGGCTGCAATTTACTGTGGGATTTTTCCAATAGTTCGAGCAGCTATCTTAGCATGTAATGGACCATTAGGTACATTACATATCCATCTTTGTCTTGGGATGTATTATAGAATTTCGGGTTTATAAAACAAATCTGAAGTGGTAAAGGAGGATAAAGGCAAGTGCAAGGAGAAGTTGAAAAATGATAAGATTTATGGGATTGGAACCACAACTGTTTCTTCTTAACGTTCCCTTACGCAACATTCAGGTTGAAGCGAGCAGATGGAATTGTGATATTTGAGTCCTTAGCATACGGTGACGTGAGCACAACTGCTTATCTCACTATTCACAACATGTGCTGCTCTTTAATTGACAGGTTCTGCTTGTTATATTTTCATATCTGATTTTTGTGTCCAGAAGTTCTTACATTTCCAGATGTTGTGATTTCCAAATTACTTTACTTCCTCGACTTCATTCAGATATGGAACAGATGAACAGAAACAACAATGGTTACAACGCCTCATTTCAATGGTAAGTCACTAGAAACCTGAGAACATATTTAACCAGTGCATAGGGCATAAAATTGACACAGATTGCATGCATTTTGGATTTATTGTAGAAACTGTTGTCATCCTACTGCCTGACAGAGTCTTCTAGCGGAAGCGATGCTGCAGCTTTGCAGGTTATACTAAATAGAGCTTTCTGGAAATAAAGTGGAAAAGTTAAACATTAACAAGATGATTTCAATAAGCTGCTCAGACATCCGCCGACGCATGTCAGGCAACACTGATTTTATTCTCAATGGAAGCAAGGTTTGCAATCTTTTTTTTTATCTTAAGCCTGGTATAACAACATCGATGTTAAAAATGCATAGTGCTGTTTGTTTTCTCAAAGGTATGCCAAAATGTTTGAAGGAGATCAAACTTGCATAATGAGAAATTATCGAGCTCAGCAAAAATCAAGCATGTCCTCTTACACATTAGGCAGTTTTGCACAGATTCTAGCAAAGCTTTCAGAATTCAGAACTAGGCCTCTGCCAAACCGCTTTATGGATCTTTTAAAGTACTTGACTCTTTTTGAGCATTGTTTCTATTGCAGTTATCCATGAGAGCGCATTTATCCAGGCCAGAAGCTAATTGTGCAAAGGATGCATAGAATGCGCAGTGACATGGACCACTGCTTAGTAATATGCATTGGATAAAAGAAGGAACTCTTGTGAAGTGATTGAGATAGACTTTAGGATTTTTAAAGTGTGAGCAGTAATGCCACAGTTTTTTGCTGTTGTAAGGAAGGGCAGAAAAAATCTATAAAATATGCGAAGTAATGCCTCAATCTTTTGCTGTTTAAAGAGAGAGAGCAGAGCAAATGCATTTTCATGTTCAACTCTTAGTTATAATTCATGTTCGAGGTTCCAGGACTTTAGTTCTAAAAATCAGAACAGTATGTTCTGGTGAGTATTCTCATATTATCAAACTGTTTCTGATAGAACATGTGTATTGTAATTGGTATCTTATGTCTGATATGATATTTGACATGATTTGACAGGCATTTATTAGTGGTGGCAGTGTAAGTGATTTATACCTGGTTATGGCACGCACTGGCAGTTCAGGTCCAAAAGGAATATCCTGCTTTCTCGTGGAAAAGGTTTTTGCTTTCATCAGTATGGTCCCTTAAGTATCAGTACTTTTCATTTCTCAACTTCTGCTTTCTGATAGCATTATAGAATTTTTTGTTGTATCGTCATTCTGCCAACTGGTTTCCACCATGCACACAATCTTTCTTGTCTCTAGCAGAACTTCACCTTCTAATCAACGCCTTTGAGCCCGGAATTGACAAACATTGATTAAATCAATCCATTTAACCATGTATCGGTCGAAGGTTAAAATATAGAAACCCTAGAGGGCAAAATCTGTTAGTGGTTGACAAACATGAACAAAAAAGTCGCAAAAAGGTTTACAGGTCAAGAGCGTAGGAGGATCTCAGACACGTTAGCATACATTTGTTGTAGTGATAGGAAGGCAATTGTGATATGGTGTATACTCTAATATATTGTCATACCAGTGGTCCTGAATCCCCATAAAATTCCAGTTCGTTCTCTTGCTTTGTGTCCTCATTAATTCTGAAAAAAGTCATAAAGACCCTTGACAATTTTATTCAAATTTTAGTACAACTACCCTCTTCTGCAGTTAAACTCAAATCAGTGGCCTGCAAGTTACTTAATGCGGTTAAGGCATGGTAGATACTCTTTTAGCAACAACTATAGGTGGCTACTACGAGTTTCAACAGGTTTTAATAAACGTATCCCTCTGTATGGAAGATTCTGCATTTATGTTTCTGTATTGTTCACATCTATAAACTGTGGGCAAATGACGGCACTCATGAATGGAGGCATTTCTGTGCAGTAGATGCAAGGAGTAGGAGAAATGTTTCCCTTCTCATTTTTGTCATCTTATAGATGTCCAACTGCATATAAGTCTCTGCAAGTAAACTAATAGGAGTGCAAGCAGATGGAAGCCAGTTTGCCAGTTCCAACAGATCATTTAGTTGCCGTGGAGTGAGGCATTATGCTAGAGAGGTTTGAATGTGCTGTAATCGAAAAGCATTGACCAAGAAAATGCGATTGCCAGTGCATCATAGGATAGTGAGGATGTCTAGAAGGAAATTGTAATGGGATAGCTATAATTGTACAATACAAGTCAGACACACATGATTGAAAAACTAATAAGAGATCCACATTATAAGACTCTTCCTCCAAACTTGGGATATGTCTCCTATCTCGTTTATGGTCTACCTTCACCTTTGCACAACTTTGTATCCGTTGTCTAATTAACAAATTATTGTCATAAATATTTCAGGGTATGCCAGGGCTCTCATTTGGCCGTGAAGAAGATAAGCTTGGCTGGAGGTCTCAACCCACTTCCGCAGTAAGAAAATTTCTACTGCTTCTTTTTGGGCTTCATTGCATAGTTGTCTGTGCTAACTCTTTGAGTTTTATATAAGGTCATTTTGGACGATGTTAAAGTTCCATCAACAAATCTGCTTGGGACAGAAGGGGACGGATTTGGTATTGCTATGGCAGGGCTGGATGGAGGACGCATAAACATAGCATCTTGCAGGTAAACTATGATAACCGATTACTGAGAGGATCTTAAACGGGAATACTTAATGCTAGAGTGTTGGGGGCACCTCAGTATAGGCGGGGGGCACAATTTTGTCTTGATGCCATACAAGAATATGCTCAAACGCGAAACAGGTCACTACAAAAACACACTTTCTGCATTTAAACTACTGCTTCAAGATCTGATAACAATTTTCATCTGGCAGTTTGGGAAAGCGATTGCCGACTTCCAAAACACGAGGTTCAAACTAGCAGATATGTTGACGTCATTGCATGCTTCTCGATTAATGGTTGCAAATGCTGCTTGTGCTCTTGATTCTCAATCACCAAAAGCATCGGCAATTGCTGCAATGGCAAAAAGGTTTTCTGATCTAGTCTCTGGTTTTCTTGGTTTGCAATGGGAAATGATGGGAAGACGTGTTACAGGTTTGCAACAGATCATTGCTATGATGTATGCAACGATGCAATGCAACTTCATGGTGGCTATGGCTATTTGAAGGAGTACAAGGTATGGATCTAATCTATGTTTTGCAGGAATTTTTGATGGGATTGTGTATCCTCTTTAGGTGGAAAGGTACCTGCGGGACTTGAGAGTGCACACAATTCTTGAAGGCACGAATGAGATTATGAGGGTGGTGATTTCTCGCCACATGCTGGGGCGCTAGTATTAATTTTAAGAATGTTCTCACTCTTGACCGATAAATCATGGTATAAACCACTCATTAAAGACGATCTATAATGAAAAACTCAGAATGCCTCATACAAGGTATGTAACACTCCAACATGTGAAACTGGAGTAAATATGCTTGGAACAACAAAACAAAGCATACACAATCCAAAGCTAATTATCATGCTTCCAAGGTCGTGAATGAATGTATTTTCCTATTGTCAACATCAAACCTGTGCTGTTAACAAATACGCGAGGTTTTGTGTACAAGTCATTGGGTGGGAGGGAGATCCTAGGGATAGTGTGGCATTACGAATCTGAGCCAGAAGTAATATTCAACTAATGGACCTATTTGCATAACGTCAGCATGACCAAGAAATTATCTACGATTTCAAAGAATTGATAGGGTGGTGTTATCTCAGTTATTCAAAAGTGCGATTTGGACCTTGGTGTAAAAATTTCACAAAGTTTAAAGGTCGAAGTTTATCTGCTCGCAGGGGTTTAAAGTTTGCTCACGGGGTTTTAAGATCAAACTCTATTTGCCAGGTTAGCGTATTACGAAGTAAACTCGATGTTGTATTCAAAGCACTATTTATCTTGTGAAAGGAGGTGGAATGAAAATTGGCCGACTAAATCATAGATGGAAAGTTGTGATGTGAACATGTATAAACAAACTTGTAGATGAATATTACACAGGGAGTCTTTGAGAAATGTTTTGCCATACCCTGTAGTGTATATTTCCGGAGAAGAAAACCTAGTCTTGTGTGCTTGATTTGACGCAGTCAACAAGTGAATGGTAGACGCTCAATACCAAATAGTAGTAGCATATGGTTAACCATTGGAATATCAAATGAGAATTTGCTAGTTGATTAAGTACAAGCAGTGCAATGTGTCAAATGAAAAGTTTTAGTCTAATTTGCAATATTAGAGCAAACTATAAGCATGGTTACAAGAGGCAGATTGGCTTTCAAATTTGGAAATCGAAAATGAAGAAGGTACTAGAGGTTGAAGATTTATGGGATGTTGTGCCAGATGATGGGCTCAAGCAAACATTACTACTAGTGGTGCAACTAGTTTTGTTGCTAGCGGAGGTGATGAAAGTAATGAAGTACTAAAGTAGCTACTCCAGCAGATGCTATAAGTTCAGGAGCAAGAACAAATACTTTAAAGGTTTAGGAGGAATCTGAGAGGATTATCACATGCAAGATTAGTAACAATATTTTGCTCAAGACCAGGAACATGTGACCTAAATAAATGTGGAAGTATCTACTAAAAAGAAGTCATCGTCACATGTTGATAAGCTTGAAAAGAGCTATCTAAAGTAAATTTTAAGAAGGATGATGATGTGACTGAATTTTTTAATAGGATAGACGATCTATTAGCAAACTTGAGAGTCGCAGATACTACCTTTTTTAGAAAAACACCAAGTGCAAATTGCCTCAAGGGCAATCCAGTTGTACCAGCTAGCAGTACTTAATAAGAATATTGTTAGGGATAGAGAGCATACTAAGAAAATTTTAAGAACATAAACGGATTAGAGAGAAAAGTGGTAAAGGAAGAACATGATAAAGCATTTAAGATTAACACTAGAATTGTCACATGATGTATTAAAAAAGGTGCATTTGCACTGTTCGTTTTAAAATTCATATAAAATCAAAGGTTCACTAATCAATCAAACCCTTCTTACATGCTAATATATAGCAGTCACCTTACAGTCACCTTGCATGAGAGTTACGCTTAGATAAACCCAAGGGGGTCAAGTTTGTTTTGCTTCATGCCTAGATAAAGTAAAATTGACTTGATAAGAAGATTTTTGTGATTTTTTTTTCATTATTTTTATATTTTTCTTCGTGAGTTAGAGACAAAGAACTGCACCTCAATCTAAGGTCTGAGAAGAGAGATCTGGTTGTTTGAATATGACAGGGTCAAAACTGTTGCTCGTCTTTTGTGAACCAATACTGGTTTCCAGAAAGTTGTTCCCAAATCAAATTTGTAACTTTTGTAGAGAAATTAATTTTGACCTAAAATTTTGAATATAAGCAGTAGACAACTTGCTTTATTTAAGAAAAATATCCACTAGTCTTGACGATGAAGTTTTCATTTTCTTTTATTTCCTCAATTACAAGTGATTGATAACTTATGTCTATATAAGAGTAAAATGATTCAATGTCATCCTCCAAAGATTCATATTATGAAAGGTTACCACGATATGGAATCACTGTAAAAACAAACACATTTGTTCTCTAAATCAAGAAAGACAAACACATAAAAAAAGCATAGCATTTGTTCTCTAGAAATCAAGAAAGATTTGTATACCTGAGACCATTCTTGGGTCCACCTTCTTTTTAAAATAAAGAACTCCCTCATGTTAATTGATTTTCAGTTTCAATTATGGGATATAAGCACCTCACGAGTTATTTTATTCATTAAAAATGATCAACGCTCATGATCTGAGGTTTAGAGTAAACTTTCTAGTGTCTATTCTAAGTTATCTGTTAGATTACACGTTTCATGGATTTCATAAATCTATGCATTGAATGGTGGAAACAATGCAAAAGAATGAAGAACAAATAGAAAAGCTATAGCTATGAATTATTAGATTTTTAACAACCCCTTTCGCCTAGTGCAAACACATTCTTATGATATAGGCACACTGATTGATCCTTTGGTCTAGAAAAACAGCACATGATAGCATAACATTAGAAGCAAAGTCATATACAGCTGCTTCTACATGCTGAAAGCATTTAACATATTAATGAAAAACAAATGCCATTGTTACAATATGTTGTACCCTATACAGCAAAAAGCGGGAACAACCACACTCTACGAGGACGACAGGCTCGAGCTCCTCTACCACCAAGGAGTCACGGAGCCCTCAGCCACAGCCATCCTTGCCACGTTTCGAGACTACCACAGGGATTGTCTTGCATATGGCAAACATATACATGCACCATGGCGAGAACATGCAGCAATTCCTCGACAACATTAGAGCGATTGCCGAGGGTGCAATGACAGTCCACAACCGGAACCAACAATGCAATTGGAAGCCCCCAGGATTGTCGTAGACCAGCGGCAAAACAGCATCGTCGCGACCCTACAAGCCGCTATGCCCGGCTAGCCCAGCAAGTCAACGCCCCCATGCGCTCCACGATGTTGTTCGACCACATCTGGACAGGCTTCAAGCCCGCGCTCTGCGACATCGGCCATCGCTATTGAAGCGACCACTGATGGGCATACATAGCATTCAATTGAAGAACAAGAGAACTCCGAGAAATGCTAAATAAGAGAAAAAAAGAGGAAAAAATAAACAATGATATTGCATTATATACGAAAGTCAGTCGTTGAATGTTATCTGAAAGTGCTGTTGAATGGTACCTGAAGGACGAAGAATACAGATTTTTTGTCTAGAAAAGCACGCCCATGCGTTTTTGGGCTTGCTTAATAGTCCGTAGACTTTTGCTGGTGTGGTTTTCCTAACTCTGGCAATGACGTTCTAGTGCACAATAAATATTAGATGAAAGTTGATTTTGGTATTGGAACAAATGAAATAAAAATTTTGGTTTAAGTTATCATTATTGTTATGCTCATAGCATTGCTGCTCAAGAACTATAGTAAATGTTTGTCTAAATAATTAAGATAAGTCCCCTATTGATGCACATAACCAAAAATGCAACTACACATCCCCAACGGTAGAACTTTAGACAAACATTGTAGAAATTAAGTAGAACTGACGAAATAAAAATCCAATTAGAGAAATAAATACATATTTATAATCCAATTAAAATATATAAGAATGCTTCTTTTCTGGAGCTCAAAACCATACTCCCTCCTAAATTGCTTGACAAACTTTGTTGCATAATCACCTTCGCCCTTCGGGGCAGAAACCATGATACCACTATTAGTACCTTCATAACACAAATTCAAAAGCACCCCAGTGAATATCTCCTCGTCTTTAAATTTCCAAAGTTTGAGTTGCTTTCGGACATGCAATGAAAGAGCCTCTGCTCGTTTCTTGATTTCGGAAAAAACATTTGGGCCATAAACTGTTGCATATGGCCCTGCACTTCTTCCACTATATCCGCCAATCCCATTTTATATGCACCCAAAATTCCACAATACTTATTAACAATAGCTTCATGAATGCCAAGGGCCCCGCAATTGTGCATGTATCTTTGGGACCTACCCGTCAAAATATGCCAATGTGTGCGACTTCGTCTCATACCCCTTCATCTATGTCAACTGACGGATTGGCCTACATATTGCCTCATTAGCAACATCTAAGAATCCCAATGCAACCCCTTTAGATGATGGATCTTGCTCCCTCCTATAAAGATTCATAGTTTTAACGAACATGTTGAATGCCTTATTGGCTGCATGTAAATCAAGTGGCTCATTTTCTTCAGATCCAAATATAGAGGGGAAATAACCTGGGACAATACGACCTAAGACCAAGTTTGCACCAAGTCAGCAAAGCCTGGAAGAAAAACAGATAGATGCTCCTTGATCACAGGAGTCAAATAACCATCTACTGTGGCAGTGAGGCCTCTAGGCATAGCACGTACCATTGACACAACAACTGCGGATAAAGAAACTTTCTTAAAACCCAATTCATTTGCAGGTGCCTGGACCCTGAGATGATATGGGGCCTTGAAAGTTGTGCAGTATGCAAATCCTTCCTGAATACCAAAAATTCAAATTGGCATTTTAATCTTAAATATTTCAAAGTATCTCCAACCTTTCTTTGTTCATACACCAAACAAACAACGTTTTTATGTAAAAAACTAAAAGATACCACCTTCACAGCTCGCCAATGATCTAAGCATGCCTGATGGACATACTTTGATGATCCCTTGCACTTGCATGGAGAAATAAAATCCCTGCCTGCAGAAACCACTTGTCAGCATAATTGTACATTCACAGGGTAACGACAATAGACATACAATGATGAATACTAACAAAGAAGATATTTGCAATTGTGGACAAGTAAATAACCTTAGAATTTGTAGGAGCTAGTCTAAAATCTTTTGTTCATGCCATTTTACTCCCATGAGATGAACTAAATAGAATCTAGACAACTGAGTGTACAAAGAATTATGCAGTTTCTAGCCATAATATCTAGCATCCAAAGTTTTAAAACTTGGTTAAACCCCTTCTTTAACAGAAGTTGATAAGCGAACAAGGACGTCTAGGTTGGAGAAGGATGTAGAATTGCAAGAAAGGGAGAAAGAAACAAGTGCACCTTCAGCTAAGAACCCAATACTAACCGGGTGCGTTTTGAGGCATATGACATTGAGGTTGATCCCCAAGGCCATCTTCAAGATCAACACTATTTTTGTCCATCCGGAGCAAAAGGGGCAACGACTTCACTCTAGAGTTATGTCCGTCTTCTTGCCGGGTTGGCGGTTCAAACATCGGCGATCCACAATGCAAATACTGCCAGGCAACAGTAGGTTTGGAGCAGTTTCCAGCATATCCTAGGTATATTCCAGCATATACTTATATGTCAAAAAGCGAGGGTTTGCCACCTGAGGGCAACTCAAAAATTAGAACACCCCATTTTAAGCCAAACCATTGGCCAAATCATAGAAAACACTCAATTTTGGCACCAAATCATTCATGATAGTGCAGAAAAACCACACAATAAGTACAGATATAAAACGTCCTAACTTGAAAATGCTGCAATATATTGAAAGTCAATTCTATAACAGCTTTAAATCTCATGTTTGAATATTTTGCTTCAACCTTCTTCTTCAAATCCAATCGGCTCATGCACATCAAACCTCAAACCGATACACTCAGGGCTAAAAACTTAGACTTGTCCTCCATATTTGGCCAGTTCGAATACACTTAAGGGCAATCGACAATCATGAGAAACTTTGTGCACAAAACACATTGATGCTTTTGAGGGCACGTGGTTGATTGCAAAAATACACAAATAGATTTAGTAAACATATCTTATATGATGACCACCTTGACTGCAGAAAACAATTCTGTTTCTGCAATTCTCTACAGATGCCAAAACTTGACTGCTGCATGAAAAAGGAGAACTCGTGAGCACAACAAAAGGTTGAGGCATATTTGCTTATTTTGTCATCAAGAAAATTAATTCTTGATTTCCTCAACGAATATTTTATATTTAGTAATGCACTTTACCCAGTCAGTTTGTCTTCTTCTAATTTCGAGTAAAGTACATTATTACGCACTAGTATTGTTGCAATTCATGCTAAGTTGAAGATTGTGCATATAACGGGAGAGAGGAGTACCATTTCCTTTTCTGAATGCAAATAAAAAGATTGGTCCACAATTACAGTTGTTAACATGAGATATATACACTAACTCTTGAATATTTTTTGCTTTCCTTTTGTGCTAACTTGAATGTTTTCTTTTCCTTCTCTCCCCACTTGTCGGCCTTGCAGCTTCTGTCTTGACAACAGCAGTTAAGGAGGCTGTTGTTGGCTGTGCAATAATAGGTGCAGATGGAGCTTCCTCTGGAAGTGTCCGCGGTAATATATGCTTTAAACGGTTATTACGGTAGTGTTTCCAGAAATAAAACTGCTGTCGATGAGCAAGCTCCTATGAAGACATTAAACATTGAGTCAATGAATTGATTTACACAGTAAGTCTATGAAATGTAAGAAAATCAATACAGTAAAATACTTGCTTTGTGATTTCTTAGAATAAAAAGTATGTACATACTGCAGGAGATATTTCCTACCTTATTGGCGGGGTGTGCCATAGCACTGCGAAAGTGAGAACTCTGAAGCAGCTCCAAGAAGAATAAAGCATGAGGATACCTGTAGAAGAAATAACATCATTACATTGAATTTAGAATACAATGGATTCATACATCACACATCACACAAATTATCAAAATTCTATGATGATCTAACTACTTAGTGTGGCATCATAACAAAACAGAAAGAATGGCATACACTATAAATTTTGCATATTCTGGCTGCCGCCAGTACTGTAGGTACTTTAAATACCCAATAAATGACTCGTCGTCAAAATAACGATTTTGTGCCAAGTCTGCAAGTGAAAAGGTACTATGGTCAGAGAGATGCAAATGTGTCTATGAACAGGATACAATAAATTATGCAAAAAATATGACTAACAGCTAAAGCAACGATATAACCTAAATTCAGTTTGAACACTTTCAACTTCGACTGAACTATTTCATCTCAAATACTTGTTGCTGAACGCTTTTACTTATACAGGGAACAAACCTCTTACAATGAAGATAAGTTGGATTAGCAAGGCACTGCACAAATTCCAGTTCTAGCAGAAACCTTTGTTTTCCTCCATCAGTCTCCTTAAACCCGTCCTTTAACTAACCTGCACCATAACATGGTATAAGTTTATATTATTCTACACAAGGTCACTGCTACTTGCAGAAATTAAACATCGGAATCTTGGAATCACATCCTACTTGCTCATTGTAAAATCACGCCTTACTGAAGGCGAGGAACCCTAGTTTCGAGTTCGCCGATTTATTTATATGGCCTAATCTTCCTATGATTAGTAGAGACAAAAAAAAAAATTAATTTAAGAAAAATACATTTGGAACCGGATAAGTATTTTCCGGGCAAAAAGGTGTATAGCTACGGCCGTTTACACCATTCTGATGCGGGGGACGGCTCCTATTCCAGACTTACCTCTCGTGGAGTGTTTCCAGGCTTGCGCACAATTCAGGTTTCGCCATTTACTCTTTAAAGTTGATTTCGATGGTTCTATGAGAGTAGTTGTTTTTGTATACAAGAATGTTTCCTTACCTTGCATTACATTTGTGAAAGCAAGCGCCGACGCCAAGCATCAACGGTGCTTCCACAACATAATGCAAGGTAAAGAAACATTGTTGCAACGTGAAAAACGAGAACACAACATTCTGTGCCATGTGTCATGCTGCGATTCGTTGGAGCCAAGAAGGTCGTCCAAAAAACCAGAATGTTTAGAGAAAAAAACAAGAATGTAAATGAATATCCTGGTTTTGAAAGACTGCCACATGGCTATGTCCTATTGGACGTAAGGGCAGAATGTTGTGTACCTGTTTTTTACGGGACCTAGAAAATTCTAGAAGGGAAAACACAGGCATGTCATTTCCATGCTTCTTCTAATTTTGCAAGAATTCTTTTAGGATATTTCTTCTCCGGATATACATGACTCTAATAAGGTTAGCTCTTTTTGCTTGCGGAGGGCTAGCCTTCACAAATTAAAATGCTTTCAATTTGTGCTTGTGTCAAAGTCAGCACTTCCGAATCCTAAAGCATAGAAATACCAAGATAGAAGATAATTTAACAGGCACTTTGCATTTTGCAATGCATTGCCTGCCTATGCATTCTATTGTTACACAACATAAAGAATATGCTCTATTTGCAGAAATGATTGTGCCTTTTGAATTGTTGTAGCAGATGAACCTCTTATAATTCTAAATTTATGTTGTCATGTTGATTGGAACCCTGTAGCATAATACTTTGGGCATCTATCATGACACTTTCTATGTTGCATGTGTAGAACATCAATTTTTCAGACCATTTATGTTGAAGCAGACACCAATTCTTACTTTGATTACACTCTGATGCAGTGATCCTCCATTATGGGTATAATATCATGGGCAACGTCCTTTTATAGCTTCCTATCGCGAGTTTAAGAAATATTAGCCAGAGGGACATTCAAAGATTATTCTACAATTGGCATGGCAGTAGAATGTAACTGGACGTTCGTTGCCATCCAAAATTTGTTTGCACCATTGATTTAATGCCCCGACCTTTGGTCAAGCCTAAATTGTTGTCGCGAAGGACACTTTTGAGTCCCCATTTGGATCCTAAGCATCCAAAATGCCATTCGAGCAACATCTATGTTTTGCCACAATTTCTACTCTAAATTCCCGCTTTGCCCTAAAGTGTTGTGTGAAGGGCGTTTTTGAGTCCCCCGTTTTGGATTCGAGTATCCAAAATGCCTTTCGAAACAACATCTTTGCTTTGCCCCAAGTTTACGCCCTAAATTCTTGTCTACCCTAAAGTGTTGTGCGAATGACGTTTTTGCGTCTCTGTTTTGGATTCTAAGCACCCAAAACCCCCTTGAGCAACATCTCTGCTAATCCAAAATGCCCCTCGAGCAACAACTCTACTTTGTCCTAAATTTTTGCCCTGATTCACCCGCGAATCCCCAAACAATCATGGCAATTCCTGTGGACCCCTCTCAAAATTCTAAAGATGGGAACCTTGATAAAGATACCCATCAAACCTTAGCCCAAACCTAGATCCAATCCCACACCCAGTCACACCCATAGCTTGATGGCCCCTCATATGACGAACTCCTCTGGGAGCAGGGTTGCCCTTAAGGCCATATCTGCATAGGCGTGATTTAGAAGGTGAGGCGAATCATAAGCTTTCTATATTAATTTTGTAGGCGATTACTTTTTGCGACTTGAACTATTTCATAGAAACTCTGGCGAATCTTGCCAACGTTAATGTGGTAATTGAAATAAATAAATTAGATGTCAATTTTACGGGATTAAAAAAACCTATTATGTTTAGCAAAAGTTGAGTAGTTGTTGATTTTTTGAGTATTCTACTATGGTCCACTAGAGCTAGCAAACAATTACTTGATCTACAATGTTGGTAAGGGGATAATCTATGATCCTAAATACTTAGATCCATGGAACTGGAGGCGAAACTCTAGATCTGAGCTTAAGAATGTATGGCTAATTTAAGAAAGGCGGGTGGACGAAATGGTAAAACTTTGGCGAAAGAATATAATTTATTTTCAATAGTAACCTATTCAGCTTTAGTATCTCATTTTCGAAAATATTCAAAATATAGCCATTTGGCTATAAATAGCCCCTTAAGGGCAACCCTGTATGGGAGGAACAAGCAGATAGTCCATCACGAAAACGTCTCAGACCAGACAACAAAGGCAAAGGAGAAGCCTCTTCCATGAGAAGGGAAATCTACGAAAAGATTCAATCAATAAAATTGGCTTGCAAGCTGATGGCTACTACTCAAATCCGATGGCACGCCAGACATTGACAGAACTGGAGGCAAATCCAAGTGAGACTTGAGAGCAACACTACTTGGATTGCAAGTCTGGCAAAAGAGATACAGTTCTCAGTATTCCAAGTGAAAAGGCAACTGGCTATAGAGAGACAGGGGGCAGTTCAAATGGCAGCAAGATAAGCTGGATTTTGATGGCATACATGCCCGTTGGACACCTGTCCAATATTGAAGTCATGACACAAGACATACAACGTTTTGAGAAGCAGACGACTACATCTATCCCATGCCCTTGATCAGAGTTTGAAGAGACTGCCACCATGTTGCCAAGGGTCCAGATGGCCAATGAAGAGAGCCCGTCACAACTCCAAGCCCTTCAAAGCAGGGCCAGTACATGGGAAATGGCCTCATCAATAGTGGATCCTATAATTGCCTCCCAACTACAAAAATTGGAGCACATCATGCAGGATCTGCATGTGCAAGAGATACGTGCAACCATCGTCTAATAGGGTAAGGGCCTCCATGTAGATGAACATGAGCAACTGCAGCAGTGCATGCGCGAATTAGAAAGGCAGCAATAATTCCAGCAGGAGCTGAGCTCCCAGATTCGGGAAGCACATGCTACGGCAGCTTCACATGTTCAAAAGCCCGCAGGATATCAATCCGGACAGCCAACTACTACATTGCCATGTCCGCCTATGTTGCCACAACCCCAATGCAGGCCATAGCACACACCTCGCATTTAGTACACAGTGCCTACCGAGATAGTCAACATTAATTCGAGGATCAAAGAGCTCCAAGAACTAAGACACAGAAGCCATAATGTGGTGGTCCATGGCTTACCAGAGGAAGCAAAGTCGAAACTCATTGAACGCACCTCCAGATGCTAGCTCTTGCCCGCATAGCATTCCATACGCCAGTACATATTGTTAGATCAATCCGCCATGGTGCTCAACGGCCTGACCACCATCGTATTGTCACATTCCCAGTTGCAGATGTGCAAGTAGGGGGGAGCTATATTGCGCCAAGGCAGGCAGTTGAAAGGATGTCCTTGTATATTGACCGAGATCTCACTCCAGCACAATAGGAGCCCCGCAGGTATGAGTTGGCCTAGGTTAAGAGCATTCGCCGTAAAGGGAGAGTTGCAGGACTAATTTGAGGCAAGACGTGGATCTTCCAACCGCCAAATGGCATTGCAAATCCTCGAGATTCTTCTGCCAAAGCCCATGCTGCTCCTGATAATGCTTCTACTTCGATCGTTCCAGCCACATGTCCTGCTTCGACTGCCTCACCTGCTGCTGCTCGTGTGTCACATGTTGTTGCCTCCTCTCAATCTGCTGCCACAACTAAATTTGCCTCTACATCTGCCACTAGCAAATAGGAATTGTGCCTCCGCATGGTCTCCTAGAATTGTCGGGGCTTTCCGTGGCAGAAAGAGATAGTCTCAACTCTGTTACTGCAAATATGGATCTCATCTTCCTTATGGAGACATGGGAGCATGCAATGCATAGGCTACCCGACTTGCCAGGTTACCAGCATTACTTAGTCTTCAATAATTGCACTACCACTAGAGAGGAAGGGAAGGGAGGAATTGCCTGCCACTTCCAGACAACCTTGGGACAATCAATCTTCCTATATATGATAGATAGATAGATATACAAGCATAACCAGTAACTGTGGATATGAGTGCAGAATTGCAGTGGCAACCCTCTCTTTGTGGCGGCCTGCTAGTTCCCACATGTTGAAAGCACCTTCTATTACACCCATTCGGATGTGATCCTATGTCAATCTATATGATGACATATAGCAACACAAGCAGTTGGGCAATGTCAGACTTGTTGGAGACTTCAATGCATACATAGGGATGGAACAGCCCATGAAATTTGACTCCGTGGCTGATGATGTGTTATAGTTGCACTACAGAAGTGGTTTGGCTATGGCATCAGATGACAACCAGGTCATGCACTATAGTAGGCTGTTACTTTTGCTCTGCGGTATTTTTGACTTAGTAATTTGCAATGGACTAGCACAGTGGTCGTTCTCTCTGCAAGTAGATTTGCAAGCAGGAGAACCATGGGGCAGATCCAGCATGGTGGACTATATATATGTTAGTAGCTAAGCAGGATATGCATGTGGTCAATCATTTTGGGATGGGCACAGACAGCTGAGATGAGGGGGTCAACTTAGACCACGTACCACTTTACTTGTAGTTGGCTTGGCAAGCTGTTCAAACCCTCCTATGTTGCAGCTCCTCGTATGCCTCAGCTATGTTTGGATTACGAACATGAAGAGGCTTACGCCTGGCATGAAGTTTACAGTTCCTTACGCTAGAGCAACAGACGGGTCAGTTGATTGACGTGCTTGGGACTACTAGTACAGAAAGAGGCTTTAGGAGAAGCCGTTCGCGATGGGTCCTGGTGTGACATTCCATGTATTTATACAGTATATATAAATATACTATGACACGTCACCAGCATATAAATAGACCCTTATAGGTCGTTAGGGGATAACTTGGGTTAACCAAAAGGGCTTTTATTAGTTATGCTAAATTGTTAATAAGTTAAATAACCTAATTAGGCTAATTAATGTATTAATTAGTAAAGGTCAACTAATTAGGGAGTGCCACCTAGGCCAAATCGATTGGCTCGAGGGAACTTGCTATTATTGGAGTCCAAATTTGGTCCCTACCCCCAATTCTGTCCCAAATCGATTTTGGAAGTGTTGGAGGAACATATTAGAAGAATGGAAGCCTTTTGTGATAACGGTTCTAGCCAAGAGACCTGTTAGTCCCTAGTTAGCTTGTGCTTCAGCTAACCCTTGTATGATTTGATGGATGGTTAATTTCTCTATTATGTACTATTAAGATGATGCAAAGATGATGATGGATATTTTGCTTATGATTATATTATCTCTTTCTGTTTCTCCTGTGTTTGGGGTTAAGGGTGGGTAGAGACCTGAAAGCTTCCTAGTAGTAGATATGTCTCCAGCTAGAACCTTTAAGACTCAGTAAATGCGGCCTGTGCACAAGAGCCCACCTGGCTGTGGTTGCTATGTTGTGATTCAGCACCAGATAACGGGTATGATGGTGAAACGGGGGTGGGGTCTTGCCTAGTGTGGTTATAGGACTCCTATAGTATGCTAGACTTATAGTCGGTCACTGAAGAGGGCCGGGTATGGGTGTGACACTCCCTGGGTCCCAGGATGAGTGCCTATATGGACGTCTTAGGGCTCGAATGGGCAGGTGAGCCGGCCTTTAGATTTAGGGGAGTAAGTCGGGTACGGATGCGGGGGCTGCTGACGTGGCACGTGTTCTCTCTAATACACCCAGGGATCTATCATGCCTGGGGAGGGGATGCCTCCCTGATCTGCCCCATCGAACAGGGAGATGTAACTCGGACTAGTCTCATAGGGTGACTCATGAGATTGCATCTTCGAAAGGCTACAATCACACCATAGCATGTATCAGCCTTCAAACAAGACGTTTCGAACAGATGGCGGTGGCACTAAGGCGGCGGTCTGAGGCGACGGCCTGAGCAGTTTCGTTCCCAGAGAGATTCATGGCAGGTGAAGGGAGCTCCCTATGCGAATCCCAGGCAAATCCTCAGGCGCTTCCCAGATGAATCCCCAAGGTAGATCGCATGGCCCAGCAGAATCGCCCTGCTGGGTTCTCAACTCTGAAAACAGTGGATCTGCCTCCAACCGATTCTCTAAGCGGCGAACTGGAGTTTTTGAAGACTAAGCCGGTTGGAGCTGGGCAGCAGAATCGGCTAGTTGGGCTGTTGTCGGGGAAGATAGTTGATCGAGCGCCAGTCGATGCTTCAAAGGGCGGGCGTGAGCATGGTGCTGTGGAGATCGGCCAGGGTGGAGAGATGGAGCGGGCTGCTTCAATTTTCCCTCTGGGTTCTGGCCAGCAGATGGCAACCGCCCCTGCTTTGGGCGTGATGGCGGATGTGGTGTCTGATATGGAGGTGGCCTTGGGCGAAGAGGTGCAGCACATGGCTGCTGGTCCAGGTATGAAGGAGAGGTCAGATCTCTTTTCAGTATGCTAGCAGGTGCCTTCGATAGGCAGCTCGGAGCTCTGTGGTCACTGGGGCATATCAACTCACAGTCAGAGGCCGCACAGCCTTCAAGGGATCTGCACAGGCCTCCCCATAATTCAGAATTAGAGATTCCAAGTAGCATGCCTCTATTGGAGACAGCTACCCCATTTTGCAGTCCATGCTCGCCTGCTCCTGCCTTACCGGATGACCCCTTTGTAGTGGTAGGGCGTCGGGCGATGTGCCTTTGGGGGAGGGAGGGGTTGGTGCTGTTGTGCGGGTAGATAAGGGATCAGGTAGCAAGACCCCAATTCCAGAGAGGCGAGTGGTCGATGGGCGAGGATTCGGCCCGACAGGTCCTGCCTGGCATACGAATGATACTGTAAGCAGGCTCTCACGCCCGCGGTTCTCTGAATGGATTCGGCATACAGTGGCGTCGGCCGACACTCTTAGAATGGAGGAGGCTCTGGCCTTTCTAAATCAACACAACAGAAGAGAGCTGCAGGTTGATCCCAGTCGTCCTCTTGCCAACGTAGTCGAGGTAGATCACCAACAGCACCTCAAGTCTATTTCTAACTTAGTCTCTTGCGCGGTGCTGGTGTACTATACCAGTTTGCTGGACACAAGGAGGGTGGGCGGATGGCTACAAGCTCACTTTAAGCAGCTGGGGATCTTGCCTTTTCAGTCCATAAAGTTCCTGGGTAATAATCATGGAAAAAATTAGCGGCTATTATTAGCCAAATGGCGATTTTTCAGGGGGTCTAGGCAATTTTGGCGGCGAATTTTATGAAGAGAGATTTCTTTTAAAAAAATAAAAAATAGCCATAGTTAAAACAAGTACTCCATTATTTTTTTAGGATTAGCCAAACTATTTTTCCCCTTTTCCTTAACGAAAAAGGGATTAGCCTTTCTTTATATTACAATATTTATATATTTGATTAATAATAGCCAAACAAAATAAATTCTTATTGAAGATTTTTACAGATCGTCACCTACCATCATGGGTGATAGTAGTTTTTCAAATTATGAATTTCTATTACATATACCACATATGCATCTTAAAAAAAGAGGTGTAAGAGATGGCTAATATCGATTTAGATGCCCGACTTGGTTGCATAACTTCCTTCAAGGGTTAGAGATAAGTGCAATTTGATCACCATAGCTAGAAATGATGCCATTGCATTGAATGTAATTTAGATTATGGATGTTAAAAGCTATGTTGTGAGCTTCCATTAAAAGTTTTTTAATATCATTGTATGTTCCTTGGTTGTTGATTATTATTTGTCACTATGGTACAATATATCTAAAACTATAGAATCTACATTTTTTGCCTTTTCTAATTAGAAAAAATAGTTAAGTGAAAGCTTAAAGAAATACTTAATTCAAAAGTTTTGCCAAGTTCAAATACATATAAATGTAATGATAATAATAACTTTAGCCAAATATATGTCATAAAATACTGTAAGATTTTGAAAAATAGCCAAACCATTTTTTATGAAAAAATATGTACTGTGCTTAATTTTTTCCCTGGTAATAATTTCTTTCTCCTCATGTTTGACGCGCCAACGGCCGTGGAGAGAATAGTGGCAAGAGGTGTTGATCTCATGTGGGGAAATTATCTGATTTATCAGCATTACACTCCTGGTGTTAGTGCTCGATCCCTGTCGGCCTTGAAGATTCCTTGTTGGTTCCAGGTGATGGATCTTCTGGCAGATATGCTGCTGCCTGAGTTCATGATTGTCATTGCCAATGGGCTTGGAGGGCATATCTCTCACTCCATAGTTCGAGCGCCCAAGATTTGTGTTGCTTTACTGGCGGACATTTGCCTTCCTTAGTAACTGTCAGGAGCGGTGATTGGTACTTTCGGTTCCCCCTCAGGCTGTTAAATGGTGCAGAGATTCAGAGAATGTTTCCTGCCCTCCAGGTCTTTGCAGGCTCGCTTCCAAAGCACATGCCCGCCCGGGGCCGGGGGTTCCTTGGGAGACGATGCAGGAGGTTCCACGGGAAGCGATGCAGGCCCCACCACAGACATTGCCGGTGGAGAAGTCGCCTCTGGCCAGAACTCAGCCAAAGGTTGGACCCGTCCTGGGTAGGCCACATCAGCCTAATGCCGGCAACGTGCCAACGGCTGATTCAGTGAGACATGGCGGCATGGACCCAACGGTGACCTCTAATATGGTGGCCCAGAAGTTGCTTCATATTCAGCAGCTTCAGGAGTTGGCCGAGCAGTGGCAGTCCCATTACTTATGCCCAGGCCCAGCATATGATCAGGCGGTGCAGCCATCAGTGTCTGATTCAGCGTTTGCCCAAATCTTCTCGTAGGGGATGGCACTTGATAAGGTGGCGCGGGTGCTTTCCTGGGCGGACAAGGTGGATTTCACCACGGACGTCACTCTCACTAATAACCCGCTCACTCTTATGCCTTGTGAACGTTTATGCCCACAATAGTGCACGGCAGAGGGGGGCATTTTGGGCGTCGTTGAGACACAAGGTCGCTTCTTTGGGGATT
Source organism: Isoetes taiwanensis (assembly GCA_021234155.1). Taxonomy (NCBI): domain Eukaryota; kingdom Viridiplantae; phylum Streptophyta; class Lycopodiopsida; order Isoetales; family Isoetaceae; genus Isoetes; species Isoetes taiwanensis. The sequence goes on along the minus strand of JAJEKV010000064.1, from coordinate 7,344,259 downwards.
GGTGTGGCCTGGCTGCTGTTGGGTGACTTCAACATGGTCGAGACCATTCATGATAAGTGTGGCCGAGGAGCTGAAGTGGTACAAGGCTTTGAGCAGGAGCAATGGTTAAAATTGTTAGATTCCCTGCATTTGGCAGAGTCGTCGAACATTTACTTGGTGTAATCGATGGGCGAGGCGAGGCGGGCATATGCTCGACATGGCCGGATGCTATGTCAATACTCTAGCAATGGACACGGCACCTCTCGCTCAGCGGCCGAAACATTTTGTCCACTCTGCGATCTCGACCATTTTCCTCATTTAATTTCCTGAATGCGTGTGCAATCGGTTGGGGCATACATTATTCAAATTAAATACGAGTTACCTAAAGGATGCTGATTTCTCACGGGGATCTTTGGCCGATCTGGTTTTCGTACCTTTCCGCGATAACTCCCAGGATGTCGGGAATGGTGAAGGCCTTGGCTGAGGTCAAGTCATTTCGCGAAGTCGTGGGGAAGTCGAGAGCAAACCTGCAAGAACGGGGCGTTAGGCGCTTTGTATTCTTGAACCGAAACCCTCGGATGTCGACCTTTCCCGATGGTGTGCGGGGAGAGGGAGATCTCTGCGTCTCATTGCGGTGATGAGTCCAAGAGGGGCAGCTTAGGCAGGATGAGGGGGGGTCACGGCTCACGGGGAAGGGGACACCAATTCTGGATGTTCTTGAGCTGGCGCATCGAAAAAAAAAGCGGGCTTCAATGTCGTCTTTGGCATTGCTTGATGGCCAAATTCGCATTCGCTGTAGATATTAAGCCTTGTTGCATTTCAAGCATTTCGGGTGAAAGCATGCTAGGGTGTACCATCTAAAAGTACTTTTTAGGGAGTGTAAGACTACCCAGAAAAGTACCCAACACTGGGTACTGGGAACTTGCATAAATGCCACAATAAATAATAAGTTTGAGAGTTAATTCATTTATTTTAGTCTCTAATAGTATTGTTATCCTCTAAAACTATAGATTGGCATGTTACTAACCTTCAATTCAAAAAGTTTCGATCGATTTTAATGGAAAGAAAAACGAAAAGTACCGGTTTAAAAGTACCCAGTGTAGATACTTTTGAGGGTTCCAAAAGTGGTACACCGTAGCATGCTTTTACCCTTCTCCCAGTTCTTCCAAGAAAAGAGGTATCACTACACTGATGTTATGGAGGAGATAGTATTGATGGGTGTAGGTGTGCAAGGTGTCGATGGATAGGAGGCATTACGACTTTCACTCACTAAGTAGGATCTTGAGGAGGCGTGCAGCCTTGGCCCCCCCTCATAAATGCCCTAGTCTAGATGGCATTCTGTGGAGTTGTTCCAAGAATATTGGGAATGGGTAGGGGTTGATCTTTGCAGACTTATCAAGATCTGCTTCGGGCAGAGTCGCTAGACTATAGACTCAACATTGGATGCATCTCGCTAATCCCAAAGGTGAAGGATCCTTCCACTATTTCTGACTGGCGTCCCATTACGCTTCTGTCGGCAGTATACAAGATAATCGCAAAGGCCTTGTCGCTCAGACTTCAAGTTGTCCTAAAGGAGGCCATTAGACCCATGCAGTCTGGCTTCATCCCGGGGTAAGACACATTCTCAATAACGTAGCGGTAAGCAGAACAGGACAACAGATAGTGTATTTAAAACTGGATTTTGCAAAAGCCTATGATAATGTTCGCTGGGACTTTCCGAAGAGGATAATGTTAGCCTTTGGATGTGGTGAGAGTTTTACAGCGATGGCTCTGAAACTCTTAACGTCCGCCAGAGCCACCATCCTTTGCCATGGTGAGTTGTCGTCGATCTTTACAGTGGGACGTGGAGTTCGCCAAGGATGCCCATTGGCGCCCTACCTATTCACCATTGTTGCAGAAGCCCTCTCGTAGTTGTTAAACTCGGCGGTGGAGGCGAGTGTCATAGAGGGGTCACAGATGGCATACGGGTCACAACAAATTGGAAGTCCGTACGCTGATAATTCCTTTCTTTTCTTACAGGCAGACGAAAGAAATTTATTGAACACGATGGAGCTTCTGGACACATTCTCTATTGCCTCAAGCTGCCTAATGAATTGGGCGAAGTGTTCAGCGTTGTGGCTGTCACCAGAGCCCATGCTCGCGGTCTTGTCCCACTTTCCTTGGCGAATGCAGCCACAGGGCACATGCTCCAGGCTCTTGGGTATACCTTTTGGCATTGACATTTCGGCGGCAGGTATGTGGGAGGATATTTTGGTAGGATTGCGTCGGTACCTTAATTGGTGGAAGGGTGGAAAACTCTCCATGGCCGGCAAGATCACAGTAGCGAAGTTAGTTTTATGCTCAACGCATATTTATATGGCGTCTATCATCCTGGTGCCAAAGAGCAAGATTCGGGAGATTTCCTCTATGATCCATAACTTTGTATGGAGAGGTAATGAGGAAGGGGCGGTGGTCAAGGTGGCGTGGTGGAAATGTGTGCGGCCCAAAGCTGGGGGAGGCCTCGGCATCGTAGACCTCTCTCTCCACAACAAGGTCCTGATTTCCAAGTTCATTTTTGCAGTTCTCGAGAATGAGCTGGACTCGCCCTGATATGGTTTTGCTTCATCAGTCATTGTCCCATTCGGTAGTTTTCCATAAGCCGACTGGTTCTGCACCACTTCCTTAGGCATTATTCGTGGATATCAGGCCGTATGTTAATGCCTCTCCCTTTACGAAGGAGCTCCTACAAGCGTGGGAGCCAGTCCCCGTTATTTCGCGATCGGCGCTCGAGTTGTATCCAGTTAGAGGCATCGCCATGGTGGATCCCTCTCGGCCCAGGTGCATCACCTTCGGTGTTGGCAGGATCTGTTGATCCTCAGCTGGCGCCCTAATAGCTTTTTGTCCACAGGTTTCGGCTTTAGGAACGAGATAGTATTATCTGGGCATGAGTGGCAAATGCTCTGCCACTGAACCCTCCTCAAGGGATGGGTCATGTGTGGCGGTGCCATCCGAAGGTTGATCCCTCCAACTTCGTCAAGTCCTGTTATGAGCTTCTGGCAATTCAGGATGAGCTGCCCCTTCGGATGGCTAGGGTCTCCTGGTATCAAGAGATGATTGGAGCAAAATTTGGAGATGGGTGTGGAATCCAATCTCGCCCCCCAAGGCTTGGGTGTTGTTGTGGCAGATAGTGCACCGGTCCTTGAGGGTGAACACGTGGTTTCACAAGATAAATCCGTTGATCAGCGACTTGTGTCCAATGTGTGGTGGTTGTGCTGAGACTTTGGAACACTGTATGTTTCTGTGTACCGAGGTTCAGCCCGCATGGCAGTGGGCCCAGCGCCTCTTTCATACCTCTCTCCGTAGTCAAGAAGTTCTTTTGGGGATGTATCCTAGCAGGTGGTCCCAGGTTGAGAGTTTGGCCTTCCATCTGTGCAAGGCTTGGTTACTGTGGCTCATATGGAAGTGGCGACGCATGAAGGTGTTCAGGAATGAAGAGGTACAACCTGGTGCATTGATCCCTCAGTTGAGGTACAAATTATACCTCTCTTACCTGGCCTTCCCTCGGAAAGAGTAGTTCAAGACGACTATCTGGGAAAGGACCCTCCGTATTGTAGACAGTAACGACGTGTTCATTTCTTGAGTCGTAGATAGGCTTATATGCGGTTGGGGCCGCTTGGCCGGGGTTGCTTTCGGGCGGTGTTCCCCTCAGACGCCCTTCTTGTACTTTATTCCTTATTACTAATTAATGTGATCCTTCAAAAAAAAGAAAAGAAAAGCTTCAAACAAGTTTCAGAAAAGATATTGTGTATAATCTTATCCAAATTTTCACTTTACATTTTCACTTTAACTTTTTTGCATTGTTGAATGTGAACTGAAAAGAAATTCTTGTGCCAAGGATCGGATTTTCATTCATAGAGATAATATCTGATCAATCAAATCACTCCCAAGCTCTAATGTCTTGGGCACAGGGTCAAAATATTGATAATAGATGAAATCGAACAATTTGCCTCAATAATCCATCGATTCATGAAGCAAAGAAGGCAAATTCAAGCTTTAGAAGGTCAATCCGGTCTCTCAAGCAAGTCTCCTGATTGAATCTCATGCCCAAAAGCCCTCGAACATTTTTGTAACAAGAGTCCCCTTTCATAATCCTCTGTTTACGGCCCATTCTTGGCAAAATCCTCTCGATTTCGTTTGTTTTTGTGTCATAGATCTTCCACCACTTGGGTTCTCCCTAAATTTCTTGCTTTGTTTCCGAAAGCGATGCGAGCACGAAGATTATGGCGCCATAGGTTGCTGAACAGATACAATGCAGTGTCCAATACAGTGCAGTGTCTAGGTTACATAACCAACTTGTAACCAAGCTCTGAAGGAAACAGTTGCAGTGTTAAGATCAAATCTAAATTTATGAGTGTCCACGTTACATAACCAAGCTATGAGAGAAAGAGTTGCAATGTTAAGTTCAAATCTATATTCATCATATATGCCATATGATTGTATGTGTGTGGACAAGAGTGCTGAACAAGAGTACTATGGAACAAAAGATGTCTTCACCATTAAGAGTTGTAAAGGACCCATTATCTAATACAAACTAGTGATGTAATTATTCACAAATAATTTCTTTACCACTACAAATGATATGAGCAAAAAGCTTAAGAAAAAAGGTGAATAATAGATAAACTTGCAAGACATCATAACTTGGGGATAAAATCGACAATTAGCAAACACAATCTAGCATGTCGTGATTATGTTTGAAGTGTCTCAGTTTAGATACCTTGTGAGCATACTACAATCACCATAATACACATGCAAAGCAAGAGTCATAAAGAATGACATTGATCATACATGCACTCAAAGTGTTAATGTGCAAAATTTCCATGTTATTGTTGTCTAGTTGTAACCGTACAATTCAAAATAACCTCAAGATTAGAAAATTTGAGTACCTTGTTTGGCCCTTATGATAGTTTTCAGCTTGATCTTGCCCAGCCACAACCTCTAGCGTGCTTTGCTAGTTTTATTTTTTGTATTACATTCTCTTTATATTAAAGGAGGTGAGGTGGCATCTTTCTTAACATATATAGTTATTGGAGGACGATTCTTTTGGCATATTACTTCAACATTCTATGATCACGATACGTTAGTTTTTTTGGTGCGCAACACTTCTATTGTATTTTTTTTTTTACACGTTGCATTAGGTAAAGCAAAAATTTGCCGGCTATGGCGTCCGACAATGCGGTCTCTTTCACAATTGGCATCTGCGCTCCTGCTCTTAGATCCGGCATCCAACGACTTGATCAGCACTAATTTGCTATTGAAATGCTATCTGGACGACGCACTGGTGAAGGAGCTGAAGAAAAAACAGAGGCTAGATCAGAGGCTAAATTCAAAGAGGGAAAATAGGGGACATGATAGCTTTAGAGCCTGGGAATTAAACTCACAAATGCCAATTCTCAGCCTCCTACGTTCTTGCTCTTAGATAGAAGCAACACAATTCTAAGACATCTTAATTAGACACGTAGCTTCAAGGGTTCCTCCGCTGCCGCCTTTTTCAGGGTTTGCGGCACTGTTATCACAAGACAGCTATGGTTTCTGCTCTATTTTTTAGGAATCCTTAGCATCCAACCACTCTAGATCCTCCCCGCCGGATTGCAAAAAACATCTCAGAATCGATAAGTGTAGAGCAAAGCATAAAAGAAAAGATAAAGATTTTTGTGGGGATTATGCAACAAGTTGCACCGCAAAGACTGCAGTAGAATGGCGCCTCCACTGGAACCACAATTGAAGATCGGGTAGTGTTTTCTCTGTTTACTCATCATTTATTGCAGCGAATTCCCTGCTCCATATTTTTAGCCTATACTCCCTCGAAATTTTTAAGTCTGGAAGCATCTGGGATTTTTAGATGTAATTTTTGGATTATAGTAGCTCCATTCAGTAACTAGCATGAAAATGCAAGAGCACGAGCTCCTCCTCCACCACAGGCACCAGGCAATTTCCGCTAGGCTTCCAAAAAACGTTCGGCCTCTTACTTTTGTCCCCATTTTATAATATGTCTAAACTGACCAAAATTTGTAGCCTTATTTCATGATCATGGCTATGCAAGCTGGAAGCCATCTTAGGGCTTTGATTCTTTCCAGAAGTTTTTTCCAAGCTTTCAAAAATCTGAGCATCGGTTCTGAATCTTGTGGCTCCCATCTATTCATAGCAGCTGCTTCAACAAATTGAGAATCTACTTCCATGATCAATTGCATATATGGGTTCATTGTGCAGGACACAGATACTATAGCAGAGTTGACCCGTGAGCTCAAGCCTATTGGAGTTGCAACTTTCAAACGATTCAACAATTAATTCAAGCTGCTTCATCTTAATTTATAGGTCCAGATTTGACCGATTGGATACAGATCCGGCCGCCAAGGAGCTCCATTTGGTTGCCAAAACCCCTGTGCCATGATGCACTATATTTCCAAATTCAAATGTGAATTTGGCTCACACGAGTAATCGTAAATCAGCTATTCATGTCAATGGTTATAGTAATATATGCCTCCAAACTAGGTCATATAAACTATATAACAATATTCAACCACGATCACATTCAAACCTAGGCCATATTACTCAGTTCAACTTAGACAATCATCTATGTGTAACTTTAATCTGTGAGTCCTGCTCATATGAATTTGAATAAACAATTCCTTCATTTCCCTCTGCTATCCTATGTTTTTGAAGCTCTAACAGCCTGCCCAAATAGGAAAAACTGCCTCTATGAAAGCGGCAGTGGAACGGCCTGGTATGATTTAATGCATTTGATACATGCCCAATTAGACCCAATTACCTTAAAACCCTGAACTCAGTTCATCTCATGGGTCTTTCAAATTCCTTCCGATGATTATTATAGCATGATTGGAACTTTATTAAACTAACTAGGGATCCTACATGCATGAGGCCACCAAGCATTGATTTCTGTCAACAAGTATTTAGAATAGAAGAAACAAAAATGACTATCAGAATGGATCTTTAATCCAAAATTCCGAACTGACCTGAGCTTCCTCCTTTAAAGACACATCAAAGCTGTGGAACTCGCAAGAAGATCCTACGATACCGGAATCTTAATTACGGTCACAAGGGTACATTAATTGCTCCAATCATGTCCGCACAACAGGCACGAAATTGGCTCAGGCCTCCAACAAGTCTCAACCATCCAGTTTTTCCTGCTATATATATTCGGTTGCGTCTGGGCGTTTGGTGTAGTGGTAACACACTAGTTCCTTAGCAATGTGGTCTCAAGTTCAAGACTGCCCAGAATCGCACTCGGTACTGTTGGGGGTCAAATCCCAACAGACACAATGTAAGGTGGTTGGGGGCAGGGCCCAACCGAGCAATGTAAAAACTACTATCTATCTATCTATCTTCAGTTTTCCCTCTTATGATTTTCTTTCATTGACATGTATTTTCTACTTGAGATGCGTTTTCAACCATGGGCTTTTATAAACGTATAAATGCACCATAGACCAAAGTTTTTAATTCTTGCATAAACATAGTAACTCACAATATATTATTGTGTTTCAATTTCCTTACTTAGCATACATAATTAATTAGTTGGACCCATCAAATAGCAATACAATCACACACTAATAAAAACTAATAAAAACTCAATAACACAGAAACATGATTTTTTGAGTTTACTTCTAAGAAAATTCTAAGAAAAGTAACCCCTTATATACTTCCCTTATGCAATCACAAGCTATATGCTTAGGGGATTTTCAAGCTATATGCTTAGAAAATTGAACATCAACATCTCAGACACTGAAAAGAGAGATGTTGAAATAGTTGACTCATTAGTGGGCTGTTTGTTGAAAAAATTCATCTCTTTACCACGACAAAGATATATTCATAATACTTGGGTTCTGAACTAACAACATGTTGTTAAAGAGAAATGTTCGCGGCGGCCAAGGCCGCCGCGATAAATTTCTTGTATTTAATAAAAAGGTACTGAAATGGCAAAGCATCTGTGAACGGAATTTCTAAGAAGCTTCATTTCTTTAATTGCCTCGAAGGCCCGTAACTTGCAGTAGAGGGACCGGATGAAGGTGAGACCCACGCCTTTAGATTTTTCTTGTCAAGAGCTTTTAAGAAGTGGTGCCTTGACATCGTTCCGTACTAGTTGGAGCCAATATGATTGAATTCAAAGAACCTCCGTAGAATCTTTGAATTTTAGGAAATCTAGGGTAATTTAAGAGAATCAAAGGGAATCTTCATGGGATCTTTGGGAATCTAGAGGAATCTCAAGAGAAACATAGGATATCTATAGGAATCACATGAGAATCTTTGGAAATCTAGGGGAATCTATGGGAATCTTCAAAAAACCTTTGAGATCTAGCAGAATCTTGACGAAATCTTTGAGAATCTAGTGGAACCTTCATAGAATCTAATTGAATCTAGGAGAGACCTACATAGAACCTTGTGGAATCTAAAGAAATCTTGGTATAATCTCCGAAATATTAGTGAACCTAGGGGGATCTTGATGGAATTTGTATAGAATCTTGGGGAATCTATAAGAATCTTGGAAGAATCTTTGGAAATGTAGGGGATATAAGGGAATATTCATAGAACTTGTAGGAATCTAGGGGCATCTTGATGGAATCATGGTCAGCCACATTAGGAATGGGACATGGCTGAGACTAAGAGGGAGGCAGCAGTGGGGAATCTTGGACAATGGGAAATCTTGGACAATGTGTGGAAGCTAGATGCAGAAATACATATTTCGTGGTAACCTTATGGCCAATTTCGAGTATTCTTAGAATATTCGCTCTACATATTGGAGGATAATAATTGTGCAATAACCATTATGTCCCGAGCGAGGAAAACGTGCGAAAGAATGGCTTGTAGGATAGTGCATCGTCTCCGTAACAGATTAAATCCTCATTCATGCTGCATGCTTGCGGGATTGTCTAGTAGAGCAGAGTCCTCTTCTGTCAATGAAACTGTCAGTAGCGAGTGGGATACACATAGATTAACTGCAGAACAGCTTGAATTTCGTTCTCTAGCCAAGGTTAGTACCAGAAATAGTATCACTATTTGCTAGGCGTATAGATATAGATGATAAGTCTGGCATTGGGTCCGTCAACAGGAGCCTGTTTGCTGAATTTTAATCCAGAAAGCCGATACCGTATTTATTAGACAGTTGCACAATTTTTAGATGCAGAATTCTAACCTTGGTAACATACATACTATTGAAGGCTGTCAGCAAAGTGTTTGTTGGGAGGATAAACGCTCAGTGTTCTGATGAACCACATTCGTTAATATATGCCATCTATTTGGATGTCTTCCAGTTAATCAAGTCTAGGTCACATGTAAAATAAGCACAATCATTTAAATTGGGTTTTTGTGGTATTCAAAGCCTGCAATTTCAACCATTTTATGCTGCCATTCTTGGCATTTCAAAGCTTGCAATGTTTTTCATAAAATTTAAATATTGTAGCTAGATGGAAACATGTTTGCCATACATTTTTTTCATTCTCCAGGAGTTTGCTAAGAAGGAATTTCTTCCATATGCATCCGAATGGGATGACAAAAAGCATTTCCCTGTTGACGTCATCCGGAAGGCTGCTTCTCTAGGTTTTGGTGGTCTTTTCTGTGACCAAACATATGGTGGTTCAGGGTAATTTTTCCTTTATCTTTTTGAAATTGTATGCAATCAAAGTCTATGCACAATATGTTTCCAGCATGTGCATGGGAGTAAATTACTCTATTTAGATCTAAAGAAATGGCACACTGTTTCAACGCAGGTCTGAACATGTGTTCTTATCATGTAACTTACGAAGCTAGAATCCATAAATTCAAAAATTCCAAGAGCAGAAGCTTCTGACAGTCAGTTGTTCATCATGTTGCAATTATCGATGGCAGTCGTTGGTTGTTTTATATGAACCTTGAGAAGCTGTAGAATGCTGTATAATGTTGAACATGCCTAATTACGCCTTTAAACATATATGTAGAGATATGATGCAAGTAGGTTCTACACCAGCTTATCTACCCTTAATTTCTAACCCATATAAAGCCAGGCATTTCTGGTCATAAGTTTAACGTGTATAAAGCCAGGCATTTCTTGTTATGGAATGGATACAGTGTAAACAACAAATCTGACACATGGCAGACTGGTGCGGAAGAGAATTTTGCTTGCTAGCAGATCATCCTAATGCAGCGAGGATTAAAAAACACATATGATGCTAGACGATAGATTGACCTGGCATGGAGCAAGTGGTACTCTGCAAGCTCCTAGGTTCCATACTCAGCTAGTCATCCAAATCATTGGAGGGCGTAATAGCTTTCTGCTTCTGAAACAATCCTTTCCATGGTTGTCACTTGGGGGGAATTTGAAGAAAATTTAATGATTCCTTAATAAGTATGGAGCTAAAGGTATCGATCTTGCATGGACAAGATGGTAGCTTAATGCAAGCAGAAGGTCTTGGGTTCAATACCCAGCCAGTCAGCCCCTTGGAAAGACCTGCTTTCAGCTTCTGAAACAGTTTCTTCCTTAGCTTCTTCAATTGGTCTGCACATTTGGTAGCTATTATTTCAAGAGCGGAGCGTTTGCAATAACATGTCTTATTAGACATGCTAATTGGACGTAAATTTCCAGGGTTCATTGGATCACGAACCTTTTGGACGAGCTTATACTAACATAGGATCATTCTGCAAGAATTGGAACTATTGGCACAATATAAGATTGACTCCCATTTGAAGGCATTTACAATCCTTGCTTAATTCCTTTAACAAGTGGACCTTGGACCAAGCTCCATTGCACGAGCAACCTGCTGATTCTAATTTGCATGAGGGAGGTTACATAAGCTGCCATGTCTAAAGGTTATTGAGTGCTTAAAAAGAAACAAAAATAATAAAGCAGAATCTCAACTTGGGAATCAATATGGCAATTGGCCTAAGCAGGCGATTGAGAAAAAATGTGCTCATTTTGCAAGCACAAATGACGCTTTCCGTCCTAATATACGTATAGTCATTCCAGCTGCGCAGTAAGTTGCAACAATACCAGTTGGGCCTATCGGGTTACTTGTTTGTAATATGCAAGCCTAAAACTCCTTAAACAGTGTATGATCTAGGATGGTCACTAAGTGCATAGCCAGGCTTGCATTTAGAAAGATGGATAAAATGCTAAAGTTTTTAGTTAGCAACAAGGTTATGCTGCATCTTCCTTAATCATAGCAGCGGATTGGTTAGTGTAAATTTCTTGGGGAAATCCTATTCAACAGTATTTCTGCAATCTGTCCATCATGGAGCTGAAACCTGCTTTTCAATTTATAGATGCTAATTGGTTGACAGCAATTTCTGGTGGAAGACATGCCATTTCTATTTGAAGTCCCCTTGTATTTGCAAAACAATGGCATAATGGCCATCTTCAATCCCTTCTTGGCTGCAATTTACTGTGGGATTTTTCCAATAGTTCGAGCAGCTATCTTAGCATGTAATGGACCATTAGGTACATTACATATCCATCTTTGTCTTGGGATGTATTATAGAATTTCGGGTTTATAAAACAAATCTGAAGTGGTAAAGGAGGATAAAGGCAAGTGCAAGGAGAAGTTGAAAAATGATAAGATTTATGGGATTGGAACCACAACTGTTTCTTCTTAACGTTCCCTTACGCAACATTCAGGTTGAAGCGAGCAGATGGAATTGTGATATTTGAGTCCTTAGCATACGGTGACGTGAGCACAACTGCTTATCTCACTATTCACAACATGTGCTGCTCTTTAATTGACAGGTTCTGCTTGTTATATTTTCATATCTGATTTTTGTGTCCAGAAGTTCTTACATTTCCAGATGTTGTGATTTCCAAATTACTTTACTTCCTCGACTTCATTCAGATATGGAACAGATGAACAGAAACAACAATGGTTACAACGCCTCATTTCAATGGTAAGTCACTAGAAACCTGAGAACATATTTAACCAGTGCATAGGGCATAAAATTGACACAGATTGCATGCATTTTGGATTTATTGTAGGAACTGTTGTCATCCTACTGCCTGACAGAGTCTTCTAGCGGAAGCGATGCTGCAGCTTTGCAGGTTATACTAAATAGAGCTTTCTGGAAATAAAGTGGAAAAGTTAAACATTAACAAGATGATTTCAATCGCTGCTCAGACATCCGCGCGACGCATGTCAGGCAACACTGATTTTATTCTCAATGGAAGCAAGGTTTGCAATCTTTTTTTTTATCTTAAGCCTGGTATAACAACATCGATGTTAAAAATGCATAGTGCTGTTTGTTTTCTCAAAGGTATGCCAAAATGTTTGAAGGAGATCAAACTTGCATAATGAGAAATTATCGAGCTCAGCAAAAATCAAGCATGTCCTCTTACACATTAGGCAGTTTTGCACAGATTCTAGCAAAGCTTTCAGAATTCAGAACTAGGCCTCTGCCAAGCCGCTTTATGGATCTTTTTAAAGTACTTGACTCTTTTTGGAGCATTGTTTCTATTGCAGTTATCCATGAGAGCGCATTTATCCAGGCCAGAAGCTAATTGTGCAAAGGATGCATAGAATGCGCAGTGACATGGACCACTGCTTAGTAATATGCATTGGATAAAAGAAGGAACTCTTGTGAAGTGATTGAGATAGACTTTAGGATTTTTAAAGTGTGAGCAGTAATGCCGCAGTTTTTTGCTGTTGTAAGGAAGGGCAGAAAAAATCTATAAAATATGCGAAGTAATGCCTCAATCTTTTGCTGTTTAAAGAGAGAGAGCAGAGCAAATGCATTTTCATGTTCAACTCTTAGTTATAATTCATGTTCGAGGTTCCAGGACTTTAGTTCTAAAAATCAGAACAGTATGTTCTGGTGAGTATTCTCATATTATCAAACTGTTTCTGATAGAACATGTGTATTGTAATTGGTATCTTATGTCTGATATGATATTTGACATGATTTGACAGGCATTTATTAGTGGTGGCAGTGTAAGTGATTTATACCTGGTTATGGCACGCACTGGCAGTTCAGGTCCAAAAGGAATATCCTGCTTTCTCGTGGAAAAGGTTTTTGCTTTCATCAGTATGGTCCCTTAAGTATCAGTACTTTTCATTTCTCAACTTCTGCTTTCTGATAGCATTATAGAATTTTTTGTTGTATCGTCATTCTGCCAACTGGTTTCCACCATGCACACAATCTTTCTTGTCTCTAGCAGAACTTCACCTTCTAATCAACGCCTTTGAGCCCGGAATTGACAAACATTGATTAAATCAATCCATTTAACCATGTATCGGGTCGAAGGTTAAAATATAGAAACCCTAGAGGGCAAAATCTGTTAGTGGTTGACAAACATGAACAAAAAAGTCGCAAAAAGGTTTACAGGTCAAGAGCGTAGGAGGATCTCAGACACGTTAGCATACATTTGTTGTAGTGATAGGAAGGCAATTGTGATATGGTGTATACTCTAATATATTGTCATACCAGTGGTCCTGAATCCCCATAAAATTCCAGTTCGTTCTCTTGCTTTGTGTCCTCATTAATTCTGAAAAAAGTCATAAAGACCCTTGACAATTTTATTCAAATTTTAGTACAACTACCCTCTTCTGCAGTTAAACTCAAATCAGTGGCCTGCAAGTTACTTAATGCGGTTAAGGCATGGTAGATACTCTTTTAGCAACAACTATAGGTGGCTACTACGAGTTTCAACAGGTTTTAAGAAACATATCCCTCTGTATGGAAGATTCTGCATTTATGTTTCTGAATTGTTCACATCTATAAACTGTGGGCAAATGAGGGCACTCATGAATGGAGGCATTTCTGTGCAGTAGATGCAAGGAGTAGGAGAAGTGTTTCCCTTCTCATTTTTTGTCATCTTATAGATGTCCAACTGCATATAGTTCTCTTCAAGTAAACTAATAGGAGTGCAAGCGGATGGAAGCCAGTTTGCCAGTTCCAACAGATCATTTAGTTGCCGTGAGTGAGGCATTATGCTAGAGAGGTTTGAATGTGCTGTAATCGAAAGCATTGACCAAGAAAATGCGATTGCCAGTGCATCATAGGATAGTGAGGATGTCTAGAAGGAAATTGTAATGGGATAGCTATAATTGTACAATACAAGTCAGACACACATGATTGAAAAACTAATAAGAGATCCACATTATAAGACTCTTCCTCCAAACTTGGGATATGTCTCCTATCTCGTTTATGGTCTACCTTCACCTTTGCACAACTTTGTATCCGTTGTCTAATTAACAAATTATTGTCATAAATATTTCAGGGTATGCCAGGGCTCTCATTTGGCCGTGAAGAAGATAAGCTTGGCTGGAGGTCTCAACCCACTTCCGCAGTAAGAAAATTTCTACTGCTTCTTTTTGGGCTTCATTGCATAGTTGTCTGTGCTAACTCTTTGAGTTTTATATAAGGTCATTTTGGACGATGTTAAAGTTCCATCAACAAATCTGCTTGGGACAGAAGGGGACGGATTTGGTATTGCTATGGCAGGGCTGGATGGAGGACGCATAAACATAGCATCTTGCAGGTAAACTATGATAACCGATTACTGAGAGGATCTTAAACGGGAATACTTAATGCTAGAGTGTTGGGGGCACCTCAGTATAGGCGGGGCACAATTTTGTCTTGATGCCATACAAGAATATGCTCAAACGCGGAAACAGGTCACTACAAAAAACACACTTTCTGCATTTAAACTACTGCTTCAAGATCTGATAACAATTTTCATCTGGCAGTTTGGGAAAGCGATTGCCGACTTCCAAAACACGAGGTTCAAACTAGCAGATATGTTGACGTCATTGCATGCTTCTCGATTAATGGTTGCAAATGCTGCTTGTGCTCTTGATTCTCAATCACCAAAAGCATCGGCAATTGCTGCAATGGCAAAAAGGTTTTCTGATCTAGTCTCTGGTTTTCTTGGTTTGCAATGGGAAATGATGGGAAGACGTGTTACAGGTTTGCAACAGATCATTGCTATGATGTATGCAACGATGCAATGCAACTTCATGGTGGCTATGGCTATTTGAAGGAGTACAAGGTATGGATCTAATCTATGTTTTGCAGGAATTTTTGATGGGATTGTGTATCCTCTTTAGGTGGAAAGGTACCTGCGGGACTTGAGAGTGCACACAATTCTTGAAGGCACGAATGAGATTATGAGGGTGGTGATTTCTCGCCACATGCTGGGGCGCTAGTATTAATTTTAAGAATGTTCTCACTCTTGACCGATAAATCATGGTATAAACCACTCATTAAAGACGATCTATAATGAAAAACTCAGAATGCCTCATACAAGGTATGTAACACTCCAACATGTGAAACTGGAGTAAATATGCTTGGAACAACAAAACAAAGCATACACAATCCAAAGCTAATTATCATGCTTCCAAGGTCGTGAATGAATGTATTTTCCTATTGTCAACATCAAACCTGTGCTGTTAACAAATACGCGAGGTTTTGTGTACAAGTCATTGGGTGGGAGGGAGATCCTAGGGATAGTGTGGCATTACGAATCTGAGCCAGAAGTAATATTCAACTAATGGACCTATTTGCATAACGTCAGCATGACCAAGAAATTATCTACGATTTCAAAGAATTGATAGGGTGGTGTTATCTCAGTTATTCAAAAGTGCGATTTGGACCTTGGTGTAAAAATTTCACAAAGTTTAAAGGTCGAAGTTTATCTGCTCGCAGGGTTTAAAGTTTGCTCACGGGGTTTTAAGATCAAACTCTATTTGCCAGGTTAGCGTATTACGAAGTAAACTCTGATGTTGTATTCAAAGCACTATTTATCTTGTGAAAGGAGGTGGAATGAAAATTGGCCGACTAAATCATAGATGGAAAGTTGTGATGTGAACATGTATAAACAAACTTGTAGATGAATATTACACAGGGAGTCTTTGAGAAATGTTTTGCCATACCCTGTAGTGTATATTTCCGGAGAAGAAAACCTAGTCTTGTGTGCTTGATTTGACGCAGTCAACAAGTGAATGGTAGACGCTCAATACCAAATAGTAGTAGCATATGGTTAACCATTGGAATATCAAATGAGAATTTGCTAGTTGATTAAGTACAAGCAGTGCAATGTGTCAAATGAAAAGTTTTAGTCTAATTTGCAATATTAGAGCAAACTATAAGCATGGTTACAAGAGGCAGATTGGCTTTCAAATTTGGAAATCGAAAATGAAGAAGGTACTAGAGGTTGAAGATTTATGGGATGTTGTGCGGATGATGGGCTCAAGCAAACATTACTACTAGTGGTGCAACTAGTTTTGTTGCTAGCTGAGGTGATGAAAGTAATGAAGTACTAAAGTAGCTACTCCAAAGAGATGCTATAAGTTCGAGAGCAAGAACAAATACTTTAAAGGTTTAGGAGGAATCGAGAGGATTATCACATGCAAGATTAGTAACAATATTTTGCTCAAGACCGGGAACATGTGACCTAAATAAATGTGGAAGTATCTACTAAAAAGAAGTCATCGTCACATGTTGATAAGCTTGAAAAGAGCTATCTAAAGTAAATTTTAAGAAGGATGATGATGTGACTGAATTTTTTAATAGGATAGACGATCTATTAGCAAACTTGAGAGTCGCAGATACTACCTTTTTAGAAAAACACCAAGTGCAAATTGCCTCAAGGGCAATCCAGTTGTACCAGCTAGCAGTACTTAATAAGAATATTGTTAGGGATAGAGAGCATACTAAGAAAATTTTAAGAACATAAACGGATTAGAGAGAAAAGTGGTAAAGGAAGAACATGATAAAGCATTTAAGATTAACACTAGAATTGTCACATGATGTATTAAAAAAGGTGCATTTGCCTTTGTTAGTTTTAAAATTCATATAAAATCAAAGGTTCACTAATCAATCAAACCCTTCTTACATGCTAATATATAGCAGTCACCTTCTGAATACCTTGCATGAGAGTTACGCTTAGATAAACCCAAGGGGGTCAAGTTTGTTTTGCTTCATGCCTAGATAAAGTAAAATTGACTTGATAAGAAGATTTTTGTGATTTTTTTTTCATTATTTTTATATTTTTCTTCGTGAGTTAGAGACAAAGAACTGCACCTCAATCTAAGGTCTGAGAAGAGAGATCTGGTTGTTTGAATATGACAGGGTCAAAACTGTTGCTCGTCTTTTGTGAACCAATACTGGTTTCCAGAAAGTTGTTCCCAAATCAAATTTGTAACTTTTGTAGAGAAATTAATTTTGACCTAAAATTTTGAATATAAGCAGTAGACAACTTGCTTTATTTAAGAAAAATATCCACTAGTCTTGACGATGAAGTTTTCATTTTCTTTTATTTCCTCAATTACAAGTGATTGATAACTTATGTCTATATAAGAGTAAAATGATTCAATGTCATCCTCCAAAGATTCATATTATGAAAGGTTACCACGATATGGAATCACTGTAAAAACAAACACATTTGTTCTCTAAATCAAGAAAGACAAACACATAAAAAAAGCATAGCATTTGTTCTCTAGAAATCAAGAAAGATTTGTATACCTGAGACCATTACTGGTCCACCTTCTTTTTAAAATAAAGAACTCCCTCATGTTAATTGATTTTCAGTTTCAATTATGGGATATAAGCACCTCACGAGTTATTTTATTCATTAAAAATGATCAACGCTCATGATCTGAGGTTTAGAGTAAACTTTCTAGTGTCTATTCTAAGTTATCTGTTAGATTACACGTTTCATGGATTTCATAAATCTATGCATTGAATGGTGGAAACAATGCAAAAGAATGAAGAACAAATAGAAAAGCTATAGCTATGAATTATTAGATTTTTAACAACCCCTTTCGCCTAGTGCAAACACATTCTTATGATATAGGCACACTGATTGATCCTTTGGTCTAGAAAAACAGCACATGATAGCATAACATTAGAAGCAAAGTCATATACAGCTGCTTCTACATGCTGAAAGCATTTAACATATTAATGAAAAACAAATGCCATTGTTACAATATGTTGTACCCTATACAGCAAAAAGCGGGAACAACCACACTCTACGAGGACGACAGGCTCGAGCTCCTCTACCACCAAGGAGTCACGGGCCCTCGATCCCACGCCATCCTTGCCACGCGTTTGAGACTACCCACGGGGATTGTCTTGCATATGGCAAACATATACATGCACCATGGCGAGAACATGCGGCAATTCCTCGACAACATTAGAGCGATTGCCGAGGGTGCAATGGCACACCTGGCCCGAACCAACAATGCAATTGGAAGCCCCGAGGATTGTCGTAGACCAGCGGCAAAACAGCATCGTCGCGACCCTACAAGCCGCTATGCCCGGCTAGCCCAGCAAGTCAACGCCCCCATGCGCTCCACGATGTTGTTCGACCACATCTGGACAGGCTTCAAGCCCGCGCTCTGCGACATCGGCCATCGCTATTGAAGCGACCACTCAGATGGGCATACATAGCATTCAATTGAAGAACAAGAGAACTCCGAGAAATGCTAAATAAGAGAAAAAAAGAGGAAAAAATAAACAATGATATTGCATTATATACGAAAGTCAGTCGTTGAATGTTATCTGAAAGTGCTGTTGAATGGTACCTGAAGGACGAAGAATCTGATTTTTGTCTAGAAAAAGCACGCCCATGCGTTTTGGGCTTGCTTAATAGTCCGTAGACTTTTGCTGGTGTGGTTTTCCTAACTCTGGCAATGACGTTCTAGTGCACAATAAATATTAGATGAAAGTTGATTTTGGTATTGGAACAAATGAAATAAAAATTTTGGTTTAAGTTATCATTATTGTTATGCTCATAGCATTGCTGCTCAAGAACTATAGTAAATGTTTGTCTAAATAATTAAGATAAGTCCCCTATTGATGCACATAACCAAAAATGCAACTACACATCCCCAACGGTAGAACTTTAGACAAACATTGTAGAAATTAAGTAGAACTGACGAAATAAAAATCCAATTAGAGAAATAAATACATATTTATAATCCAATTAAAATATATAAGAATGCTTCTTTTCTGGAGCTCAAAACCATACTCCCTCCTAAATTGCTTGACAAACTTTGTTGCATAATCACCTTCGCCCTTCGGGGCAGAAACCATGATACCACTATTAGTACCTTCATAACACAAATTCAAAAGCACCCCAGTGAATATCTCCTCGTCTTTAAATTTCCAAAGTTTGAGTTGCTTTCGGACATGCAATGAAAGAGCCTCTGCTCGTTTCTTGATTTCGGAAAAAACATTTGGGCCATAAACTGTTGCATATGGCCCCTGCACTTCTTCCACTATATCTGCCAATCCCATTTTATATGCACCCAAAATTCCACAATACTTATTAACAATAGCTTCATGAATGCCAAGGGCCCTGGCAATTGTGCATGTATGCTGGGGACCTACCCGTCAAAATATGCCAATGTGTGCTGACTCGTCTCATACCCCTTCATCTATGTCAACTGACGGATTGGCCTACATATTGCCTCATTAGCAACATCTAAGAATCCCAATGCAACCCCTTTAGATGATGGATCTTGCTCCCTCCTATAAAGATTCATAGTTTTAACGAACATGTTGAATGCCTTATTGGCTGCATGTAAATCAAGTGGCTCATTTTCTTCAGATCCAAATATAGAGGGGAAATAACCTGGGACAATACGACCTAAGACCAAGTTTGCACCAAGTCAGCAAAGCCTGGAAGAAAAACAGATAGATGCTCCTTGATCACAGGAGTCAAATAACCATCTACTGTGGCAGTGAGGCCTCTAGGCATAGCACGTACCATTGACACAACAACTGCGGATAAAGAAACTTTCTTAAAACCCAATTCATTTGCAGGTGCCTGGACCCTGAGATGATATGGGGCCTTGAAAGTTGTGCAGTATGCAAATCCTTCCTGAATACCAAAAATTCAAATTGGCATTTTAATCTTAAATATTTCAAAGTATCTCCAACCTTTCTTTGTTCATACACCAAACAAACAACGTTTTTATGTAAAAAACTAAAAGATACCACCTTCACAGCTCGCCAATGATCTAAGCATGCCTGATGGACATACTTTGATGATCCCTTGCACTTGCATGGAGAAATAAAATCCCTGCCTGCAGAAACCACTTGTCAGCATAATTGTACATTCACAGGGTAACGACAATAGACATACAATGATGAATACTAACAAAGAAGATATTTGCAATTGTGGACAAGTAAATAACCTTAGAATTTGTAGGAGCTAGTCTAAAATCTTTTGTTCATGCCATTTTACTCCCAGCATGAACTGTCTAATAGAATCTAGACAACTGAGTGTACAAAGAATTATGCAGTTTCTAGCCATAATATCTAGCATCCAAAGTTTTAAAACTTGGTTAAACCCCTTCTTTAACAGAAGTTGATAAGCGAACAAGGACGTCTAGGTTGGAGAAGGATGTAGAATTGCAAGAAAGGGAGAAAGAAACAAGTGCACCTTCAGCTAAGAACCCAATACTAACCGTCTGTTTCGAGGCAGATATGACATTGAGGTTGATCCCCAAGGCCATCTTCAAGATCAACACTATTTTTGTCCATCTGGAGCAAAAGGGGCAACAGCTTCAGCTCTAGAGTTATGTCTGTCTTGCCGGGTTGGCAGTTCAAACATCAGCGATCCACAATGCAAATACTGCCAGGCAACAGTAGGTTTGGAGCAGTTTCCAGCATATCCTAGGTATATTCCAGCATATACTTATATGTCAAAAAGCGAGGGTTTGCCACCTGAGGGCAACTCAAAAATTAGAACACCCCATTTTCGCCAAACCATTGGCCAAATCATAGAAAACACTCAATTTTGGCACCAAATCATTCATGATAGTGCAGAAAAACCACACAATAAGTACAGATATAAAACGTCCTAACTTGAAAATGCTGCAATATATTGAAAGTCAATTCTATAACAGCTTTAAATCTCATGTTTGAATATTTTGCTTCAACCTTCTTCTTCAAATCCAATCGGCTCATGCACATCAAACCTCAAACCGATACACTCAGGGCTAAAAACTTAGACTTGTCCTCCATATTTGGCCAGTTCGGAATACACTTAAGGGCAATCTGACAATCATGAGAAACTTTGTGCACAAAACACATTGATGCTTTTTGAGGGCACGTGGTTGATTGCAAAAATACACAAATAGATTTAGTAAACATATCTTATATGATGACCACCTTGACTGCAGAAAACAATTCTGTTTCTGCAATTCTCTACAGATGCCAAAACTTGACTGCTGCATGAAAAAGGAGAACTCGTGAGCACAACAAAAGGTTGAGGCATATTTGCTTATTTTGTCATCAAGAAAATTAATTCTTGATTTCCTCAACGAATATTTTATATTTAGTAATGCACTTTACCCAGTCAGTTTGTCTTCTTCTAATTTCGAGTAAAGTACATTATTACGCACTAGTATTGTTGCAATTCATGCTAAGTTGAAGATTGTGCATATAACGGGAGAGAGGAGTACCATTTCCTTTTCTGAATGCAAATAAAAAGATTGGTCCACAATTACAGTTGTTAACATGAGATATATACACTAACTCTTGAATATTTTTTGCTTTCCTTTTGTGCTAACTTGAATGTTTTCTTTTCCTTCTCTCCCCACTTGTCGGCCTTGCAGCTTCTGTCTTGACAACAGCAGTTAAGGAGGCTGTTGTTGGCTGTGCAATAATAGGTGCAGATGGAGCTTCCTCTGGAAGTGTCCGCGGTAATATATGCTTTAAACGGTTATTACGGTAGTGTTTCCAGAAATAAAACTGCTGTCGATGAGCAAGCTCCTATGAAGACATTAAACATTGAGTCAATGAATTGATTTACACAGTAAGTCTATGAAATGTAAGAAAATCAATACAGTAAAATACTTGCTTTGTGATTTCTTAGAATAAAAAGTATGTACATACTGCAGGAGATATTTCCTACCTTATTGGCGGGATGTGCCATAGCACTGCGAAAGTGAGAACTCTGAAGCAGCTCCAAGAAGAATAAAGCATGAGGATACCTGTAGAAGAAATAACATCATTACATTGAATTTAGAATACAATGGATTCATACATCACACAAATTATCAAAATTCTATGATGATCTAACTACTTAGTGTGGCATCATAACAAAACAGAAAGAATGGCATACACTATAAATTTTGCATATTCTGGCTGCCGCCAGTACTGTAGGTACTTTAAATACCCAATAAATGACTCGTCGTCAAAATAACGATTTTGTGCCAAGTCTGCAAGTGAAAAGGTACTATGGTCAGAGAGATGCAAATGTGTCTATGAACAGGATACAATAAATTATGCAAAAAATATGACTAACAGCTAAAGCAACGATATAACCTAAATTCAGTTTGAACACTTTCAACTTCGACTGAACTATTTCATCTCAAATACTTGTTGCTGAACGCTTTTACTTATACAGGGAACAAATCTCTTACAATGAAGATAAGTTGGATTAGCAAGGCACTGCACAAATTCCAGTTCTAGCAGAAACCTTTGTTTTCCTCCATCAGTCTCCTTAAACCCGTCCTTTAACCTGCACCATAACATGGTATAAGTTTATATTATTCTACACAAGGTCACTGCTACTTGCGGAAATTAAACATCGGAATCTTGGAATCACATCCTACTTGCTCATTGTAAAATCACGCCTTACTGAAGGCGAGGAACCCTAGTTTCGAGTTCGCCGATTTATTTATATGGCCTAATCTTCCTATGATTAGTAGAGACAAAAAAAAAAATTAATTTTAGAAAAATACATTTGGAACCGGAAAAGTATTTTCCGGGCAAAAAGGTGTATAGCTACGGCCGTTTACACCATTCTGATGCGGGGGGACGGCTCCTATTCCAGACTTACCTCTCGTATGGAGTGTTTCCAGGCTTGATTTTGAAGCGCACAATTCAGGTTTCGCCATTACTCTTTAAAGTTGATTTCGATTATTCTATGAGAGTAGTTGTTTTTGTATACAAGAATGTTTCCTTACCTTGCATTCTGTTGTGAAAGCACCGTCGACGCGCATCAACGGTGCTTCCACAACATAATGCAAGGTAAAGAAACATTGTTGCAACGTGAAAGACAGGAACACAACATTCTGTGCCATGTGTCATGCTGCGATTCGTTGGAGCCAAGAACGTCGTCCAAAAAACCAGAATGTTTAGAGAAAAAACAAGAATGTAAGTAAATGAATATCCTAGTTTTGAAAGACTGCCACGTGGCGATGTCCAATTGGACGTAAGGGCAGAATGTTGTGTACCTGTTTTTTACGCGACCTAGAAAATTCTAGAAGGGAAAACACAGGCATGTCATTTCCATGCTTCTTCTAATTTTGCAAGAATTCTTTTAGGATATTTCTTCTCCGGATATACATGACTCTAATAAGGTTAGCTCTTTTTGCTTGCGGAGGGCTAGCCTTCACAAATTAAAATGCTTTCAATTTGTGCTTGTGTCAAAGTCAGCACTTCCGAATCCTAAAGCATAGAAATACCAAGATAGAAGATAATTTAACAGGCACTTTGCATTTTGCAATGCATTGCCTGCCTATGCATTCTATTGTTACACAACATAAAGAATATGCTCTATTTGCAGAAATGATTGTGCCTTTTGAATTGTTGTAGCAGATGAACCTCTTATAATTCTAAATTTATGTTGTCATGTTGATTGGAACCCTGTAGCATAATACTTTGGGCATCTATCATGACACTTTCTATGTTGCATGTGTAGAACATCAATTTTTCAGACCATTTATGTTGAAGCAGACACCAATTCTTACTTTGATTACACTCTGATGCAGTGATCCTCCATTATGGGTATAATATCATGGGCAACGTCCTTTTATAGCTTCCTATCGCGAGTTTAAGAAATATTAGCCAGAGGGACATTCAAAGATTATTCTACAATTGGCATGGCAGTAGAATGTAACTGGACGTTCGTTGCCATCCAAAATTTGTTTGCACCATTGATTTAATGCCCCCAGCCTTTGGTCAAGCCTAAATTGTTGTGCGAAGGACACTTTTGAGTCCCCCATTTGGATCCTAAGCATCCAAAATGCCATTCGAGCAACATCTATGTTTTGCCCTGAATTTCTACTCTAAATTCCCGCCTGCCCTAAAGTGTTGTGTGAAGGACGTTTTTGAGTCCCCGTTTTGGATTCTGAGTATCCAAAATGCCTTTCGAGCAACATCTTTGCTTTGCCCCAAGTTTCTGCCCTAAATTCTTGTCTACCCTAAAGTGTTGTGCGAATGACGTTTTTGCGTCTCTGTTTTGGATTCTAAGCACCCAAAACCCCCTTGAGCAACATCTCTGCTAATCCAAAATGCCCCTCGAGCAACAACTCTACTTTGTCCTAAATTTTTGCCCTGATTCACCCGCGAATCCCCAAACAATCATGGCAATTCCTGTGGACCCCTCTCAAAATTCTAAAGATGGGAACCTTGATAAAGATACCCATCAAACCTTAGCCCAAACCTAGATCCAATCCCACACCCAGTCACACCCATAGCTTGATGGCCCCTCATATGACGAACTCCTCTGGGTGGGAGGAACAAGCAGATAGTCCATCACGAAAACGTCTCAGACCAGACAACAAAGGCAAAGGAGAAGCCTCTTCCATGAGAAGGGAAATCTACGAAAAGATTCAATCAATAAAATTGGCTTGCAAGCTGATGGCTACTACTCAAATCCGATGGCACGCCAGACATTGACAGAACTGGAGGCAAATCCAAGTGAGACTTGAGAGCAACACTACTTGGATTGCAAGTCTGGCAAAAGAGATACAGTTCTCAGTATTCCAAGTGAAAAGGCAACTGGCTATAGAGAGACAGGGGGCAGTTCAAATGGCAGCAAGATAAGCTGGATTTTGATGGCATACATGCCCGTTGGACACCTGTCCAATATTGAAGTCATGACACAAGACATACAACGTTTTGAGAAGCAGACGACTACATCTATCCCATGCCCTTGATCAGAGTTTGAAGAGACTGCCACCATGTTGCCAAGGGTCCAGATGGCCAATGAAGAGAGCCCGTCACAACTCCAAGCCCTTCAAAGCAGGGCCAGTACATGGGAAATGGCCTCATCAATAGTGGATCCTATAATTGCCTCCCAACTACAAAAATGGGAGCACATCATGCGGGGATCTGCATGTGCAAGAGATACGCAAACCATCGTCTAATAGGGTAAGGGCCTCCATGTAGATGAACATGAGCAACTGCAGCAGTGCATGCGCGAATTAGAAAGGCAGCAATAATTCCAGCAGGAGCTGAGCTCCCAGATTCGGGAAGCACATGCTACGGCAGCTTCACATGTTCAAAAGCCCGCAGGATATCAATCCGGACAGCCAACTACTACATTGCCATGTCCGCCTATGTTGCCACAACCCCAATGCAGGCCATAGCACACACCTCGCATTTAGTACACAGTGCCTACCGAGATAGTCAACATTAATTCGAGGATCAAAGAGCTCCAAGAACTAAGACACAGAAGCCATAATGTGGTGGTCCATGGCTTACCAGAGGAAGCAAAGTCGAAACTCATTGAACGCACCTCCAGATGCTAGCTCTTGCCCGCATAGCATTCCATACGCCAGTACATATTGTTAGATCAATCCGCCATGGTGCTCAACGGCCTGACCACCATCGTATTGTCACATTCCCAGTTGCAGATGTGCAAGTAGGGGGGAGCTATATTGCGCCAAGGCAGGCAGTTGAAAGGATGTCCTTGTATATTGACCGAGATCTCACTCCAGCACAATAGGAGCCCCGCAGGTATGAGTTGGCCTAGGTTAAGAGCATTCGCCGTAAAGGGAGAGTTGCAGGACTAATTTGAGGCAAGACGTGGATCTTCCAACCGCCAAATGGCATTGCAAATCCTCGAGATTCTTCTGCCAAAGCCCATGCTGCTCCTGATAATGCTTCTACTTCGATCGTTCCAGCCACATGTCCTGCTTCGACTGCCTCACCTGCTGCTGCTCGTGTGTGTCACATGTTGTTGCCTCCTCTCAATCTGCCGCCACAACTAAATTTGCATCTACATCTGCCACTAGCAAATAGGAATTGTGCCTCTGCATGGTTTCCTGGAATTGTCGGGGCTTTCCGTGGCAGAAAGGAGATAGTCTCAATTCTGTTACTGCAAATATGGATCTCATCTTCCTTATGGAGACATGGGAGCATGCAATGCATAGGCTACCCGACTTGCCAGGTTACCAGCATTACTTAGTCTTCAATAATTGCACTACCACTAGAGAGGAAGGGAAGGGAGGAATTGCCTGCCACTTCCAGACAACCTTGGGACAATCAATCTTCCTATATATGATAGATAGATAGATATACAAGCATAACCAGTAACTGTGGATATGAGTGCAGAATTGCAGTGGCAACCCTCTCTTTGTGGCGGCCTGCTAGTTCCCACATGTTGAAAGCACCTTCTATTACACCCATTCGGATGTGATCCTATGTCAATCTATATGATGACATATAGCAACACAAGCAGTTGGGCAATGTCAGACTTGTTGGAGACTTCAATGCATACATAGGGATGGAACAGCCCATGAAATTTGACTCCGTGGCTGATGATGTGTTATAGTTGCACTACAGAAGTGGTTTGGCTATGGCATCAGATGACAACCAGGTCATGCACTATAGTAGGCTGTTACTTTTGCTCTGCGGTATTTTTGACTTAGTAATTTGCAATGGACTAGCACAGTGGTCGTTCTCTCTGCAAGTAGATTTGCAAGCAGGAGAACCATGGGGCAGATCCAGCATGGTGGACTATATATATGTTAGTAGCTAAGCAGGATATGCATGTGGTCAATCATTTTGGGATGGGCACAGACAGCTGAGATGAGGGGGTCGACTTAGACCACGTACCACTTTACTTGTAGTTGGCTTGGCAAGCTGTTCAAACCCTCCTATGTTGCAGCTCCTCATATGCCTCAGCTATGTTTGGATTACGAACATGAAGAGGCTTACGCCTGGCATGAAGTTTACAGTTCCTTACGCTAGAGCAACAGACGGGTCAGTTGATTGACGTGCTTGGGACTACTAGTACAGAAAGAGGCTTTAGGAGAAGCCGTCCGCGATGGGTCCTGGTGTGACATTCCATGTATTTATACAGTATATATAAATATACTATGACACGTCACCAGCATATAAATAGACCCTTATAGGTCGTTAGGGGATAACTTGGGTTAACCAAAAGGGCTTTTATTAGTTATGCTAAATTGTTAATAAGTTAAATAACCTAATTAGGCTAATTAATGTATTAATTAGTAAAGGTCAACTAATTAGGGAGTGCCACCTAGGCCAAATCGATTGGCTCGAGGGAACTTGCTATTATTGGAGTCCAAATTTGGTCCCTACCCCCAATTCTGTCCCAAATCGATTTTGGAAGTGTTGGAGGAACATATTAGAAGAATGGAAGCCTTTTGTGATAACGGTTCTAGCCAAGAGACCTGTTAGTCCCTAGTTAGCTTGTGCTTCAGCTAACCCTTGTATGATTTGATGGATGGTTAATTTCTCTATTATGTACTATTAAGATGATGCAAAGATGATGATGGATATTTTGCTTATAAGTCGTATTTAATTAAAGTGGGACTCATTCCATTCCCATTTTTTTTCGGAACCCTGTTAATTTACATGAAAAAGAGCACCCCGACCCGAAAACTATCCTTAATTCGATTTTTTGTCTAGAACTCTGCATCGAAGCTTTCCTCCAGTTTTCCCTGATTAGCGAGTCGAGAACAAGAACAATGCAACTGAAACAAAGGAAATTCATTAAAGATTGAAATCAAAGTTCTAGATTGAAACCAAAGTTTACAATGGTTGAAGATACTATGATGGTCGGGCTGACACAAATATTACATCATCTTCGCACACAGACCACCTACTGGGAACAACATGCAGAGCAAGGTCTGAGGCGTTCCAAGCCACAAGAGCAACTTGAAGAGAATAGAAATCTGAACACGCTAGCCTGACATGGCTCCCGATCATGTCCTGTCTGTTCGCGATTTGTACTGGGAAAGGCAAAATCAAGTTAGTGCAAGTGATGCTACAGACAATACAAATAAGAAAACAACCAGTTCTAAGGGCCATTTCTGAAGAATGTAGGTATGAGGCCTTTCTCGACTCGCGAGTCGAGAAAGGCCCCTCTGATGTAGCTTAGAGCCCAAAAAAACAAAAAAACAAGAAAAAAAAAAATTCCTTCTTTTTCTAAGTAGGCAAAAAAAAATTTTTTTTTGAGGGCCTTTCTCGACTCGCGAGTCGAGAAAGACCCTCAAGGCCCCTCTAATGGCCTTTCTCGACTCGCGAGTCGAGAAACGTAGCTCATAGTAAAAATTTTTTTTTTTTTCCTTTTTTTTTAACTAGGAAAAAAAAAGTTTTTTTTTCAAGAAAAATTTTTTTAAGGGCCTTTCTCGACTCGTGGGTCGAGAAAAGCATCTGAGAGTAAAAAAACGCAGTTTTGGGGGGTTGAGAAAGGAAGCTCAAAGTGAAAAACAGAGTTCTGAGGTCGAGAAACGCAGTCCTGAGGACCTTTCTCGACTCGCGAGTCGAGAAAGGCAGCTCAGGGTGGAAAACACAGTTCTGAGGTTCAAGAAATGCAGTTGCCTACAAATATAATTTCTAGCTCCAATCTCATAGAGCACCAATCATGACTAACTGGACCAGCAATGGTATTTTCTATGTATTTTCTAATGCACACCATATCATGCATTTATCATGTATACATATACGAAAAAATAGACCCTGCCCCTTTTATAATATATCAATGTTTACCCATAGCACGGTCCATACAAAGCACACATTAGTATTAGCACACATTAGCATTTTTATACTAGCACACCTTAATTAGCACACATTAGTACTTTATACTACCACAATTTCATAATACACGCATTAGCATACTAGCACACGGTCCACTTTTTATCTTAGATATAAGAATAATATGCCTAGCAACTCTAAGGTCAACATAAGGGGTAAAATATGATTATACAAGCATACATATATAAACACACAACCATGCTATCAATTTGCGACAAAAATTCAAATATTTATATGGGTGACACTAATAAAATGATAGTCCACGCTATAAGGATTTTAATCATAAGGATTTTAATAATTGGCCACGCTATACCCCGCCTTTCTTTCTTCGCATAAATTTATATCCCGCTTTTTTCTCCCACCCATGCTTAAATTCGAAATTTGAAATTTAAAAAAGGGGGGGAGGGGATTTGGTACATACCTTTGAAAACAAGAGAGATTTAGGACATGTGCTGAAATTTGGTACACTTACGCCGTGGCTATGGAGAACGCCCAAAATCTTGGCTACAGCATTGAAGCTCCTGGCTATGGCTGGTAAGATGTAGTTCTTACCCAGCGGAAAGTACCATGGAAAGATGCGAAAAATTCTTCGGTTGAGTTGGGAGCAAGGATCGGGCATACATGAAAAAAAGAATCAATCGGAAAGAGTCGTGAGCAAGAAGGCTATGGCAAATCGGAAAGAGTCGTGAGCAAGAAGGCTATGGCAGAGCTTTTTAGAAGGTATGACTCTTATTTCTTTTGCTAATCGTCATGCTTTATCTTCTGCTGCCAAGAGCCGGAATTAAAAACAGAGTATGCAAAGGTCTTTGCCGTTTGATCAGATCCCTCGGACTTCGGCTTTCCCCGCTGCTCCATGGCCATGCAAGGAACCTGGCGAAGAAGGATCCGAGGTCTTCATTCTACAAAAACCGGGCCTATATTGCGCCGATTAAAAGATTCGGCAGGGAGCCAGGGACTGAAAGATTCGGCTGGAAACAAGACGCTCTTCTGTTTTCAATATAGACGGTTCTGAAGGATTCTGCAAACAAGACGCTCTATATTCGGCTGGAAACAGAAGGTTCAGGCTTAAAGACGCTCTATATTCTGTCTTTTCTTCATTCCTAATCCGTCTTTTCCTCATTCCTAAGCCGTCCTCTCCTCGATGTCTGCTCTCAGCTCCGGATTTCTAACGAGTTGCACACCTTTGCCATTTTGGACATGGCGTCTTCCCATCATGGTCATCTCCAAAGCTCTAGCTATGGCATCGCCTTCATCTTGATATCGAATGGGTCAGCCTTCATCTGAGCTGATCGACCGTTCCTCCTCCAGCCAGCAGGTCCGAGCAGATAATCGGCTACCTCTGCATCTTCCCGGATTTTCTTGTAACTTCTCTCGATCATCTACAGGCTTATAGATCATCTGCCATAATCAATCCGCTGAGCAAATCTGTATTCCTGATGCCGGAGTTAGGCCACAAATCCCTATTCAATGTTCAACAGTCACTATTCACGGCCCAAGGGTGACTATTCACGGTCCCACAATTACTGTTTCATGTCGCTCTCGGAGCTCTTGTAACGGGTTGATCCTCTTTATATATTTTCCATGTCTCCTACTTTATAAATATCTGCAGATCTCCTATCCCTCCCTTCTCGACTCGGCAGTCGGGAAGGATTTCTTTTAGTTTTATTTTTAGTCCTCCCTCCCTATCCACGCCATAGATCCCTCCCTATCCACGCCATAGATGGTCGCATGAAAGAAGGAGCTCATATGTCTTGTGAGGCTAAGGCAAAGCCGAAGGCGAGGCGATGGCCTCCTCGCCCTCATTTTGGACTGCGGCAGCACCTAGTAGGGTCGAATTCGGCTCATCCAAATTTTGTCCATCATTCCCAGGTTGCTCTGTGATTCAGCTACTCGAAACGGAGTTCCCAGGTTGTCTGATGCAATCTTCTTAGTGAATCCGGGGAGCTTTGATTTGATTTTTCGTTAAGCCAGAACAACAGAACAAGCAATCCTCCCTTGGCAGCTTTTTTGGAGTCTGATTTTGTGGGCATCTTCTCGCCCCACTAGTCGAGAAATCACCTTGGCTATTATTTCCTGATTCATTATATATATTGTTTTTTTTAATTAATTATAATAATGTTAATTATATTTGTTAATTATATTTATTATAATTATATTGATTATAATTACTACATCTTTGCCCCCTTTTGCCCTTTCTCTCCCCTTCCCATTTGCCCCTTTGCCCATCATCCTCCTCCCCCAGTTGCCTCTTTGCCCATCCTCCTTCCCTTCTCCAGTTGCCTTTCCCATCCTCCTCCCCTCTCCAGTTGCCTCTTTCCCATCCCCCCTCCCCCCCCCTCCCAATTGCCTCTTGCCCGTCCTCCTCCCCCTCTCTAGTTGCCTCTTGCCCCCTCTTCTCACCCCCCTTTTCGAACTTCCTCCCTCCCCCCCTTCTTCTAACTTAACCCCTTCCTTACTTCTCTCAACTTCTCCCCTTTCCCTTCCCCTCCCCCTGATCTAACAACGATTCAATGAAAAAAAATTTGTCCCATTTTCAGTCCGAGTCCCAAAATTCGAGATTTGTCCCACTTTAATTAAATACGACTTTTATGATTATATTATCTCTTTCTGTTTCTCCTGTGTTTGGGGTTAAGGGTGGGTAGAGACCTGAAAGCTTCCTAGTAGTAGATATGTCTCCAGCTAGAACCTTTAAGACTCAGTAAATGCGGCCTGTGCACAAGAGCCCACCTGGCTGTGGTTGCTATGTTGTGATTCAGCACCAGATAACGGGTATGATGGTGAAACGGGGGTGGGGTCTTGCCTAGTGTGGTTATAGGACTCCTATAGTATGCTAGACTTATAGTCGGTCACTGAAGAGGGCCGGGTATGGGTGTGACACTCCCTGGGTCCCAGGATGAGTGCCTATATGGACGTCTTAGGGCTCGAATGGGCAGGTGAGCCGGCCTTTAGATTTAGGGGAGTAAGTCGGGTACGGATGCGGGGGCTGCTGACGTGGCACGTGTTCTCTCTAATACACCCAGGGATCTATCATGCCTGGGGAGGGGATGCCTCCCTGATCTGCCCCATCGAACAGGGAGATGTAACTCGGAGTAGTCTCATAGGGTGACTCATGAGATTGCATCTTCGAAAGGCTACAATCACACCATAGCATGTATCAGCCTATCTGCAAAGTGTGCACAAGAGCGGCGGATGGAATGGACTACCCTAACCATTGTTCTATGCCAGTCAACGCCATATTATATCTCTGTCTGCTGTCATCTTGAGGCCTTGACCGTCAGTCGACCCCCTAGAGTCTGAGCCCAGGGTAGAACCCTTATTTGTGGTATATTGCCTATGTTATCTTGCACTTGTATTGCTATTTATATGATGATGGATGGACCACCCTCGTGGTGGTATATTATCTTGAGCATGATTGTTGTGTGCTAACTTGTATGTACGCTTCTGCTGTATAGGATTTCCATAGAGGGCGTGGGACGAATGACACCTCTGTTTTCCTCACCCAAACACTTGGCCATCCCAAGTGGTCCGAGTTAGAGGGAGAGCCTTTCCATGGTGATGTAGTCGCCAGGGAGGGGAATTCTCCGTATTTGTAAGACGGGAGCATCGTATAGAGCGTCACAGTGGTACGGAGCTAGGTTTTTGGTAGACCAAATCATTGCACTGGCCATAGTCTAACTCGTTAGATTGGTTAGTTGTAGGGGACTTTAACTTAAACTATTCGAAATTCCATTTAGTATGTATGTTGGCCCAGTTATGGGAGGATTAAGCTAGTTAGGAATTAAGGTGTGAGTCTTTAGAATCAAGTATGGTAAGTTTTTGGGAGAGAATGAGGCCCCTTATTTCTAGGTAACTCGAATGGATTTTTGCACCAACGTGTCAGGGGAGTTCAATTGACTAAGAGGCATAGATAACTGGCATCAAAACAACATCAAATAGGCACAGGATCAAAAGGGGTGTGATCGGCAAAACAACGTCTCAGAATTCAAAAAGAAACACGTATTTTCCCTATCACGCCCCTGTATAAAAATGCATATAAAAATACATGCGTATTTTTGCCTTATAAAAATAAAAAATAAAAAACTTTTAGAAATTTAAAATTTGAAAAGTGACGGTTATTTTATTTTTACTTCCGTCTCTTCTGCTCGCCGCCTCAACCATCCGCCATTAGCCGCCAGAGAAGACCTTGCATCCCCATAGCCTTGTTCTTCGCCGTCACCAATGCCACCCTTCTAGCGCCTCACTTTCGTACCTATTCGTCCACAAACGAACATGACTCACACAAGAGGGAATGTTAGCTACTCCCACTTGAGTGTCCGTCAGATCTTTGCCGAGCTTGGCGGGCAGCTCGCCGACGACTTGGGCAAGTTAGAGCTCCTTTTAACTGAGCTAGTTCAGTGGTTCGCTATCGGAAATAGGGTACCTTATCCTATTTTCCATATGATGGAGCGCTTCCTCCTGAAGTTGAATGCCTTAAGGGAGCCTTACACATTGGTGGAGCAGCCCGAACAAGTCCTGATGCTGGTCAAAATCTACCCTCCTTCATGCGTGGAAGTTGCTGAAGATGAGGCCATCCAGGCAGAAGCCGAAAGGATTACGGGGCTAGCCCGTAATCCTTTCGGAGAGGGGAGATTCAAAAGCCCAGGGTAGGGAGTATGTCTACCTGGAAGATGGGCAGGCTATAATCGTGGGAAACCCATTTAATCTTCCCCCTTACCACTATGATGAGGCGACCCAGAGTTTTATTTGGGACGACATTCCAGAGTATCTTGAACCGGACTACATGATAGCTGTTCAGTTAAACATGCAGGCAAGGCCGGACAGATACAAGATTGAGCTGCTGAGAAGGGTCAACGTCTGTCACCTCATCGAGATGGAAGAATGCATGGCAGCTGCTCATGCCGCACAACAAGAAA
The DNA here is from genome assembly GCA_021234155.1 of Isoetes taiwanensis. Classification (NCBI taxonomy): domain Eukaryota; kingdom Viridiplantae; phylum Streptophyta; class Lycopodiopsida; order Isoetales; family Isoetaceae; genus Isoetes; species Isoetes taiwanensis. The sequence continues at coordinate 7,310,606 of JAJEKV010000064.1, read as the reverse complement.
CTGACTGAACGGAGCAACAACGACAAGCTGAGCAGCATGCTAAGGAAGATGTTGAGTGACAGACTCACCAACAAACTCAACAGGATGAGAATCATAACATACAGCGGACCCTGGAACAGACTGAGATCCATGTTCCCAAACAAAGGTGGAAGTACACAACACAGAAGTCGGGAAGTGCCTATAAGGAGAAGCTGAAGGTGGTGGGCAATATAGGCAAGGCCAAGAGTTTTGCCCGCCGACAAAACCATGTAAATGCCGCTTGGCCTCGCCCCGTATCAGGGGTCAAGACCCTTCCCAAGAGATAGGTTCAGCAGCGGAAGCCCTATAGCTACAAGCCCAGTACCGTAGCACTGCGAGAAATCTAGAAGTATCGGAAGACAATGGAGCTTCTGTTACAGAAACTTCCATTCCAGTGCTTGGTCCGGGAGATAGCACAGGAGTATCGAACCGATCTTCGGTTCCAAACCTTTGCTATGCTCGGTCTTCAAGAGGCCGTCGAAGACTACCTCGTGGCACTTTTTTGGGATGTTAACCTCCGTGCGATCCACACTTAGGGTTATCATCATGCCGAAGGATCTGGCGTTGGCACAACAGATTCGAGGAGATCGTAATTGACTTGACAACTTGTCTTCTCCAAACTCATTTTGTAAAACATTTTGTTGTATATATTTTGAAATAGATTTTGATCTCTAGACTACAATACTTGGTATAGTTCTCTTCGTTATCTTTGAAAATTATTATTATTTTATTATTTATTTTATTTTATGACCGATGCTGGCATCAGTATACTTTTAAAATAAAGTGATACTAAAACAAATTTAGGGTTCTCTTTTGCTTCCTCTGCTCTCTCGCTCCTCCTCCACGTCTCATTGCACACATGGATGCTCTAAATCTGCCCCAATGGTACTAGGACGGCGAGCATTGAGATCCCTAGATCCCATTTGACATGCTCCATCCTTATTTGCTCCAAGACATCGACCTTATCACCAATATGCAGGCCCATCCAGACTATGCTGCTTTCCTCGAGTTTTATACTCAAAAGGTGGTTTCGCTTTGTACCAACCTCGGAGATCCACCTCGCCTCTACTTAGAGAGGGTGATCGTGTGTGATATATTGGGGGTCCCTCCCATGCAGTTAACGTCCTCAAGAGCAAACTCCGATGGGCCAAGAATCCACCTATTGTGGTACATGAAGCCCAACAATAATTCGATGTAAATTTTGCCTTGGCCATACTGATGGATCAATACATCGACGATGAGGCTTTGCCTGCAGAGAAGGGAAAAGCACCAGCCCTGCTAGATGAGGAAGACGACGAGCAGGTCAGGAAGGATGACTTTGTTCGCTGCAAACAGTTAGCAGAGCAGATGTCCCTACACAGAGACCAGGGAGGTCGACTTACCAGATTGGAGACTATCCCCGTTATCCATCACCAAGGTCAGTAATACCTCCTCTTGAAGAATATCATGTGGACGTGCCACGTTATTGCGGACCTTAAATTCAAGAAGAAGACGCATGTTCTATATCAGCTTGCCCAGTACTGCATGGACGATTTTATCGACTTCACCCCGGCTGAGCTCCTAGAAGAGGTACAGCAACTGCTTCAGTTCCATCAGGAGACCATTGAGCCAGTTGATGCCCTCTTGTGCTTGCGACATCTTATGTTGCAAGAAGCCCCATTATAGCCACCGGATGAAGCTTTTGTTGTTATGGGACCTCGCGTCCCAAATATTAACATGGTGGATATTCCCTCGAAATCAGATGAGGAAGGGAAAGATCTTTGTGATAACAAAGAACATATCAAGGAAGAGAAGCAAGAAGCTAAGGAAGAAGAGGTCACCATGGACCTCGACTAGGAAGTAGCCACCTCTGTCATTTCGGAGGTTAGTGCTTTGGGAAATCACACTAACCGCTTCTTCCTTTCAGCTTTTAAACAGGGTCAGGTCCTTTTTGTTGGGGGGGTCTAGCTCCGGAGGCAAAGGCGTCATGGTGGGCAGTCCGTGCTCTATCCACCTTGGCCGGCCATAAGAAACTCCAGCCTCGCATATTCATGCGTCGGGATTTTGCTTTGACCGCCCTAGGGTAGGATATTGCACTTTGGATGAGCATGAAGCTTCTGATGGCCACCCCATTGGCCACAACATTTCCACTGGAAATCGCTTCCGAGGCTGCTCTCACCATTAGGCCCGGTGTTACATTACTCTGAGACCGGGCAAGACCAGGTCGGGTATGGATATTGAATCCTGGTTAGATGAGATGCCTGAGTTCGGCAAGTCCTATGGAATATGCACATTCTCATGGATAGACACGAGGCAGATGCCGATATAAGGTCTTTGCCAAAAGCTTTCAAGTCTCACTATGTCCCCATAGCTCACCGCTACCAAAAAATTCAAACTTTTTACCGCCTCGAACAGAAAAACCTAACAGTCTAAGCATATAGAATAGAATAGAATAGAATAGAATAGAATAGAATAGAATAGAATTGAAATTAACGTCCCTTATGCCCTCAGGCCCCTGGACTTGTGTAGCATGGGCGAGCTCCCTGAAAGGGCGCTATTAGCACATCACGCTGTTTTGATGTAGCCTTTTCTGAAGGCTGACTTTTTTCTATTATTACCAGCATCCCGCTTTACATCGGCTTCGTGGTCGTGCGGTAATGCGTCGTTATCAATCAGCTTTTAACTGAACAATTTGTGTGGGGTTAATGAGCCGCCTCCTGTGTGGTTCATATTACAAACCCTCTTTCCCTCTGATCATCATTCCCTGGATCGCGTCTGCCAAATCTCTCAATGATTCTGTCCTTGTCATCAAAATATGTACTGGTTGCCCCCATCTTATATTTCTGTACCTGTCTCTGATGTCCCCCCATATCGGGCATTCGTTAACCATGTGGTCTCATCCTCCACTCTCCATGTATCGCAGATTCTGCATATTCGGTTCTCCTTGTCTATTCCCCTCCACCTGTCCTTTTCGATTCGTAGATCATGACTCTAGCCAGGATGTCTCTTCTGGCTTTTCCCAGTATGTTATCCCAGTATATCTGTGTCCTACCTGCTGTTCTGGATTGAAAACTGTCATGAGCCAGAGCGTCTTGGGTCCTGTGTATTTTTGCAACCATGCTCTTGTAGCTCTGTCTGCCCATTCCTCATTCCACTGCCCTTCGTTTATTAGGTCACCCAGATTCAATCCCATCTCTCTGGTCCATCTTACCACTTCCTTAAACCATCCACTGCCTATTAGGATGTGTGATTTTGCCGACTTAATGATTGCAATACTAGACAACTTCCCCTGAATGTCTCCTGCATTGTCCTTAATTAAGTACCTGATGGTCCTCTCCCATGCTCTCATCTCCATTTGTTTCTGCCTGGTTTCGAGTATCATGATTGTCAGTGGTGTATTTGTCCGTACTTTAAATTCCTGTTTGTGCCATTGCCTAAGGATTCCTTCCTGTTTTTCCCATTTTTTGTCTGTTAAGCCGGGCCCCCAAGCTTCCGCCCCGTATATCACAATTCGCGCGCGGGGGTTCAAATCCCTCCTCCGATACGATACGTACGATAGAGGCTATCACGTCTCCTTCTTTGAATGACAGCCAGATGGATCATGTCATGCATGACTTAGAATTAGCCGGAGGCGATTTCGGGGAGGACAAAACAACCATTGTTTAAAGCAGTTGTGTTGTTGGGGGACTACCTTCTTACCTTTTGGCCTCTTCAAAGCGTAATGCTAGCTCTCCCTCGAGGAGCGAAGGCACGATCCACCTTCCGCGGAAAAAAGAAATGAATCGAGAGGCCGGTGATCAGAAAGGATTTTCAGTCCTTTGGCAATCTGATTACTCTGATTTGGAACAAGAAGACCTACAAGGATTTTAAGTCCTTTGCCAAGCCAGCCTTCTGTAGTTCTCGAGCAACTTAGCCGACTACAGCACGGGTGAACCTATAGCTATAGCCAAACCTTGTTTCTCTTCTATTCTATTTCTATTATGTACAAATCGTGCACAAAAGCAATGCAATCCTTTGTGCATAGAAGGAGAAGGATACAAACGCCTAGGCCTAGTTGATATCCTTCGTCTTCCTCGAGATGGTTTGCTTGTTGAGCGGCAGCAATAATAATACCCTCATCACCAGCCTTGCTTTCGCGGTTTCACCGCATGCATGAGAGATACAATACATAGCGAGTTACTAGGTGGTTACTTCGTTCGGGTGTATGGCTCAGTTGGTAGAGCACTGGGCCCTTAACCTAATGGTCGCAGGTTCAAGTCCCGCTATGCCCACCCTTTCTTCTTTCTTCCTTTCTTTCTTTTTTTGCGAGCCTAGCCTGGCCTCCTCTCGCATTCCATTCATTCCCTCTCCTCATCTCTTCCGGGCGGACAGGGATATCCACATGTCTCTTTTGCTCCTCCCCAGGAATTTCCCTTCCCTACATTTTCCACTGCTCTTCCATGCCAACAATCAGATCATATTTGCCAATATCCATTAACTCGGCACCCAATGCAACTGGTGCACCCGACAGCTGCATTTTGAGGTTAATGCGTGACCGATTAGGTCATTAGATCACATGGCATTGCTTGCTTTCCCCTCTCCCTAGCCAGTTCGGTTCGGGACCAGTATTGCATGTAAGATTAGTTACTGCGGGGATGCCGTCTTTGCTATGCTCGTATCCGCATTGGGGTAATAAAGAAACAACGCCTGCCGGCGGGACAAAGAACACATAAGCTAAGCTAAGCTAAGCTCCTGTCTCATGCATGTTGGTTGCTACGGCTCGTCGCATTCTCCGGGCTTGCTTCTTATCCTTCTTCTTCCTCTCATTAATGTTAATGAAATGACTAGATGTGTGTGTTAACCTTCGGGCCCTCTCGCCTTCTAGCCTCTAGATCGACCCGTATCCCTAATCGGGTCCCTAGTTAGTCGGGTCTACAGATCATGCATGGCCCCCACGCATCTAATCCCAAAGCCAAAACCGAACACCAAATAGGATTCAAGATAGATGCATGCCATGTGGCACCCACCCTTTCTTCTTTCTTCCCGTGGGGAGTCTTTCTTCTAGCGGGGTGCGGACATGAAAGGCAGCACACTTTCGACGCCGATGAGCAACGGAAAGGGTGGGATTTGAACCCACGATACCCACAGGTGCGATCCTTAGCGTGGATGTGCTTTTCGCCACTCAGCCACCTTTCCTTTGAACCTGATGTGTCGTGGGTGGCTTGGCTCACGTATAAAATGATCCGAAGCAGCCCGTTAGTGGTTCAGAACACTCTTCCAGGATAACACTTCAGATAGATGATTCAAGTTAGTTCCATCGCATCGTGGCGTGGAAAAGCAAATAGAGTAATGAGGTTCGACGAACCCAAAGACAAAGCATGGTGACCGGCATCTCTTGGTTCTCATCCTCCGATTCGGCTCGGCGCCAATCGAATACGTGAGTGAGAACAATTCAATAGGGCACGCACACGCAAGTGTCTGTCCCTTACGGGATTCGAACCCGTGTCTTCGACATGAAAAGACGATGTCCTAACCCCTAGACGAAAGGGACTCTGGCTGGTATCGACTAGACTATAATGATATTCTATATAATAGAATATCTATCACGCACGACACGATCGATATTAGAGGATCTTGATATCTATCTTGATATCTCTATATCTTTATTGTTATCTAGAGAGAATGTTATTGGTAATGTCTATAGATAGTAGTGTATGCGGAAATAGCTCAACGGTGGAGCATAGCCTTGCCAAGGCTGAGGTTGAGGGTCCAAGTCCCTTTTTCCGCTCGTCCGGTCACCGCCTTCTTTCTTAAGGCTTTGGTGTTTCTCAGTCCAGTCATAGAAACGTGGAGCAGACAGATGGTAGAGGTGAGCCCAAGGCTGTGAAAAAAGAGATTAGAATGGCTTATTCTTTTTATCCCGCATTTGACTACTTGGCTCAGCTTCAGCGGTACCGATAGCCGGTAGTTGAAGTTAGTTATCTTCTCCCATGCATGCGCATGCCATGCTGAGGGTTGGGGTTGGTTCCATTCTCTTACTGTTTCGACATGCATGGAGGAGTAAGTAGAAGTGTTGATGAATGATATAAAGGAGACCTGACCTTGTAGGTTAGGTGGGAGAGGCAAGATTCGAACCCACGTAGAATATTCTATTCAGCGGATTTGCAGTCTGTCGCTTTTAACCACTCGGCCGCTCTCCCGGGAACACCGAACAAGCAAGGACATTGCTTAGCTTCTGGTAGCGATCAATGGCGGGCCTATGGTTGAATTGGTTAAAACGCACCCAACGGTGTAGGTTCGAGTCCTACTAAGCCCCGGAGCCTAGCCTAACAAAGCATTCCTGATTACTTTGCTTTGTAAGACTATCATGATTACCTTGTAAGACTCTCATGATTACCTTGTAAGACTCTCATGATTACCTTGTAAGACAATCATGATGACCTTGTAAGACCCGGACTGAGCCAAGCCAGGTCAACTGGACTTGGACTCCTGCATGAATTGCTATGCTAGACGGGATGGTCTGAACCTGCGCCGCATGCATGTCATGTGCAGCAGCAGCAAGAACGCTTGCTGGACACCGCCTAACTCCTATTCTTCCCCACGAATAAATGGAGACGGCGTACTCTCAGAGATAGTATGGTAACTATCTCTTATTTATGTCAATATCTAAATAGAATTGGACCGTGGATCGGGTAGGAGCTTAAGATGGCAGGCGATGCCTTCGGGGTTCAGAGGGGGGAGGGGGGAGGAGAGTAAATCCCACGCAGGTCTGGGCCACCCAACAGAATGATGTAATCATCTCCGTATAAAACCATTTTTAGAACACTCTCGCATTCGCTGCCCCATTCGCCGAGGAGAAAAACGGGGTTTTCCCTATCAAGCCATCCAACTGTGTCGTCGTGTAATACGACACGCACGGTATAATGTCCAGTGTCCAACCGTAGAAATTCGAAGCTCTTTAGGCTTCTTAGGCCCGTTGGACGCGGCATTGGCGGCGGGAAGTCGTGCCGCATCTCCTCCAAAACAAAACCAGGGGAACTGCATAGTACATATACAAGCTTGCTATTATGTTATGACAGAAAAGGAGATGATCCAGCCGAAAGATGGGGGATCTATGAAAATGAAACGAACAAAATGAAAGAAGAATGAGCCTTGCAAACATGAAAAATGAGCCGCTTCGGTCTATATATTGAATCATTGACTTATTTCCCAAAGTCAATGGTTTTAAAGCATGGTACTATAACCAAATAATGTTCTTCGGTCATCAAGCTACCACCCATAGTAGTTTCTTCTTTCTAACATGAGCCAAACGACGCAAGGTTCCATTATTTGTATTTGGTTCTCCTCGAAGAAGTGTGTGATGAACCGGAAATGCTTCTAAACGAGAAAGGGGACTCAGGAAAACTTTGGATTGAACCAACCGGGCGGAGCGGGATCAAGGGCACCATTTCGAACCGCGCAAAAGGAGGGTTGGCTGTAGCATTGGCAGGTCACATAGCTTCTCCTTCCAAGAGTCTCGGAAAACCGACTCATCAGTCATTCCGGATTTTGGAGTATACAAATGAGTTCATGCGCTTATGGCTGTATGTCCCAGGAATTAATGAACGCAAGCCAGTTGAAGGGTACATTGAGAGGTTAACTCCCGCTCTTAGGAAAATGGTGTGAGCCATAAATCCAAAGACAGTAGCAGAAGCCGAAGCTAAGGTTTCTTTTAATGTACCAGATAAGTTTTCTAATATTGCAGGAGCTATCCGAGACATTTTGCAAGCAATTTCAAAGGAAGCTTGGGAGCAGTTACGAAAGGACAAGGCATGTTTTCGATGTTTTCGACCGAGACACCGTATGCAGGATTGCCCCTATGTCACTCAGGCTGCTCAAGCTTCTCTTGCCGAAGTGGATTGGGATGATGTCATAGCCCCATATGAACCTCTAATTGTTGCTGACGATGAGGCCCCAGACAATAAACAAGGTGAATCTCACATTTATGCTGCTATTGAAACAGGTCAAGACGATAGTCAGCCTTTTGTTATATCCACGATTGGCCAAGTAGACAATAAGCCTTTTGTCATTCTCATGGACACGGATAATACGCACAATTTTGCTTCACCTAGAATGGCAGAGGTCTTACAGTTTACTCCTTTGAAATCAAAGCCACGTCCAGTTATGCTGGCTAGTGGGGTCATTCGTCATACTCAAGGCCTGACGCATCAACTTGAATATTCAGTTGCCAGGAGCACCTGTTGCTCTAGGAGCGGAGATTATGAACATCGGCCGATATGATCTCATTGTGGGTATGGAGTTCTTATCTGCTGCAAAGGCAAACATTGATTGTCAAAAGCAAGAAGTCACCTTTAACGCAGCTAATGGAGCTCGTGTAATCATAGCAGGTAAACCAGTTATTCCAATTATGCAATGTATTTCATTGCAGTCAGTTGGATAAAGCCATCAAAGGGTATCAAGTTACTTTCATTGTTAGACTTGCGTCAGTGGAGGCCAAGTCCAAACAGGAAGAAGTCATTCGGAGCTTGCCCAAAGCAATTGCTGCCATACTTCATGACTTCCAGACCTTTTTCCAGATGAGATTCAAAAGTTACCACCTTTCCGAGGCGATGGAATGTGAAATCACGTTGGAACCCGGTACTAAACCTACCATTAAGGCTCCATATCGAATGAGTATACTAGAATTGGCAAAGCTTAAGAAGCAATTGCAAGAGCTTTTTAAATTGGGATTCATTCGGCCAAGTGTATCACCTTTTGGAGCCCCTATTTTGTTTGTCAAGAAAAAGGATGGTACTTTGTGAATGTGCATTGATCACAGGCAATTGAATAAGCAAATTGGTATGCTCTACTGCGCGCCGATAATTTGATGGATCAATTACAAGGAGCCAAGTACTTCACTAAGATTGATCTTCGCTCAGGATATCATCAGATACGAATTAAGGGGGATGACATCTATAAGTCCGTCTTTCGGATACATTATGGACACTATGAGTTCACTGTTATGCCATTTGGGCTAACTAATGCCCCATATTCATGAGGTTGATGAATGATATCTTTCACGAATATCTTGATGATTTTGTCATCATTTTCTTCAGTGATATCCTCATATACAGCAAAACCTTAGAAGACCATGAACGTCATCTTCAGATGGCTCTGCAGAAGTTGAGACACCATCAACTTTATGCCAAGTTTTTCAAGTGTGGGTTTGCGACCACCAAGGTTGATTATTTGGGACACATTATGTCTGCTGAAGAGATAGCAACAGATCCAGCCAAGATTAGGGCAATAAAAGATTGGTCGATCTCAACGAATGTGTCAGAAGTTCGCGATTTTCAAGGATTGGCGGGTTATTACCGTAAATTTGTTAAGGACTTTGTCAAGCTTACAGCGCCTCTTATAGACCTTACAAAATACGAGAAGGTTAGGGATTGGATGGTACATTGGAAGGAGAAAGTCCAGACTGGATTTTGCTCATTGAAGGATGCCTTGACAACCGCTCCAGTTCTTACCTTGCCAGATCCTCAGAAGCATAAGTGGGTTGCCACAGACGCCAGTTAAATCACTACAGGTGGAGTATTAGTGCAAGAAGGTAGGGTAATCGCGTATGATTCTAGAAAGATGAATGATGTGGAGCAGTGATACCCCATGCATGACCAGGAATTACTTGCAGTCATGTGTGCTTTGCATATATGGAGGCATTATTTGCTTGGGAGACAATTCCAGTTGGATACAAATCACCAAAGTCTCCAATACATTTTCACGCAACTCCACCTCAATCTTCGACAGCGATAATGGATGGAATTTCTGGAGGAGTATGATTTTGACGTAGTCTATAAGCTAGAAAGCATAATGTAGTTGCTGAAGCTCTTTCCAGGCATCCATTGGTACCCAAACGCATTGTAATGTGAATTCCACTATCACCGGTGAGGTTTGGTAAGCAAATAGAGCAGACGCTTCCTACAGATCCTGAATTTCACGAAATATGGAAAAGTCTATCCAAGGAAGCCAGAACGGATAAGGAGAGGGAAGCTTTCTGCAATTATAAGGACGGAAACCTTCTTTATTGTAAGAATAAGTTATGTGTTCCCGAGATATCAGGAGTTCGCAACTCATTCTCCAGAACACACATAACAGTTCTATAGCGGGGCATGTAGGATTTATGAAGATATATTTTAAAATCCGCTCCAGCTATTTTTGGCCAGGAATGAAGAAGCATATTGCGAGATACATTAAGCAATGTCAAATATGTCAACAAACAAAAGCGGGACAATTGCGTATTGCAGGGGAATTGCAGCCCTTAGATGTTCCAAATGCAAAGTGCAAAGTTATTACCATGGATTTCACCGTGGGCTTTTGGGCACTCTAAGGGGCTTTGATGCATTGATGGTTGTGGTCGACAAGCTTTCCAAAATGGTGCATTTCTTGCCATGTCGAATCACAGGCACTGCATTAGACACTGCCTTGTTGTTTACGAAGGAGATATTTCGCCTTCATGGGATGCCCCGTACCATCATATCGGACTGGGATCCTAAGTTTGTTAGTGAATTTTGGAAGAATTTCTTTAGCACTATTCAAGCTAAGCTTGCCATGAGCACAGCTTACCACCCGCAAACGGATGGCCAAACTGAGCGTACCAATCGTATAATTGAAGATATGTTACGTAATTACGTCTGGAACAAGCAATCCCAATGGGTAGATTATATCCATTTGGTAGAGTTTGCATATAATGGTATGAAACAGAAGTCTTCAAGGATGTCTCCTTTTATGATCAACTATGGCTATCAATGTCTTACTCCAGACACGTGGCATAATCCAATTTCCAAGGTGGAAGTTTCTCAACAGTTGCTTATGGATATGCAAGCCGTAGTCGAAGAAGTTCAAGGGTATTTGTTGGCTGCCAGAACTCGCAAAAGAACCTTGCCGATAGGCACCGCACACCATGAGAATTTCAAGTTCGTGAATCCGTATGGCTGAGGATTAAGGTGAAATAGGCTAAACTCAAAATTGGCAATCCCAAGAAGGTGGCACCTCGATGGGTGGGACCTTTTGAGATAACCGAAAGGATAGGTTTTCAAGCCTACTTGCTGAATCTACCCGCACATTTGAAGGTCCATAAAGTCTTTCACATGAGCCTTCTCAAGAAGCACACACCCGATCCGGAAGAGATTCTTGATACGCCAACACTTCTGGAGATGATGGAAGATCAGTTGGAGATTGTTCCCGAGGCTCTCCTTGATCGTGCATATAAGCAGACCCGCAGAACTCAAATATTGCAGTATTTGGTTAAATGGAAACACTTACCAACAAAGGATGCAACTTGGATTCTTAAAGCGGATTTGGACAAGGCCTACCAGACTTTATACGGCAATGCCAGGGCCGAACCATTTATGATGCGATCGACTCCAATTCTAATGGTAAGCACTACAATATTGATCCAACAGGGGTCATTTGAGTGTTCGATGACAGGGATTATATAAGGGGTTGGGTTAGATGCATCCTAGATGAGGAAATGGGCATATAGGCATTCATGATAGGACGTATTCGTCTATGGCTATAATGGGAACATTGTCATTCCTTACGCCGAGACGAAATGCAAGCCTTAGGCATGATAGGATTTGGGGATAGCTAGATTAAAGAGGCCTTCAAGAAGATTTTGGGTTGCACCGAGACAAACCACACAGTGGGATAGCATTGACAACCATGCCTGGAATTGCTTGCCCTCTTATGAAGATGATATGTGGTTACAGGATGTCAAGATCTTCATTTGAAAAACTGGTAGGTCTACTGGCCCCATATTTTGTAAAACCAGGCAATAAAGTGAGGGCTCCCATTGAGCCAAGAAGGGTTGTAGCTATGGTTATTTATTTTCTAGCTCATGGTGAATTTCCTCTACATGTCAGAAGGAGATCTTTTTATGCTGGTCAGTCCACAGTTCAGAAGTATGTGAGGAAGATCACACTAGCTTTGGCTTTCAAGAGCATGCTGTATAAGAGATTTGTAGCCATTCCATCAGGGCAGAAATTACTCGACATTATAGCAAAATTTAAGGAGGCAACTGGTCTTCCTAATGTGTTTGCTGCAGTTGATGGCAGCCACATATACTTGTACAGAAAACAAAAAAAAAAAGGATCATGCAAATGACTATTACACCTATTACAGCAAAAATAAAAGACACTCCATTCTGTTTCAAGGCTGTGTAACTCATAGTAAATTGTTTGTCAATGTGTGTTGTATTAGAGTAGGATCTGTACATGATTCTGGACATTTCAGAAAAAGCACCATTTATAACAGGTTTGGCCTCTAAATCTATATTATAGGAACCAGATGTTAGAGTACAAGGAAAGAAGATCAAGAAAGGAATGCCTACTGAGGAAGATATAGTTGTAAACATACCTCCTCAATTACTTGGTGATTCTGCATATCCTAGCAGGCCTTTCTTATTAAAGGTTTTTCCTGATCCTGATTGCAAGAAGAATCGATTCAACAAGAGAATCTGCAGAGGTAGAGTTGTAATTGAGAATGGTTTTGGCATAGTTAAGGAGAAATGAAGAATATTAAAGAGCCTCACAGTTCAAGCATCACAAACTAGCAAAATCGTGTATGCATGTGTGCAAAATCGTGTATGCATGTGTTGTGTTGTAGAACTACTGTATTTTTGAAAGACAGGGAATGGAATTGCTACCATTGACTCTAAAATGTCCACAGATAGAGTATTATGAGACTCAAGACATGAACAGGAAATTGGAAAAGGAGGGAGATCAAGTCAGACACATCCTCCTCCAGAATCTGGAGAAATGATTCATTTAGCCTTCCTTTCATTTAGCCTTCCTATTGTGACACATTGCTGTATTTCTGCAGTTGTATTGAATAAAAATCTGAAATATGAAAACTTTGTTTACATACACTTTGTTTGTATTCACGCTTTGTATTTTAACATTGCTATTATATACTTTGCTCAAGAAAACTCACGACAGCAGTTGTCATATAAGAAAACTCAAGACAGTAATTGTCATATAAACCAAAGATGAATTGTATTCATTAAAACCAGGTTTTACAAATTATGAATGCACTAAAATGTAGTGCTCTTGAATGGAATAATCCGCAAACAGAATACCAAGACCTGAACACTAACTAAATTCCTCTACTTAAAAAGAAATTGTTCTCAGCAACCCTTTGCTTGGTTGAGTTCACAAACTCGTGTGGTCAGCATCAAGCATACCTGTCCCTATTGCAGAATGTGTTAGTAATAAAGTAAAATAAAAAGAAATCACAATCTCTTGCAGGAACAGTCATAATTCTTTACATTTCATATTGTCAAAATACATGTACATCAGCATGAATGCTATTTTTTTACAAAACAGTAGGTTGAAGAAAACCGTCATCCTCAAGAGCTGGAGATACAAAAGATACATAAAAAGGAACTGTAAAACTGAAGAAAACCAAGAAGAAGAAAAAAGGGAGCCGGCTTTAGCATGCAACACAGCTTGTATCTAGGGTTTTTATTTCCATAAGAACCCAATGCTTGAGAAATTGACAAAAGTAAACTCCACATGCACCTTTTGCCGAACAGGTGCGTTCATAACCCAGTTGAACAGCTCGGGCTCGACTCGAATACCCATATCCAAATACTGCACTAAGGCCTGTGCAGTGATGGAGTTATGAGTCTTTCTGTGACTAAGAACAGAAAGATCATTCTGTTCTACTGTGCATGAGAAGTTAACACTCCCCTTCGACATGTCCAAATACGAAGAAGAAGAAGAAGGAGATGGGAGGTGCCGGAATCTGAAGCGCCTTCTAACTAGCACCTTCGGCCTGGCGATCTCATGAAACATAGAAGAAATAGAGAATTGATGCTGGCATATAAATCGATTGCTTCATTTATGAGAGGCCACTGTCTAATGGTACAGGAAAATAATGAAATTATGGAATGACATCTAAAATCTAAGGTCTTGTCATCGAAATCTAATGATTTCGAAATCTTATGACCTTATGGCCAATTCTGGTCGATAAGTGGCCGTGAACTTATTAGCAGTATGTTCTTACAAACATCTACCAATAACAGTTAAGAATAGAATGTTTTCCATTCCAATGGGATTTACAGGACAAAGACATTACATCATGTGTGACAATAAAGAACAAAGATACAAACCCTTACTTAAAATACAAAAAGTACCTTCAATTTCCTTGTTTTGAAGCAGAAAGTCTTGCAATTTCAAGCAATGTATTCTTGGTCATTTGGCAAATACTTTAAGTCATGATAGCCATGGATTCTGCAATTTTCAGACTATGAGAAGATCTTATTTCTTCCAGTTCCTTTACGAGTTGAATTTTTCGCATGGATCCATCTTTCATGAACTCCAATTGCTTGTCTTCTGCTGCCCCAAAATGTGATGCCATTTCACTGATTCCTGATGCTATGTCCTCATCAATAGCCAATCTGGATCTCTTCTTTGAGCCTGGCTTACCTGCAACTCCAGGCTGCATACAAGTTGCTGATCTAGGACTGATCTCATGCACACCGTCTTTATCAGTAGAAATAGGAGTGCTATTAGAATTTCTGCCATTGGTGTTCGGGCTTGAAGGTGTTTGTGAGGGTTCTGTGTTATTTGTTGGAAGTTCAGTACTTGGAATTTCAAGCTGTTCTTCCTGGAATGCAGAATTGGTTCCAAATGTTTCATAGTATGAATATGTCATAAAAGTTTCCTGTTATGATGAGTGCATCTCTGCAGCATTGAAAGCTTCTTCCCCAAATGAACCATCATCTCAAGCTCCAGGGAGATCTGTATGATTCTTGCAACATGTTCTCAATTCTTCCATTCTCTCATACTATTGCCGGGAAGAAGGCTCTGCTCCTGTTCTGTCTTCGACATATTTTTCGTCCTTGAATTTAGCCTGAAGCTTGTCCCATTTGTTCTTCAACTGCCTCAATTCAATTAAACCTGGCACTATGGGAGTCAGTCTTTCTAAAATTTCTTTCCATTGGGAATTATAAAGATTGATGTTACGATTGTTATATGCATTGAATTCCGTAAGATGGCTCAATAATGCACTAATGGCATTATCAGACCATTCTAATGGTGATTTTTGCTTTGCTTTCAGCCCCACTGTGTCGGAATTTGGATCCATAACTACTAATGCTTGGGATTTTCCAGAAGAAACAGAGTCTTGACTTACTTTCCCTGCTTCAAAGTTTGTCCTTCTAGCACAAACTGCTGGGGAATCTGATCTGCTTCTTGTCCTCTTTGGTTCATTTGAAGCAACAAGTGTTTGAATTACAGGGGCAGATACTGATCCGGTCATTTTCTTTGAATTTCTTGGCTGAAATTCCTTTTCACGTCTTGGAGGAACAAAGGCCTTCGAATGATCTGAAGGCCTTGTCATATTATCACGTCTAGGATCTAACAAGGCTGCCAATAATGAAGATAATCAGTTTCTGCCATGAAATCCCCATTCCAAATGCCGATATCAGAAATTGAATTATGAAAAAATGGGATGCAAGGATGCCAAATTCTGAAGCAATAATGCTTACCTCGTCCTCAATCAGTCTTGATCCGGTCAGAATTGCGCCAAGAAGGGAAACGGCCCATCTGCCAGTTAAGCTAAAAATTGCCTCTCAGGCCATAAAAGGTGAGAGTGGGTTTATCCCATTCTCACCCCCCTCTCGCACCTCTCATCATCTCTCCCAAAAGCTAACATATGGGAAAACTCTCTCTCTCTCTCTCTCTCTCTCTCTCTCTCTCTCTCTCTCTCTCTCTCTCTCTCTCTCTCTCTCTCTCTCTCTCTCTCTCTCTCTCTCTCTCTCTCTCTCTCTCTCTCTCTCTCTCTCTCTCTCTCTCTCTCTCTCTCTCTGTGACTATGGCGCACAGTACTAGGGCGAAGAAAAGTGACGGTAAGCATGATGGCAAACACGATGATGCTGGGTCCTCCTCGTCTACTGCTATTATAACAGCGACTAAGCCAAGCCATAACAATAAAAAAGGAATAAAAAAAGCTGAATGTACAGATGGAAAAGGCATTGGGTCTGGGTCTGATTCTGATTCTGCAAATTCAGAGATAGGGGATGTAACTGCTGGCATCGATGGGCTGGTTGGCATGCTGGAGGCGGATAGTAGCAAAGCAGAAACTGCAGAAGAAGATGTCCCGACCCTAAAAGCGGGCTGCTTTAACTCTGTACTGGCAAGTCTGCAACAGAGATCCGACTGCAACAGCATGTTTAATATGGCAAAAACAGGTCTGCAATCCGACTGTAACAATGGGAGATCTTAGGGGATTGATACAGGTTTAATACCAATATTGCTTACATTGATTGCTAAGATGACTGAAACAAGAAAAATGATGGCAAATGAAATGTCTGAAACAAGAAAAATCCTGTTTAAAATGCTTGAACAAATGGATCATAGCAGAAGAGATATGGATCAGATCAAAAGGGAACTAGCTCTGAAGGAGATGGAAACAGCTAAAGTATTGCAAGGTGTTGTGGAATCTCTCAAAGAAATATGGCAGGAAAATGCAGCACTGTGTTCAAACATGCCAAATAAGTATGATGATGAATCCGATGATGACAGAGACAGCATATCATGGCAGGAAGTTATGCGCAAGCTGGATACAGTTACGGAGTATCAAGAGAAGGAACGAAGAGTGTTGAATTTATATATTGCAGGGATAGCTGAGAAGGAGAAGGAAGATATGCGAATGGAGGTAAGAGAGTTGTTTGATCGTTTACAATGTCAAAATGTTCAGATTATGGAAGCTTTTAGAGTAGGAAAGCGAGGAGATAAACCAAGCAATGTCATAGTGAAAATGGGAAGTAAGAATGATAAGATGCAAGTATTGTAGAAGCGCTCAATGTTGAAGGGACAGCAGATATGGATCAATGAGGATCTTACAATGGCACAAATGCAACAGCGCAAAGAAGAATAAGAGAGGCAAAGCAAGCTGGTAAACTGGCATATTGGAAAGGGGGCAAAGCAATAATAGAAGCATAGGAAGTCCAGGCCATCAGGGTATCATTGTGGAACATCAATGGGAAAGCAAAAACAATGGCTGCTCTTATTGACTTTCTCATATCTTGGGATGTGGTGTTTCTGGTGGAAACTCATGAGCACGAAGAAGAAGGGTTACCAGATCTACCAGGTTTTGTGCTTCTGCATTCTGTGTGGAATAATAAGGGATGGAGACGAAAAGGGTTTGGAGGAGTTGCTTGTTATGTTCGGGATACAATGACAGAGTATTTTAAAATCGTCAGGAAAGATTCATCTAAACAATGTATATGGCTGGAATTCAGCAAAGATAATAAGAGAATATATATTGCGGGTTGTTACTTTCCGCCACGAGAGTCTCCAACATATAATGCTGGCAATATGGATAAGGATGATCCTTTCCATTATTTGGAGAATGATGCTCTGCAGTTAGAAGAATTGGGAGATATTATTCTAATGGGAGATTTTAATGGCAGAATTGCGCACAAGCATGCTTATATAGCTGCTGGTTATGGGGATCCAATATGGATGGAAGGACTTGATGATGAGGAATTAAGAGAGGAGAGATTGTATTGAGACACAGAAGATGCAAATGAGGATGTGCAGCCGCAAGGTACCCATTTATTAAACATGTGTAGTGGTTTAGGCTTGGTTGTCATTAATGGCATTAAAAAATTTCCATTGTCTAGCAAGTGTACCTCAATTGGGCCTACTGGCAGAGGACTTAGCGTCGTGGATTTAGCAATGACAAATATTAAAATGATTGATGATATTCTGGACTTTTTTGTTCATGACTCTGTAGCCACATCCGATCACTATCCAATTGTTATGCATATACAAACTAATAGTTTGGTATTGAGCAAGGCAATTGATAGAGGGGCTGTTATGCACATGGGAGCAACTAAAAGAGATATATACAGGCAATGTTGTGAGGTTAACAAGCAAACAACATGTCATGGCCAGAGGGTGATGTAGTGGAGTTGGATAGAATGTCGACATCCATGCTTATGAAGGTAGCAAATGAATGTTTTCTATCTGGAAGGAGAATGAAGGGGCTGCCATGTAATGGTTGGTACGACAAGGAATGTAGAGAAAAAAGACTGGAATTTAAAGATGCATGTTTGGAGAAAAAACACCAAGTTAGGAAGGAATATCGTAAGCTAGTAAGGTTCAAAAAGAGATGGTATTACAGACAAAAACAAGAAGTCCTGGTGGAGGATTTACTGAAGAATCCTAAGAAGTTTTGGTCCCACTTGAAAAATAAAGGGCAAAGGAGTTGTGCACTAGAAGTGGGGCAGTTAATAGAACAGGTGAGCAAATTGTATCACATTAAGGGCTTGGATGATCAGATGGAAAAAAATGGACCACTTTTAGTATTTACTGAGGAGGACATAGTAGCAGGCATACAGAAACTTTCTTGTGGAAAGGCAAAGGATGCTTTTGGGCTAGTATTAGAAATGGTGAAATAGGCAGGCAAGACTACCACACAGGTTATCACTAAAATGATGAATGCAGTTATGGTACACGGGTTTCCTACCTCATGGCAGATTAACCGGGTTACACCTATCCATAAAACTGGAGACATTAAAGATCCTAATAATTATCGTATGGTGATGGTAAGCAGTCTTTTCTCTAAACTGTTTGCTACTATTGTTGAGAAAAAATTGAGTGTATGGGCTGAAGAAAACAATAAAAGGGCATTTGGACAGGCTGGGTTCAGACCCCAAAAATCCACTCTTGATCACCTGATTACCATTAGAGCCGTCACTGAATCTGTTAAGAAAACTAAGAGACCGCTTTTTGCATTATTTGTGGATCTTACAAAAGCATTTGACATGCTAAGAAGGAAGAATATATGGGAATACATGGGCACTATTAAGGTGCCAATAGCAGTTAGCAATATTGGGGTCAAGCAGGGATGCCCGCTTTCTCCCACGCTATTCGGCATCTATATTGATCAACTAGAAGAATGGTTGCAAAAAAATGGAGGGGCAGGCACCACAATTGCAGGGTATGTACTTTTACTCTTGTTATATGTGGATGATATTGTAATTATGGCTAGGACTGCAATTGACATGCAAAGACACATCAATGCACTCGCTTCATTTTGTGAGCATACGAGCATGCAGGTTAACCTAAGTAAAACCAAGATTTTGGTTTTTGGGATGAGGACACCCGATTTTCAGTTTTTCTATAATGAACAGGAAATTGAAATATGTGACACATATAAATATCTTGGGCTTATAGTGGATCATAACTATAGCTGGAATAAGGCGGTGGAACAGAGAACAAATGCAGGGCTTAAAGCTCTATATGCAATGCAGAGGAAGTGTAAAAAGGCAGAGATTATGGATTGGAATTTGAAAAAAATGCTTTATGAAGCATTGGTGCCTACTGTGGTTTTATATGGATGTGAAGCATGGGGACCGGGGCTTTCACTTGAGATGTGGAAGAAAGTGGAAAAAATACAGAAAAAGTTTTTGTTGGCAGAATTGGGAGTTAAAGTGCAGACCCCATACCCTATGATGCTAGCGGAGGCAAGTTTAATACCATTGGAAGCAGAAGCTCTTTATCAAACAATAAAATATGTGATTAAGGTACGGGAAATGGACATGGACAGATTGCCTAGACTTGCGATGATACAGAGTAGTATGAAAGGGTGGTTTGCGGACATTGGGAAATGGCTTGATAAGTGGGGTATGACAATAGATGGAATACCAGAGGATATCAAAGATTTAAGGGGATGGTTAGAGATAAAAGTACGCCATGCCCGAGATCTAAGATGGAGTTTTATAGAAATTCAATAAACCCTGAACTAGATGAAGCATTGCACCTGAGAAGTAAAATTTCATGTTATAGAAGGAGATTAGTATGCAGGCTCCGCTTAAGCTCACACCATCTAGGCATAGAAGTGGGGAGATGGGGGCATCTTCCCAGAAGCAGACGCACAGGGGCGGATGAAATCAAAGATGAGGAGCATCTAATATTGAGATGTCCAGCATATCAGAATTTAAGGCGAAGATTTGAAATACCACAAGGGGTTTCGTTACATAGTTTCTTTAAGCTACCAATTGATAATGTATGTAATTACTTGATTGATGTCATGAAGATGAGAGAAATGTCTATAAAAAGCTATAAACAACTATTAGATATATATATATATGGAGGAGGGAGGTGAGGAATATGGTATTGGATTGGAGATTTGTACTTGTTGATATGTCTTCTAGACCTGATGGTCTCACAGACAATAAATAATCATTTCATTTCATTTCATTTCATTTCTCTCTCTAAGGTCGGCCACATGCTTGAAATTTTTTTGACTCTCGTCGTATACGGCGAGGGATAACAATTATACAGTATGCCTCGAGAGAAGATCAGAGAGAGCTTCTCTCGAGCCTTAACAACGGCCGTTTCGAGCAGTTTTCTACCTTCCCGCCAGATTTTTTCCCTTGAATTCGATTCCGGCTGGCCATCCCATATGGGATAATTCGTTCTTCATTTAATATTCAAAATGAATGATATGGAATATTTCGAGCCCACACAGACGTCCCACGTCCCATTTCAAGCCAATTTCTGTAAAAAATCCGTTCCTTACACCATTGAGGCAGGAAGTCATCACTGGCAACGGCATTCAAGCATGGATCCGGTCATTTTAGGTATGATTGCAATGCTTCTTAGGGCTATTATGCTAGGTTTAGCAATGCAGAAATTTTGCTTGGACCTGATCCAAGAAAACGAGCTCAAGATCCTATGGCAATAGTGAATGAAGAAGATTTTCAAGAAGACAACACTAGTTTTTCATATGCATCTTCCATCTTACTCAGGCTGCAACATCTCGATTAAGAAGACCACCGAGATGATTCTGGATTTGTCCTAGACAAACCACTCAATGGGATAACATTGACAATCATGCTTGGAATTATCTTCCCTCATTCGAAGATGATATGTGGCATCAGTTTTACAGAATGAAGAGAGGGTCATTTCAGAAACTGGTTGGCCTTATTGTGTCATACCTCAAAACTGCTTTCGTGCATAACCAAGGCTAAATCATTGGGGAGAGGTTCAGATTGAAGGTCAGGTAATGTATCTTCTGGCTGATCCCTCTTCCTTCCCCTTAGATTGCAATTCGAAGCCCTTGCAGGCTTGGAATTTATCTCAATGGCCACAGATTGGAAAACCGATCCAATCATCCTCTTAGTTCTTCTTGGAGCCAATTTCTCAGTCCTAAGGGAAAAAAGGCTTCTTAGCATTTGGCAAAGAGGATCTGGTTGCCTTCGTCATGTTCTTGAGACAATTTGTGCCTGACTTATCAAACAAGAGGTTGCTAAGAATGTGGCTATTACCAAGGCATTTTATAAATTGAAGTAAAGAAATGCAAGAAGTGCTTACCGGATTGACAATCGACGCTGAGTGCAATGCTAGGAGGGAAGAATTTTGGAGCTTCGATTCTTGGAGCCCGCCCACCTTGAACAGAGGATGGAATTAAGGTCAAAATTTTCGGCCTTCAAAAATTGTCCCCATAAATTTTTCGGGACATTATCCTTAACGAACATCTCATTAATGGAAATGCCCCTAACAGCAGTTAGAGGCGAATTATCTCTAAATGCGAGAGTCCACTAAGTGGACTCTTGCATCCCTTTAATTATCTCTCCCCTCAAAACGTCTCTCACGTTATCTCTCAGCTCGTATGTGGTCGACGATTCTCTCTCTCCCTCCTCTCCCTCTCTCTGCTTCGGTCAGG
This sequence comes from Isoetes taiwanensis, assembly GCA_021234155.1. Taxonomy (NCBI): domain Eukaryota; kingdom Viridiplantae; phylum Streptophyta; class Lycopodiopsida; order Isoetales; family Isoetaceae; genus Isoetes; species Isoetes taiwanensis. Next base: position 7,288,910 of record JAJEKV010000064.1, on the reverse strand, counting down.
GCAGCCGAGCTGGCACCTGTCACATTTAAGGGTCTGAACGGGACTTGAACCCACTATCTCTGGAGTGGTAGCTGTGCATCCTAACCAAAAATGCCACGATGATTTGGATGACCCAATCACACACTCCAGACCTGATGGTTAATCGTCACACTATCCTCCCCTCAAAGCCCCCCTCCTTAAGGCTTGCAACTGGGGGAATTTGGGGCGGACCGAAATCAATCTATAAGGGACTGAAACCAAGGAGTGCGACGACAACCATCTGGACCCCCAACCCTATTATGGGTTGCCCACACCACTAGGGCATGAGTTATCCAAATCATACTGTCACATTTAAGGGTCTGAACGAGACTTGAACCCACTACCTCTGGAGTGGTGGCTATGTATCCTAACCGAAAAGGCCACGATGATTTGGATGAAAACGAATCACACGCTCCAGACATGATGGTTAATCATCACAGCACCTTCCCCAAGTCGAACAAGGCCAAGACTTTGCGTGGCTACCTCCCCAGAGAGAAAGGCCAAGCCCTAAGAGATGGACCTCAAAAACGTTCCCGAGCCAGTCCTTTCTGGCAGCGCTCCTCCGGAATGTCGTATGCTGATGCCCCCCTCCCGGAGCTCAGTTTCCCTATCCAGCCATTGAATCCTCTGTTCGTTCTAGGACCCTGCTTTGAGCGGGTGCAAAAAAATCTAAGATCGGTCTGAGAGAACTTACCAAACTGTGAAGCGTCCCTGCAAGCAACCGTGTAGAAACCCAAGTGTTTCGTCGTTCGGACAGTGCAGAAGCTCCGAAATGGCATTTTGACTTTGCCATATTATCCTGAATGGCAAAATTACCTCAAAGACCAAGTTACACAGTCAGTTTTGGTAAAGAAAGAAACACGAATACTCTACCTGGCAGTATTTTGCAGCAATCTCCTAGGCCAATTGACTATGAATGTGTTAGACATGAGCTACTTTGGCGCTTCTTGGAGAAGGGATGATTTTCTGCTCATGAAACTTGGTCCTCAGGGTAATGTCGACATTCTAAATCCATTTGCAGAGCCAATTGACAGTTCCGGAGTGGGAGAGTTGGTCGTCCATGGCCAAGGTCTTTCGAGAGAGGGCTTTTGGGGCGAGCTACTTCCGGGGGGTTTTAAGGGATCTTATTCTAGCATCAACGCTCTCCCTCTACATGATGATACGAAGCTAAGTCATGTTCGAATATGACTAGGATATGGCCTCTGAAACATAAACCCTATATGTTGCTAGGTTACTGTAGGGTTTAGGTTATGGAGGTCGAGTTTTAATCGCTTCCACTTGGGACATGATCGAGAAGTTGTAGTTGAAAATGCGAAGCAATAGACACTGATGGAATGGGGTTTGGATTTATCCTCCTCCCAATGTGGCAATTATAAGTCAAGAGCACCTTTTTCAGTAGCAAGATTGTTTCGGAACGTTCAGGATGACCGATAGATCCAAACTTTATTATTTCAGTTGCCATGGCTCTGCATGCATGTTCCGAAATGGTGCACCTAGTTATCTATGAAAACAACCACGTTTCGACCTCTGAAATGTAAACTCTTTTTGTTTACATTATGGAGGCCAAGTTTTGGTCGTTTGCACTTGGGATGTGGTCGAGAAGTTGCAATTGAAGACTGAAGCAATAGAAACTAATGGAATGGGGTTTGGATCTATTCTCCTCCACTGTGGTAATTAGAAGTCAAGAGCTAATTGTATACATATTATCTTTAATAGAAGTGTCCAAAAGAGTTGATATTATTCACCGTGCACGTGATCTAAGGCCCTATTCAGACCCGTGACAGTTGAAATCATGCAAAGAAACCCTTGTAAAGCTTGAGATCCAAAAAACTGCTTGCTAGTTTTTTTGTGAGAGTTTGCTGACAAAATTTTTGATCCACTTTGAATTCCAGTTCCAGATCAGGACAATTTTTTTTTAACACTTTCCTAGAACTTTTCTCCGCCTAAGGGCCTGGGCGCCCAGGGCCCGTTCTAGCTCATGTCCGATTCCGTTCAGGTGGTAGCCCAAGCCCAGCCATACCAACAACAGATCCCAACGGCCGCAGCAACAGCTCAGAAGCAGCAGATCGGCTGTATAGCAACCTAGCAGATTGGTTTAGTTTGTTGTTTTTCCAGCTTTCAACTTCGTTTGGCGCCTCTGTCAGAGTTGGGCTTTGCACAGAGCCACATATCTTGCTCCCGGTTTTCTTATAGGTGGAAGTCTTCGTCTGCTCAACCTCAGGTCAGTTGATACGATCCCATCTAGCACGATTTTGCCCAGCACGAGTTGCTTTGTGGCCCGCTCAGCTCATCTCTACAAGGGCCAGCATCAAGCCATCCGATTCTGCAAAGAGGGGTTTTTGTTTTTGCTTTTGCGACAGGCCATGTACCAGCAACCACATCCCCGATCCCTTCTCCTTTAGCATCAGGTTTTACTTCCCCGATCCCTTCTCCCTTAGCATCAGGTTCTTTTTATTATTTCTGCTTGCCCACCATGACACGAAAGGCTAAAGATATGGCGAGGAAGGCAGTGAAGGCTACGCCATGCCCGCCCCCTCCACCTGCACCCATAGTTTCTGCAGATGCATCCCGGATCCTCACGAAACTTCGGCCACCTCACAGTCCCCCTTGCTAACAATTCAATCCAGGATGCAGTCGGTTTGGTCGGGAGTTACAGTTACAGCAAATTCTGTGCAGCTTCCTCTGGACAGTTGGGCGCAGGTTCTGGAAATATTGGAGCACTTGATGAAGGAATATATAGGTCACAATAGCTCCCCTTTGCCACAAGACAGATCTGCACACACCTTGCGCTCCGGATGTCGTGGATACTGGTGAGGCACCATAGAGGTACAAACGGACATGAGTGTTGATGCCGCAGCCCGGTGATCGAGACAGCCGAGAGGCCCCCATCCATGAATTCAATGTTCAAGTGCACAATGCAGCTCAGAACATGCACAGAACCAAAGAAGAACGCGTCGATGGCACACACATTCCATGTATGGGCCAGCTGAAAGCAGACCGCTACTTGAACTTGCGTCTAGTAGGCGTCCCAGACATAGCCTCCTGCTCGGATAGCGAGACTGCTGCACATTTTTTCACGGATATTATGCATATCCGGAGTCCAGGAGCTTTTACAGCGCACCGAGTAGGTGCTCATCGGCCGGACCGGCCACGCCATCTTCTGGTCCAATTTTCGTCATCCCAGGACCGACTATATGTGCTACAGCATGGGAGTCACCTCAAGGGCACTCCCTTTTCGGTCCAGGAAGACCTCTCCCCAGTTCAATTAACTCGACGGCATGATGAGTTATGTAAGGTCCGAGAGGCGAGGCTCCAAAGAAAATGGGCGGTCTATCGGGGAGGTGGCGCACTTATTCTTGATCAGTGGCCTCAGAATCCCTGGGTAGGTTACGTTTAAGCGCGCCAGTAGTTACATCTAGTCGCTTCTGTCTGGCTCGAGTCTACGTTTGCTCTGTTCTCATGAATTTTGGCATTGTTTTTGTTTTGCTTCCATTGTCTATAATGTTTCGGGCTTATGCCCCTTCTTCTGTATTGGGTCCCATAACCCGATTGGGTTTCCGAGGACGATAAAACATTTATCTTTATCTTTGATAGTAATTTCAAAAATCATCAAAAATGTTTAGTAAACCTCGAGATATCATCATTTGAGTGTGCGCACCCTTTCTTGTCTCAGGAAAGTGCACTGGCCATTCCAAATTTGAATCCAATTTTCTTGAACATCCTTGATTCAAATTGAGCCAAGCTTACATCTCACCACAACTTTTATCTTGTTGTTCCTCCAAAAATCATTTGAAAAAGATCAGATATTCAGATCTGAGTGCAACTACCTCATTTTTCTAAACATGCATGCAGCGCCATGGCCACTAAAAAAACGGGTTTGGATATATGATCGGTCATCGAGAATATCCCAAACAATGTCTTGCTGCTGCAAAAGTGGCTCTTGACTTTCAATTGCCACAGCAGAGGAGAATAGATCCAAATCTCATTCCATCAGTTCCTATTGTGCCCTGTCTTTAATTACAGCTTCTCGACCATATCCCAAGTGCAAACGACCAAAACCTGGCCTCCATAACATAAATAGTTCAATAAACTAGCAACATATATAACAGTCTGTTTGCAAAAATCTTGAATTTCAAAACCTTCCTGCATCTGCTTTTGCAAAAAGAATGTTTGATCCTTGGGAAATTGCTCACTGCCAGGGATATTGACTCATTTTTTGCCCAGACAGGAATGTACATTTGAGTTATCTCTGCAAATCTTTTAGCATCTGACTTTTGGCCTTGCATTCCTTAAGACTTTAAGTAGCTTTATCATTTGAAATCATGATTAGATCTCTCTTTGCTTGCAAATGGCATCATTCTTTCTGAGGCAGTCTTTTTTCTGATTTGGAAAAGCAGTACTAAACTTGTGTTCAGGCTTTGTTATTGGGATCTTCTCACACAGAGTGGTTGTCTTAAGAAACCTGGAGGTTCTAAGCCATTGAAGTTGAAGGTTTGCCAGGAATACCTTCAACATAGGGTTTGAGGTCCGGTGGTATCCCTTACTACCTGGAATGACTTGAAGCAAGTGTAGAAAGCCTTCTTAGCATGGGCAATGGGAGTGAAATCCATAGTTCCATATCAAATTCTGTTGCAAGAGATAGGTTTCATGTCTCTTCAGAGAGTAGCCCCAGATCATCACATCACCTACTTTCAGAAGGTGGTCAGTATGGACGGTGCTCGTCTCCCCAACCTGGCTTACACCATAGCAATGGGGCCACAATGCCTTAAGACCTGCTAGAAGGAAAAAAGGGCTCAGTTGCTGAGATATGTAATCTCACCTCCCTAATAGAGCATTTCCAAATGTGTGATGTCTAAGCCGGATAGTCCCAATTCACAAAAGTGGAGACAAGAATTTGGTAGCTAATGATCGCACTATATCCATTAGTAACACTATTTTTAAATCATTTGCCTATGTAACTTTCATGTTGGGCTGATCAAATAAATGCAAGGGCTATATGTCAAGTTGGTTTTCATGCAGATAATCAACAATAGATCACCTTGTTACTTTACGAGTAATCACAAATGTGCAAAGGGTCATGGTAAGAAGGCCTATTGTGCTTTTATCGATTTGTCCAAAGCATTTCATAAAGTGCATAGAGACAAGATAGAGGCTAGAATGGAGGTTTTATCTATTCCAATTGAGTTGAGAGAAGCTGTGACATGTCTCTATCAACAGGTACTTGTTAAATTGTCATTTCCATTTGAGCAAACACATAGGGTCCGAAGCACAGTTGGTGTTAAACAAGGCTGCCTATGCTCATCTTTGCTTTTTGACCTATTTATTTATGAGGTGGAGCAATGACTTCATGAAAAGGGAGGTACAGGCATAGATCTTTCTGGTTACGTTGTGCAATTATTGCTTTTTGCAGATGACATTGCCCTGATATCTTGGACAGAAGATGGGTTCTAAGACACTCGGATGTACTGCATGATTTTTGTTATAAAAAAAAGGGAATGCTGGTGAATAAAGACAAATCAAAGATAAAGGTGTTTAGGATTGCTAGTAAACCGGAATGCTCAATTGGAGAGGATTCGGAGATGGTATCAGTCGACAAATACTTATGAATTGAGGTTAGTAGTAACTATAAATTGTCCTCGGTTGCAAGAGATCTCCACTTATTTTATGCGATGGTTAAGATATGTAAAGAAAACAATCTTGAGCATTGGAGTATATGGCGGTTGCTTTTTGGAGTATTAGTGAGGCCGGTAATTTTATATGGGTGTCTAACATGGGCATCTAGTTTGTCAAGATCTGGTTGGTCTCGTATTGAAAAGGTACAAAAGCAATTTCTTCTTGCTGAATTGGGGGTAGGGCACAAACTCCATACACCATGTTATTGACAGAGGCTAAATTCATCCCAATTAATCAAATATTGCACTACTTGAATAAAGTCCTTGAACTAGTGCCAGAAAGGATACCACACTCTTCGCCAATCTAGAATGAAGAGTAATGGCTGGTATTGGCAAGTATTAAGGTGGGCAGAATCTTGGGGATAGCTGCCTTTTCTTGGCCAGATAAATTTGTGGACTTTCAGGCTTTTGTTTAGTCAAAAGTCATAACCAAACTATGGCGAGCACCAAAATTAAGTACAGAGGCAAAATCTCAGTTTTATATATTGTGAATTCTTTAGATGAATATTGCAAGCAATTATATATAAAGGCAGACATTAGCATAAAAGCAAGGCAAACAATTTCTCAACTAAGATTATCATTCCATCATTTGGCTATTGAGATATGCTGATGGTGTAACATTTCTAGAAGCAAAGCAACAGGTTGTGCCCGTGTTGCTTAGTACTGCCAAAGATTGAAGACAAATTTCATGCATTTCTTAAATGCCCATCATATGAGCACATTAGGCAAGAATTTGACCTCCCATGTAGTAGTTTGCAGGAACTGTTGGATATGAATCTAAGGAAACTCAGCGCATACATCAAGTGAATAATATATAATGAAAGATTGAAAGTAATCAAGCTTTATGAGCATATGGAAAACTTGAAAAGTCAAGGACTTTTAGAGTTTTGATAACTTGTTGATTGTATATATATATTAAAGAGACTGAAAGATGTGCCTAAGGTATGCCTAAAAACATTATGTATCTGCTTGCCATATAGACCTTGTGGGTCTCAAATGGTTGATAATTTAAATTAAGTTAGCTGCTTTGACCTTTGCCCAAAATTGTAAATTGCATATTTTGTCTTTCAAAGCTAAGATGTTTTTTGCTAGATTGATATTGTTGTTGGACAACTTACTGATTAAGTTGGTTCGACGGACCAAATAGTAAGCGGCACATACTACTAGATTTGTTGAAGGATCAATGATACTATTTTAAAATACCCTAATATTTGGAGGCTTTCTTTATCCATATCATTTGCTTCTCCAATTAGTAGCCTAATATGAATTTTGGAAATTTGGCCATCGTAGATAATCATGTCTTTATAGAACATTCTCATCTCGACATGATTTATTGCACATTTGGAGGAATTCCAACCATGTTTTGTTATGCAATGCAAAAGCTGTGAGTACCTAAATCATAGTCCTATTCAATCGAAGACCACATTTCGTTTAAGGGCAGGGATGATGGATAAATTGCCAAAGATTTACGCATGCAACTTGAAACGAATTTCTGCATTTGTCTGTGCATTGGAGGACAACTTTAAGCAATTGTCAATAGCTAATTAGAGGCAAATTACTCTTGTAGTAACTCATTACGAATGCATCTAGTGGTGCACAAAGTGACGACCCCATTGGTGGTAAACTTTGTAATATATAGTATTTCTATTTTGCTAAAATAGGAACAATTTTGGGGGATTTCTCGGGATGCCCATGTCTTTCTGTATAAGGGAATTGCCTACTGAGGCAATTCTGGAGCTGAAACACGGACGACGCCACAACGATTGGATTGTTGCAGATTATAGAGTAAGACCAGAATCGAGACCAAAAGTGGCAAGCAGCAGCATGCAAGATTCAGAAAGTCGACATGTATCAGCTTACTATTCGCGGATAAGGCTAAATACGGCCTGGCCATCCTTTGCAAAAATTGTAATAAGGATATTTGCACACTCTCAAGTTCTTTCTAGAATTGTCCACTGCAAGAATAGATCATTGATTGAAAGTTAATTCTGCATGCTCCCACCAAGCGTAGACAATTGCTTTAAAGTTGATTCTGCATTAAAAAAAAAAAGGTAGATTATTTGTTCTAAGATGAGAGAGCAAATATGTAACACCATGATTGCATAGAGCATTTAATTGTACACTTTTCCAATATGATTTTGACGATGTATCATAATATCAGCATGTCTAGAATTCTTCTTCTTTTTCTTCTTTTATTTAATAGAAAAGGAAATGCATGCATAGCAGAGCTTGAGCGCTTCTAACATCCCCTTTTGTTCCATCCCCTTTTTTGGACTCAATGTGTCCTCCCATATTATGATGTTTTCAAGCATATATAGAGGTTTAAACAAGTAGGATTTATAGAGCGTCCCACTCCAAACCGTGTAGGGTCTGTCCCACAGTTTGAATCAATCATCCAAATCATGTAGAAGACAAGCTAGATGACCTACTTAATGGTGATCTGGCCCATGGCTTATCTGGTTCTTGGCGAGTTTTCCCCTTATAAAGTCAAATTCGTTCTACCAATGAACTCAAGGAAAGAAATTTTATCTCCTTGATTCCAGTAAGGTTCCTATATCCTCTATATCATTAAACCAAGAGACACACAACCACATTACAATAAATCTGATGTATCCCCTCCATAGTTCAATAACCAAGAGAGACCTTTAGACACTTCTAGAGACCATTGTTATCCATCAACACTGAGGATGGCATCCTCCTACTCAACCTGAGAAGAGTATGGGGCCTCGTCCTATCCTCACCCACATCTTGTGACCGGCTTCTTCCCTTCGAACAATATAGACTTAGTTACACACGCCGAAAGGGTTAACCATTAAAGGAATCTTGTAGTTCCACCATGGACAGCTAGTTATATATATCTCCAGCTAAATAATAGTATTAGTAAAATCATACAGACTATTGGCTAGGTCAGTTAAACTCTTAAGGAAAAAGATCTTTTGCCTTTAAAGTATCTCATGAATCAACTCAAGTTTATGCACCCGTAGCTGTTCCATGAGCCAATTGAATAGCATGACCACTGCTTTATACGTTCTTCTCATTGATCTAGAGGCATTATCTAGCTTGGACTTCGATCGAGTAATAAAGTCTATACAATGAAAATTACATGAGATGATTATGCCATTCTCATTAGGGTGTGTTTTAATCCAAAGGCATTATCAGCTTGGACTTCGATCGAGTAATAAAGTCAATACAATGAAAATTACATGAGATGAGTATGCAGTCTCGTTAGGGTGCGTTTTGATCCAGAGGCATTATCTAGATCAAGTAATAAAGTCTACACAATGAAAATTACATAAACCGATTATGCCATTCTCGTTAGGGTATGTTTTTTCTTTATATATGTCAAAAAATATGTGGGCGACACGTATGCTAAAAAACTGCTTTTAGCCCATCACATTGCCCTCTGTGTCCTCCTCCAAGCACGTCAGGCCCTTCACTCTTCCTCATTTTAGAATGTTAGGCCCCTCATCCAATATCATTTTAGTATGTCAAGCTATTCAGCCAGCATCATTTCAGCATGCCAAGCCCCTCATCTATCGTCCATAAAACTCAGTTTCGAAAATAGTGCTTCTGAGACAGATGCCTCGAAAATAATGTTTCTAGAATGGTTTGGCTAAGAAAAAAACGTAACATACCTGCCAAAACTTTCAGTTTTAGATTTTCGGGACCAAATCCCAAATTGAAAAATAGTTCGAGCAAAAGAACTCTATCCAAGCTGGGTACAATGCCCAATTTGTTGACGTGGCCTCTCACAACGAAGCATGCCCCCGAAAGAGAGATACCTAAAATGCCCTTGACTTTTTCAAAATTTATGCTAAAATGCTCCTGGCGCTTAAAATTTATGGGATGCCCTTGGTCAACATTCTTAGAACTTGTTTAGATGTCCTCGAGTTCTACATTAGCTTCCTAAATGTCCTCAAGTTCTACATTAATTCCCCAAATATTGGCTACGAACAAAAGATCTCACGCAAGGGATAAGATGTACCTGTTTAAGGGAAGCATTTATGAGTTTAAATTCTAGAATTGGATCAATCAAATAGAGGTATAATCATTATAGCAAGTCGGATTACATTATTCTTTCTCGTAAAGACCAATTATGTTATATTTTGCACCCGGAATCCAATAGAGTTGTGCCATGTTTCATGGATTCAAACACTCTGGCATGTCAACAACGCCTCGACGCCGAGGCGCGTCGTCGGCCTTGCTTCCATGCCAACTAACATTCTTGTATACAAAATGTTAGGGCAGGTCATATTCCATATTATCACCCTTACTACATCCTATAACTTTCCTGTCCTGGAAGACTGCTAGTGTCTGCCAGATTGAACAAAAGGGGGCGGCACGTGCGAAATAACATTTCGAGGGGAAATATTCGCTGGCTGGCCATTACGCAGGGTGCGGCCACTCACTCGCCCTAACGGGCTCGCCAAGTGGCCTTACCCACGCGTAATGGCCAGCCAACAAACATTAACCCCTAACATAATAGTTCTAGAGCAGTTGTGAAATGACTAGACCATATCCAATAGCTTCAAAGTAGAACAGGATAAATATTTGTTGAAGAGAGAGATTTGGTGAAATACACAAAAATTTAAGGGTGTGATGACAATGAAATTTCTACAAGGCTTCTATGTTGACCAAAGGGCATCCTGAAACTCATAAGCATTCGTGAAATACAGCAAAACATAAAAGCATTTGGGAGTTTCTCCCCTCTTTACTCCACTTATTAATAGTTGGAATTGTGGATAAATGGTAAAATGACAAACCTTCTACAACAAGTGTATCCAGTATGTGATGGTGCAAGCTGAGGAAGCACTACAGATGCCACTTGCCACAATTGATGTGGACTACAGTCTTTAGATTGGGGTCCACGCTTGCCGCTTTTAAACAACAATGATAAATTTGACTTCCTCCCTTTTATCAATATACATTATCTAGAATATGGAAAAGGGTGGCGACTGCTTCTCGAATTACATAACAATTACAGCACGCAAACACTTCCCCCCCTCCAATAATTCAAAAGCGGTGTTAATCTCAGAAAGTGGAAATTTATGCGTTATGTACTCATCAACCTTTATCTCCTGCATACAACAAGAAAACTCTGCTCACAAACAAATCATGGTTACTCATTACTACAAACACATGTTTCATACCTTGTTTAAGTAGCTCTCAACCAATTTTGGTACATCGGTTCTACTTTTATAGCCACCAAATGCGGTACCTTTCCAAACTCGTCCAGTTACAAGCTGAAAAGGTCTAGTTGAAATTTCTTGGCCAGCTGCAGCCACACCAACTATCACAGAAGTCCCCCATCCCTGCGAAATCATAACCTTACTGAAAAATCAACCGTGGACGCAAAGATACATGAACACTTTAAAGAAGGATTTATTACGCCAATGTGCATGCTTTAAACAATGTTACTTCCAATCTTTTCAACATTCTGGTGTTTTTAGAAAGGACCATCTGTGTAAAAACCATTACTTTGTGGCATGCTTCTAATGCACTACGCATTGTGTCAACCCGCCCAACACATTCAAAACTGTAATCCACTCCACCATCAGTGATCTCCACTAGGACCTGCAGCAAGGAGTCACCTTTCATGAGATAAATATCATGTTTTCTAGCATCTTAATTCCAAAATCTCATTACGTCTTGAATTGGCCTGTTATGCTCTTTAGGGTTGACAAATTCAGTAGCACCAAATTGCCTGGCTGATAAAAGAAATAAAATGTCAGAAGAGAATCTTGGGCAACGTCTGAATGAACATTGACATGTTACATCAGTTAATATTACATTTCAAATAACATGTTATTAATATACCTGTATCAAACTTTGAAGGATCTATATCAACACCAATAATGCGTTTTGCACCAGCTTTCTTGGCACCCTCACAGACCTACAAAAATTACAAGGAAGATCATTGATTATAGGAATCTCTCTACATAATGGGAATACATGGCTAAACAGAGAAGTTGAAGAAACCAGCCAGCTCGTTGCAGTGCACCAAAAAGACATCCGCATTGCTAAATGAATACAAAATCAAACAGAATATCCATCTGGCAACCAACAATTGATTATATATATCAAGAGCAAGACCAGATGGCATATTTATTTTGTTCATGTTTGTAGACATATTTTGTGAAAGAATTGAAATGCCCAAAACGATTAATACTACATGAAAAATCATCGCCATCATAAAGGCTATGGATCAACATAATATTAGTACAACATTGTGATTCACCAACCATGAAGTACATGGAAGTGTATCTGCATCTTATCTATGCTTGTCAAGCCGAGGCCCATGTCCAATTTGCTGAGCCTATGAGTTGTATTGAATAGGAGTGCCATTAGGCTATCATGCTGCTGCAACTATCAGAAGTGGATGCCAATGTAAACTTAATCAGCGAAAGTACTAAAAGTGCACCTTTATTCTACAAATAAAATAATCAGCCTCAGCATTAATATAACCAACTTAATGTTGTTTCTATACCGCTAGTCCAACTGTCCCGAGTCCAAAGACAGCAACATTAGATCCTGGTTCAACTTTTGCTGTGTTTAATACAGCCCCCAGCCCTGCATGACAGAAACAAGATGCAGCAGAATAACAAGGTTAATATCATAAAGCTATTATGTTTATCGATGTAGCAATCTGAAGAGTTTGATATGGGTGTGAAGCGACCAAGTAAATGTAGAATAGCCTTCATTCAAAAATTTAAGCAGCCATCTGATGCAAGGATCGTGTAATCTGTGCAATATACTGTAGGCATGGTGACTAATGATGTTTCTATGTCACTTCTGGTTTATAGACTAAAAGCATGCACGCATACAATCCACAAAACATGTTCACACCAATCCAGATCATTCTGGGCATTCAACAAGAAATATCCTCTCCAATGCAGAGACAACATGGCATTCTAAGCCTGAACATATTAGCCACACAGACATTACAATACAATGGATACATCAGATAGCCACCTGTAGGTATCCCACAGCCTAAAAGGCAGACCTTCTCTAGAGGAGCAACAGGGTTGATCTTTGCTACAGACACATCATGCACAACTGTGTACTCGCTAAAAGTGGAGGTTCCCATAAAGTGATAGATAGGTCGTCCATTCACTGAGAAACGTGGTTGCCCATCTGCCAGCATGACGCCCTTTCCAGTGGCTGGTCTTACTTTTCCACATAGATTTGTCTTGCCAGATTTACAAAACTTGCATTCCCTACACTCAGCCTGATAACATGGAATAACATGATCCCCCACGCTAAGTTCAGTCACACCATCCCCAATAGACTCGATGATCCTGTAAAGCCCCATTGTGTGATTAATCCCAAGGATGTGGCTGAACAAAATACCAAAACCATGAAACAACATAAGATGTATTAGTCAAGGGCGTTGTTAGGATGGAGTCAACAGGTAGCTGATCTCTTCAGGTGCATGTGTTTGTTTAATTGATGCCTTTTCCTTGTTAATCTGCTGAATCGAGTATTTAAGCGCACATACAGTAAATAAATTGCCTCTTTCCAAGCATTTTGTACATGTGTCTCCATATTCTCAACACAACAAAGGTGCTAGACAAGATCTAGAACCACCATGTGCATAAGAAACCAGGTAAAGACAAGCAACCTAACCATCTAATAAGTATAATCCTAAAAACAATTTAGTGGTGTGGAATAGACTATAAAAATGAATCGCTGTTTAGAGCTGAATTCAATCAAAAGTAACTGCTTGTCCATCTGATTTCAAAGAAGAGCTAGTAATAAGCATATGGTGGTTTAACAACTAGATACAAGGAAAAAATAACTGTCAATGTTTGAAGAGCCTTAATGATACAAAAAAAGACATTATTTCCTTACCCTGCAGCCTCATGACCCAGGATACAAGGAAAAAGTCCTTCTGGATCCTGGAAGTTATTCAGCAAACTGTTCAATCAAACAAATAACAATCAAAGAAAGCTTGTATGCTGAAGCAGAGGCCTTTTAGCTGCTAATAAAGACAAAAGGGGTACCTAAGGAAGGAACGTTAAGACCACGAATGTACATAACCTCAATAAGTAAGGTTACCTTCCCACTGAGTGTGTAATGATCCGTATGACACAGTGCAGTATGTGTGATCTTTATTCTCACTTCGTTAGCCTGAAAGGAATCAATCGAGGTTATTTGATTAACACAAAAAACCAAAAACTTTACACATAGGCAAATACCTTTGTACCAAAGCTCACAAGATGCTATACCTTGGGAGGAGCCACATCGACGTCTTCAATTACTAAAGCCTTGTTTGGCTCATAAGCTATGGCAGCTGCGACCCCGTAAAAAGTCTAATATAAATTAAGATTTACGTCGTAAACAATGCATGCAGAACTGAAGTAGCATTGATGCGCATATATTACCTTTGCAGGTCAGAGTTTTCCCAGCTGTTGAGCTCTCGCATCGAACTGTCCAACGTTGAGACGGAGGAGCACATACACGCGTAAGAATCGGAAAAGCGCTGCACCATCCCCTTCTCAACGACGTTGCCATTGCTGGCATTGGCATGGCGATGTACAAGGATATTATTTTTGCAAGATGAAGTTTGTGTCTTTTTTCTTTTTTTAGAAATTTCTTTGTGCCCATTTTGTGCATCTGTCACTAGCGACAAGGCACCCGAGGGGCTGTGGTTGAGTTAGGCTAAGCGTCACGGGGATAAGGATGTCTATGTTACACAACTGTATATTTAATCTTCCGTATACAAGAATCACCTGCTGCCTCAAATTCCGGGGTGTCAGCACCGACGCACCCCGGAATTTGAGGCAGCAGGTGATTCTTGCAACGTGAATGCAAGGTAAAAACGATTCTGTCGGGTGAAATCAGGCAGAATGGTGGGTAAAACAGCAAGAATCGTGGGTAGAATAGGCAGAATCGCAGGTAAAATGGAAGAACTCTGTGGTAAAAAAAGTTGTCGCAGAAGACAAAACTGTGTTTCATATTCTTTAAAAGAACTGTTGCCACATGGCAGCACGCCATTGGCTCTAAAGACAGAATTGTTGTTACCTTGCATTTACGTTACAAGCAAATGTTACTTTCTGAAAGCTACTTTCGTTGCCATTATTGAGCCCAAATACTTTTGGTTGTTAGCTTAGGAATATGGACAATCTAATGCAACATTGTTAAGAAAAAGAACGACCATAGCATTTTCCCATCCAACTTCAAGGTTTTTTTGCAGGACATAATGTGGCGTTATGATTGCCTTACTTCTGAAGGTCATAATGTGGCGTTTGGTATTTCCATATAGCTCAAAATTATCATTAGCATTAGCATTAACATGTACTGTTGTTTCGTGGATTTCGCAAAAGCTTTTGACACAGTGCCCCGAGACAAGTTATGGGACAGATTGCGGCAGCTAGGAACCCCCGCTGACAGGCTATACAGGCATGCTCAGGACGTCTCACATCATCAGGACAGCTGGTAGTCAGTAGTATTGGAGTACGTCAGGGTTGCCCCCTCTCCCCCACACTCTTTGGCCTATACATTGATTAGCTGAAAGACTGGCTTTCTGAGCACGGAGGTGCGGGCACCCATCTCATGCATCACATAATCCGGCAACTCATATATGCTGAGGATGTGGACCTCCTGGCTTATACTTCAGCGGACATGCAACATCATCTGGATTCTCTTGACACGTTCTGCCAATTCACTGGCATGCGAGTTAACTTGGCCAAAACTAGGGTGCTGCTAGTTTCGTCATCCCGTCAGCCAAGGCTTCTCTCATTCACTTACCAGGACAAGAAGTCGAGGTGGCTCCGACCTACAAGTATTTGGGGATCGATTTGTCTACTACCACGATGCTGCCACGGTGGGTTGGAAAGCACTATATGCCATGCAGAGCAACAGCCATAAGGTCGAGTTATATGTCTGAGGCCACTAGTCACACCTCTTTAGGGCCTTGGTCGAGCCGATTCTCCTGTATGGGGCAGAGGTGTGGGGTCCGGTGATATCCCTCACCACCTGAAATGATCTCGAGCAGGTGCAGAAAGCCTTCTTAGCACGAGTCCTTGGGGTAAAGTCCACAGTTCTATACTAGATCCTACTCCAGGATACGTGTTTTCCACCGCTTCAACGGGTTGCATTGGAACACCATATTATTTACTTCCAGAAGGCGGTCGCTATGGGTGATACACGTTTGCCTAACCTTGCTTTGGCCGTAGCAATGGGTCCCCAACGCCTAAAAGCCTGCTGGAAGGACAAGCAAGCTCAGTGGTTCTTGCGTTAGGATGTATAGGCAGACAGATGCATACAGGTACGGACAAAGAAGAATCACAATGCACTAAAGCTCTACCTAGATGCTAGTTTCCTTCACAAGCTCTGGGATGCAGATGCTCTGACACACGTTAAGATGGCATACTATCAGCAGCAAGTCAATCCTATGTTCACGAGAGGCCCACACCAGTACTTGTGCACCCATTTGCCAATGAAGAAGCGCAGGCTTATAGCTTCCATTCGCACGGATGCACATTGTCTCCGCATTGAGACGGGGCGTTGGATTCGAGAAGCATGGGAGGATAGGCTTTGTCAGTGTTGCCACTAGGGCGCCATTTAAGATGAATGGCATGCCCTCCAGATCTGCCCAGCGTTTGCCCATATCTGAGCGCGGTATGTTCAGTTAGTTGTGCCTGACCAACCGCTGCATGAGTTATTGAAGACGATGTCCGTGGGCTTGTTGGGGTCATACCTCCAGGAGGATATGGATACATGGACTCAGTTGTGTCATTCGGGACAGTACTGAATTGCCCTATACAATTGTACAGTGTACCAGCATACTTATTACTGCTAAGGTTTTTCCCTCGAAAACCCTTCGGGGCGTGGGTTTTTTAATCCTGACAGTAATACGCTTGCTGCTCTCTTTTTATTTGGGTCCCATAGGCCAATTGGTCGTCGTGGACGATAAAAAATCTATTCTATTCTATTCTATTCTATTCTATTTTGATGTACTTTTTAGGCTTCCATGCTCCTTTTGTTAGTTGGTCTCCATGGACGTTAAAAATCCTATATCTATCTATCTATCTATCTATCTATCTATCTATCTATCTATCTTAAGGAACTTAGGCTTTTGACTGAAAGAAAAGTATTGGCAAGATGCCAATATAAGGAGTAAGGACCTCATTTTCTCTTCTTGTTTGTTTCATTTTGTTTTCTTGTTGGTTATTGCCTTAGAGATTGTCTAACTTCATGCCAAGAATAGAGGACGAGGTCTTTAATTCATGGGAATGGCACCTTTTCTTTGCAGATCAGCCTTGATATATTCAACAAACTTGAGGTTCAAAAGTTTATGGAAAACCATCGTGACTCCATCTACCTCATTTATAAAACTATGTTCTTGCACATGCTTGACTATTCCAAGCACAAGAAATGCACACGGTTAAAGAGACTTGGGGCACTTATACTAGGGATAGGTTCCTATGTAAATGTGAAAAATTTTGTACGATTTTTATAAAAAAAAAGACGTACTTTGGAAGCATAAAACATATTTTTGACAGTTTTAAACCTTAATCGAAAAAAGAAAAATCCGGTGGGTAGCGTTGTCCACAGCACGCTGAAGCGTATAAATTTTTACAAATGCATCAATTTACCTTTGCTTTTGCGACATCACACGACTGCATCCAGTTCAATTTGCGGCTGCATCGTTGCAGATACAAGGCCATTGGGGCGGGCCTCATGGTCGCATTAATGCACAATTGCAGACACAATGTTCACAAAATGCGGCCTTGCTAAAGTGCTTGTTGTTTTCCTGCGCCAATTTCTATATAAGAGTCGCAGTCGCATAGTTTATTTTGCACTCATCCAAAGGTACATTAGGGCGGATTTGGGGTCTCAAAATGGCCTCCTATCAGCCATTCCACGTCATATTTCCGCTCCTTTTTTCCCATGCCACCTAGGATACCAAAATCTCATCATTACAGATTTACTTGGAATATTCTCCCGGAATAAGGGGGATTGCGCATTCATGGCGCCATATGTATTTAATTCTGTTGGTTGTCAGACAGGCTGATGCAACCTGTGGCGCTTCTAAAAAGCCACTTGCATTATAGCATACCGGCAACTCATGACGGTGCCTCTTGGTTTGTCAGATACCAAGCGTGCGTGTCACCGATTCTTGCGCTATTTTCATTTAGAGGCCATGGCCATACAAGCTTCCCGCCTTCCACATTTTAAAATTTGAATGTATAGGTTGAAGCTTTGTATTAGACTTTCATTTCGAGGCGCTGCGGCTGCGCCTTATGGGTGGTTCACATGGAGAAGTTTAGGCCCTCCGCCGAAGTTACGGGCGAGTCGAAGATTAAAAAAATTCAGGCCACGTGCATCAGCCTACGCAAGTTGGATCTTGCAAGGGCTGATTTTCCAAAACGGGGCTGAATTTTTTTGCCTCATTAAGTTCGCCAGGTTTTAAAGCCGGTAACCGTCGTCCATGTGAACCCAGCATTAACCGGGATCTTTACTTCATCCCAATACAGGCTTTCCGCCCCCTACAATTCGAAATTTGAATTTGCTTAATGTATAAAAGCATGGATTGTAGGAGAATGGACTTTTCGATTTCCATATGCACATTGCAAATTTCAAAAACGAGGTTAGTACGGACGCTCGCTCACACGGCTTAATTGTCTTTGGGGCATACAAATTGTACACCTTCATTTCATTGCCCGTCGCGATCCACGCAGATATGGAAGCTCCAAATGATGTGTGGATGAGGATCCAACCCCGACTCCACGAATATGCTCCAGTCTTCAATCGCAAAAAGGAGGTCTAAAAATAAGAACTTAGACCTCGGCGTGTTGTGTCTTGCGGGCTCAAAAAGTGTCGACATCTGGGCGGATGGCATTTTATATCCATTGGATCCGTTGAGTGGCAAGAAACCGTCATTTCAGGACGTTTCAAGTTTAGTCCGATTTTGTGGTGACGGTAACTCGGCCTCCTAGGATATTGTGAGAGATTGAGAGGGATGAAGGCATTCTAATCGAATCTGAGTTCCTTGAGATGAGCCGCTTCCGATAAGGAAGGGGAAATGTCCGTGAAGATGCTAATAAATGATATTATACTTTGCAATGTGAAGGGTTTATCCATTTGATGACCATTTTTTAAGAAAATATGATATGAGACATTCTTATATGCAAACATTCATAAAATTTATGAACATTGAAGGTCAAAGCCATCCTTGTTTAAAGAGGATCATATGATGCGAAATCTTCATGTGCGTAAGTAATTGCATATAAGAAATTACCGGTGTGATCCTTGCGTGCGTAAAAGTAAATAGAAACACAAATATTGAACTTACAACTTAGCGTAAACAAATAGTATTTTAATAAACCAACACTTTATATACTAACACTTTACACTTTAAATAAGATATTTCTTTCTTTCCTTTTACTTGAAAGCTATTTTTTTTTCAAGATGGATCACACCAAGCGAATAATACATATGCAAAAGAAAAGGGACACACTAAATTCGCATGGTGTGATCCACTTTCTTATTTGTTGTCAAATTAAAATTAAACACAAGTACCCATTCCTATTTGTATCTAAAATGCTTTACCACTCTTAAGTACATAAGTCATTATCCCTTTTCAAAGAGCATATTATTTTTTAAGAAGTATCACACCAAGCGAATAGTACATATGCAACAAAAATGGAACACACTAAATTCGCATCGTGTGATCCACTTTCTTATTTGTTGTCAAATTAAAATTAAACACAAGTACCCCTTCTCATTTAATGCTTTACCACCCCAAGTGCATAAAGTTATTAGTCCTTTTCAAAGAGCATATCTTTTTTTAAGAAGGATCACATCAAGCATCCTATTTGCATCTAAAATACTTTACCAACTTTAGTAGTACATAAAGTTATTAGCCCTTTTCAAAAAGCAAACACTTTATCAATAAATGAGCACGTCACATATCCACACTTAACTTCAAATAAGACACATATATATTTCTTTTATTAAAAGATAATCAAAGTAATTTTACTATAGGAAGTCATGTTTTTTCAAAAAGATCACACCAAGCGAATTTTGTATAAGCTAAAAGGTTGGAATATACTAAATTCGCATGGTGTGATCCACTTCCTTATTTTGTTGTCAATAGATAATAACACCAAGTCCCTCATCAATAGTCTCCCATTTGCATATAAAATATGTATCATTCCAAGTTATATTATGTTTTATGAACTAAACGTTTTCAAAGAGGGTAAGTAAAATACAAACACATAATCAATAAGCCAACACTTTACCAACAACCAAAGCTTTATTAAATAAGATTTTTATGTTATTTTAACAAACCTAACAATGTTTCCATATGTGACACTTTGAGTTAACTGATCCAAAGGCTCATGAAAGCGACATTTTATACAATATGTCTTTGGAGCTTTTGTGTCGTGGCATTAATAAACACCTCTAATGGAGCAAATATTTTGTAACTCATTTTTTCAACAACCCTGGATGCACGTCTTATCAAACATTTCTTCATTGCAAGGACACCATTCTCATAAGGCTTGCACAATTCGCTTAAACGAGGTCATGGGACGACTTTCAAGCTCGGCTCCCACAACTTTACAATGCCCATTGCCCTGAATGTATATCTTGGAAAAGCATGTCTCTTATATCCATATGTTAGACAACAACGATGCCAGTAATGCTTTTCCCTAGTCTCAAATCCCCGACATCTGATAAATATAGCCCAAAGAAAAATATTTGATTCAGTGAGTGAATATAAATCAAGAAGAGGGAAGAAAAAAGAAGCAAGAATCACATGACGCGAAATCTCACTACACATTTACAAAGTGCATATGCATTTTCGCATGGTGTGATCCATGTATTATTGAGGGTGCAAATTTGCAAATATCCTCCTCTTCAAACCCCTTCCCCCCCTCCCTTCCCCTTTTTTTTTGCAATATACTATCCATAGCATTTATTTTGAACCCTATAGTTCTACCTATTCATTGCGTATGAATGTCGCTCCGACGATGTAACTCCATAGTCATCCTTCGTTAAGGATAGCATTCTCACCCACGAGCCTATGGATAGATATCCTTCCACCGTCGTGCCTTTATTGTTTTGTAAGTGATGAACTGCAGAAGCAATGTAGGAGTACTAGGAGCAATGATGGATGCAATTAGAGATACAGATCGGTCGTTGAATTGTAAGAATGAATGGCAGGGAGCAATACGATGAATGGGAAGAGCTGAAAAGTAGGAAAACTTCAGAATGAAAATTTGGGTAGTAAAAACATGGCATGTAACGTACGTTTGCTTGTCCGCACATCGCCTCCAGTTGTTGCTTAACTCTATGCTCGCCCACAAAAAAACACGATACACTATTGGAGACTTGGATTCCAAATGAAGAGCCATGAAGGAGAGGATGCACGTGGCGGCTAATGTGAACAATGGAAATCTTGGTGCCAAAATTTGAAAAGGTGGTTGGTGCATGTGGGCATGTGCACAGTAGGCGGGAAAAGTAGCCATTATTTTGGTCCGCGATACGATTTTCGAAAAATGCGGGCCATTAATGTGGTTGCAATGAATGCACAAACATGTCCTATGAAATTTCGCCATGTGGATGCCAAGTAAGCCTGCTCCTCTTTCTACTTGCCAACTAATACTGACTTTGGAAAAAAATGCGCAAACATCATTGGTCGCGAGAAACATGACGTGGAATTCTGGCATCCAAGATAAGGGCCATTTTGAGACCCCAAATCCGCCCTAATGAGCACTAGCTTGGCATTACCTTGTTTTTTTCTTTGCTAGTGTAGGGTCATAATTAGGTGTCCATTGGGTCACATGGGCCATTATTCTGATGCGCCATCGAGCATAGGCTGCTTGATCATGTGAACTTAGTAGGGTCAACGGCTTCAGGATTAGCAATAAAATGCCCTGCACACCTTGAGAGAGCTTGCCCTTTTATGCCTCACTCCCAATGGTACTGTGTATGAATGACCAGTATTAAATATGTAGCATAATAACAGGGGGTTTTCTTTGTGTTTTTGTACGCTTTTCACTAAGGTTTTCCTATGATTTCGTGATGTATTCAAATGGATGTACTAATGCGTACATCTAGAGTGCATCATTTCTGAGCCATTGATTTTAGCCTTTTTTTTTTCCAATGGTCAACAACCAATGGCTCACAACAAAAGCCCTTTTTTTGTGCGTGTGGTGCATAATGGTCAACAACCAATGGCTCAAAACAAAAGCCCTCTTTTTGTGCGTGTGGTGCATAATGGTCAACAACCAATGGCTCATAACAAAAGCCCTCTTTTTGTGTGTGTGGTGCATAATGGGCACATGAAGGGCTTGAAGGGCGCATGTAGTGCGAGTTTCCCGGGCAACACATTTCTTATCATAATTTTTGATCCAGAGCTCTGTTTGAGATGATTTTTATTGCGTTGGAAAGCTCTCTCCGAGATCTTTTTGATAGTGTATGATATGGATATGTTTGGTTGAGTTATCTATGCTAAAACAGCAATTTTTCGGCCAGGTTTGGTAGGCTTTCACATCCTACCAGCTGATTAATACAGGATTGCGTTATTGGATATTGTTTTATGGCTCATTCCGAATGAAGGTTGCAAAAAATTACCATGCATTTTTAGATTTTGAGGCAGTTATTAAGCAAATTCCAAGGCTTCTAGATCCTTGTGCTAACAAGCAGAAAAGTTTTCCACTTTGGTTTCTCACCACAAGAATCCATGGAGGCCAAAGGCTGCTGTTAAATTCCAGTTGAAAAATGTTTGTGTATGGGTGTATCAAACTTTATGACTTTCAGAATAATGGGATCAATCCGCTCTATCTTTATGGTAACTTTTACTTATGCTACAGGTGAGGAAAGCCTCAAATGAATTCTAGTTTTTTTCTGGTTTGAATTCTAAAATTTTTGTCACACCGGGGCGTCCCCTAAGGGCCCGAAGGGGCCCAAAAAAATTTTTGCAACACAAACCATTAACATCCAACATATAAAAATTAAATCCCCCAACACATAACAACCAACACATAACAACCATTGACATTAACAACCAACACATAACTACCATTGACATTAATTAACACAACCATTGGGTCCAACACATTTAAATTAAAATCCTCCTTAAACCCCCTTTGGTTTGGGTGCATATTCACACGGGGGGTGATGTAGGGCAGCGAGAGCCCTCATAATTCATAATTGTATTTTGCACGTACAAAATCAACACCATATAGTATTCCGCTTGAAATCTTATAGTATTTTGCGAATCTTGTTATACAGTATAGCAAATTTTGTACTTGCATACCCCACACATGAGGAACTTTACGTACGGTGTAGTTTATATCGTACATAGTCTCGCTTGGTTAAGGCTCTCTCTCTCTCTCTTTCTTTCTTTCTTTCTTTCTTCGTGTTTGATTGGTCTTATAACACCTCGTGTTGTGAGTTTGCTTGTCTCATTGTAGATGGCATTCTAGATTCATCAAATGGGAACATCAGAAATAGAATAAGCCACCTTACTTACAACAAACATATTGACAATTGAGTGCTTTGTAAAAGATCTCTTTCATATTCATTCTTTTAAGTGTTCTGCCAGCGTTTGACCCCTTCACAGGCAAAGATTTCTCCACAGTAAGATTCTTCAGGCCACGAAGGGACAAGCAGTGTCGGAGGCGAAGAGGGCGAATGTGGAGGGATGGTTCTTTAGATGCTGATCATATGCTCGGGGATGCACTTATCTATAAGGGAGGTATGGCATATGTTCAAAGGGCGGCATGATAGAGTAGACAATCGGGCTACATTGCAATTTGCTCAGCCTGTATTACCTGGGATAACTCTTGCATTGTGAAAGACAATGCATCCATGGATGGTGACTGTATTAATTGGAGCAGAGGTTGTAGCCACTGACAAATAGCAACTGTTATCTATGATGCTCACACTCAATAGATCAAGTTGTAGAAAATGACGCTCACACTTGATGATCAACGGATATGTTTGATCACTAGATATCTCTCACTTGATGGATCAAGAATGAGAAGGGAAGTGTGTAGCTGGTAGGCTGGGCCAGATCTATCATGAAACTTGTCGATTATGCTCCAAAAATCTTCACAAATTGAGCACTCGCACTTATCAAAAAATGCTATGGGCCATCAACCTTATCAAAAGTGCTATATTCACGGCCACATGTAGAGCAGCCATGATTTCGGGCTGTTCGCTTAGATAAAAATACGCAACTCAAACATTTTCACGATTGCGTGTAATGCAATTTGCCGACACCCTATTTCCGTGGCGTCAACAGAGACAAAAGCAGGCAGCTGCGAGAATTTACACCCACATTTATTATGGTTCTCGAATGCTATGATTTCGGGGCATCCACAAGCCCCAAGAAATGCGGCCCATGTTCTGTCTAAATTTTGCTTCTGCAACATCCAAACAATGTGGATGCTGGAAATTATATGCATATCTATTCACGCGCCTTTGCATCCGCATCAATTTTCGATGATTTTCACCAGCCATTTTTTTCATATATATTACCAAATATATAAAAAGGAAGGAAGGAAGGAAGGAAGGAATGAAGGAAGTATAAAAAGGAAGAGGTTTCATAATTTCATACTTTTTTTGTATTCTATGTATGCAACTTCAAAGCTATCTCTAACTAATACTAGAATCAAGCAATTTTTAAGCTTATGCCATGGACAACAATCCTGCACATTCAATATCTTGATTTACCAATTTGTATCATATGTGGCAGACTGAGTTTCTGCTGAATGATGCAAGCCCTAGAAATGGTTAGCACATTTGGAGACAATCTGCATAATTGTGGAACAACAACAAGTCATTTTTAACTGTACATATATATAAACGAGTAGAGGGATATTTATATGTAGCAAAATAACAGGGGGTTCAAGGGGGATTTGATATAGATATAATTCCTAAAACCATAGACCATATCCCTAAAACAATTCAATGGGTTATTATAAAAACAAAACATAGATTTAAGATAAAAATAGTCACATTAGCTCATTGGTTAGATTGGTTAAAGTAGTCTTATTAGGACATTGAGTTATTTTGGTAGAGGTTCGAGCTCCTGTATTTCATATTCTGAAACCTTAAGCGAAGCCATATAAAGGCTCGTATACCATCAAAACCTTAGGCAAACTCGTATTTGACATCTCAAAATCATAGGCACCCCCAATCATAAATGAGCATAATCGAAACGAGAGGTGCCCAGAGGCTCCAACATACAGTCTGGGCCGTAAAAGTGACAGATCCGACGACTGTGGTAGTCCAGGTGCACCTCGTTTAGAATATGTAGCAAAATAACAAATAATTATCTGGCCAATAACAAATGTTTTTATACCATACCATATTCATAAGTTGTTTTTAGTTGTCACATTACCCATTTTTCTATTTGTCTCTCGTACCATGTATTTTCGTATTTTTTCGCTGCAATTTCTAGGAGACTTTCAAATATCATGTCCATTGTAATGAGGAAATTCTATGCTTCATTGACGTTTTTTCCAAAACCACATTCGAAGACTACATATCGACCAAAGGAAAAATAAGATGCTAGACAGATAGATGATTGTGTCACAACTTCCAATTTAGACTGTGAGATGAATGTTTATAACCTTATCTTTACATGGACAACTCGGATTGAATTGGATTGATCTGACGTTCCACGTATTTATATGCCTTCTAGGTATAAATACATAATACATCACTATGAATAAGTGATGGTGCATTAATTATTCATAAGCTGAGGGTAGCTATGTTAATCATTAATTATTAAGGTGGAAACCTAGCCCTAAATCCTAAATCGAATTTAGGGCTTAACCTAATATTAAAAGGGGTTCAAATATTAAATTAGTTCATATTAACCAACCTAGAGTTGCCTCCTGGCCCAAATCGATTGGGCAAGGCAGGCTTGCCAATTTGGGACACAAAAATTGGGGCTTCCACCCCAATTTGCCCCAATTCGAATTGGGGGAGGGATTGGTGGAGGAGGAGCTGTTGTTGAATCCTGCCCCAGCCAGAAGGATGAACCAGAGAGATAGTAGATCTAGCTATGATTCTGGTTAGTACATAGATAGCTTGGATTCTTAGATAGTCATAGGATTAACCCGTGTATGCTTAGAAGATAGCTCGGATTAACCCTTGTATGAATAGATGTATGGTTAAATAATAGTTCTCTTTCTGTTCCTCTTGTGTTTGTGGGAATTAAGGGGAGTAGAGACCCAAAGGCTATGCAGAAGTAGAGATGCTCCTAGTTAGAATCCCTTAAATTCCAATATATACAGCCTGTGCACAAGAGCCCACCTGGCTGTGGATGCTATGTTGTGATTCAGCACTAGACAACGAGTATGATGGTGAAACGAGGGTGGGGTCTTGCCTAGCTTGGCTACAGGATTCCTATAGTGTATTAGACTTATAGTCAGTCACTGAGTGTGGGCCGGATATGGGTCTGACACTCCCTGGGTCGCAGGCGACGTGCCTATATAGCTGTCCTGGGCTCAAAGGGGCGTGATGAGCTGGCCTTTAGATTTAGGAAAGTAAGTCGGTTACAGATGTGGGGGTCACTGACGTGGCACGTGTTCCACCCACACCCAGGGATCCGCCATGCCTGGGAGGGGGTCACGTCCCTGACATGCCTCATCGGACTGGGGAGATGTAACCCAGAGTAGTCTCATAGGGTGATTCCATGAGATTGCATCTCCAAAAGGCTACAATCACGCCATAGCATGTTTCAATCTATTTGCAAAGTGTGCATAGAAGGGGCGGATGGAGTGGACTACCCTAACCATTGTCCTATGCTAGCCAACGCCATGTTATACCTTTGTCTGCTGTCATACGGAGGCCTTGACTGTCAGTCGACCCCCATGAGTCTGAGCCCGGGCTAGAGCCCTTATTTATGGTGCATTTCCTTTGTTATATTGATATTCTGTTGTTAGTTCTATTGATGATGATGGGCCACCCTTCGTGGTGGTATATTATTTATTAGTATTGTTGCCAGGTGCTAATATGTATGTACGCTTCCACTGTATAGGATTCCCATAAAAGGCGTGGGACAAATGACACCTTTGTGTCCTTCACCCGGACACTTGGCCATCACAAGTAGTCCGAGTCAGACGGAGGACCCTTCTGTGGTGATGGAGTCGCCATGGGAGAGGAATTTCCTGTATTTATACGAATTGAGTATCATATGGATTCGAGGAGCGTCACAGTGGTACAAAGAATGATTTTGGTAGACCAAATCATTGCACTAGCCATAGTCTAACTCGTTAGGTTGGTTAGTTTAGGGGACTTTGACTTAGGTTAAACTACCCCAATTCTATAGTTAATATCTGTGTTGACCTAGTTATGAGAGGATTAAACTAGTTAGGTATGAAGGTGTGAGTTATTATAGTTAAGTTAAGTTCTTGGAGGTAAGAAGGTCTCTTGTTTCCAAGGGCCATAACTTTTTATAGGTAACTCGGATGGAGGCAATTTTTGCGCAACGTGTCGGGAACGGTCCAATTAACCAAAGGGCACCAGTATCCAGCATCAAGACAGCATCAACGATGAGTGTACCTCAAAGTTAGCAATGAAGGGTCTGGAGTATAACTAGAATCTGCAAAGCAACAGTGAATCGGGCCTCTCCTCGTGTCACTGCATAGATTACCTCAGCAAGATGTTTATCATATGTGTATATGGTACATACGTAGTAAACATATATCCTCATCCCACAATACTAGAGTTCCGCTCTAACTTGGCTAAAGTGTAACCTTAGTAGTTCCTTGAAAGAAAACCCATTGCCTATATATCTTTATGATGTGGCTGAGCCACCGACTTCCCAAATGGACAAGCCAACTTTATGTTGGAATGGTATATGCTACCTACATTTTGATAGGGTCCCTAGGTATTTCAACCATTCCTGTAGTGTCTTATGGTACTTCAGCCCCGTACATAAATTATGATCCCCACATAGGATTATGATATAATTCCAAAGGTTACTACCCCAGTTGAAGAGCTTTTCTAAAGGCTCCTTCAGCTAAATATCCTTTGTGTTCCCAATATCAACTATGCTTTGTCACAATTAACTTATTTTCTTAAGTTATCAATGTCAACTTCAATTTTTGGTCCGTTTCAAACATTGTCGTCTTTGGCTCCCTTATAATGAGACGGAGGCATTGAACCCTCTCGATCTCATAATAGAAAACCCCTATGTTCGAACCTTCGTTAGTAACTGCCATTTGGTTATCCAATTCCTTACCCCCTTAAGAGTCCTAAAGTCATAATCTATAAGAGGTCTATACCTCAAGGCAAGGGATAGCAATTTTTCAGGATTTGCGCGTAGCGTGAGTCGAAGGATCCAGGATGGTAAGATAGATGGAATGTGACATCCTTGACATCCTCACGTATGTAGTATTTGATACTACTAAATCCTTCCAATATTCACGACCACTACCTTGTTATTATGTGCTATAGTAACATGTGTTATAACCTGTATAACAATATAGTGGATGATATTATCCACCAAAAATTCAACTTCTTGTTTTTCTCAGCTCGTTTATCTTGAACCATATTCATATTGTGGTTTTGACACCACACTTTTTTAGACTCTATAACCCTAGTTTGACATGATCCTCAAGCTCTAGTCACAAATTCCGCAGTGAGAGAGGCCACCCTACGTTCCTAGTGGACATGTTTAAAGTCTACTATAGGAACTCTTATCTTCATTATTTCCGTATTCATACGGACTGTGAACTAAAAGTTCTCTTATACACCCTTTCTTTTTGTTGTTATGCCATTAAATGGTCCTAGTATGCATATACCAATGTGGAGCTACTCCTCGGGATACACACAGTACCAAGTCCAGAGCACATTCTCCTTGGTGAGATGTTCATTGGGCACCTACCTTGTTTATATTCCACACTTTGGGCTACTCAAAGTGTCAATTCCACTTCCCTATATTTGAAATACTGGTTACAACAACTCTCAAGCTACCCTTGTATCACACTTGTGTGGGGACATTACTACGTTCCCTTGCTATTGCCCAGTTTTCTATTTGGCGCTCCTTTAATCCTAGAGGAGATACGATGTGTTCCATTCCCTTAACTTGTTCCCTCAACTACATGGCACTATACCCCGTATCCTTCTATGTTGAATGGCAATATAGTCGCATGATAAATCAATCCTCGTAATTATTAAGTATACCTTGCTAGGTCGCTTAATATCCAGTGATTCAATGGGATAATAAACATCGTGATACCAATTCTTTCGGCTATCGATCCAAAATAAGGATACCTTACCACTCCTTATTCCCAACGTTCAGCACTTCTACTTTAAGCAAGGGCCCAGGACCTGCTCAACCATCATTATATAACAGGATCAAGAAGGACCAGGCATGCTTTTGATGCTTCCGCCGTGGACACTATATTCACAACTGCCCTTTTGTGATACAGGAAGATTGCATGGCCATACCACTGGCGGATAGCGATCCAGGCGACATCAACTTAACGGCGCCCCATAGAATGTCTCTGTGTATCTGTGCGATGTAAATATAAGAATGTCTGATAAATATATAGATATAACTAATGAATTAATATGTGTACACATGTAGATGTAAAGTATAGTTAAGATAGACAGTGTGGGTCTGGAAAGACGCGAGATAGTTAAAAGAAGAAAAGTATTTCAAAATATGGTGGAAAGAAAATGATGATATAATAAAGTGTAGAGTGAAATTCAGTATTCAATGCAGTATTAAATATAATAGAATGGAAAATAATAATTATGTATGTGTTATACAAACTATTGAAGGAATAACAAGACTTAGATATTATTATAAAAAGGTTATGAATAATAAATGATGAAGAACATGTGTGTGTGATTAATGTTAAGGTATATATGTAAAAATGTGAGATATATTGCAATATATATAATTGTATTAAAGGATAAGTATAAATGTGATGGGCATATAAAACAATGAGGATAGCAATATATGAGTTGTTAAAACTGTAACGAAATAAGAAAAAAAATTGATACAAAATTAAATTAGGGCAGACTGTAATAAAACAATTTGTAAAGTGAAGGGAGAGTATAATAGACATATAGACAGAAGTTGATATGATTAGAATGAGTTTGTACTAAAGAGTGTAGGAATTATAAGTGTGTACTATATTAAAAGAAGAAATAGAAGTTGTCTATGCCCGTGTATAATATACAAGAAATTTATCGCGGCGGCCAAGGCCACCGCGAACATTTCTCTTTCCTATCTCCTCCGTAATTTGAACTTGTGCCAAATAGCCTTGTATTATGGTGCCAAGATTAGTAACTTTCTCATCTATCTCGGCTTTGGAGCGATCTATCTGTCTGGAGTGGAGGAAATATCGAATCGTGTCTATTGATGATAGAAACAGAATTACCATGTCATTAGACCCACTTTTATCATAACATGTTTTTGAAATAGAACTTAAAAGGTTGCAAGTTTAAGTAAGTTTTAGTAATGTTTAACGAAGTTGTGGAACTTAATGTGTGAAATTGCAGTTTCTTAACAAGTTTAGAAAATCTCCAACTTTGAACGGGAAGAACTGTTTAACTGTTTAGGGTCTGCAAATCTGAGAAATGCAACTTGAATTGTCGGTGGAGGATAAAAGAGCATTCTGTGGCTAAAGTAGGTGCCTTGTACCGTCTGCTCTCACCATGTGGATCTTGTTAGACAATGTCTATGTACATGAGGAACACACACCTTTTGGCCAATTTTGGCAAAGGTGATACCCATATGTTGATACATTTATTTTTTAAATGATATTTTTGGTGATGAGCTAGAAGTCATGAATGTTGACATGGTAGCCTAAGTGGCATTGATTACATGTATAAATATATAAATGGCTAATCTCTAAAATTTAAAAACGAAATACCTAGATGTGTGCCAATCACAAGCACATTCTAGGAAATATGATTCGCCTTTAAAGTCGTAACTATAATTGCAAATACAGTATGTACATGCATAGAAATAATTTGATGACGTGGCGCATAAACAGTATGTGCGATGATCGAATGAGTTGCAGAGTGTTACGTACAGGCCATACCAGGATTGAAAGCCCTGGGACAGAATTTATGCATCGTTTTTGCGCTTCAAGCATTGTAAAATAGAAACCTCCTACATTATGTTTTTTTTTCCTTCGCTATTTTTTGTTCTGGACAAAGCTCCAAAATATTGGATTTCAAATCTCTGTGTCATATTACCTGTAGACGGATGAACAGTATTTCGATTCATTCTTCCTCCAAATCAGGGAAATTTTTCCACAATCTCCTATTAAAGAATTATAGCCGGATCTGCATGGCTTTTTAACAAAAGAGATTGGAATATGCAAAGAAGAATAAAGAGAATCAAAAGCATTGCAGTCTGGTCCCCTGTTATGTACCAGATCTGAAACCAGAGAAGAAAAAACCGTCGGATTTGATGCTGCGGGAAAAAGCCCACCCATCTAAACTTTGAAGCCTGAATGCTTTGCCAGAATGGCAGTGCTTGTGTTGCTGCTACTTGCTCTACCGAAGCAGATACAAATAATAGAGGAGAAGCTCTCGGTGGTCAAATTAGGAGCCGATTGGGTGGCAGGAGACAGCATCAGAAAGCAGAAACTTGAAGGGATTTGCTTAGGCTTTTAATGGAGCAGCAAAGATGGAAGCAAAGAGTATCAAATTGATGATTAATCTGCTAGAAAGCCATGATGGATCTTTTCTTATACCTCTCAAAAGCTCTGAAGCCCAGATTCTTCATCTGCCATACAGTTTTGGAGAAGAGATATGTGCCCTAGCCCGTGTTCACGATTCTAGAAGAGCCGGTTTGCTCTTTTTGCCCAAAACGATGCCTCAAATGAAAAAATCCAAATTAAAGGGCTTCAGCCAGTGCATAGATGCACAAGGCAGCAAAAAGAATGGGACTGCTCTGTGCCCAGGTATGGCGGCGCTAGTAGATTGCCCGGTTCATCTTGCCGCGCACGTGGTTCTCCGTGCCGCGGATTTCAGAAACAAAATCAAATATGGTTGATTGACGACGGGGAGAAAATGAGAATTATTTTTAGGCGGACGGAAAAAATCAAACTGCTTTATATATGTTTAGATAATCAGCTACATGTGCGTGAATAAAGAATGATTTCTCAATTAGGTATACTGTGATCTAGTGTCACTGCAATGGATATCTATAAGAGTATAACATGAATGAATAGTCTAGTAATGAAATGTATGTATCGATCAGTATAGTGAAATAAAGAAATGAGTAGTCATGGATTCTAAAAGAGTTCCAACCATTGGGGAACTCATCACCACGAATGTAATAGTGGGACTTCCACAGGACGGATGAGCAAGTGGAACTAGTTCCACATGCTCTTCTTACCAAAGCAAGATCCAACATCAGTCCTCAAATAGAATTTTTGTTGAGGCTTACCTCGATTTCCTATGGCAACGTCATGCATGCACCAACAACGATGCCATCAACTCCAACTTCGACGGAAAGCGGCGCATGCTACAACCACCAGCCGATATCTCGTGAGTCTTAGATCCGACACGGATTATGCAGGCCAGCCATCATGCAGCAAGGTTCAGGCTAGATGCAACCTAGGAATAAGGATGTGCATATAGGCATGATAGGACGGCTTCACCTACGGTTATAATGGGAACATTACCATTCCTTATGCCGAGATGGATGGCAAGCCTTAGGCATGATAGATTTTTCCTTCTTCATTTTTCTTCGTCAAAGGGGGTGGTCCCTTCAACCACAACATATAAATTGTCTTGTAAATATTGATGTCTGCCAGAAGCGCTTACTTTGGCGGCTGCAGCTTCTTTTAAGGGCTGTTACAGGCCCATGTTCTTGTTGTGATATGTGTTTTCTAGTTGCACTGCTAGGCCCTATAGGCTACGGTCTACCGAGGACCAATGTCGTGCCTGCTTATGTATTATATCTACAATGTCACTTTTTTACTGACTATGGTCCTAAATGATGATCCTGTACGATCTATATATGTATCTTTTATATCACCGACCTGAGTCCGTCCAATCTTCCTTTAACTCTCCTTGTACTTAACTATCTAACGCCAATGCTGAGGATAACATAACTCGTTATGTTCCCTTCCATATAATGTTGCTCAAACTAATTACCGTTCAACTCTCGCATAGTTATGAATTGCACATTACGCGTCATTTTAAACTTGACCACTTTAAACATGACAACTTTTGTGTGACTTATAACTTCGTGTTACCTCTTAAAGGTGGGTAGACTTGCCTTCGACATGCCATGTGTTGGCCCAAAGCAAGAACAGCCTTGATGCTGAGGACAACATCATTTTTCAAGGTGGGGAGAATGTGACGTTCCACGTATTTATACGCCTTTTGGGTATAATTACATGACACGTCACTATGAATAATTAATGGTGCATTAATTATTCATAAGCCAAGGGTAGCTATGTTAATCATTAATTATAAAGGTGGAAACCTAACCCTAAACCCTAATTCGAATTTAGGGAACCTAATATTAAAAGGGATTAAAATATTAAATTAGTTAATATTAACTAACCTAGAGTTGCCACGTGGCCCAAATCAATTGGGCAAGGCAAGCTTGTCAATTTGGGACACCAAAATTGGGGCTTCCACCCCAATTTGCCCAATCTGAATTGGGGGAGGGATTGGTGGAGGAAGAGCTGCTGTTCAACCCTGCCCCAACCAGAAGGATGCCATAGCATGTTTCAACCTATCTGCAGAGTGTGCACGGGAGTGGCGGATGGAGTGGACTACCCTAGCCATTGTTCTATGCCCGCCAATGCCATGTTATACTTATGTATGCTGTGATCCAGAGGCCTTGACTGTCAGTCGACCCCCATGAGCCTGAGCTTGGGGTAGAGCCCTTATCTATGGTGCATTTCCTTTGTTATGTTGATATTCTGTTGTTAGTTCTATTGATGATGATGGGCCACCCTTCGTGGTGGTATATTATTTATTAGTATTGTTGCCAGGTGCTAATATGTATGTACGCTTCCACTGTATAGGATTCCCATAAAAGGCGTGGGACAAATGACACCTTTGTGTCCTTCACCCGGACACTTGGCCATCACAAGTGGTCCGAGTCAGACGGAGGGCCCTTCTGTGGTGATGGAGTTGTCATGGGAGGGAAATTTCCCGTATTTATATGACGGGAGCATCATATGGATTCGGGGAGCGTCACAATTGAGATTATAAAAGGATTATAAAATGGATTCGCGTGAGCGTCACAAAAACAGGGCCGGCTTTTCCGCCGCCTAGTTTTTTTGGTTCTAAGCGGCTGGAGGAGCGTTTTTCGTGGCGATTTTTGGCGCGGATCATCCTTGCGGTCCTTTCCAAGCTTCAAGCAAGCATCCAAAGGTATTTCAATGGATCAATCAACTCTATTTTTGAATTAGGCTTGTTGTTTGATAGATTTAGGGCTTCTTGTTTTTTCTTGTTTGTTTTCAATCCATCCCATTTCTATTCTCCTCTTCTTTCCATCCTTGTTTTTTTTCAATCCATTTCGCCTCTTCTTAGTATGAATCGAATCCTCCTCCTTCTTCTTCCAATCTTCTTCCAATCATTGGTTTTTTCCTTCTAATCTTCCGTTCTTCCAATCTTCTATTCATTTTCTTCTTCTTCTTCTTCTTCTTCTTCATCACTTTCTCCTTCTATTCAATCTTTCTTTCCTATCTCCCCTTTCTATTTCTTCTTCTTCTTCCTCTTCTTCTTCCTCTTCTATTTTTTTTTTCATGGAAGAAGAGGGACGTCGTTGATAGACGAGGCCCATTCTTCTTCTATTTTTTATTACAAGAAGGGGACGTCGTTGAAAGACGAGGCCCCTTCTATTTTCTTCTTCTTCTTCTTCTTCTTCCTCTTCTATTTTTTTTTCCATGGAAGAAGAGGGACGTCGTTGAAAGACGAGGCCCATTCTTCTTCTATTTTTTATTACTAGAAGGGGACGTCGTTGAAAGACGAGGCCCCTTCTTTTTATATTCTCCCCTTTTTTTTTTACATGTCAATATATAGTTCTTTTTAATTAACAATGTAAATAGTTTTAATGTCAATGATCTTTTTAATGTGAATGGTCTTTTTGTTTTGTTTTTTTTTTTATTTATGTAAGTTTTCTAATTATTGAATGCCTTTATTTTTTTGCATGTACACTAATAACAAAATGCGTTGTTCTTGGAAATCGATTTTTTTTTCGTAGACATTCTAGGTAAGAATTTGAGTTTGAGTAGGAGAATAAAATTTTAATGTTTTATTTAGGTTAAAAAAAAACTTGGGGAGACTTGGACAAGGGCATGGTCGACTCCACCTTGAGTGGAGGGGACTAGGTGTTCCGGGTCCAAGCTCACCGTTTACTCTTGTAATTTTATTGATTAATGTATTTAGTTTCATAAAAATTGGGGAGACTTGGACAAGGGCATGGTCGGCTCCGCCTTGAGTGGAGAGGACTAGGTGTTCCGGGTCCAAGCTCACTGCCTACTCTTGTTTATTTTTTTTTATTAATATATCAATAAATAGAAATCTTTACGGGATTGGACAAGGGCATGGTCGGCTCCACCTTGAGTGGAGAGGACTTGGTGTACCGGGTCCATTCTCTATTTAATTTATTACCTTCACCAACGGCATGGACAAGGGCATGGTTGGCTCCACCTTGAGTGGAGAAGACCGGGTCTACCGGGTCCATAGCACCTGTTTTTTTATATCTTGTTTGTTTCTTCAGATTTTAAACAAAAAAGAAAAATAAAAGGCTGAGTCAGTTAGGGTTTTGAAAAAAATTGCATTATTGATTTTCGGGTTTCTAGTTAAGAATGTTGTTTTTTAAAAATGTTAGGGATGTCAAAGAAACACTAATGTGGAGTGGTTAAGAGCA
Source organism: Isoetes taiwanensis (assembly GCA_021234155.1). Classification (NCBI taxonomy): domain Eukaryota; kingdom Viridiplantae; phylum Streptophyta; class Lycopodiopsida; order Isoetales; family Isoetaceae; genus Isoetes; species Isoetes taiwanensis. The sequence continues at coordinate 7,253,378 of JAJEKV010000064.1, read as the reverse complement.
AGAAAAAATTTCAATAGTTGGTTTAAAAAAAAAAATTAAAAGGGAAACTAACTCTTAAGAAAGTAGGTAAAGATTCATAATGAAGGTTTGAAAAAAGTCACAAAGCAAGATTAATGAATCTAAATTGGTTTGTAGGTATGGCCCTGAGTGTGAAGACACAAATGCTTAGTGAGATTAGACGCGTGCTCATAAATGAGATATGTGCTAACGAAAGTCCTGACCGAGAGATGCAAACTGGTCAACGTGTCGACCATTTTGTCAGACATGTGAAAAGGAAGTGCCAATTTGAGTTAGCACAAAAATGGCCAGGTCAAGAAGAAATGTTGACTTCTCTCCTTGACACACATGTAAAGTCAATGATTGGAAACCCCATGGAGGAACCCAAGACATGTTTGAAGCATTCGGTCTGCGCTTAAAAGTCCCAATGCCGAGGCTCGTGTCAAGGAATGGGTAGCTTCATGGAATTCCTCAAAGAAGCGGCGTCGCGCAGATCACAAGAACATCATTGCGGATCTCAATGCACGTCGGTTGAGGTAATTAAAAATGCTCGCGCATCGGGGGAAGCTCTAGTGGAGCGAGGGGCCTAGCAAGCCCCACTTTTCTTTGGAGAATCACATGAACACATCAATCTTTGTTGATCCCATACCCGTAGAGGCCGTGGATGTGATACACCTTATTGAGGAGAAACCAACACATCGCATCGTATCAAATCAAGATCAATGGAACACAACACTTCCAAGATGATGAGCTATACAAAGGATGGGGTTTCAAGGGCAAAGATAGGGGCGTAGACGTATGAGATGGCTCAAAGATACATACGCTTCAAGAGCCCGCATCCTGCTTTGGCTACATCCATTGGACTTGCATATGAAGTTGCTAGCTCTAGTGGGGATACCATAGGGCCAATGGTGATTCTACCTTTCATGAATGGAGAGACACTTGCACACTTGTTTGACTATTTACCTAATAACTTGTCACGTTTTAGAAGATGGTCAAATGCAATTGCTAGAGAGCCAAGAAGAAGAACCGACAAACACATAGGCTGAACTTAGGAGCAAAATCACGAGTTGTATATCAAGATGTTCCGGAGATAGCTCTTGCCCTAGCGTAAGGTGTCGTTGAGATCCACAAAGGCCACTTCACTCACACAAAGCTTAATTGCAAGAGAGTCAAATTATATTTTGATGATGAGTACCAAAATGTGTGGGTGGCCATTGGTGATTGGGACAATGCAATTCATTTTTACGCCAAAGAGCGTCGTCCCTTGTTGAAGTGTCGGTTACTTACTTTTTCGGATGGACAAGCAAAATATCCATGGTTAGAGGAAACCGTGTTTGAGAAATCAAAGGATGATGATCGTGTATGGGGACACGAAATTCATGATGTCTATGCATTGGGATATATTTATGAGATGCTTCGGATTTCGCAAGAAGCTATCACGACGAATGGAGTGGTTTAATAATAACAACAATGCCCAATGGATTAATCCAACCCATATGTACCAACGACATCTTGACAAGTTGGAGGAGCAAAAACAAGAATGATGTGCCTACGTGAAGACGTATTCTCATCACGACCCAAAGCTTCGGGTTGTTGAAGCCTTACAAAGTGTTGGAATATCTTCTACCATGGTTGTGAGACAAAGACGACACATGTAGTGCATGGATGCCTTGGAGATGTCAAAATTGTTGTTGTCAGAACTCAAAGAATGAATACAATATTGTATATCTTGCCATGTTTAAGAGTATTAAATTTTTTTAATTGTCTAATAACCAAATATATAAAGACACTTTTAATTATTCAAATCCCAATGTTTTGTAATGAACTTCCCATGTTGCTAACATTTGTTGCTTTCCTACTATGTTATTCATCGCACTCCATATAAATAACTTGCAAGTTTTTGCACATGTCCAGCAACCATGGGATACGGCACGATGGCATATCTATTGTTCACAACTTTACTTCTCGCGTGGCTTGGTAGCCTTATTGACAGCCCTAAACCTGCAAAGGCCTTTAAGAGGCGAAGTTGGTCGTTCAGGTTTAGCTCGCCACCACCGCCACCTCCACCATTGTGCGGATTTGGTATGGATTATTTTCTAGGATAAAATGTAAGTTAACCATTTATTTTTAACGTTCTAAGGGCCATTTCCCACTCGCCATTAGGTTAAGTTAGTTTAACTAGTTCGTTATCTCTTAACTTAACAAGAAATAAGTTGTGATTTCCCATTAAGATCGTTAAGTTAGGACTAACTTAACGGATCACAAAAATATGCATTCCCACTATACACATTAAGAACTGCTTAGGTTAAATTCAAAAAGTGAATCTAACCCAATTTTAAAGATGAGTTTGTGCTTCCCATTAGTAATTAAGTGATTTGGTTAGGTTAGGGATAACTATGTTTATTTCTTACTTTCAGTTAAGAAATACCGTTAAGTTAAAAATAGCTTAAGTGGTTCTTTGAGTTTTGGCTACACTATTGCTCTATATTATCAAGCTTATGGTGCATATTTTTATAGAGGGAAGCATACACGCAATATGCTACAACTGTGTAATGTTAAGATTGCTTGGCATGCGCTTAACAAGGGCAAACCGTGGCACCAAACAAATTCAACTTTTGTATGGTCATTGTCTAATATAAAGCTACTGTTCATTTGAGAATGGGCGAAGTACTGCTTATGGGCCGTTGCATGGAACGCTAGACACTGTTCATATCCATGTGTGCTTAAGGTCTATATGCAAAATATCTAGTGTTCCATAGTGCGCTTAAGGTCTATATGCAAAATACCTTAAGTGTTCCATAGTGCACAAGGTCTATATGCAAATTACTTCCAGCATTCAGGCTAGTGAAATCCTTTTCAAATCGATGGAAATGGTTTGGATGGTTCAATGGTTCGGATAAAATTCAATGGTTCGGATAAGAAATCACTATTCAAAAGTGATCGACTCAATCACCGCTCACATATTGGGCGAAAAATATAAGCAGCACTCTCAATCGGCATCAAATCTTCGCCTGCCTACAAACCGAATCGAATGCTCTTATTTTTTTAGATCAGTCACTGAGATTTTCAGTTTTTCCCTCTTCAATTGCCGTTGATGTCTTCATCTACCTTGTAAACTTTTAAATCCAATGCTAACCATTACGTTTTCTGTGTTATCTCAGCAAATTACCTAGGTTCCATATTTATCTAGGTAGTTATTTATTTATAGAGTATGTGACTCTGTACAGAGCAAGCAACTCTAGTTGCAATATATACACATAATATGTGACTCTGCACAGAGAATAGCATGCAACACTAGTTTCAAATATAACATGACACATTCCATCACCAGCTTGTTCATCTTGTAGACAATAATAAACACAGATGACTTACACAGATGGTACACACACGGACTTACACAAATGGCCAGTTTAGAACATGGCATGCAACATGTGTAACAGTACCTGAAATTTTCCTGAGAATACAAACTTGAGGAGGAAAGAATATTTAAAGACATGAAACCAATACACAATACATTCAGCCGAGTCAGTCATTTCTAATTTAACCAGTTGAAGTTATTCACTTATCTGCTTACATGTTTAACAACGTGAGATCATTTCCACTAAACTAGAATAATTTTTTACATCAGATTTCATAGCAAGCTGCCCATTTTTCTCATTGCTGGCTGTTAGGCTGGAGAACGAGGTTATGTCTGCTTGCCATAGACCCTGCCTCTTAGCTACTTTTTGCTGGAGGATGCTCCTCCATTTGTGAGACAGTTCATGGATAAAGCTACACACTAATTTATTACTTTAACAAGATAGGCAGAGAACACAAAGCTGAACATTACATTAAACACCTAAACAGCAAAAGAAAGCATAAACCTTATATCCACAAGAGTGAAAGAATTTGAACATACCGAAATGAATAAACTGCTTGCTATATACAAATGCAGCATCGAGAGAGACATAAGTCTTATTATAGATCTGCCTTAATCCAGACATCCTGTCTTACAAATTTACAAATGCATGGCAAAATCTGAAAGAGCATAGTAGAATTTCAGAAATTCAAGACAAGATACTCGGCAATGGACTTCCTTAGTTCTTCTCCTAAAATGCAAAACTCTGATTCCTCAAGAGGACCTTCTGCTGTTGCTGCTGCTGATGTATTTGAAACCCTAGAAACCTTTTCAGCATGCTTGGCCAATCTATGAGATTCAAGCTCTTCCAATTCTGCATTTATATCAGCTTCACCAATATCAATCAGTAGATTATGCAATATACAACATGAATGGGCAACAATATTGACATAAATTGGCTTCATCTTCATTTTTTTTTCCAAAACCCCAAACTTCCTTTTCAATAGACCAAAAGCCTGTTCTATGAAGACGCGAGCCTTCATGAGCTCTTTGTTGAACTCACGTTCTACCACAGATTGTTGTTGTCCTATCTTATCTAGATATGAAACGAGAAGCCATGGACTGCATGTATAACCCTTATCTGCCAAAATAAGAGGCCGTACTTGCTGAGTAAAATTGATGGTAATTATTGGTTCCTGCATGATTTCACAAGCCTGAATTCTTTGACGGATGCCCGAGTTTTTCCAAACTCTTGAATCATGAACACTACCAGGATATCCGCAATTAATATCAAGAAACCTACGGTTAGTATCACAGATGGCCTACAAAATTATGCTAAATCTCTGCTTCCTATCATAGTAATCAGCTCCAGTTGGGCCAGTAGGTTGCAGAATTTCGAAGTGTGTGCAATCAAGAACACCACAAACATTAGGCACCTTTGAAACAAGGGCAAAAGCACTGATGACTCGTTGTATATCCTCACCAACAGGAAACTTTATTACATCACCAAACTTACAGCAGATTGCTTTGCATGTCTCCATACAAATTCTATGAGCAGTACTAACACCAATTCCAAACTTCTCTGAAATGACTAAGAAGTCAACACCCCGAAACGCATCCAACACGAACATGCACTGAAATAGCATCACGGAAGTTAGTATCAGCTTTCTTAATATCACTTTCCAAGCTTGTACAAAACCAAAGAAATGTGTTCCTCTTCATTCGGAAGATCTGATTCCACCTTGAATCGTCATAATATCCCAACATAAACTTGTCAAACCAAGTGAAACTCCTCGGCTTCACCCACCATCTATTTTCTAACGTGGACTCATGTCTTACAACCGAATTGGCATCCTCAACATGATATTGAACTAGCTGCCTATCTTCCTCTTCATAATCTTCCATCCTATTATTCAAACTTTCCTCAAAACAAATTTGTTGGCCCCTACAAATCATGGGTAATGTTTGCCCTGCTAGCATCATAATTGTCTGCTCTACACTCATCCTTAAAAACCTTAAAAGTACTAATCTATTCTACCTAATATCATGCCCTTGTCAAACTCCAACCTATATTCCGCAACCATATAAAAGCTTAATGAGAAGAACCTGCAACAAACATTCATCAATTAAAATCCAAATAAAACATAGTTTAACATTTCATGAGAGTTTTAGATATTTGCTTGTTATTTAATATCTATTGTAATAGGATTTGTATGGTAGGGACTTCTTGATAATCTCTAATGTAGCATAAAAATGTCTGTAGCTTGCTCACAAATACTTAGGTCTTGGCTTTTGGCCAAAGGAGTTTGCACAGCAGCATATTTAGTTAATCGAGCACTTACAGTAGCTTTGAAAAATCAAACACCATTTCATCCTTTGTTTGGCAGGAAACATAATGTGGAAAATATCAGGGTTTTTGGTTCTTTGGCTTATTCAGGCATACCTATCGAGTTGCTCAAGAAACAGGGAAAGCTTGCTGATCGAGCTGTCAAGTGCATAATTTTAGGTTATTCAACCATGCAGAAAGCTTGGAATGTCTATACTAGGCAAGTTTAAAATGCCAGAAGTGAAAATTTTATGGAGGATGCTGAATATGATAGCCATGATCAGCCTGCTCATCTTCAATTTTGAGCAGAACTGATTCTGCATCTGTTTTAGCATCTCGTCTCACATCATCTTCTAGCATGTCTACTGAGCAGGGATCTTGTCACACCATAGGTTTTGATTTCTGTGCCGAGGGGAGTCTTCTGTTTTATCTTCTACTTCTAGTAGTGAGCCTACTGATCAACATTTAGCTGGCAGATGTCTTTTTTATAGAAGAGCAAACCTTTTCTTGATGGCTAAAGTCCTTGACCATCATGATCCACACTTATATTCCAAGCAGCTCTGTCTAAGGAATGGTGAGAAGATATGCATGCTGAATTGCTTATGCTCTCCAAACAAGATACTTGGCAGCTTATTCCTAGACCTAAACATCCTAACATTGTTGATAACAAATAGGCGTATAGGGTACTATGGCTACTTGATAATAAAGCTTATTGTACAGGAGAAGCTTGTATGGTCTTAAGCCGACTCCTAGGTATTGGCATCACAGGTTAGACGAGGTCTGGGGCTGATCCCTGTCTATATTACAAGGATATAAACAGAAAATCTGCACTCTTATTCATGCTTTGAAACAGTCTCAGTAGCAAGCAAACCCAGAACTATTTTCGTTACTGATGCAGATCATGCTTGAAATGATCCAGATCTCAGAAAGTCTACATGTCTATTTTTATGCTTGCACCAGTCTTATTACTTGGACATCTAAAAAGCAGATTACAGTTCCATTAAGGCTGAGTTGAGCTTTCTGCTGACCCCCAGGAAATGCTTTGGCCGCGTATCATTTTTAGGATCTTCAGCTACCACTCAAAATAGTCAAACTCCATCTTGATAATTCTGGGGTCGTTGAACTTGTTAAAGACCGCAAATTCCATCCTGATAACAAGCATCTCGATCTTAAGGCTTGCTTTGCAAGAGAACAGATAATGCTTCAGCTCTGGACCTTCTTGATGGCATGACAAAACCTCTTATTGGCTCCAAATTTTCCAGTTCCCCAAACTTGGCATGGGCATCTATGATTGCATTCCAAGTATACTTACTTGTGCAGTGCAACACAGTTGTATGGTATGCAACAGTGCAACAATGCATTTTCAAACATATTGAAAATACAAAGGATGAACACCATAAGAAGCTTCTTATTGGTCTCTGCAAGATGGCTTTGGAGACATGTAGATGTCCTTAATACAGAGAGGCGAATTTGGAGCTAATATACCTATGCATGCATGTCCTTGGCATTATACAGTTTACATGGAAAGGAAAAAAATAAGCTATGACCAAACTAAAGACTACTGTCACCAAATGAAATACTATTGTCACCTCTCATTGAGAAGGTACGCCCAATCTTCCGCCATGCTGTTGCAATGGTCCTAAAGTTCTTGTTGAATTCCCTTTGTTGTTGCAGCTTTTCCTGCTCAATCTCCAACATTGCTTCAACCAGTTCCTTTCGCTCTTCTTTTGTTTTTGTCAAAGCTTCTATCAAGTTGGTGTTTGCTTCTAATATAGTGGCAACCATTGTATTTCCAGCAGTTTTCCTCCTCCTTCCAGATGAGCCTGCCTCTCCGTTGCCTTGTGGATGATGCTCAATTGCTTGGTCAATATGCAATGGCTTCTTCACACTTGTATCAACCAGATTAGGTGGATTCACATTCGGCCTTGATGACTGAAATGAGTCCATGGCATCAAATATGACATGGTGCAAATTTGGGAGCTTACGTTGCTTTCTTTCATCACTTGAAAGAGAAAAGAAATCAGGATTTCCCGTGTGCTTCTGAAAATCTTTTACTGTTTTGTAATCTCCAATCAAGTTCTCCCACTTGTTTCTACAACCTTCTCCATCCCTATCGTTGTAGCCATGTTGTTGCATCTCATCAGCTATCTTCTTCCACTTTATGTTAGCATACTCCATCTTCTCCCTGGAATGTTTCCGCTCATACATCAACCACTCCCTCTTCTTCAACTCAACAAGCAACAATGCTTCATCAAGTTGCCAATTTCTACATCTCTTTCTCTTTCCACTTACACTTGGAGATGGACCGGTCATATCAACCTCAATTTCTTGCAATTCTTGCTCTTCTTCATCAACTTTTTGCTGTGATTGCACCAGCAAATAAGGCAATGAATCTATATTATGCATGCATGTATTAAATAAAATAAAAACAAAGAAAGTACCTGTGCATGTATGGCAAATTGCTCGTGCTCTGAAGATTCCGAATCAAGATTTACAACCTGCAATAGGAGTGATAATGCAAAACAATCAATGCAATCATACTAAGCCTTGAGCTGTCTCCATTAGAGCCTAGTACAAAAGTAATGCACCTCAGTTCTTTTAAATCTACAACAGACCATTGACATTATTAAATTTAACATCTTCTAATGCATCAAGCTGTATGTACCAGACAGTAAAGACATCCATACATTCTATATGTTTTGAGATTATAAACTTAACATCTTCCAATGCACCAAACGGTGTACCAGATTGAGCTAAAAAGTCCATACATTCCATATATTGTGCCAAAGAGCTTGATAAAATCAGAATTTTGCATTGTGGTAATGAGTCACAATGAGACTGATTAGAAACTTCCTTTACTTGCTAAATTTGGATAATGCCTCGCTTGCTTAAGTTTGTTTTATAGCTAAAAACCTAAACCGTGATCATACCAGGATCATACAAAAATGTAGTATTGAAATGCACCTCTTTATCTGCTGCATTGTTGAAACACACTCCCTTATTTGCAGATTTGTTTCGGAGTCTTCCAAAGCAGCCACGACTGCCATTGTTAGAAGGAATGTGGCTTCCTCCCTTCGCCATTCTCAGATCGTCGGAGTTAGTAAGTGGACAGCTTTCTCATTTGGCATGGTTACGTTAAGGCACGTTAAGGCTTAACCAAAAATAAATAAATTAAATGGACCTCCCTAAGGTCACTTTAATTTTACATTGTTTCGGTTAAGAAAAAAAAATTCAGTTAAAATTTTAACTTAACTATTGCTAGTATGAAAGTCCTTTTTTTTAAGTTAATTATAACTAAAACTTAACTGAAAGCTAACTAAACTATAATATCTTAAGCGTCAGTGGGAAATCAACAATCAGTTATATGCCCTATTTAACCTAACTTAATGGCGAGTGGGAAATGGCCCTAATGTTTTTAAATGTAGCGTGTAAATGCGGTTGCGTCCTTCTTTTCCTATGCATAATGTTCGTCGTCGTGGTTGTGGGCGGATCTTCTTCTCATGAAAGACGAAGAGTCGGAAAAGGACCTCGCGTCGAGGAGGAAGACGAAGAGCAGGGAACTCCGAGATATCAACGAGGCGATAACCCTGAAGATAGGTGGAATGCCTTGCACATCGGGATGACGCCCGCAGAAAGGGAGATTGCGCGCCAGGCTGTTGAACAAAGTAGGCGGAGGTCTGGCGCCTATGACCCTCCACGTCATAGCTCATACACTCCTTCAGAATTCAATCTTGGGCGCCTTCCCGAGGACGAGGAGATTCAACCCGCACGAATGAGCACCGACCGTCGTTCACGTCGGAGTGGACGCAATTCCTCTTCAAGCTCTATTAAAGATCGTGCACCACCTGCACCACCTCCACGTCGGCATGTCTTTGAATATGAGTGAGTTCATCTTGAATTATGCCCTTTTTTGTTCACTAACACATATTCATATGTTAGTCGTATGTTGAGTGTAGTAACAAGAAGGTGCCGCGCCACAACACTGCAGATGGCGACAATTTTTGGAAGATGGCTAATAGTGTCACAAATAGCATTTGCCAAAACGTCCACAAGGGTGAATGGAACTCGGGAGCCTATGATGAGGAAAAAAAGAGGATCAAGGCGATTTTAGAAGCAGAATATCCCGAGCTCAAGTCAGGAGAGATCTCATGGAGGGAGGTTTGTTCAAGACAGGGTAAACATGTTAAAGCCACCAGGTATTAGGCTCTTTCGTTCTTCATTATAACCTCATTGTACTCATATTTTATTTATATTTTGCAGAGGTAATCAGAAGAAGTAGCTGAAAGATCTTGCCAAAGCTACAGGAGTCTCGATAGAGGAAGTGGCACAACCTATCTGGTTGACTCATGAGGCATTTCAAGTACATCATCTCTCCCATGAGTCGTATAATTAGATGACGCCATGTGGACTAAGTCCTTGTATTGCATTGTAGTGTTTGAAGGCCAACATATTATCAAAGAAAGGGGAAGCTAGAACAAAGCAAGCTTTGGACGCGAGGTACGAAGAAGCCAGTGGCAGCTATAGTTCCAATAAGACTGGGTCTGGCGGTTATGGCTTTCTGGATAAACTATTTGTAAGTATAAATTTGGTTTATAATGTAGGTTCTCGAGTTGAACACTAACATTAGTTTTGGTGCTCATTCTCAATAGAAGTCATTTGTCGGCCGCCCCGCTGCTAAAGATGACCACGAAAGGGCCTTCAAAAAAGGCAGTCATGCGGCCATCCAGTACGCCGCTGCGCGTGAACGGGGGGAAGTGCGTATCATTCATTAGATAATTATTTGTGACTACAATGAACTAATTGTTGCGATACAATATAATGCAGGTAGATGAAGACGAAGGCACAGTTCAATGCCGTCCCAGAAGGTAGACGAAGACGTAGGACAGTTCAATGCCGTCCCAGAAGACACAACTGAGTCCGTGCATCCATAACCTCCTGGAGGTATGACCCCAACAAACCCACTGACGCCGTATTCAACAACTCATGCAACGGTTGGCCAGGCACTAGTAATCGAACATACCGCTCTCTGATATGGGCAAACGCTGGGCAGATCTAGAGGGCATGACATTCATCCTCAATGGCGCCCTGGTGGCAACACTGGCAAAGCCTTTGCTCTCGTGCTTCCCGAGCCCAACGTCCTGTCTCAATACGAAGGCGATGTGCACCCGTGCGAATGGAAGCTATAAGTCTGCGCTTCTTTATGGGCAACTGGGTGTATAAGTACTGGTGTGGGCTTCTCGTGAGCCTGGGATTGACTTGCTGCTGATAGTGTGCCAGCTTAACGTGCATCAGAGCATCTGCATCCCAGAGCTTGCGAAGGAAAGTAGCATCTAGGTTCAACTTAAGTGCCTTGTGATCTTTCTTTATTTTTACATGTACACATCTGTTTGCCTGTACACCCCATCGTGAGAATCACTGAGGTTGCTTGTCCTTCCAGCAGGCTTTCAGGCGTTGGGGACCCATCGCCATGGCCAAAGCAAGGTTGGGCAAACGTGTATCACCCATAGTGACCACCTTCTGAAAGTAAATGATATGGCGTTCCAATGCAACCCGTTGAAGGGGCAGAAAACCTGTCTCCTGGAGTAGGATCTGGTATGCAACTGTGGACTTTACCACAAGGGCTCGTGCCAAGAAGGCTTTCTGCACCTGCTCGAGGTCATTCCAGGTGTTAAGAGATATCACCGGACCCCATACTTCTTCTGCCCCATATAAAAGGACCGGCTCGACCAATGCCCGAAATAAGTGTGACTGGTGGCCTGGGGCATACAACTCTGCCTTGTGGCTGTTGTTCTGCATGGCGTAGAGTGCTTTCCAACCTGCCGTGAGCCGCAACCTGATGGCAGCATCCCAATGGGTGGTAGTAGAGAACTCGATCCCCAAGTACTTGTAGGTCGGAGCCACCTCTACATCCTGTCCCTGGTAAGTGAATGAGGGAAGCCTTGGCTGACGGGATGACGAGACTAGCAGTGCTAGACCTATATCATCATGGGCTCTTCATGTAAGTTTGAAATGAGAAGGTATCTAATGCTTCTATCCATTGTTCTTGGTCATTCAAGTTGCATCCCAACTTGTAAATTGTGAGAGCACAATAGCCGGATTGAAAGAATGTCTTATCATGTCAAGGATATTCCATAAAGTGATTGACAAGGACTAGGAGGAAGAAGCATGCATAATGCCAGTTACCAACTCTGTTGAATCCGATCCTTAGGTTGGGTGAGCTCTCGTGTCTTCTCTTTTCCTTTTTGTTTTTGTTTGTTGTCTCTTATTGTTGCCCGATGCATAGTCCAATGGGTTGTAATGATCACTGCAGCAATAAAGAAATAGGGAGTGCTGGGTCCCATTAGTTGAACATGGAAAATGATATATTATATAGTGGAAGGAAAAAAATGGTGATAATAAGGACACAAGTAACGATAATAAACCCCATGTGAAATCAAAAGTAAGAATGTACATGATTCCTTTGTTCCATTTTTCCCTATGCGGTTGGTGTCTTTTGGGAAATGGGAAAGGACCCAAATATGGCAAAAAAGGGAAGGGAAAAACCGTTGGGTACACAAAAAATTGTGGCAAAGAAAAAGCAAGGGCAGAAACATGCGAAGAGGGAAGGTTTGGGAGTAATAAATTGGAATAAATTGAATGTGGGCATGGCATGCAGGCTAAAGATTTTCCAAATAAGTAGACAACGCTATTTTTTGCGCAGGTGGAGCTGTCAAGGTTACCTAAAGCATGTACGTGGAAAGGTGGCAAAATTGACCGGCGAAGAAAGCGAGCACTTGACCGTCAGGCATAGGAACCGGAAAACGAGTTCCCGGCAGGCTTAAAATTCTCCGCTAATGCTGGCAGATGCAAGTTGAAAGATGTCTGGGTTCACAGGGGCAAGTTTGCGGTACCCAAAATGCAGGGCTAAAAAAGTCTTCAAATCAAATTGGGAATACAAGGCTAAAAATCAAATACAACTGGCCACTCACAATCGGACAAAACGCGAAGCAGAAACACGGCCCCCGAGAATTATATGCATAAGTAAATGCTGTGCAAAACCCCAAAACCGGAGATCATTATTAAATCATTGCAATATAAAAAAAATGGTGGAGGTGGGGGTGGGCCCGGGCCCGGCGGGGAGGAGATAAACGGGGTTGCCGAATAATAAAGATAGAGAGGTAGATAGATAGATAAAATTTTAACGTCAACGGATGAGGGGCCGTTTCCGTTGGGCAGAAACAGGGGTCCATAAATGAAGGAAGGGGGGGCACCAAATTGCGTTGTGTTTTGTAATTAAGCTGTCCGCGCATCGGCCTACATGCCGTCGTCATTCTCGCCGCCTTCCTTGCTTTCCAAACAAATACACTCTCCCGGTTCTTCCTTCACAAGCTCCGGCTCCTTCTCTCCTCTCTTATCCCGCCCCAAGGTACCTTCTGCATCCTTCCCTTTGTTTTTCTCCACCCTTTTGCTTTGGTGTTTTTCTCTGCTCATGACGCGTTTTTTTTTTATTCACAGTTTCTTTTGCAGTTCGGTTTTTGCAGGTAATCGGTTTGTTCCGTGGTCCTTATCGACATTGGCAATGGCATCCCGCTGGTTCTTTCAGATCCGAATTCAACTCGCCTTGCCTCTCCATTGTGTGTACATCGGCTTCATGATCACCTTGTAAGACCTTAAGTACTGGTCTTTCCTTCCTCGGCTTGTTCCAAAAAAAAAAACCCACAGAAAACAGCACAGGTGCTCCTGCTGCCATCGCCAAATGCTTAAAACTGGAGCATGCCGGAGAAGGCAAGACCCGTATTGTATGGGTCTTACAAGGAGGTTATGACGCGGATGTACATGACATGACATCTGCATCTGCCACCCCCTCCCGCATTTGGTCCTCCACCGCACCTCCGGTCAGTTGTTTTTTGAATTCTAACCTTTTTTTAATGCCGCTTTCAAATGCCTTTTGGTTTTTGTTTCAGATCTGATGCCAGGATTTTCCTCACTCTGTCGCACTTATAAAGCATTACGACATGCTGCCTCAATATTTGGCTTTGTATTTACCGTTCTGCCAATAACAGAGCCTTCATTCCGCTGGCCTGCGTCCAGGTGCAGTGCCTTCCATGTCTGGGATCACAGCTTCGAAGAAAGCTTATTTTATCATAAACTATTGCATATGGTCTTTGATTGATACAGATTGAGAAAGGACAACACCCAATGTTGTTTACTTTAATGTGCTTAGATGATTTTAAGGTCGTCAATCCAATAGTTGAAAATTATTACCAAAGCTAAGGTTAAGCATGGTATATCCCCCGTTCTAGGTGCTTCGAACATTTTTAATGAAATGCATGTTTCACTACCTAACCACCATTCAAAGTGAATTCTTCCTATAATGTCCCGCATGAAACTACTAGATACAAGAACATATGATCATATCACTGCTACATCATGGAACTAGGTATTTTGTACTCCGCTCTCCAATAATCTTTTGATGAATTTTCGTTTTCATGAATGTTTTTTCAACTTTCATCCTCTAACTAGCAATTTTAAATCTAGCCCTCCCCTATCGTTCAATCAAGTCTCTTATTTCCCCGTCAATAAATGGTTCTTAATAATATAGGATAAAATTAGATTTATAGTAAATAAACTTTCTCTACATCATGATAGCCATGCTCTCCATTCTGATAAAACAATTTACATCACAATTTGGTCTACAACCAAGTTCAAAATTGTGAAACTCTGTCGGCATGCCAATTGAAGAGATATGGCTTCCTCTCATTAGGTGATGGGATGAACTTGCTCAACCCTTAGAGATTGTTAGTTTATTTCTCACCACAAGGATAGTCCTTTTAATAACTTTATTGCAAGGGTGCTATGACCTCATGAATTCAAATGAACTAGATTGGCAGTTGCATGGCAAACCATGACCACTAAAAATAGTGTCATGTGTAGAGGTAGCTAGAAAACACTATTATGAGAGAGTCTTACAAGAATCTATGACATTTGTATGACATCTAATACGTACACTGCAAAGATGTTGCAAGAACAACATTGCATGGATTGTCGTATCCAATTTGTAATGGCAGCTTTCTAGTCCTTGCTTAACATATCTCACATCAACAACCATTTGGTGTCATGTCACATTGTAGTATCTACTAAAAAGAAAAAGAAAAAAAGAAATACGAAGGGGCTTTCCCCCCACTTTGACATTATGAATTGTTAGTTTCTTTGTCGTCCAGATGTCATCCAGATAATATCTCCTTTCTATTAAGTTTATTGCAAGAGTGCTATGAATTCATAGATACAAATAATCTAGTGGCAGCTGCACCGGCTAAGCATGGCCACCAATTATATGGCCATGTATATTGGCAACTAAAAGACACTGTGATCTATGACTTATGTGTGATGTCTACTATGTTCATTGCACATATGTCTGCAACCACAACCTTGCACGGATGTCGCATCTAATTTGTGATGGTAGCTTTCTAGTCGTTTATTAACTAGCAGATGACATATCCCATCAACAACTATGTGATGTCATCCCACTACGATGTCTAACGTTTCCACTAGAAAATTTCAAGGTTTTTTCCTATTTTGACTTTGTAACAACCAAGAATGCTTGCAAAAAGTATTTAAGACTTTTCTGCAGGCTTGCCTTTTTCTAAGGTACAATAGTTTCTTGAATTCTAGCCGATCCAGGTTGGACTCCACCTTTGCTAATTTTCAATTTCTTGAATTCTAGCCTATCCACATTGGACTCCACCTTAGCTAAGTTTGGTTTGTGCCAATCAATTTTTATATTTCTACATCTACAACGAAGAAATTTAGAAAATTTAAGCAAATTATCTCTTGCGCTATATGCTCGACTCGACCTCTCTTTTTCGTCCTTTGTTGGGAGCCTTGAAGATCAAGCAACAGTAAACTCCAGTATTTCACAATTGGTTATAGCCATGAAGACCCAACTTTAGCTCGTTAATTGTTACTCCACCTCTTTCATTTGCATTGTATTTATCTAGAACTTGCACTTTTTTTTGTAGGGATTTCAAAGCATATCTAGTTGAAAAGTACATCGGACACTTCCAATCAGATACAGAAGCCCGAATTTTTTCTCTCGAGTGTACTTTTTTCCCAGACGTAGCGGACCCAAATGCTGATGCATTTTGCTAGATGGTAGATCTCTGCAATTGGTCTAAGGCAAATTTAGTTAGTGTCAACTGCACCGACTAAGCATGGCCACCAATTATATATTGGCAACTAAAAGACACTGTGATCTATGACATATGTGTGTGTCTACTATATGTACATTGTGCAGATGTCTGAAAACACAACCTTGTACTGATGTCGCATCTAATTGGTGATGGCAACTTTCTAGTGACTAGTAGATGACATATCCCATCAACACCTACGTGATGTCATCCCATTGTGGCGTCTAATGTTTCCACAAAAAAATTTCAACGACTTGCCAAAGGTATTTAAGACTTTTCAACAGGCTTGGCTTTTTCTGAGGTACAACAGTTTCTTGAATTCTGGCCTATCCACATTGGACTCCACCTCAGCTAATTTTCAATTTCTTGAATTCTAGCCTATCCACATTGGACTCCACCTTAGCTAAATTTTATTATGCCGATATATTTTTATATTACTACATCTAGAACCAATAAATTTAGAAAAAGCAAATTATCTCTCGCGCTAGATGCTCGATTCGACCTCTCTTTTTTTGTCCTTTGTTGGGAGCCTTGACAGGTGTGCCGGAAATAGCTCCAGGTGTCAGATTGAAAAAATATCTCATTTGTTATTCTGCAAAAATGTGAATTCTGCCAGGAACATTGACTTTATTTTGACTTGGTCAGATTGTCAACTTTGAAAGGATTCTACATATTTTTGGGGGCTAGACTTTTGGTCATAGATTCCTTGCATATTAAAGCACCTGCTTGAATTGAAATAGCATCAAACTTCGAGATCGTTTGTGCACGGGATACGTTTTGCTAAGACTGCCTTTTCTTAGTTTTTGAGAACTTACTTGAAACCTGAGTTCTTTGCATTACTTTCGCAAGTTGCTTGCATAGATTGGTTATTTTAAGCAACCTGGAGGTTTTAAACCACTGAGGTTGAAGGTTTGTCAGGAGCATCTTCAACAGCCATATACTCATCCGTGACATGCAACATGTTGTACCACATATATACATCACCACAATATCATGACATGTACATATAGCCTTTCACGGCGTAGGCTAGTCTTTTAGGCTCCTCTTTGTTGAAAGGGGCTATGATGAAAGCCCCCTACACAGGGACTTCAATTGTTGAATCCTTAATTCCCATAGGATACTTTTGTTGAAGGATAGCATTAATAACATAGTACAACGTACCGTGTATGAAACTTCTTGGCCAAGAGGTGGCCTTCTGCCTACGAAACTGGTCCCCAGGGTAATCCCAATGTTCTAAGTCTATTGACAAAGCCAATTCACAGTTGGTAAGCCGCACATTTGTCACCAAGGCTGCCATAGAAGAGTTTTGAGGAAAGCTAATCGTAGAGGGTCTTTAAGGATCCATCTTTTGGCACCAAAACCCTCCCCCTACAGTACCAAAATCCTGACCGAAATTGACACATGCAACAGTGTCACAACATATATCCGACCTCCGAGCTCTAGGATAATGTCGATATTTGAGTCTGTTGGCAGAGTCAATTTGCAGTTCTAAGGTGGAAAAGTCACACATTCGTTGCCCATAAAGAGTTTTAGGGAAAGCTACTTCTAGAGGGGATTTAAAGATCTGTCTTTTGGCATCGAGACCCTACCTCTACATGATGGCATGGTGCCAAATCCTAGTCAAACTCGATGCAGGAAAAGGTGCCAAAATACCATCCCCCTTCCAGGCAACCTCTTGTTAGGTGGTTGCCATAGAAGTCCTCTCATAAAAGCTCTGGCGATGCATGGCCTCCACTTTGAGACTGCAAATTGGCTCTGCCAAAAGACTCAAAATTTTGACAATTTCTGAGGAACGTTTCATGGCTAGAAGACTGCCCCTCAGCCAAGAAGCATCAAAAGATCTCAAGTCCAATACAATCTTAGTTAATTGGCCTGGGTGGTGCATGCAGAATACTGCTTGAGGGCTCACGTTCCTTACTTTGGGAAAACTGACCATGTAACTTGGTCCTTATGGTAATTTAGGTATTTTGGACGATACGGCTGCCCGTACGACCCCAACAATAGAACAATTGCATTTCTACATGCTAGCATGCAGGACACTTTGTGGTTTGATAAGTACTCCTGGACCGATCTTGAATTTTTTTTGGACCTGCTCGTATCATGGTTCGTAACTGGAGGATTCAATGGTCAAGTAGGGGAACTCAGCTCGGGAAAGTCAAGGCCTAAGCGTATGACCTCCTAGAAGAGCACCCATGGGAACTTTTTTGGCGTCCATCTCTTGGGGTCTGGCTTCTCCCCTCTGGTGAGGATAGCTACACGAAGTCCTGACCTTGTTTGACATTGGGGAATAGTGCCATGTTCCTGCCCATTAACAAGCTATTCAGACCGTTGGAGGGGGGGAGGTGTTACACATCCCTACCTAGTTTATATTAGACAAGGATCTTGCATCGTGTCTCGCATAGGGGGAGAGTCGACGCCAGAAGATGGATACTTAAGACTGTTTAGGGTCTAGGTTTGGGGTCTCCTGCAAGTCAGCCCTCTATGAGGACCCTTGGATCAAACAGGAGAATCCTTGCTGAGCGTCACACGGGATTTTGCAAAGGAGAGAAGAGAGAAAGAAAAGGATACAAGACAAAACAGTAAGCGAAAATAAGACTTTCTTGATATCAACTTGAGTACATGAACTCTCGTCAAGCGAGACGAAAACAATCGAGACAAGGCCAAAATCTCATCTAAAAACTTGAGATCTATCTCTATTCACATGTGTAGTACAACGATCTTAGGCCCAAAATAGGTATGTGGCAGGTCTCTGTTACCAACTCCCAGATCAACGCCTAATTTTTGGGGAATCTGGCAGCCCCTTCATTGTGTGCCTGGAATCCCTCTGACTTTGGACTATACGCCACGGAGGCCGTTATTTGTCCATTCTGGATCTCTTCTTTGACTGGGGTGTGGCTCTGCATAGGTTTCGGTGGGGGCGTGGGTCTACTACCTGATGCTTGACCTGGTGCCTTATTTCTGCCCTGTTCCATGGTCTCCAGGAATAGTCCTATACCTCAGGACTAACACTCCCCCCCCCACCAAATGATACTCAGTGGAGAGAAAAGCAGGAACAGTCTTAGGAGGTGGGAAGTCAAGAACCTTTTGGAAATCATCTTGACAACTATGAGGGCGTGGCTCCAAATGATACTTCGTGATGAGATCTTGTCGGTCTTTGAGCGCATCAGAAGTGTTGAGGCCAATTGAAGGTGACGCGTCAACGAGAAACTCTGACTGCACCATGTCTTCAAGGGCACGGTGGGCTTTCGCGGGAACATATTGGCACTCGATGAGAAGGCATGTCTGAAGGCCAAAGGCACTTGCACTGGCATTCGGATTGCAATAATAGATGAGACGCTTCCTTGGAAGGGAACACTGGAGGAGACATTTCAAAGCTGCACAGAAGCCAGCTTGATGATGAACTGAGGGATCAGGAGAGGTAGCAGCATGCTCCAAAAACTGGGTGAGACTCCAGACGGCTTGAGCGGGCGTCTGCCAACCTCGTTCATTCGGAATATAAATCCAATTTCTAGTGTGCTCCAATGTTTTGCCCTCTTGCCAGATAGAGCGGCGAACAAAGCGTGGATCCCACCGGAGGTCTGTAGAGATGTGAGCAGGAGTCCAATCTGCATGACCAGCCAGAGCCATGGTCCAAAATGGGAAACGCCAATCAGATGTGAGATATTGACGGCATGGGGGCGCTTCCAGGGATGCATACAGATGATTTTTAGAAGGAGGCCGCATCATGGGCTTCTGTGCCTGATCACGAAATATCCAAAGTCTGATACCATTGTTCCCAGTCAGAACAGGGTAGTAAAGTGTGCACGGGAGGAGGAAGCCATTCCGTGGGCATGGTCTGACTGTCAAGGTATGCACGAAGAGTGTTGAATCCACCAAGGTACTGTAAATAGATCTGGACAAACTGAATCCCCATATCTTCATTCAATTTTTTCCTGACCTGGTGCAGGGTTTCTGCAATCCAAAGAGGAAGGTGATGAGCAAGCTCAGACATATACTCGTCCTTTAAAGCAGTGGCCCATGTATGATCTTGAAGGTATTTGTTCTCAGACATCAAAAGCCATTTAGCATTTTCGTTGCCATGGAAAACTTGGCTTTGCCCATCATTAAACTTATCCAGAGTGTCTGCCAAATAGAAATCATGAATTACATATGCCATGGGTTGAACCAGACAAAAAATAAAGAATTTCTGATCATCACAAGTGAGAAGGCCATATACCAAGAGGGCGCAAAAGAGACCTTTGTCTTCTATGGAGAGATCAGGCCAAATGTTAAGAAGATCATTTGTGCTGAGGGGCTCATTAATTTTGCCATTAGCAGAATACCACTTAAGCAGGACAAGATGATGGTGTGAGACAACATAGTCCAGATAGATTGTGGGTGTTGAAAAATCACGTGGAATAGTGAGTGTTAACTAAATATATGTCTCATGCTAAGTCTGAGCTTCTTCAGCAGACTGAACAACTTGCTTCAACTGATGTTCTATGTCATAAATTCTGCTATCTTTCTCAGCAAGAAGGGGTAACTAATCTCTGATCTTCTGACTATTCATGAAGACCATGGATCAGGGCAGAAACAAGGCAGGACTAGGTCAAACATCGGGTAGTAGACCCACGCCCCGCCGAAACCCATGCAGAAGACCATGGCTGGGTCTAAGAAAAGACAAAAAACAGATAAATGACAGCTCCCGTGGAAGTACAGTCCAGAGTCAGCGTGATTCCATGCTCATAAAGAAGGCACTGCCAGATTCCCAAAAAATCAGGCTGATCCAGGAGTTGGTAGCGAGATCTGCCAAAGACCTATTTTGGGCCCAAGGCCGTTGTACTATATATATTAGTAGAGATAGAACTCATGTTTTTAGATGAGCATTAGTCCTTATCTCCTGTTTTCCTCTCGATTTCTGAGAGCTCATGTACACTCAGTGATGTCAAGAAAGTCTGATTTCTTCTCATTGCTTGGTGTTGTTTCTTTTCTATTTTCTTCTTGCTGTTCTCTTGCAAAATCCCACGTGACATTCAGCCAGGATTCTCCTGTTTGATCCAAGGGTCCTCATAGAGGGTTGTCTTGCAGGAGATCCTGAACCCAGACCCTAAACACTGTCGGCCCCTGCCGGGTCTGATCATTCTCTTTTCTCTCTTCTAAATATGTCTGTTCATGCTTTCACTCCTGAGGAACTCCTTTGCCAAATGACGGCACGATTGAAGCATCAACGTCGAGAAGCTGCTCGAGACATGTACGACACTGACTATGATATTGAGGGGGGTCGTGTCCGATCAAGAGCTCAGTCGGCACCGCCTACGCCCCATGTCCATTCTCGCCCAGGATCTCCCCCTGTTTGCAAGCACTGCTCTCAACCTCAGTCGCCACACCATACACTAGTACAACCCACTCCTCATTACTTCCAAACTCCAGAAAGCACTTACATTCATATCCCCTCGGGTCATACTCCCTTACCTTCACAACCTTCTTCTCCTCCAGCGGGGATGGGCTATCCTCATGTCTCTTTCGGCCCTCCCCATGTCCATGAATATCAGTCCTCCCCATCCTTTCAACATGTAGTCCCTGTCTACAATCTTACTGATCTCAAGTTAAATGAGGACGGCTCCCATGGTCCTTCGCCAACAGATGCTCCTCTCTCTGGCCC
The DNA here is from genome assembly GCA_021234155.1 of Isoetes taiwanensis. Taxonomy (NCBI): domain Eukaryota; kingdom Viridiplantae; phylum Streptophyta; class Lycopodiopsida; order Isoetales; family Isoetaceae; genus Isoetes; species Isoetes taiwanensis. Next base: position 7,231,908 of record JAJEKV010000064.1, on the reverse strand, counting down.
TCTGAGTTTTTCTGTCTCTATGCCGCCTTGTTCCCAGCCCACGGCTGTCCCACACAGCTATATTCCAGCTTATGTTCCACCTCTCTACACGCAAGGTCAGCCTCCATCTCCTAAATCTTAAGTTGACGTATCCCACCTTTGGGAATACTAAAGGCAAGCCTCTTGATCAAAGTGCCCAAGCTCACATGGAAGAATTCGAGGCGTTGGCTATCCTCAATGGCCACGCTCAACCTCAACTCAAGTTCCACATCTTCCACCACGCTGCGTGGAGCCCCTCATCAGTGGCTCATGGCCAACAAAAGACATTGGAAACAAAACTGGCAAGAGATGAAAACGGCATTTCTCTCCCATTATGGCACCACAGACGATGATCAGCAACTCTTGAAGCAACTTAATGATCTTCAGCAACAGCCTACGGAGTCTGCCCGAGATTTCGCGGATCGCCTTCACATTCTTGTCCGTAAGCTCAAAGAGTACCCCACGCACAGCCATATTCTTGTCTGGTTTCTGCAAGGTCTTCCTCCTACCATTCGTCTCATGACTGAGTACCTGCGTCCCAAGACCTTGGAGCAGGCCATTGAATTAGTCAATCACTCCGTCAATGCCTCCTCATGCGGTGTTGCACTCATGGAGCTTCCCTTCATGCCTTCTATCATGGTTCCTCAGAATGCGGTCCAGCCACCACAATCTGCTCCTCCTCAACGTAGCCAGATTTGGTGTCACATTTGTAAGTACCAAGGACATCTTGCCAATGAGTGTAACTCCACCAATGGTCCTTCTCATTGTAAACGGTGCAACATGTGCAATCATGCCACTGAAGAGTGTACTTGTTCACATCCCATGCCCTTCAGACAGAAAATGGTCTTCCAGGTGCAGACCACACCACAACAACAACAATCGTATCCACCTCAGCAATATCAACAAGTTCAGCAACCTCAACAATCCAGAGGTCAAGGCCCCCGTCAACCTTTTGATCCTTCTAAAGCTCGGTGTTATCATTGTCAAGAATGGGGCCATACCACCATGGCATGTCCCCAGCTTCCTCAAGTCCAAGTTCAGCTTTCAAGTACCAATCAAACTGCATCAGTCCGACTCACGGCCTATCAATTATGGGTCGCCAATGGCAAACAAGGCCTACGCCCTGTTCTGAAAAGGCCACTACGGCCGCCTCAACAACAGCGACCTCAACAAGTAGCATCATCTTCCACCACTCTCGATCAACAAGCTCAAGAGAAGATCTATCAGGCTCTCAATCCTCCGGTCCAGCAATCCAATTGGGTTGGTTTGGTTTCCCGCTAGACCAAGACCTCCCGCCCTTTGACGATCATACCTCATGACATGCAACCTGCGTTTGCTGTCGATACGATTCCACATGAGGACACCAAAAAGGTCCATTTCGCCCCAGATCTGGATAAACTTATGCCCCATGTCATGCCAAAGGTGAGGCAAAGTATTCTCAAGCTCATGCAAGCTGCAGAAGGACGCACACTTGCCAATGTTTATGCCACCACGCGTGCTCAACAGCGTCAAGAAGTGCCTTCCTCGTCCAAAAGCCCACGCACTCAGCAGTACCCCAATATTGCTACTGAAGTTGAGCTTCTCAAGGAGGTCTCAGCTTCCTTGCCTCAGACTCCAGCCCCTCTAGATCCTGCAGATCAATTCTCTCATAATCCTTTGGAACTTCAAGAAGAACTGGCAAAAATCAATTCCCTTGAGTCTTGCAACTATTCTCAAACTCTGTCCTACTCTCAAAGAACAGTTGCCCCTACCCACCGTTTTGGTAGGAGTGGTGGCTACTTCAACCCCCACGGTGCACGCCACGATGGGCAACCAACAGATCAATCATGTGCAAATTGATGGAGGTAGTGCTGTCAACCTCATCACAGACAAGCTTCGGAAGCAATTGGGCATCAAGCAACTCCATCGTGCCCCCTATGACATCAAGCTAGCTAACGGCCACATCATGCGCCCCCAAGGCGTCACCCCTCTTCTCCACATCAGTATCAGAGATCTCCAATTCCCTCTGGAATTTGGTGTTTAAAAAGCTGATGAAGATCCGGGTGACTATGAAATGTTGGTGGGACGACCCTTTCTCCACCAGGCTAAGAGCATTCATTATTGGGCAACTAATCAACTGGTCATCACCGATGGCACTTTAAACGCAACTATGGATCTGAAAACGAGCAAGCTCATTTCTGTCGAACATGCTGAACCCTCTCTTTCCGACAATGATTCAGAAGAAGCTCAGAATACTTATCATGTTCAGGCTCCTCCTGCGGGTCTTCCTCTGTCTTCTTACCCTGAGTATGCAGATCCTTGGGGTGAGATGACCCTTGGTCAGGACCAGGCCGTGGCTGCTCCGCTTGACCCGTACCTAGCTCCTTGCAATCGCATTCAACGAGTTGATCCTTTTTCCAACACGGACGCTCCTTCTGATGTTGTGGATGTTCATGCCGTCATGAAGCAACCCTTGCTTGATGATACTCAGCAGCCTCTTTTCTTTACTACCCAAAATGCTGCACCTCCGGTCATGTTCCAACCTCCTGCTCATGTTGTTAAGGACACAGACGTTGTCCCATATATTCAAACTCCAGAAGTGGAAGTCGTGGATCTTGGTGAAAATCAACCTGTTCGATTGACTGCCAATCTCCCACCACCTTATAAAGCTCGTGCCATCACTTTATTCAAAAAGTTCAAACACATCTTTGCGTGGAGCTACAAAGATCTTTGGGGTATCAAAAAAGAGTTAGGGGAACTGACCATTCCCACCAAACCTGATGCACACCCAATCTAGCAACAACAGGAACGGCTCAACCCCAACTATCGTGACCGCGTCAAAGCCGAAATTGACAAACTTCTTGCTGCAGGCTTGATTTATGAGGTCAAACACTTTGAGTGGGTGAGCCCAATTGTCATTGCTCTCAAGCATAGTCTAAGATTTAAAGACATTGGCATCTCTCATTGTAACTGAGTTACAAGATCACTGTGTACCACCAAGCTCCATACGTGCAAGACTTATCCCTCTTAACACAACAAGCATATGTTAGCACCATTGATGATGCTAGCTCCGGTGCTCGTGTATAGATGTGGTAAGAGATAAGTATACTTCCGCGCATTCTAACAACAGATATTCTAGTTTGTTCCAGCATGGATGGAGACATGGAAGAAGGAGAAGCTCCATTTTGAAAGCCCAATTCAGGACCTCTTGGATGATTTGCAGGAATGGATGGAACTCCATTTGAAGGTACTAAAGAGATATGGTATCGTTGATGCTGCTGCTAAAACTGCATATCATATTGAGGACAAAATGCTTGTAAAAATCCATGTGGTAATGAGCTCAGCTATTGCTGATCGTAAGTGGCACTTGCATATTTATATTCATATGTGGAGACAACATTTGGGATACCATAAATTCCTTACGCCCCGCCTGCAATTAAACAATGCGACAAGGAATAAGAAATAAGAACTTGTGAATGACTTCTAGTTTCAAGACCAAGCCTCAGATATTTGTACTACTCATCAATGTTACTTGCTTTGATCGAATATTTAACAACATGGAAATATGATGTCTAGCTATGTGCACCGGACATGATATATGCTTCCATACTTTAGTTTCTCCTTATTATTACTTACATTTGACATTCAAAGATCTTTTTTCACCTCAACTGTTTCTACTTACTTCTCAGAACTATGCCTCTTAAATCTCCACGTGCATCCCAATACTTGATCATGTTGTATAAATAAAGAAAATATAGACAACACTCATACATACCTGCTTCACTCGTGTGGGCACTAGGGAATTGGAAGCATAGTTTCCTCCACATGCGACTGCATCTCTTTCTTGAACCGCAGTAATAATTTGAAATATATCGCAAGATTGTGTTGTATAACTATATGTTTTATCCTCAAAGATGAACAAACCTTTCTAAAAGATACTCTCCCAGTGGTACAATACCATCATCCAACTCCAAAACACCTGCGTTTAGTGTGGATGGAATTACAAAAACATTCGAAATAAAGTGAGAAATTTTAAATGTAAAACTCTCACAAGTAGATAAGAAATAGCATAGACAGAGCTAGAGCTAGCCAGATAAAATACATTAAGAATAAAATTGTACGATCTCCTTTTTAAACATAAAAAAGGGTTGAAATTACCATGATAATTGTAGCTTGTATGTCTATATTTTGAGATGTCTTTTCCGAGTATCTGGATGATTAAGTAGCAGAAAGAATAACTGTTCCATTCCTAGGATGGGTCCTATGACACAACCAAGTGGCCGAGTGAAGTGGTGTTCTCATTGAGCTTTGTAAAAAATTGAGTACAATTGGATCCCTCACTAGGGATAGATAAATTTGGAAATATGAACTTTAAATGCTCCGAAACTAGACAATCATCGAGAGCATGATGATACTGAAGAATGCAACCAAAAAAAAAAAAAAAAAAAAAAAGATGGTTTTATCCGCCACTTGGTCGATGCAAAGGTGAGAAGACCCGGTGATTGCTCCTCATCGGGAAGAAGAACCACGTCTTCTTAGGTTTTGAGGAAATCCGAGCAAATAGTTGAAGCACGACCCCACGCACTATGGCTACCACAAGACCTTAAACAATCCTGCAGAATCAAGGCTGAAAGAAAAATAACCCGTCAATGAGTTAGATGCCATAGGCAAGAAGACTCGGAGGCTCCAGGGCCACGCCGAGTAAGAAACAACAGCCGACCAATCGGGAACCGTCCGCGGAATGACCATCGCGGAAAAAAACAACCGATTAGTGCTGCCTCGGAGGCTACAGCGCCACGCCGAGGAGAAAATAAAATAACAAGTACTCTCGGAGGCTACAGCGCCACGCCGAGAAAGAATGATAAGTATGCCTCGGAGGCTACTATGCCACGCCGAAAGAACATGAAAAAGATGAATGCCTCGGAGGCTATAGCGCCACGCCGAGAGAAATAAAATATAAGAAGATATGCACTTACAAGGAACATCGAAAAGACAATATGGGGAGTGCCAGTGGTTGCAGAGCGACCCGAGAAGTATTAAAGATGGTCAACCAAAGAAGGAGATGAGGGAAGCTAGATGAAAACCAAAGAAAACGCAAATAACTATTGCGACAGTAATATGAATAAGCAAATATGTCATGGGAAGCATTTAGAACAAAGTTCTTGTTGTACAGATGGGACAGAGTAATCTGGAATCATATTGCTGCATTGTTGCCACAGGATTACGGTCCACGATTGAGGTAGTCATATGGGGTTGCCATCGGGATATCCGGCCGAGGCGGTTTGTGTCTTACGTGTATAAATTGCTTGTGCATTACGAAATCCCGCCTCCATCTAATAGATGGCATCTTGAGTCCCTCGACCACAATGGAAAAGTGTTTGGATATGGGTATGGGATAAGCCGCTTCACCCCAAAGTAGTAGTTTTGTGGTGGCAAGTGATCCATAGATGCCTCGAGTCAACGAGGTTAGTCCATAAAATGGATAATCGGATTTCGAGCTCGCCCTTTATGCCGACAAAGGGTTGAGAGTATTGAGCATTGTTTTTTCTTGTGTGAGAGGCTTGGCGGGCATGGTCTTGGTTGTTGACCCTTTTTGGCACGTCTCGATCTAGCCAACAAATTTTGCTTGCTATCTATCCCGATGCTTGGCCCAAACAACGGAAACGAGCTTTTCATCTCGCATCGCGGTGGCTTTTATGGTCAATCACGGAAGAGAAGGAGGTTGTTTATCTTTAAGGGCATAGATCTTTGCCGCAGATGAGGTTGTTCTTGATGGGGCGCAAGATAAAATTGTTATGGCTTACAATTGTTCTTCTCTTGATCAAGAGAAGAAAGTACTGATCTGGCATACTTACCTTCAGATTCATTCTTTTGCATAGGCAGGTGGTTGTGCTCAGTTGGATCGGTTTGTCCACTGGGGTTATAATCCTGTCTTTGCATTTATGTTGCTCTGGTTTCTAGTTGGTGAATAAAGCTTGACGTCCTTCAAAAAAAAAAAATGAATAAGCAAATATGTAGGTCCCAAGACCGCATTAGTGAGTAAACAAAGATAAGTAAAATCCAACTATTCCGCCAGAGAATCAAGGGAGGGAGGGTGAGGGAAACTGGTAGGGCAGAGAAGAAGGAGAAACTAGCTCAAGAGAACGCCGATGAATGAAAATAGGAGAAGAGGCAGAATAAATAGAAGATGTGAGATGAGGCGTCCCCATCCAAGGAATGTCGGTTCTATTGCTATCGCAATAGAACCGTGGCATTCCTAGGATGGATCCTATGACACAACCAAGTGGCCGATAGAAGAGGAATCCACCCTAAGAGAATAATGCAAACTAGGCTGACCGGAGGAAAAAAGACGAAAAAGAAGTGAAGAAATGGAAGATAGGATGGCTAAAAGACAAGATCGAAGTGGTAAATCGTGGAATAGATGATCTAATAGATATCAAAGGGGCAAAGAGGCAACAAGATAACAGAGCAACGAGACAACATGGACAGGAGGAGCAAGTAAGAAGTACTAGAGTATCGAAGGAAAAGGCTCGTTGAGAGCAAGGAGCAACCAAGGCAACCAGAGTAAATGGAATGAGAAGAAGAAACCAAGAAAAATAGAGAAAAATAGGGATAAAGAGACGTTAGAGACGAAAGAGCAATGAAGTAGAATGAGCAAGCAATGGAGTAAACAAGGCAGAAGGGGCAAGCAAGGACTTCCAGAGTATCGAAGAGAAGACCACTAGAGAGCGAAAGAACATAACTGAGTAAATTGGAGGAAAAGGAGACCAAGAAAATGGAGCAAAAAGGGAGTAAATAGAAGGCTGAGTCAATGAAGCAACGGTAGAATGAGCAAGTAAAGACGGAATGCGAACAGTAGGATGTATAAAAATGAAAGATACAATGGCACTAGAAAAGGAGCATAAAAGTGAAGGACACAATAGGACAATGCAGCATGAAATGGGGAAAGGAACTTCTGGGAAACCCGCAGACAAAGCCACGATCATGACGACATCAACAAAGTAAAAATATCAAATGACTAATGTACCAGTAAACCACTACACTAACAAAAACTATAAAAACCGAACAAAGCTAAATAGAAAGGTAACAAGAAGTCAAAGAAATCAAAGAAGGAACGAAGGAGTAATAATGTCAACAAAGTTGAACGAAAAACAACAAGCCAAAGAATGAAGAAAACAATGTAAACACAACAAAATAGAGAAATGATATCAAAATGGAGCTACAGAGATAATGAGGAGCAAAAAGAAATCAACAAAAAATAGATTGAAAAATGTGGAATAAAGAATGGCTGAAACAAGTCCACAAGGATCACGGGAACAAAATGAAACAGAATGCACAGATGAGGCTAATGGGACATATGGAGCAAGCGGAACAAATTGGAGAGAATAAAGGCTCAATGCGAAAAAAACACGAAACATAAAAAATTGGACTAAAAAGGGGCCAAAAAAAGACTGCCTGACAAAAGAAAAATGCCTAGAAATATATAAGCCTACTAACAAATCTGAATAAACGAAAATAAAGGCATAAAGTACTTGAGAAACTTGAAATCATGGAAAAAAAATGAGCAAACTAGACTAAAGAACAAAATGAGAAGAGAAGCAATGGTGAGTGGATGGACCAAATTGAAAAAATAAGTTTAAAGGAATAACTGGAATAAGGATATCAAGCAATGAAGCAGTAAATATAGAGCAAAAAGACAACTGTGATAAAACGGACTAAGCATGAGAAAGATTCACAACAGACATTAAGTGGAACCAATTAGAACAATGGCACAAAAGGAGCTAAAGGGACCAACAACAGGCAAATAGCACCAAGAGATCAGCTGTCTATGTGAAGCCGAAGTTAATGTACTTCAAAAAACAAAAATAATGGGAATAAATGAGCAAACGAGGCTAAATAACAAATGAGACAGAAGAAGCAATGGCGAGCGGATAGACCAATAAAACGAAACCATTTCATCGAGTAGGAAACAACGGAAAAAACAACATCAAGCAACAAAGTGAAGTAACCTAGAGCAATACACAACTGCCATACAAGAACAAAATATAGTAATAGAAACCGACATAGTAATCGAAAACATAGTAAGGAAAAACAACATAGGAATCGAGAACAGAGTAATGGAAAACCGACATCAAGCAACAAGTTGGGTAACTTAGAGCAACAGACAACTGTCATACCAAGACAAAAACATAGTAATGGAATGCAAAAGATGTCGAGTGAAATAACTAGAACAAGGGTATAAACGGAGGTAGAGGACCAACCTATGGCAATTGGCACAAAGGAATCATTGTTTATGTGAAGCAAAGTCCACCTGAAGCATATGACTGAATAAATGATTGTGGTCTCCATGTACGAAGGGGTCTTGCACAGAGAGAGACATCGAAGTAAGGACCAACCATTAAGAGGATCAGAAACAGAAGAGCAAAGGAATACAAATCCATAGATATCACAAAAGTTACTAGAGAAATTCACGAACATAAAAGAACGAAACATATGGAAACCTAGAAGCGTGAGACCATAGAAGAGCAACGACGGAATACAAATTCATCGATATCACAAAAGTTACTAGAGAAGTAGTTGAGGTAACTTCAGATGTACACATAGACGTAGAATGATAGAAACCACAAAGTCTACGAACAATATGCAGGATATCCCAAATATGCATCCAGTGATCAAATTAAACAAATGAGCTATAAAGGATACCAACTAAAAAATGGATCTAATGCCCGCACATATCTAAAGAAGAAGAATACATCAGATGAAATCATATAGGCACACGTAAAAAGCCATGTAGGACCACAAACAACCATGTAGGACCACAAACAACCATGTAGTACAAGTGTTATCTACCAAATGCACCTGACCAAAAAATGCATCAAACATACTACGTCGAATATCGAAGACCAAGGAAACTACATGAAAGAAACTACACTAATGTCTCCAGAATAGACGAGATGACAATATTTGATGTAAATAGCACCCATCCATCTACGAAGAACATCATATCCAAAATAGAGCAAAAAATGATGGCACAGCGAACCAAACCCCAGATAGATTTAGGATATATATGATGAAAGAGATACTGTACTGACAAATAAACACGTTCCTTTGAAAGCAACCATAAATGATAACAATATATGGAGATCTAGCACGTGATTGCGAGAACGACTAATAATAAGAATAAACCGAACCTGTAGTCGCAAATTATCCAAAGATCATAAAGTACCGTCTGCTTGATGGAGGAATCGTATGACCCATGAGGCGGCCTTGAGCCGATATCAAAAAGGCAAAACGAAAAAGCAAATGTTCCATGCGTGACAAATAGGAGAAAATGTCCACAGGGCAATAAACTCAAACTTGCAACTAGACCATATCCAGGAATGAAAGATGACATATGTTCGGTGGGGAACTTCGAATCAAGAAAAAATGAACGATTCGCGAAAGCTACAAACCGCGGGGGCCTATTTACCGCAGAGCAATGGCACTTGCTAGTGTATATCAGCCAACATATGGTCACATGATCGGTTAGGGAGTAAAGGAGTAATAGCCCATGGAACCAATACGACAAAAAAAATGAAATTAAGGGGACAAATTGCAAGGAATAGACGCGCCGAGAAAACCAATAGAACTAAAGAAGCAAAACTAACAAATGGACGAAACGAAATTATGGTGAAAATAGCGAGCTATACGACACCAATGGAACAAACTGCATGCAAAGGAGACCAGAAGGAATAGAATAGAATAGAACCACTAAGTGAATCTTCAAACTTGAATGCAAATTGGACATGGCGATGTCATACACATGCTAAACTAGAGCATAATCTCTATGCTCGATACAATTTCTAATGGAACTGATCACAAACAAGTTGGAAAACATGCAAGTTCAAACCAACAAATAACATGCAAGCCCCAAGGAATGTTCCAAAAAAGTCGAATTTTCCAAGCAAAAAATACTCCTACACTCATGAGAAACTGATCGTATTATAGAGACAAAAGCAAAGATCGAATTCAAATTATAGAAATCAAAACTTGAAGTTGTCATAGAGAAACCAATGTGTAAGCAAAACAAACCATCAAGCATCTCGGAGACTGGAGGGGCGAGTGCAAGCCTCTGTTAGAATTCCAAATTAGCCAACGAGGATCCGCAACAGTCACCGAAATAGAAGCCAGAAGCGTGGAGGGCCGAGGCTAAGAAACCGAACTTGGATCTAACCCTTCAGTACCTGCACCATCAAGCTGGAAAACCAACAACTTCGCCAATGGGGCCAATCATGGCAAAATTCAAAATTTCTCAAACAACACTGCGTTAGTGAGCTCTTATGAAATCAATAGGAACATGGTCCCAACACATGTAGAAATAAATGTAGCATGAGTATGAATAAAACAGAAATGTGAAAATACCCTAGGGACATTCCTTGTGAAACTACCCTGAAACTCTGGTCTTACTTAAATGTGAAAACTCCTCACAACAACTATTCAACAATGCACTCATCGACTGGTGTAGATACGGGCAAAGGTGGCGAGAAAAACATACCCTCCTTGGCGCAAAGCAGATGATCCGGAGCCCAAAAAATTGATGTCTACTAAGGCAAGCTAGATGACGTAACAAAAAGAGATCAACCATTAGAATTAGCAAAAATAAAATTGGGGGAAAGCGGGACCCAGTATTCCCCAGCCCGGGTGGCAAGGTAAACCAAAACCGGGTAACTCTCTCCCAAAGAACCTGCGAGCTACGCTACAGAGGTGGAGTCGGTTTCGGTTTTGCAGCTTAGATTAGAAAGGAATAACCTCGTGGCTAATAAAAGGCGGCAGAAGATAAAAGGCGGCAGCGATGGAATGCAGAAGATCAAAAGGGGGCCAGCGATGGACTGCAGAAGGAGAGGCTAGAAACAGCAGAATCGGTCCATCAAACTCCATCGATCTCTTATGAAGCTATTTAGACAATATATGATTTTCAAGTCTACATCTTAATTATTCTAAACAATAAAAGGATCCAGAAGCTTAGAAAACAAAAGAATCAGTAACAATATCTGAATGAGAAAGTAACAGAGAAAAGCACGGATCTGACAGTACTTGCAATCAATCAGCTATGACAAAGACTTCGCAAATGGCTCTGATCATAGAAATTCATCTATTCATTCATACTGTGGATCTCCTTCAAATGCAGCGAAGACCATCGAGAGTTCTATAGGATGAATCTCTCAACCGATTAACCCCAAAAACTCGAATCAAAATACCACAAAATCGGCAAAAGAATCCTTGGCCTCTGCCGGCTAGAAACTAACCAAAAAGGGGCCCTAAACAACTCAGGTCTGCACAAGTCGATGTATTGAAGGATGTCCAAGCAGGAGATGACAAAGGCGGTGAAGCAGCCATAGTAGCCAAACAAAGCAAGAAATCACAGAGGCGATGAACTAGCCCCGAAATTCGAGACTAAGGAACTTGCAGCCAGATCATATACAGATCCCAAATTTGAACAAATCAAAGATCCAAACAATTTAAACAACGGAAAGCACGAAATCACAAGCCAGATCCTATACAGATTCATGTATTGGCACAAATTTTAGACGAAAAACCGAGATGCCACTAAAATAAAATCTACGAGGGAACAAGAAACCACGGACCTGTGTGTTTGAATCATGCAGCTTGCCAAAAAGAAGATTCTGGAATAAAGATACTATCATCCTCCTTGTGCCGCTGCAAACCACTGAATCTGGCCGTGACAATCTATATCCGCTTGAATCTGAACAGGACCGTCCCTGGATCCTGCCACCCATCCTGTTGCTAGATGCAGCCGCGCTTCCAAAGAGGCGATGCCAACAGGAAAATCTAAGTCTGAGTGGTAGATCATCGTACAAACTAACATGTAGATGATTGATACAACTGGTAGAAAAAACTAAGTCCTAGTGGTAGATCATCGATACAAACTAACATGACACCATGACACAACTGGTAGGGCAGAGAAAAAGGAGAAACTAGCTCAAGAGAACGCCGGTGAATGAAAATAGGAGAAGAGGCAGAATAAATAGAAGATGTGAGATGAGGCGTCCCCATCCAAGGAATGTCGGTTCTATTGCTATCGCAATAGAACCGTGGCATTATTTGGTTGGAAGTTAAAACAAAGAGTAAACAAACAATAATGTTAAATTTTCAACTCCAGCTGCCTTTTCTACCATCTTTAATTCAAACAAAAGACTAAAACAAAGAACGAGATGATCTGTATCTCTTTTATGAAGTAGATGTTGCTCAAGAAGGACCATTTTAGCCGATTTAGAGCATCTTTCGAAGAAAGCAGGAGATCATCCTCCATGCCTAAATGCTCACAACTATCCTTTGCACATCTCTTGGCAGGGTATTCCAGGGCAGTGATCCAAGATCCAAAAATCAATTTGAGGCAGTTATAATTTAGGTAGAGCACTGTGATGCGAGAAGGCGGCACAGAGACATAGTTTGAAAGAGTAAAACCAAATATTTCATGCTCCAAAAGGAACGAAGAGAAAGCCCACTGTGATGCCTCCACGAAGAGAAAGGCCTCTATTTTCTTGCCGCTGCCATCGCATCTGCTCTTCAAGATCCGCCCTAGAAGAAGGATGCATAAAGATAATTTTCTTAGCTTTTTCTAATTTTTTTGGCTGTTGGATGCAAAACTTAGAAGATTCATGGTTGAGATGGAATTAAGCTGACGAGGCAAGACATGTGGCATAGTTAGAATTGCTGCAAACTCTGCACCTCGGGTTAGGCAACGCTGCTAAATAAAAAGGTGCTCCGCTTGACAATTGACTCTGGAAAAAGGGAGATGTTTTCGACCTTTAGAAATATTAGTAAAATCGCGACCATTGGTTCTCTTTGCACCATGGTCCTTTTCCCGCTTTGCGCTGGCCATAGCCCCTCTGTGCGCTGGCTATGGCGATGGCGATGTCCTCATCCTCCATCTCGATTCTGACCTCTTGCGCCTGACAGTGTCCAGAAGCTACTGGAAGCTTGGATTTCACAAACTGCTTCATATCTGGAGGAGTTGGAACTGCATCCAAACAAATGGGTTTTATGCCAATGGCCCCAGATCCCTTTATTGGTGATTACCCTCAGCTATTCACGTCAAGCGTGTTGAGCCAGATTTTTTAAAACGTGAGTTTTCTAGAACATACATGTCCGTTGTTTAGCATTGTTCTTAGCATTTCGGAGCTAGCAATAATAGGAATGCTTGGTAACAGATAATGCATTGCAAAAATGTATTGCGGTACATATTTTTGAGAAGGGCCATCTCATTGGACCAGTTCAAGTCTTCCTAATGTTGAGAACCTGATGGATTTTCTGGATCTTTAAATGCTTTTGAAGCTTCCTAGGTGTTTTATACTCTTTGCAAATAATACCACAAAGCATGTCAAATGAATGCATAATCCAGTGAGGACCTACTTTACATAACTGGACTGGCAGAGAAAATTAACCGCGCTATCTAGGGACCATTGAATAAGACCATTATCAGTGCTGCAGAGGATTATGTATCCGCATTTGGGACAGTCAGGTCCGTTGGTCACTAGGAAGTTTTAAAAGTTTTAAACTTTTAGCTACGTCTGCCTCTTACAGATAGGTGAGTTGTTTAAGATAGTGATAAAGAATGTCATCAAGGAGTAATTACTGCCCTGTCATCTGGTATGGAGGCTAGGGTAGGTGGAATATTCTGTAGCTCCCTTCACCAGAGGCAATATATTAGCAAATAATTTGAAGCTAATGCGCTGTGGAGATAGACTCACAGGATTAGAAGTGCTGGAGATACATTGCTATGTACGCCACTATTGAAGGTCTAGCTGTCGCAATGTATCATTTAAGATTGGAGATATTATAGATGACCAATAGCATTATTGTCAGGTACGCATTATTCATATTGTTGTATGACATCCAAATCAAGGTGGTTTATTCAAACTTGAACGTCTTTATCTATCAACAGGAGCTCTTAAAGGACATGAGCATGGATGCCTTCAAAATTTTCTATCTCCTGGTCTCGTTTCTTTCCAAGTAACTGGGACATAAATTAATATTTAAGTTATCTTCTTTTCCTAAAACGATGGTATGCTTCAGAAGGTCAAATGCATTGAATGCTGAATGTATAGCACATTACAATGCCCTCTTCAATGCACCTTTAAAACAAGGTAGTAATAGAGCGTTTACTGCATCTATAAAAGATCCATGTTTCTTTATTAGTCTTCATTTTCCCCACAGACATACAGCCATATGTGCTCTTGTATGACTCGGGTCTGCCTCGCACTGCAAGACTATGCTCATGGACTTCAGGTCTCTCTGCTTGCCATCTCAACTTATTCTTCCTTCCTCCTTTCTGGCCATGCAGTGTGATTTATTAATCATCAGTTTTGCCACATATTGAGATCGTTGTCAGATAGGGAGTTAGAAATTGAGCAGAGAGGGACATTGAAGTGATGCTAGCAACAATCTGGAAGTCACAATGCGTGCGAAGGCAAATTTTCTGGTCCTTTACGTGGTAAAAAATAAGAGAGCCTATTTTATTAAAGAATCCAGCCTCTGCATTCTTTTGTCTCGCATGCAGCTTTTTTGGGCTTCTGTATACAGATGCTTCAGAAATTTCACATAAGGAAGTCTAGTGCTTTTAGTTTTGGATGCATATTGACACTTTGTAGAGATTTTAAGCAGATTGGCATAATGTTAGCATGTGGTGGCCTTTCAAAGAACAAAGTTTAGGTGCAAGAACATGCAGATATTTTTTGTAAGTTTATGTAGACTTGCAGCATAAAGATTGCAATGTGAATATCACTCCGTGCAATGTCAGATTGTCCAGTAATTTTGCCCAAGGAGAACGAGTCAGTGCTTTTAGGAGTTGCTGTTCTTGGCAAATTCAAAGGCTGCTGAATTTTGAGACATGGTAAACTACATGGGCTGCATCACACTTGAGGTACAACCTTTTAGGCACCTAACCTGCTTAACTATCTTGGAGTTGATTTTTGAAGAAAATATTCCTTGTGTGGAGTTGACATGTCTGTGGAGTTGGATATCTAACAAAGATAACCTATTGAAGTTTTTTAAATGCCAAATTCCACGATCAATAATGCTCTAAATGGTATGCTTGCTATGCTGATAGAAGTGAAGAGCACAAGAAAAGTAACAAGCATGCAATCTTGCATCTTAAATCTTTCATCTAACCAGTTCTACATGGGTGCAGTCTGAATAGTTATCTCAATGGCTACTAAAAAGAACCTATCGCCGAAATTATTGAATCGTGGATAGTAAACACAGAGGCAATAGGTAATTAGGTGTGGTTG
Source organism: Isoetes taiwanensis (assembly GCA_021234155.1). NCBI lineage: Eukaryota > Viridiplantae > Streptophyta > Lycopodiopsida > Isoetales > Isoetaceae > Isoetes > Isoetes taiwanensis. The sequence continues at coordinate 7,216,621 of JAJEKV010000064.1, read as the reverse complement.
AATTTTTCCATATTTGTTGCAATGTTTTTTTGTCTTTAGGAAGAATGTATACTTTCTTGCATTCTCTTTGGATGATGCAGCTACCCAAAGGTCATGGTACTTTCAGGGTTCAAATTCCTATCTGTTTGAAGGTTTTTAGTATTTTAAAAACTTAAAGTCCGGTGTCATGGTACTTACAAATGCATGTGTCATGGTACTTTCAGGGTTCAAATCCCTGTCTGATTGAAGGTTTTTGGTATTTTCAAAATTCAAATCAATGTGTCTGTTTAAATGTTTCTTCTCATTTGTTATAGTGTTTGCTCCTTTCCTACATTTCAGAGAGTTGATCATGTTTTTCCATATACAACAATGTTGTAACTATTATAATAAACAGTTACAGCACATCTCGCATCTCACCTCACGTACAAGACATGTATCAAGACATGGCCATTAAGCATATCTACTTGAAATCTTAAGGTATATAATTATTCAATTGTATGATATACTCCAATTTGTGGGAGCATACTCCACAAATAAGGATCACTATGTGTGGCCTGGATCATGGCATAAGTTACAAATATGCCACAGTTGATGAATATATTTGTTTCTCTATATCTTTATCTCCATGTCAATTATTCTGACTTAATATGACTCTAGAGACAATGCATCCTCTTTGCTAACTAGCAAAAACATGCATCATTCCAATTTTAAACCGCGAAATTGTGCCCAATAATTTTAGCATGGAAAATAGATTTTTGGCTTCAAAATACATGTTCTGCATATCTGACAACCTTTTTGGAGCTAGATCCAGAAAACGAAATACAGATCTATGCTTTGTGGGGCCATCACCATATCTAGCATTACTGACTTGACCTTTACTACTCCCACAAGCATTTTTGGAGCAACCTGCACATATTCATCCTTTGTCACCTATATCATTGCAAAGGAAACATAACCAATTACCTCATCCATATATTTCACATGCTCCATTAAATTATTCAGATGCAAAAGACAGGATGGCAACAACTAGAAAAGAAAGTTAGGAGAGAATTAAATGATGAATAGGGGAAGGGGAAGAGATGAGTTGAACTATAACTAGATTGCCTGCAAGGATTTATCCATTGCTTGTCTTATGAACAGTTTAAGAAGCTTGATTTTTTGGTTCTCTGTTTTATAATTTTTGATTCACAGAAGGTTGATCAGACATATCCTTTGTAGTTGATGTGGACAGGCTAGAACATGCATCGCGCCCTTGGGATGTTCGATTCCTCCACCTCCATTGTTCGGGTGGAAGAATTCTAGCTGAGTGACCTATGCATCCATAACATTTAGATTTTTATTATAATAAAGAAGGTTTCATGTTGGGTGTCATGTAAATAAGCTTTTCAAACATGGTACTCTTCCCTAAAATGGAAAGAATCTAGCATTTTGTGGATGAGCTAGACAAGGTATTCAACCCATATAGTTTTTAGGTAAACTGTAATAGTTCTTGGTTTAGCCACTGCCAAGAACCACATCCAACATTGTACCAAGAACGGTATCCAACAGTATACCGCCTCACCCTCGGAGTCCCAGATGGATCCCAGATCCCCCACCAGTGCAGAAGAATCCCTGATTCTTCTAAGAATGCTTTCAGAGGATTAAAGGATATCAGGAATGAGTTACAGTGAGTTCTTCTCTGTAGAACCGTGCCCTGCCCTCAAAAGGGCCTTTCTTAAATACTCCACCATACCTCTTGCTTTTTGGTTCATTGGAAAGCCAAGGCGCCAAAACCCTAATCGACCCCTGGCAACATCCAGCAACATCTGAATCGAAGTACTGCCTCCAAGGCAATTAGAGGGAGTCAGGACGGTAGTGGCCTTCACGCTTTTCTTGTTCCCTTTGATCCAATGGCATCATGCCATGTCATCACTAAATATTTAGCTTAGCTAACTTTGTTAATTTATTAAATGGTCATTCCCCATGTCTATAACATAAACAGAATTATAGCCACAGGTCTAAAAACCTTATGCACATCAAGAGCTGACAGTATGCACAACCTAAAAAGGTTATAGACTGAATTGTAACAGAAGTTTTAATTGAGCAACCGATAAAATTTCAATTGAATAGGGATAACAAATTCTCCAATCTTCACGTTGCTTTGGAGTACATAATCAAATGGCAGGAACAGTATTTCCCACAAGAATCTTGGGTGGTCACCTGGACCATACTACGCATCTCTCAAATCTTGACCACTAGAGTCCATCCTTTCCTCTAGTTGCAGATGATATGGCATACAACCTGAGCAGTTTCCCTTTGACTTTACTTGACAACACCTCAGGTACAAGACTGGGAGCAGCACAGAACAACAATTGCTCCCAAACTAATTATATGATGTCCAACAATGCTCATTCACTGTATCTCCAGTCATCCCTGACAAGTACTTAGCAAACCACCTCCCCTACTGGTATTTTAAAACATCTCAGGAAATCGTGTCGGGTGCATTTACAACAAAAGGGTCATCCAACAGTTCTGATGCTCTGGGTCGCCTTCCTGGATCCTTTCGCAAGCAACGAATGATAAATTTTTTTGCTTCAGAGCTCAAGGTATCTGGTATTGGTGGAAGCTCCCCACTCTGTACTTTCACTAACAACCCCATCTGCGAATTATAGCATGTCAAAACCATATACAGCTGCTTTATTCTGTAAAATGGTAACCTACTCACAATGTTGGTGTCAGTCCAAGGTGGTTTTCCACTTGCCATTTCAAGTACTGTACAACCTAAACTCCAGATGTCTGCTGGGAGGCCATACTTCCTCTTATCAGATGTCTCTATAACCTGCAGACTCAAGTTAAGAGTTGTGCCTCACACGAATGACATTTTTTATAGAATACTGAACGACTTTGAGATAATATGATATAGTTCCATCAAAATGCAATAGACATAATGTACACATTAACAAAATTACTTTCACTGATGTAGTATCTGGATGGGCAGCAGACACTCATATGCTGTGAGATGGGAGAAGGATCCCAAGTCAAAGAACTTGAAGTTGAGGGAAAAGATAGATGAATTTGCTAACACAAAGAAGAAAGACCCATCGGGGATGCACATCACCTAGTTGTCGATGCAAGGGCAGGGCTAAATGCAAATGCATAACACATGCATGATGTACCAGCCATAAAATATAAAGAACACACTCTGGAATACAAGAAGCAAGCAAACTGCTGTATTAGCAGAGGGGATGAATCAGGAATTATAAGAGATAACATGAGAGCAAGGGAGCTTGAGCTGAAGCATCCAATGTTGGAAAAACTTTGGATTTACAATGAAGTGATAATGCCCAACAAATAATGGAAACAATCCTCAAAGGTGACCTTCCCCATCGAAAAAAGAAAATCTAGAAAATGAACAAGGGTATGTTCTCATGAGCTCAACCCCTGTAGCTTTCTTAGCACAGACTACTGAAAAAGAGAAGATCAAATTCTGCCATAATCTGCAGTGAACATCAATACAAGACAAAGGCAGACCACTAACCCTTAATCCCAGCAGCACCAAATTTGATTGTCATGAGCTTGGATCTACGGCTCACAGGTGGTCATAGAATCCCTCCTGGGAATCAGCCTAACTGAATCTTATGGACTTGTTCAATAGCAGTTCCAAGAGGTGCAACACCACTGCTGCTTCTACTGCTAGGATTATTATTTTATTATTGTTGCTGTTGTTGAGGTTGTTCTTATTATTATTGTTCCACCACCGTACCTAGGGAAGCAGCCTAACTGAGGTGGTCATAGTATCCCTCCTGGGAATCAGTCTAACTGAATCTAATGGACTTGTTCAATAGCAGTTCCAAGAGGCGTAACACTTGCTACTGCTACTACTACTACTAACGCTAGAATTATTATTTTTATTATTGCTGTTGCTGCAGTTGTTCTTATCGTACCTCAGGCGCCATGTAGAATGCAGTTCCTTGACAAGAATTTGCCAAACTTGTTTCCAGCTGTGTAGGAAGAAAAAAAGTGAAACTGTAAGCTACCAACAACTTTAAGTTTCTCACTTCAACAAGCGTTCTACTTAGCTGCCCTATAGCAAAAGAATAGTAACTAAAAACCATCAGGTAGTTTGGAGCATGTGGATGAGACTACACTAATTTCCTTCTTTTTATTATATTCTCAACAACTGTTACCAAGAAAACTTAGATAAAAGACAAGACCTTTTTAGCCACTCCAAAGTCAGCTAACTTCACCCTCCCTTCATTATCAACCAGAATATTTGCACATTTTATATCCCTGTTACAAGTAGATGTGGCAGCGGTTCAATAAATGCAGCCAACTGTACAAATGCCTGGCAATTAGTTCCATAAATGTATACCTATGCACAGTCTTCTCCGCATGGAGGTATTTAAGTCCCTGGAGTATTTGACGGGTATAGATTCGAATTGTGTTCTCCTCAAACCTTTGATACTTTTTCAAAACTGTTTGAAGGGAGCTTTTCATGAGTTCGAGAAATATGCACAATCTACCATCAGGCAGCTGCAAAACCAGAACATTAAAATTCTTGAAAATTTGAGAATAGCAACAGTATAAAAGGGAACTTACAACGTCACTTCCTAGATACTGCACAATGTTAGGATGCTTCAAGCGGCTCAAAACAGCTACTTCCTAGCATCACACCCACGAATTTAGCTCCAATATAAATTCTTGAAAGATACCATGTACCATGTACCAAATGAAAAATAGAACCAACCCCATCAGTCCAGCTAACAACTGTCATTACACTGAAGACTTTGGCACCACCTGCAATATGCTACCGACATTTACCAAATCTAACCATATTTATCTATGTTGATACACTGACAACACCTGTCTGAAATGCGTGAATTCGACATTAACCTAAAGCAAAACAGATAAACTTCATCTGAATAAGAACACTGCAAAAAAGAAGCTCTTTTAGATGTAGAGGGGAGCCTTTACGGAATGTCTGATGCACTTCCTATTTGTACCACGCTGCTTGTAAAATATAGCAGCTACTCATTTTCTAAGCATCCCCTAATCTATAAGGACCCTCTATGTATACTACTTTTGTGTTCTTAACCAGGCATTTCTAAAATTTCAATGCTTGAAATATAGTTAGAGCGTACTTGCTGAATTTGAGGAGATATATCATTGTCATAGCTGATTTTAACAGCAAAAAAGCTCCCGGTTTCCCTGTTGGATGCAAAAAGAACATTTATTTGTGTCCATCAGAAAATCAACCAGAAGACACTGAACAAGAGCAGCCATTAGACCAGAGAAAGTGACTTTTTATTTCCTTCCTTTTTAATGAAAATGGGTTCTTCATGAATTGGGAGGTGAACAGTCCAACAGGGACTAAACTTGTAATGATGAGGGCAATTTGTTCAAAAGAACTAGAAAGAGTTCTATTCCTAGCCATTCTTGACCATTTATGAACAATAATCGATATTAAGGCCCAGGTCTACGAAGTATAGTTCATAGTTCGAAAGTCGAGAATTGCGAGATATTGACAAAGGAAAGAAGAAAAACTAGTTTGAGGGTCAAACCTGTTAAATCCCTCATAAACTTTACCAAAACTGCCCCTTCCCAATTCCTGACCTTGTTTCCATTTCCTGGGACAGCGCACTGCACGAGATGGTGATAAACAAGGTGAAAGACTTGATGTCCCACGAAAAGAGATGCAACGTGACTCCTTTGGAGAAAACATTCGATCTGATATTGATGGAAATCGATCTGATTGTGAATGGTGCTGAAAAGTGGATTCTGGTGGTAAGGGCAATGCATATCCAGAAGGGGGATACTTTTTTACATATCTTCTGCTCCATCTCTTGCTACAAAATTCAGAGCTACTAGGGCTGTCTACAGACGACAAATCCGAACTGCATGTGGCTGTGCTCTCTGAAGAATATATAATATCCGATTCATAAGTCTGGATGGGCATACAATAGATATGTGTTCCTGTACTAGACTCCTCTAAGCTGTAAAAATTCTCCCTTCCCAAAGGTTTCTTGACTCCACAGTCACGACCTCTATCCTGAACAGGAGAATTCTGCTCTTCATCTGACGAACCCTCATCTGATTCCCAACGATCAACATTGTCTGACACAAGAGATATTATTTCTCGCTCCTGGCATTCATTTTCAGCACCAAGCAACTGCAAAATTTTCTGATAACCTCCTCGTCCAGCCATGGGAGCGAAAGGCGAGTGATTTCCATGTCTAGCCATCTGACAAGAAGGTAAGGGGCAAACAGAGGAGGAGCTTTTAGACTGCTGGGCAGATTTTCTCTGGAGCGCGTTGAGAAAACGCATGGCTAATGGCCTAAATGCCGATGTTGGCCTCGGACATTGAAAAACTAGAGAGATGGAGCGCCGTAAGCTGCTGGAAGATTCAACTCACCAGAAGCAATGGTCCAAACTAGGCCCACCTTCTCAGCAGAAGCATGCTAGCTTGGCATGCCCCCACTCCACCATTTTTATAGTATCGTTTGGCATTGTTTTTGTATGAACGACAAATGTCCATTTTGACAAAACGGATAGGTCTTGAACTCCAATGTTAAGGGACCATACGACTTTGTTTTGTAGGCGTAGAGCATGGAACCAGATGGTAGGATGCCAATTGCTACACAAACATGGATGGGTTCATTTGGATTCATTCATGGAAGCAGTCCACGAACTTGTTATAGTAACTTCTTGGAATTTCTCTCTTGTACATGGCGAGTCTAGGAAGGAGTAATTCTAGGCAGCTTAAAATTTCGTTCCAAAATTTTCAGCTGACCTGGCAGGCCACGAGCGGCGCCAAGTCTGCTAAAAATTCGGAACGAAGTTTTATGGTGCCTAGAATTCTCCTACGAAATTTTACCCAGCTTTAGAGCTCGTACTTGAGGCGATCTTCATGTCTGTAGAAGTTTTTGGACTTTGGTTTTGGTTTCTGAAGTTCGTCACTTCTTTTGATCCAGGCCGATACAAGCCTTGTCTATGCAGCCATATGCACAAAAACAAGCATGGCTATGGCTGGCAGTTTCTGCCTCGGTTCTTCTCAATTCTTTCTGCCTATGGCTCGGTTCTTTCTGGCTATGGCTATGGCTCAGTTCTTTCTGGCTATGGCTTTGCAATATTCCAGATCTTATGACTCTCTTGGTTGTTGAGCTGGCAAGATACAGATTTCTTGCTTTGATCCGAGCCTAGTTGGGTGGTTAAATTTCTCCTAAAGATTGGAGTACTTTTTTCTTTGTTTGTTATTATACCTCAAAGTCATTGAGAATTTGTGTCAAATTGATATCAGAGCATGGTTCTAATCCAGAAAGCTGTGTCAATGGCCAATCGCTTCAATATCAGGCAGTCAGTATCAACAGGCACTGAGAATTGCAGACTTTATAGAGAAAGAGATCGCTAACCAGATAGCACTGCCACCAACTAAATCTCAAGAAGATTACTGACAGATTTTTGAGCAAATAACTCTACTCTATGGATTTATGCCTAGTATCACCCACCAGCCTCCTTGACCAAACAGTCCTCCACCAGCCAATCCACCTCCACCTGTTAATCTATTACCTGTAAATCCACCACCACCTAATCCGAACCAAGACCTTACAACCACGGCGGAGCCAAAGACTCAAAATATGAAAGACAAAATAGCCAAATGGTTGGAGAAGCTGGATCACTTCAGTGTTAGGTGACAAACTTCCTTGAAATATGGAAGAAGATTTTCGAAAGGGTTAATGCAGTTGAAGAAGAGAAACTTGAAGCTATGGATACATGTATGGGTGATCAAGCACAAGTCGGGTGGCAAGGCTGCAGACTGACGCAGCCAAAGGTTCTCATGGAAAGAATTCCGAAGTGTATTTGAAGCGCATTACTTGCCTGCAAATTATTACAGGATCCTGCAAAAGGAATGGGATCTTGTAAAGCATGATGGCAGGAGTAGTTTGACGCCCAACCCAATTATTGTGAAATGACTATGACGAATCTTTGTTAAAGGTCAACTTTTGAAATTGCACTTTGACTTTGTACCTCAAGTTGAACCTCTGCTCTCATATTCTGAAGCAAAGAAGTTAATACAAAGTGAAGTAGAATCATGTTTCATTTACTTGAGAGCCTCAAATCCTCCGCCGCAGGTGCCTTCTAAATTGTACAGCTTCTTTAGGCAATTCATCTTTTTAAAGATGAGAAAACTCTAGACCTACCTCTCAACATCCAGAAGATCATGCAATATATTTGCAAGAAAATATACAACCTCCAAATAGGGCATCTTACAGAGTCATCCATTGTGACATTCCATGTATTTATATGCTATACAAATATCACACATCACCAAGGGTACGTAAGGGCACGTTAGCCATTATAAAATAAATCAAAAGGTTTAAAGTTAGTTATGCTAAAATTATATTAATTAATTAAGCTAATTTTGCCATCTTAGCTAAAGCATATGTTTTCTTATACAGGTTGAATAATCTGAGCAATGAACAATATAAGGAGTTCATGCAATTTTACAAACGAATTACGAGGAAGCCACACACATGGGGTGGAATGGCTCCTAAAACCTGGGCAATGGCTTATTATCTGCATATAAAGGGGGAGGCTGTTAATTGAAAGAGCTTCTTGGATTATTATAAAACTCCCGATGAGAAAGCAGAGCCCAGATCTTCTAGACATAAGGGAAAGTATAGGCAAATCCAACTTGAGCAGGAAACAATAAAAGTGACAGAGATGATGGGCAAAAAACCAAGTCCAATTCCTCTAGACCACACATTCAATCTGAACTCACAATCAAAATAGAAAAGTAGAGCAATGTTTTGAGACCAAAATATATCATTGCGGGTATATTCAATGATTAATTGTATTACGTTAGAAAAGAATCTCAAGCTTGACCTAGATTATTTCTGTCAACACAGAAAAGGTAATCCCAAATCCAGTACAAGAATCATGTATGTCCACTACCATTTTGCAGTGTAGTTGAGGTTTGTTTCTCATGTTGGCTATATTGTCATGTTGTGCCACTGTGGTAGTGGAATGTGATGTCATCTACGCATGTGTCCTGTGCTATTGTAGGGCGCATTCTGTACAATGGCTGCCACAATGATAGATGAGGTATGTGTGGTCTGATGAGTGGTGAGTTATTGGCATGTTGTTTGTGGTCTAGTGATGAGAATGATGCTAGCATTTGTGGGTGTGATGTGTCTTCATGGTGGAATGGGGTGTTGTGCTATCAATGGTGGTAATAGCACTGCTACATTGTGGTGTGTAGCATATTTGGGGTGACAGTGGTAGCAACTGAGGTGTGGTGTAGGTTATTATGCCATTATTATTGATGACAATGTAGCCTATGTTGTGTGGTGTATGCAATGTGTTTTGAGGTGTGGTGTGTGGTGTGAGGTGTGTGCAGTGTGTTGTATGGTATGTGGTGTGATGCAGAGCATTGGGATGCCCCTAGTGTTGCTAGTTTGAGCTATGTGATGTGATGTGTGTGATAGTGACAATGGTATTATGTGGTGTGTGGTGTGTGGTGTGTACCATTATGGTGTGTAGAGTGTTGCGCTGCCAGTGGTGAAACCACTTTGTGTTGGGTAAAGTGGTGTAGGGTGTTGTCCTGCCAGTAGTTGTGACAATGGTAGCATGTAGCGTGTGGTGCATGTTACACTACTGTGGTGTGGTGGAGGGTGTTGTATTGCCATTGATATTGCTACTATGTGTTGTCTATATGGTAGTAGCTTGTGTTGTGTGATGTGTGATTGTGGTCTTCCATCAGTATGTGGCTAATCTTAGGAGGCTAACATATACGGAGTGTTTGTATTACAGTTTATGGCAGACTTGTGAAGGAATGGTTGGCTGCAACATCAGCTAGGTTTGATAAATGCAAGCAACGATTGCAAGCAAGTGAGAATAGAAAGAGTGATATCAATAGAAAGATTGAGTTGATGGAGTGTAAAGCATAAAAAATTAGAGCTAATTTGCAGATGGCCATCAATCATGACAACAAATCCAAAGGCAATAGAGGGTGTTCGGGTTGTAACTGAACTGAAGGACGAAGAGCCAAATGGTATAGTGTTGCCTGGCTGAGTCAATTGAATAAGGAACTAGCAGAAACTGAAATTGAACTACGGGCATATGAAGCCTTACTGCAGGAGCTGCAACCTCGAATGCAAAGATTTGAGATTTTTTTTAAATGCAGTGGCCATGACTTCCAATGCTTCATGCGGCAGAATTTGAGGGTGATAAATGTTGTCCATACGTGGATGATATTCGAAATCGGAGGGTAAATCGTTGCCAATTGTCATAGCACAATGCAGTCATCAGTATCACATTCCATATTTTGTCACACTATTTGAGATAAACATTATTATCTATAATCTTATTTGCAGACTTTATTGATATTGGATTTCTTCTCCAAACACTTTAAAACCTACTACAGCCCTAGTTGTGCCCACATCATGTCTGAGGCATGGCTTTTGAATTTTGGTATTCGAGTGGTACCATAAGAACCAATGAACAAAAGCAACTTAACTAATATTTTTTTATGTTGCCACGGGTCTACTGACTTAGTATTTGCAGAATTGCAAAAATTTGAGACAAAGGAAATCCAACTCCTAATGACGCCTCGATCAAATATGAGATTGCAAGATACCACCCGAGTGCACCTAGAATGCAGCCCATTGGATACTTCAAAATCAATCCTAGTTGCTGACAGTGGCGAGAATCCAAAATGAAAGAGTGAACTGAATGTAATTGTGTCAAGTAAATAGCAGTGCCACAAAAATGATTTATGTATTCACATTTCTCTTTAGTCTTTGATCTTCCTCATCTCAATTATGTTACAGTATAAATTTTACTACAAGCCATGATGAAAAGATTCCCAATGCAGAAGAAGCTCCTACAACTATTGTTGAAGGGAAAATTAATTCCCTTGAGACTTATTCTGCACAGGATCCTGCACTAGACAAAAGTTTTATTACTGAACATGAGTTACAGGCAGATGCAACTGATGAATTTGAGAAGGAAACCCGGGATCTTGAACAAGATGCAGTCTGCTCATCAAATCCAATACCTCCTCGACCAAGGAAAACGAAGAGGTTAAGTGAAATTCTCCTTGTTCCAGATTTTTAATGGGGTTTTAGGTAAGTTTTATAACTTGAAAAAGAGGATCTCTGCATTGACCGAGCCAGAAGTGATCCTGCAGAAATTGAACCTTCAAAAGGGAGCAGTTTCCGGGTTTGGACTATGTGAGTTCTTAGAATGGTGTTTTTCAAAATTTTAGATTGCATTGTGGTCCAGCATGGCCAGAAGGAATGTCGACTTGTTGGTGAGAAAGTTGTTGCAGGAATATAAGGGCAGGTTTCTTTTTTGGAATCAGGATGACTACACCAACACAAAGTTAAAAGTGGTTAATAAGCCAATTTTTCTTAAGGATCTATCCAAAGTGTACCAGAACTACTGGAAATACCAAGTGATAAATACGTTGTTAATAGATGATAGCAGATACAAGGGTTTTGCCAACTAGCCAAACACTACGATATGTCCAAATACCTTTTCTCTTAATAGATTGAATTCCAACTTCCTTTTGAAGCAACTCAAACCATAGCTGGAAGAACTTTTGGCTGCAGAAAGTGTGCCTGCTTACGTAAAGGAAAATCCAATATGGAATATGTGGAATTCTGAAGAGTTGCGCAACTGTATGAAAATACTCGACAAGTATTTTCATAGATGAATCTTGTAAAACCCTGTGATAGTCAATGAAATTAACATTTTTTCCTGATATGTGTTACTTTTTCAATTTTAAATATTTGAATAGATTTGTGAGCAAATCTTCTCCCCTGTACTACTCCAATAGTGTTCATTTCAATGCACTCAAAATCAGATATCCTATTAAATGAGCTAAATTTCCTTGTGGTGGAATGTGCCTCTGCGCTAATTATACAATCTTGGTTTGTTTTGATGGCAACTGCGAGGATTTCACAATTATAATTATGTTGGGAGAATGCCTTCTTGGAATGTAATTCTGAAATTCTTCAAACTTTTCTCTTGAAGATAAAATGACATAATCAATAATAAAATTATAAAATGAACCCGGTTCTTCCACTCCTAACCAAACTTTCAAGATACGAAACACACACTCTTCAGAAAGCAAACCACGGTGGTCACCTGGAATACTTATCCTCTGCTTCTAGATTATCACTCTGGAAATACAAACAGGGTTAGTAACTCCCTCTTGTGTAATATGTGACAAAAAGAGTTAAACATCTATCCAGAGATGTTAGCTTCACTAACATAATACAGTGATGAATGAACACTAGAAGATTCAACTGGGAAGTTCTGTCCCCATCGATATAATCAAAAAATTCGCCTGAGATAACCAACACTAGTCCAAATACCTTTTCACATGTCAACTCAGAGGTTTATCTGATATATTCTCACATCTGCATGCGAACTATCTATAAGATGATTCAAATAGTGCTCTTTGCTTCCATGCCTGAGAAATAGTTGAAACACATCCAGGTTACAAAAATTATAAAAGTCTTTCTTCCAAAAAAAAAAAAAAAAAAAAAAGAGGCCCGTAAAGTTGAACTGAAAGGAATAGCATAAAAGGTGCCAAAAACATTATAAAACTGATTCCTCTTGGTAACTTTACATTCTTTAGAATATGCCTTGTTTCATTTGCCAAATCATTGATAGCCTCATTGAAAGAAATAGCTAACCACCAATGGAAGCAAGAACATTGGGGCGCTAAAAGAATGGTAAGCACACATAAAGTTTACTGACAATCATATAGAAAGGTTACCAACAAGATACAGAAAGCTTACTGACCACATTTTCTTCCAGTGATGCCTTCATTATGGAAATGCACTCTATTAGATTTGTTGTCTCTACTATTGCAACATTGTCTTGATCTCCATGTTTTAATCAAACTTTCAATTGAGGTCTCTCTTTCCATTTGTAATCTTTAGAGTCCATCATTTCATATATTGAGGGACATTCAATCAGCTGCATGATCAAATTTCCAAAAATTTACGACAAATAATTTCCAACTTGGAAAAAAACTGGTTTTCGATATATTAAATTTAGCAGTGAATTACATGTTTTTAAAATATTACAAGACCAACACTCCATCTGAAAAAAAAAAAAAAAAACTATTTACATATTTTTCAAATTTTACAGACCATTCTACTCCTACTTACATGCTTTTAGATTTTTACAAGACCAATCTATTACATCTAGAAAAGAATCACAATGTCATGATATAATAAACAAGGTGCTGCGCACGGAGGGTTGCCCTCCGTGACCTGAGAGTGAAATGGCTTAAATCACACTTCAAAGTCATGTTTTCGAGCATATACTGACATATACTTGGAATATGCCACAAACCCACATGGATGAGGGTTTTCCCCTTAGGGGCAACCCAAAAAACTGGACTCAAACATATCAGTGGAATGCTATTTCCATGCCCAATTCATAATTCATAAGTCAAGGCATTCAAATACGCTAATAACTCACAAATTGAATGTTGCAAATAAGAAAAAGAAACACAATCCATTGGTTCCATTCAAACCTTGAACATATCGAAAGACGAGAAGCAAGAATGATGATTTCGTTGGTGTTTTAGTTTTCTTTATCGGGGCTCAACACATGCATGCACTGTAGCCCGGTTCTCCAAGATTCAAGGAATTCGATTTTTTATTGCTATTTTTGTTTTCTAAATTTGAAATTGCCCACATATCCACATAAACGAGGGTTTGCCCCCCTAGGGGCAACCCAAAAATTGCGTGCATCTAACACAATACACAATTATTTACGACCCTTACAGCATGTTATTTTAAAGGTTCTTGCCTCCTTCTTAATTATGTAAGGCCCTTAGAGCTTGTTGCTTCTTTTCAAGGGGGAACCTTGAAATATTCATCCACATAAGTTTTGTTCGGCGAGAAGTGTGCTGATCTAAACATCAATTTCTCTATAGATATAGATAGTATTCCTTCGTTCTTTATTTACACACGAGCTTTTTTTTATACATTCTTAGTTCTAGCCATTAGTTGACCTCCACCCAGTTGCCATGCGCTGAAATTAGAGCACCCAATGATAGAACATTCACTTCAAGTGCGTTATCTAGCACTTGGTTTGCTTCGGCTAGGCATCTGCAAGTTGTGAATAGCCAAATGAGCTGCTCACAGCAACTGGCAACGCCAATTTGCATCATCAAAGTATGCAGGTGCCAAGCAAGTTTAAGATCTCTCTTTCTGCTACAATCCTGGGGAAAGTAATGTGCATTGCTCTTGTGTACAACTAGTCGTTGCTCAACGATATCATATATTTACGGCATTCGTTTCTCTTTTGCAAACCTTCTTGACTTCCTACTGAGATAGCCTTAAATTATATGGAAACAGAACAACAACGAAAGGAAGGGGGCAAAAGAAGTTGCTCAGATACCAACATACCGGCCCATGTTGTCCTTCTATCTTCAAAAAAATTTAGGCTTGCAATCGAGAGACAAATTGAAATGTGAAAATGGATAAGCCAGGACAACATAGAAAAACTCATTGGCATATACTCACTAGAAACTTGGGCCCGATTATACGCCTCTATAGGCTGCTTTGCATCTTCACGAAGCACCGGCAATTCCTAGCACACGACTAACTCATAAGTCCCAATGTTGCCTCGTATTCTTCCGGAAGAATGTAGCACTAAGTAAGAATCCACAATTGTTGGGCACGGATGGAGGAACCCATTGCCCGGCGTTGAAGATTAAACCCGGCTTAGGGTATACTATCATAACCGGGGAACCATTTTTGAAAGCCTTGGAATGATACGCGCATAAACTTCGGGCTCCCCCGTAATGTCCAAATAATCAATCCCTGCCTCCACACAAGCCTTAACCACGGGCTCGCCATAGAGATACTGTCAAACCCCGAGGCTCCAAAGAGAAGGGCGCCCGAATGAATGAGACAAGCGGTTAGTCGGTTTCCAAACCGGCTATGCACCAACAAATGGCGGCCAGGCCATTTACACGCTATAGTAAGTTTTTAGCAGTCATGGCATATTTCTTGCATATACTGGCATATACCTTAAATATGCCATAAACCCACACAAACGAGGGCTTGCCCCCCTAGGGGCAACCCAAAAACTAATATCTTATTGTATAGATACATTGGTTGTGCCTTTAGTCTTTTATTGTGGAGATGCAGATTCGAGTCTTTTGGGCATCAACTATGGGTGAGAAAGTTGTGAATCGTTCACAACATTTTTTGGAATCGAGAGGAAGTTTGTTAATCTTTTTGGAGCTTGGATGCCTTAGAAACTTTTTGTTGCAGATGCAATTTTGCCTAGATGCCTTCAAGATCTTTGTTGCACTTGTAGTCTGCCAAATTGTTGCATAAGTTGTTCTGTTTGGGCCTTGTTTATTAAGTCAAGTTGTTTTTGTGGAACGCATTTTTCTGCTTGTACATCTTGCTTTGAGACAGACTTGATTGTTAGAGATGTTTTTAGATGCTTTATTAGTCTAGGGTTGTTTTTATACTTTCTTAGTTTCGTCCATCCAGGTATAGTTGTGTTTACCCGTGCTTGCACAACTCTAGTACCTACTTTTTATGTTGTAAATATTCAAACACCTCAACTTTTCTCTCTTGGAGTGGTCGATCAGGATTTATACCCATCAATCCCTTGTTTTTGGAGATCGTGTATTGGTCAGGTTGGAATGTTGCCCCCTTTTATTAGATTCATTTTCAATGACAATTTTCTTGTTTGATGGTTCTACTTTTCAGTTGTCGTTGATGTGCATGAGCTTGAAGTCTAGGGTCAGTCTTAGGTCTTATACCAACAATTCCTTGGATGCCTAATGCTTGTGTGGGTTATGTGAAGATATGTTGCTTAGGCTTGTTTATAGTTGGTAGCTAAGAGATGGGTCTTTTATAACATAGTGCTTTTTGGTTGCTCTTCTTGTTTTATGCTCGTAGGTATGTTGCCCTAGGGTCTTGCTCCGTCGATCCCTTGTTTTTTTTGGATCTTCATAGGTTGGGATGCGTGTCCCTTAATTTCGTGTTTTAAACCTGTCATCTTGTTTTGTTGGAAAGGTGTTCTTGCTTTCAGTTTGTCCTTTAAGTTAGATAAGGTTGGATTCTAGGATCTTGGGTCTTATGTTCCTAGATTAAAAGCATAGCTTAGATGCTTTAGGTGTCCCTTGGATGGTGTTGTTTGGTTTGGTTTTATAACGCTTTGTTGGTTTTTAAGGCATTTTGAGTCTAGGGTCTGTTGTCATGCTTCATGGGCCCAGTACAACATAGCCTAGATGCTTTTTTGTATTCTTTATGAACAGTCGATCCTTGTTCTTCTACCATATTTTCCTGTTTTTTCAGTTTGTTGCATAGGTTGGTTTGTTTGGACATAGCTTCATGAATCTTATCGAGTTGTTAGGTCATAAAGGTTAGGCTTTTTTGGTGTGGGAAGCATTTTGGTTTTCTTGTGTTTCACTTTGAGGCAGGCTTGGTTTGAGGTATTCCCATGAGGGTTGTTAGTTCTAAGGGTTTCTTTTTTGGATGCCAGTATCCCAACCAATTTTTACATGTTGCATGGTTTTCTTAATGGTTTGCTTGGTTATTTTCCACTGGATATGGTTGTTCCGGCTCTGGCTTGTCCCTTCAACACGAGGTTTCTTAAGGCCCAGACATTAACAGGCTCGATGTTTATTGAAGAACGAGATATGGCTTTTCATTCATCTTGGATTAGGCAAGTATGTTTTACGTAGTGTTTGGTGCTTATATTGTCGACTCAACCACATCAGGCTTCATTTCTCGTAAGCTTTTATATTTTTAAGATTTCGTTGTTGTTTGACATCTTAGTCTCGGTCCGGCGGCTAGCACATATGGTGCCTCGACCACTTGTACAGGTTCAAGTTTTTTTGTTATTGAATACCCTAAATTGAGCTCATATTTGTTTATATATTTCTTTTCCTTGAAATTGTATTCCGTGGATGCATGCTCTAGGTCCTTGTGGATTTCTTTGTTCCTTGAGTGTTCTCTATTCTCCAGTAGCGCATCTATGCCTGCGCTATAACCATGTACCAGTTCTAAGATAGGTTGGATTTATGCTGGCTCAGTCTTTTAGCTTTGTTTTTCTGGTCTTATCATGCGATGGTTTTTTTGTTAATATGGTGTTTTTTAAAAAGATGTATTCTACTTAAATTAGCTTGGTATCGGAAATTTCCCTCGAAATTGTAGTCCGTGCATGCACTATAGTCTCATCTTTGCCATGTTTTAATTCATTATCTAGTCAATTTGTTTTAGATTACATATTCTATTGTGAGCTCTATAGTTCATGTGTACATGCATCTTCTGCTACAACCTGGCATTTGTTTTGACATAACAAACAACATATAACTACCACTAATTAATACAAACCATTGCATTTAATACATTTAAATTAAAATCCCCCTGAAACCCCCGTTGGTTTGGGTGCATATTCACACGGGGGGTTACGTAGGGCAGCGAGAGTTGTCGGATGGGCATATTTGCCCTTTATTCCAAGATCTGGACCGTACATAGTGATCCTCGTTTGTGGGGTATGCCTGTACAAGTTTTTGTGTGCTGTATATTAAGGTTTACAAAATACTATAAGGTTTAAGAGAATGTACTTAATGACAAACAAAGCCCTAACAAAGCAAACTCCCCAAGAATCAAGGCTGGCCTAATCCAAAGAGCAATGCACATTCAATGCCTTAGAAAAGGTATTGCATATAAACAGGTCGTTTAAAAGTAGTGAGCTTATTTGAACCCATTATGTCTGCCCATCTATATCTTTGCAAGCGTGTAAGATTGCAACATAAAGTACCACATGAATATATATTCCCAAAATAGATTTCTTCAAAATGCTTTTGAAGAATATTAAATCTTATTACATACTAGACTACCATAACAAGTATGCAAAGTTTACCAACCATTTGAATATGAAGCGCAGAAAAGGCGAGCAATGCAATAGTTTCACGCGATTTTATATTGCATACTAAGTTGATAGGTGGCCTTTTACCATGTTAGGAAAGTATGTTGCATCACATAACTCCGCATGAGATGCATAAAGATTTGCTGGCAATACATATGGAGAAGCATTGCCTTGATCTAATTGAGAGATAAACTCTGCAACACGTGCTGCACTGCACGCTGTAGATGAACATGAATTCTGCACTTTTCAAGCAGGGTTCCCCATGACGTAACACTAGGTTCAAAAGGTATGTTTGAAAGAAAAGCATGTGCTTTATCCAACCATATATACCTGTGAGAAGATCAATTACGCAATTGCAGTGCTGGGCAAACGTCGCAATCATTGCTGTCCAAGAAACCAAGTCATGCTGGTCCAAGGGCTATGGAGCTCTTAGAGATGATTGATTCCCAATGTTTATCAGCCTCCCTCAAGATCTCCCTTTTCCTTCATTCAATATGCCTCTTACGTGCATATGGCAGGTTTTGTTGCCAAAAGGAAGAGGTCATACATGGCAGAACCCCCTCATTGGCTCTCCACCTCAAGGTTTGTCTTCTCAACCTTACCATACCAGCTTTAGCCCAGAGGCAGTTCTCTTGTCCCCAGAGTGGGAGGTCATATATCATCTCTTTGAACACACTTGCAAGAAAACAAATTTGCCAAGTCAACGTCACTCACTACAGAAGTTACAAGCACAGGTGCAATTCAAAAGCACAGGAGGAGGCTCAACTCATGCATTGCTAAAGGTGCAACTCGTAAAAGAGAGAAACCACATCAAAGCCTTAAAAACTAGGTTCAGCCATCTGAGGACTGCTTTGGCTTGGCCAATTGAGCATATAAGCAGATCAATTATGCATAGACATTGCTGCAACTACAGAAAGCTTGACAATATATCATAAACTTAAGAAGTTTGAGCATCGATATAGCCTAGCTTCATGATGGGCCAGATCTAAAACCATCATGGAGTTATCAAAACTTGCACAGCAGAAGTTTAACAAAAGTGTACACATTGATTTTCTTCAACATCGTACATTCTAACCATGGTTCTAACAAAATTTGAATTTCAGATTTATCCAACAGCCACATCCAAGTAATTACACAACCACTCTTACTCAGATGCGCAAGAAAGAATACTAGTGAACTTTACAGCTTCTGCAACCACAATAAGCGGTATTACTTTTCTAGAAGATAACATGGATTATCAAGTAAAATGTTTTACCTCCTTTGTGGCTCAGCACGTCGCCTTACCAGGATGAAAAGAACTACATATGCCAATGCATGCCTTAGAATCTCCGTCTCAGTGAGCCAAGTCATACTGATAGTGAGTCTGAGCTCAGACCACAGCAATCTTCCTGCTGGAGGTGTCAATTACATCAATATTGACAAAGCTACTATTGTGCTGCATTTCCATTCAACAGATCAGACCCACCTATGAACAAAAAAATCCCATGCTTGAATCAAACTAACCAGGAGCCTGTGAATCTGACCTGAACTAAATTAGCCCCTATTTGCTGCTGGCCGAAAAGCCCCTGTGCTGAATTTCGATCTGATGCCACTGCTTAAGTCTGGATGCTGGAGACAATCTGGATGCTAGAATGTTGATGCTCAAAATGTGCTCAAAACATGCTAATGGAAAAAGGCTGACTCCAGACTTTGGTGCCTCCAAAGAATTATCCCGAAAGCAGCCAGGCTTTGGTGTCATTGATGCAAGAACTAGCCTGACACAGCTTAAAAAGGCAAAAGGACGGAATAAAATGGGAATAAAATGGGAAAAAAGTTAACCAAGGACGGATTGGACGGTGCAATAGAAGCAAAACGCAAATTGATGAAGCTTCAAATCAACAGGGATAGAGATTTCGGTTGATGTTACCATGGATTTAACGCTCCTTTTTACCATGTTGATGCTGAGGCCTGTCTACCTGCATCACGCAACCCAACATACAAGTTCCCAACACATAACCCTAAAATGGGTTATCTCGAGCCTTGCATGTCGAGCAGAATGTGATAAAATAAGAAAAATACAATATAATAACGAAATATATAATATATGGATCTAAACCATTGGATATAGGCATCAAAATTAGTTCAAGCGTATGCGCACTCTAGATATACTAATTAGTATGGCTCGTCAAATACATCCATGAAATCATATAAAAACCTTAGGGAAAAAAGTACAAAAATACAAAAGAAACCCCCTGTTATTATATGCTACATATTTACATGGTTCATAAATTTTATCGGCTAAAATAGTTCATTTGTAAAGTACATATGTACATGCACTTGTCAATTCCCGTTTGGCCCTCTTGTTATTCACTAAATGATTCCTTTTGATATTGCTCGACCCATGAATCGATTCCCTCATTTTAGACTTGTCAAGTACTTGTGATATGCCACCTCATACAAGTGTTGCCAAATCCTGGGCATGCTTAGTAAATGGCAGGGATTTATATCTCCTTGATGACAAGATGGAAATTGGATGTGTTGGGAGACACTATTTTCACGGTTAAGTATCTATTTCGATTTGCTCTTTGGTTTTTGCATTTTCTATGGGTGAGTTCGCTTTGCACAGGAGTATTTTCACTAACATTTCTTCATTCTTTAGGGTGGTAACATCCATTTGGGCATAAAGTAACTTCGGTCGAATGTCTAATTCTTTTTTTTTTTTTTTTTTTTTTTTTTTTTTTGTATTATTACATAACACGGTGTTTATAACCATAGACACCAAATACATTTAATACTATACTAGTTACATGAAAAGATCCGACACTATAAGGTATGAATTACCTTAGAAGTTGGAACATAATGACATAATAGCAGATTAACTTTGGACTCAGTTTCCAATACATTTTGCTAGGGCCTTTTATGACCCATAGATATTTAGTGAGAACTGCTATCCAACTACCAAAATTAATGGTAAGATGAGGTCTTGACCTAGTGTCCTTAATAAGATAGGATGGCAAGTGGCTAAGATATTTACTTACACAAATCTTAGAAAAGATCCAGTATCAAAAACCCTTTTATCGAAATACGGCGCCCTAAAGACAATGGGCTATGACTCTGATGGACAAGAGACGTCGGATTCAGGAGAGGAATGGCTTAACAGTGAAGCATTGAATCGAGAACTACGGTTTTGCTCTTTTGCTGAACCTAAGCATAAGGAGACAATGGATTCTCGTAGCTCCAGAGGCGGCTATGGCCAAAAACGGACCTACTTCAATAGAGATGAGAGGCCTAATTACAATAAGGGACCCAAACAGTATGGAAGGAGGCGCCAGGATGATTTATACTCTGCACAGAATGTCAATGACTCACAAGACAATGAAAATGATCCGGACTACAACCAGGTTCCACTTTGGCTCATTTTTTCGCAATGAATACCTCTATTTCATTGATCTTAGTAGAAAATAAACTTAGAGTTATTTGAATCAATGAATTATAAACATATAAATGCTCTGAAAAATGCTGATTTAAATAGTTGCCGCTTAGCTCTTGTGGCAAAACAGTATATGCTTCACTCGATTGATACATAAATCAGGGAATATTTTGAGGTGTTATTAAGAGAACATGTTTTAATCATGGTTCAAGAATATAAGTTGTTGAGATCTGATGTTTTGAACAGATAAGCATGAACGTAGGCATATAAAATCGTATCTGTATGATACCCTAGATCTTACTATTGCATAAATGATCGTTCATGATAAACTTCCTCTCTGCTGACCTATGCTTGATGTAAGATAGTGGAAATCAGAGGGTAAACAGGGAGATACATGCCAAGATACATAGAATGGCGTAAATTCCCAAGATAGCTAGAATCTGCATACAGATATAAAGCCACAGTAATAAGCTGATATTGCTTATACTAGACTTTGTTAATGTACTATACAAGGGTAAATTCCAGAAGGATTGTTAAACATATAAACTCTGTTTTGGTATTAATTGTATGGCAGAGGAATACATGCATTCTAGTATCTAGTATGTCATTATATTTAAAGCTTAGACTGATTGATGCCCATAAGAAATTATCTCATTACTGATGTATCTATGGATTAGTAGCTACTGGTGACCTATTCCATTATTCTTTTTGCTATTTCTAACACAAAGGGCAAAAGGCACAATGGGTAATCAGTGATGAACTGAAAATCCCAATGTACCTTTTGGCCCTTGCCCTGATACCGTTTTCACGCTAACAGGGTACTGATTGGCTGCAGGTACGGGATTTTCTTCCCATTGTTACTTTTGCTCCGTGTGTTGGTTTTGGCTTTAAAGACGATGGATATCTACAAGATTAAGAGACTGATATACTGCAGCTGCAATAACAATGGATAAGAGTTGTTACGGAATACAGGGTGTTTCAATACTTGAAAGTTTCTTATAAATAGTACTTAATATAGATTGCTAGCAATTTTCAAGTATAGTTAGCAATCTGATTTTTGCTGTTCATCTTTAATACTATCAAGTTCTATGACTTTAGTAAGGATGACTATAATAGCAGTTGTAACTATCTGCACTTGTGACTAGTATATTTCCCCAAAAAAAAGAAGGCTTTTTATTAGCTATTTCGACATCTTAAACCTTTTCATGTACTACAAGAGGTTTGTATGCCTCCAGCATATTAATATAAGAATTTCCATGTGTTCTAAAAGACTACTCTTGATTTCCTGTAAATACACGCATATTCCAGAAGATATCAGGGCTGAAACCTTATGCTACTGTTGGTAATAATATAATGGAAGGACTGATCTTAGTGATAGGTCTTCAAAAGAAAAAATACAGAGGTTTCATGTATAAAGTAAGGGTAAGCTTAAAACTGGACCTTATAGCTGTCCAAGTATGCAGAAATCTTGAAATAATGAATGGTAGTGATTGAATACTAGCTGAATAATCATTTGTTTAAAAAGTACAGAGTTTTAACATTATACAATGACTGAAAACCACAGTATTACTAGTTGTATGAGCAAAAAACAGGACTAAGAATGGATATAATAGATAAAATGATTGATGGCAAAATAGTTCTGAAAATAGACTGATGCATAAGCATTAAGGCAGGAACCAAATGTGGTATGGTAAGACGTTTACATATTTCTAAATGGTGCGGGTGCTTAACATGATTTAAACATGGCAAAACGGAAAGATAAATAGGTAAAAGGATACTATGCTAGTTTGGCTCATACTGGTAATAGGATGATAATACTGCTTAGGGATTGACCGAAGCAGATGTCTGGTCTAGGTTATCTAGTTCAGGCTGGGTTTTTTTTAGATACTTCATCACACTGGAGATATCTGGTGTTATCCTTTACCTATATGCTAAATGTATGAGCTAATTATCTATTCTACGATTTAACTCAGGATATACAAAGTATGACTGTTATTTAATCCTTATATTTGTTTAAAATCCTCTGAAATATTACTGATATATTAATTGTTTACTTCAAATGATGTGAAATTGGCAGGATGCATTTGATGATGAAGAAGAGTATGAAATCATACCTCCTACCTGGAACAAACAGCTGATTGATATAGGATACGATAAAAATCGTATTGAATGCCCAAATTCTGCTGTACAAAGCATACTATGTTGCATTAAAAATATGAAGTTCCATGAACTTGTATTGGAAAGGGAAGCCATTAGAACCCCAGAACAAATCTCTGCTGTTACTCATCTCGGTTTCAGCGAATGGTTAATGTTATTGCCAAGTATCAACAAGCTCTCAACTAAGGAAGAGGAGGTATTCCCTTTTGTGTATAGCTTGTATGATGGTTTACCACAAAAAGTATATGAATGGACAAAGGCTGAAGATGAAAGTTCTAAGGATTTCATCCTTGGTGTCACTGCTCTAGAGGATGTCAATGGGATTAAAAACTCGCATGCCAAAGAGGATGAACAGATCAGAATTGAGAAAACGGAATTAACTGCCAAAGAATCCAATATGGTGGACGATCTCTTTGGGGCTGATCTATTAACGGAAGATGATAAAGCTGCTATGCAATCAGATACACCTCATAATGACCAGCAGAAAGAAATTGGTTTCAAATTCACACTAAGAAACTGTCTTAAGTTTCCTATCATTTCAAGAAGATTAGTGGAAAACCACGGCCTGCTGTGCAATCAAGCTATTTGGAGGACTAAAAATTTCGGAGCCCTTGCACCTATCAGTGAAGACGCATGGATGGTACTTGGGGACATTTCAAAAGAGACTGCTAGTATTGCTAAGGCAGGTGCCTTCCGAATGGAACGTATGAAAATGATCAAGGTAAAATTAGCTGTTGATACCAGATTTTTTGACAAGCATTGCACAAAAAGTGAACTGATGATACTATGCCAAAAAGGCCACATGGCCTACTCCAACATCAGAAGGGATGATTTCTACCTTAAACGTATCTGGCGCACTATGTGTCCCTATTTTAAATGTATCTGTGATGATAGAGGGAAGGAAAAACAGGCTGACCAATGTGGAGAGAATATGATTTGGTTTGACCAAGCTATTTGGTATATGCTCAACAACCTGAGCACAATATACCCTAATCTATCATATGCTGGTCAAGTTGTGGCTTTTAGAAACTGCCTTAAAACAACACTTAAGGCTGGAGTCACAGCTTATATAGCATATCTAGAAGTCAGGAATATGCTGATTGGTATGACTATGGCTTTAACCGAGGATCCTCAGGCTGATCTGAAGATTAAGTTTCCCAATGGCGTCATGACAGATATATGCGAAAAAACAATCAAAACTATTGATTATCTCAAGGGGACGTATGGCACTGCCAGTACCAGCAATAATAAATCATCCAAACAGAGCAGATCTGCTAAATCAAGTGGCTCAAAGTTTAAAATCAATGCTCCACCACGGATTACTATTCTGCCTAATAGTTCTACTAAAACAGAACACTCTGAAAACATAACAGTGGAAGGGCTGGAATCTCCAGGCAACGTAGGGCACTCAGTCACGAAAAATTCAGTTACAAGGTCACATTCACTTGATGGTGATACTGTTCAGGCACTCAAGTATGATACATAAGGTATGTTCTTTCTTTTTTACAGACGTATTTCAAATGAATGTTATGATTGCATCAATGTTTGTATATCATATTTTGATAGAAATACTCTGAATATGGGTCTACATCATGACCAGACTAACAATAAAAAGGAATTCATTACTTATGAGTTACCTAATGGCCAGTTGGCTATAATACAATCCAAACATTGGATTTATCCTAGATGGATACTACCACAAGCCAGCTTTACACACGGACTTTAATGTATAGATTCATAGGACTAACATATAATGTTACACGTAATTATTGCAGATTACCAAATGCCTACGAAGAGATTCATTGGGCAGAGTACATTTAAAGGATTGTGCACCCAAACAGAAAAAGAAAATAGTACACTGTACTTTTCTTTCTAAAATCTTGGATAAGATATGCCTGCCTAAAATATGTCATAAAGCTATAGTAGAAACTTTCGGGGAGATTGGAGAGAACATGATGGAAAATACCATGTTCGCATGGAAGTATACGGAAAATATGAGAGACATATTGTATAAACCCTACTACATATTTGCCAAATGGGAAGAGAATGTCTGCCCATGCTCACTATCGCAGCTTAAAGACTTTGTGGACGTGTCCATTGGACATGTTAGGACCACGGATCTCAAAGTCATACATAATACACAATTACGGAAGATGTTACAGTATGGTCTGAATCATATACCAGACAAGAGTCTTGAATGGGATATGCTGGTAAAGGAACTTAACCTTACTATTGAAAGTATCTTTGAGATACATAGGTTCACATATCCACATCTGGATGATAATGACAAGCAAAAAGTGAAAGACATAGTGATCAAAAATGTTGCTGAATCATTAAAAAAAGCCTTCAAGCTGGACTGTACCAGAAGATTCCCACTCAATGATGGCAAAATAATTCAAAGCATAGATTGGCTTAATAAATATCTTTACATAGCAGGGGTAGACAAGGCCACCAATAACCCGGCATTTATTTGCCCTAAGCATATGAGAGAAAAAGCTTATGACCGATTAAACAGCAATGATTTCAGGGAAGTTCTGGTTGACCAAATTGCCATTACATGGAAAATAAAGAATGAAATGGAACAGATTTTTCCATTTACAGGTTATCCTAGTGAAAGATTACCCTATCTACTTGGAATCTATAAAGCCCACAAACAAGATTATCGATGGATTACAAATGCACATGGCACAGTTTACACAAGATTTTCCAATGTTATTACTGCAGGCTTAAACATGATTACTGAAATCTGGCCTGATATAGCCAAAAAGACATGTGAAAAATACTGTAATCTATTTCCAGGTAAGATTAACCCGAACTGGATGGTACAGTCCGTTTATGACGTGATTCTTAACTTACCAGATAAGATCAATAATATATTCGTGGCAGATATCACAAAATGCTATGAGAGCATTCCACTTACGGGCGTATCTGGCATATGCCGAATTCTGACACTTGTAATTACACAAACATGGAAATATATGTGTAACTTACACCATAATAACAAATTATGGGTTAAGCAAGATGGGGATGATAAATTCAGCGTCAAGTGGTTTAAAATTGATCCAAAGGGGAAATGTTGGACCCTCTTAACCATGGATACGTTTATTAGAGCTAACATATGGCTGTTAACCAACTGTTTCATTATGAGAGGACTAAGAACATGGACTCAGATCAGTGGGATTCCTATGGGCTTCGCATGCAGCCCTTGCTGGTGCAATCTTTACTTGGCATGGTTTGAAGCAGATTTCATTAGAACTTTAGCCATGCAAGGAAGATACAAAGAAGCTGAAATGTTTAAAACATCTTTTAGATATATGGACGACCTTATGGCACTCAACTGCCCTATTATAAGAGAATTCCTTAGTTATATGGATACAGGAACTTCTAAAAACCTGTGCATTTATGACATGGATGCTCTAGGCATCAAGGAAGAGACGATTATTGCATTTAAAGAAGACCCTATGGCCACATTTGGATACAAAGGGAATTTCTTAAATATGACAATTGAAATCCTCAGCCGGGCTAATGGAATATTCAGAACATCTAAATATGATAAGAGAGATGTTCTACCTTTCACAGTACTCAAATATGTCCATGCAAATAGCTGCAGACCCTACTACCAGGCAAGGAATGTGATCATCTCGCAAATACTACCGTTTATGTATATCAATTCATGCCCCCGTGGAGCAGCCAAAGATGTTAACAAACTGATACAGAATTTTATAGATAATGGCTTTGATATAAGAGGACTGAGGAAAAGCGTGTACAAATATATATGCAACAATGAATTCCCTGGACTTCACTACGACAGTAAGGTGCTGCTACAGTACTTGAAACCCATATAAATAAGGTATGTCCTTATGCTACAATATCAGTTTGCTAATTTGTATGGGATAAGGCCTAACCCCTGCTGTGGTGGTGGGGGTTAGCCACTCCCATGGTCACAGACATGTAAATTCAAGGTGTGTTCCCTTATCCTACGGAAGGTGGTAGGGTTTTTTTTGTATTATTACATAACACGGTGTTTATAACCATAGACACCAAATACATTTAATACTATACTAGTTACATGAAAAGATCCGACACTATAAGGTATGAATTACCTTAGAAGTTGGAACATAATGACATAATAGCAGATTAACTTTGGACTCAGTTTCCAATACATTTTGCTAGGGCCTTTTATGACCCATAGATATTTAGTGAGAACTGCTATCCAACTACCAAAATTAATGGTAAGATGAGGTCTTGACCTAGTGTCCTTAATAAGATAGGATGGCAAGTGGCTAAGATATTTACTTACACAAATCTTAGAAAAGATCCAGTATCAAAAACCCTTTTATCGAAATACGGCGCCCTAAAGACAATGGGCTATGACTCTGATGGACAAGAGACGTCGGATTCAGGAGAGGAATGGCTTAACAGTGAAGCATTGAATCGAGAACTACGGTTTTGCTCTTTTGCTGAACCTAAGCATAAGGAGACAATGGATTCTCGTAGCTCCGAGGCGGCTATGGCCAAAAAAACGGACCTACTTCAATAGAGATGAGAGGCCTAATTACAATAAGGGACCCAAACAAGATGGAAGGAGGCCGGGGATGATTTATACTCTGCACAGAATGTCAATGACTCACAAGACAATGAAAATGATCCGGACTACAACCAGGTTCCACTTTGGCTCATTTTTTCGCAATGAATACCTCTATTTCATTGATCTTAGTAGAAAATAAACTTAGAGTTATTTGAATCAATGAATTATAAACATATAAATGCTCTGAAAAATGCTGATTTAAATAGTTGCCGCTTAGCTCTTGTGGCAAAACAGTATATGCTTCACTGGATTGATACATAAATCAGGGAATATTTTGAGGTGTTATTAAGAGAACATGTTTTAATCATGGTTCAAGAATATAAGTTGTTGAGATCTGATGTTTTGAACAGATAAGCATGAACGTAGGCATATAAAATCGTATCTGTATGATACCCTAGATCTTACTATTGCATAAATGATCGTTCATGATAAACTTCCTCTCTGCTGACCTATGCTTGATGTAAGATAGTGGAAATCAGAGGGTAAACAGGGAGATACATGCCAAGATACATAGAATGGCGTAAATTCCCAAGATAGCTAGAATCAAGATACGATATATAAAGCCCGCGATAATAAAGTGATATTGCTTATACTAGACTTTGTTAATGTACTATACAAGGGTAAATTCCAGAAGGATTGTTAAACATATAAACTCTGTTTTGGTATTAATTGTATGGCAGAGGAATACATGCATTCTAGTATCTAGTATGTCATTATATTTAAAGCTTAGACTGATTGATGCCCATAAGAAATTATCTCATTACTGATGTATCTATGGATTAGTAGCTACTGGTGACCTATTCCATTATTCTTTTTGCTATTTCTAACACAAAGGGCAAAAGGCACAATGGGTAATCAGTGATGAACTGAAAATCCCAATGTACCTTTTGGCCCTTGCCCTGATACCGTTTTCACGCTAACAGGGTACTTGATTGGTCGCAGTGCGGGATTTTCTTCCCATTGTTACTTTTGCTCGTGGTGTTGGTTTTGGCTTTAAGGACGATGGATATCTACAAGATTAAGAGATTGATATACTGCAGCTGCAATAACAATGGATAAGAGATGTTACGGAATACAGGGTGTTTCAATACTTGAAAGTTTCTTTATAAATAGTACTTAATATAGATTGCTAGCAATTTTCAAGTATAGTTAGCAATCTGATTTTTGCTGTTCATCTTTAATACTATCAAGTTCTATGACTTTAGTAAGGATGACTATAATAGCAGTTGTAACTATCTGCACTTGTGACTAGTATATTTCCCCAAAAAAAAGAAGGCTTTTTATTAGCTATTTCGACATCTTAAACCTTTTCATGTACTACAAGAGGTTTGTATGCCTCCAGCATATTAATATAAGAATTTCCATGTGTTCTAAAAGACTACTCTTGATTTCCTGTAAATACACGCATATTCCAGAAGATATCAGGGCTGAAACCTTATGCTACTGTTGGTAATAATATAATGGAAGGACTGATCTTAGTGATAGGTCTTCAAAAGAAAAAATACAGAGGTTTCATGTATAAAGTAAGGGTAAGCTTAAAACTGGACCTTATAGCTGTCCAAGTATGCAGAAATCTTGAAATAATGAATGGTAGTGATTGAATACTAGCTGAATAATCATTTGTTTAAAAAGTACAGAGTTTTAACATTATACAATGACTGAAAACCACAGTATTACTAGTTGTATGAGCAAAAAACAGGACTAAGAATGGATATAATAGATAAAATGATTGATGGCAAAATAGTTCTGAAAATAGACTGATGCATAAGCATTAAGGCAGGAACCAAATGTGGTATGGTAAGACGTTTACATATTTCTAAATGGTGCGGGTGCTTAACATGATTTAAACATGGCAAAACGGAAAGATAAATAGGTAAAAGGATACTATGCTAGTTTGGCTCATACTGGTAATAGGATGATAATACTGCTTAGGGATTGACCGAAGCAGATGTCTGGTCTAGGTTATCTAGTTCAGGCTGGGTTTTTTTTTTTTTTTTTTTTGAGGGTACGAATATGTTATATTAATTTATAGAGTAAAAGTATTATACATGTGTCCCACCTATGGGGTAGATAAAGCCAATGTTTGCACACCCGAGCTCAGATCATCCTCAGCTAACCAATGACACTTGAAAAATACATAAAATCCTTGGATCCTACCAATCCTATCTAGAGCTTTGTTATAGTTACGCCCAAACTTCCGATGATGGGCAAGAGCCATAAGTGCCACCTCCATGTTAAAAGTATTCTTCATCTTGTCCAAAGAAAATTGTTCTCCACCTATAGCAATCCCACATCTGTGCTTCCATATTGCCCACAACCCTATGTTAACAAGGGATGCAGAGATTATATTTCCATCGGTGGCCGCTATTATTCCTGGCCATTGTAGGACATTGGTACCAATGAGCGGACACATCCACTCCCAGAAGGCCAGGATCTTGGAGCAAAAGAATAAATGAGTGAGGGTTTCCGAGGTATTGCATCCAAGTGGGCATCTGTCACTTAGAAGAATCCCATTTTCATAGAGTCTTTCCATAGTACTCAATCCTCCCTGTAAAGCTAACCATCTGAAGAACTGCAACCTTTTTGAGCATAATGAAGTCCATGACTTCACTAGTAGTTGTTTTGCCTGTACAATATCAACTCCCAACCTGTCAGCAGCTTTGAGAGGGGAGTCAACACAGAGAAGGCGGTAGATAGTGCTGACGACATATTTTTCCACCTGATTACAAGCCCATCTGTCGCTTGGGCCTTCCTTTCCCGAAAGATTAGCCAATGCACCACATATTTCACGGTAGATCTTCCTGTCACCTTCCCCAGCAC
The DNA here is from genome assembly GCA_021234155.1 of Isoetes taiwanensis. Lineage (NCBI taxonomy): Eukaryota > Viridiplantae > Streptophyta > Lycopodiopsida > Isoetales > Isoetaceae > Isoetes > Isoetes taiwanensis. The sequence goes on along the minus strand of JAJEKV010000064.1, from coordinate 7,185,760 downwards.
CCTGCACCTTTTCTTTAAGGCGGGACCAGGAGAGCCATCGTACACCATCCCAAAGATGTGCCACTCTAGTGATACCTGCTAGCCTCCATTTAAGATAAATGCGGGGGTGTGTGAGAGCGAGAGGGAGGTTATTTCTCATCCATACCTGTGTGTTCCAAAAGATGCTGAGCTTTCCAGCCTCCCAAGGAGCATCCATCGGCTTAAAAAGACTTTGAACTTCCAACCAAGCCTCTAACAGCTTTCGCATAATTGGTGATGTGCCTGGGGCAATTTTGTAGCTATAAAAAAAGGAACCCATTTCCTCCCTGGGTAAAGATGGCTTACCTTTTAAGGTACAACGTTGAAGCCAATACTTGACGAAGTGCAGAGCTGGAGAAGTAATACCTTGCAATGCTCTCCACACATATTTACCTGCAAGTACCTGAGCTTGAGTATGCAGATCCTTACATCCCATACCTCCATCCCTCCGATCCATACACAGTACCTTCCAGGCCACCTTGTGCATTCCTCCCCCCCATATGAACTTCCTGATGATAGTATGGATTTGACTATAAATAGATTTAGGAGCTACTATAGCTGAGGAGTAGTAGACATGAGATGCTGCGAGGACGGCATTGGCAACTGCAATCTTTCCAGCAATTGCTAGCCCTTTAGCTGACCATAAGTTGACTTTCTTTCTCAGGGTATCCATAATAGGGGTCCAGAGTCCTTTTAGATTATCAGAGAGGACCAGGGGTATGCCAAGCAATTTCGTGGCTTCATTTTTAAGGACTCGAAATCCAAAATCTTTTACCCTCGGATCTACATCCGCATCAAAGGGCCATATAACTGCACATTTTGTCGCATTAAGCTCAATCCCTGATATCTTCCCAAATGCATCTATAATTTCAAGGAAGGCTATAGAGCTAGCGTCATCATATCTGAGGAAGAGGAACGTATACTGCATATTGCATGATTGAATGCTTTTGCTGGGAGTCAGGGAGCTGAAGACCGTTTAGAGTGCCCTCAGATATTTTGCATTCCACCATCTTAGTAAGTAAATTTGCTATGATAAAAAACAAATAGGGTGCTAGAGGGCAACCTTGTCTAATACCTTTTCTTAGTTCAAAGAGCCCTGAGGGTTGCCCGTTAATCAAAACTGATGCTGAAGCAAGTTTGTTGAAGCCTAAGGACATCTCAACAAAGGACGCATCAAAACCCATATGTAGCATAATATCCTGGAGTCCCCTCCAACGAAGCGTATCATATGCCTTGCGAAAATCCAATTTAACAAAAACACAATTCTGTTTGGAGACTTTGCACCAATGCAATCCTTCTCTTGCTGCTATGAAGTTATCCAAAATATGCCTACCTGGTAAAAAAGCCGTTTGCTCACTTCCAATAACTTTATTGAGAATTGGCTTCAGTCGGTTGACAATGATTTTCATGATGACCTTGTAGAGCACATTAGTTAAAGCTATAGGCCGCCACTCATTTAGCTTTTGTGGTCTGGCCACCTTTGGGACCAGGGAGATAAAACCTGTGGACAGAGCTGGGTGTAGATAACGGGCCTCCCAAGCCCCCCTTATTGCCCGAAGAAAGGCCGGCCCCAGAAGATCCCAAAATTCGACAAAAAACTCTGGTGGAAAACCATCAGGGCCAGGAGTTTACCTGAAGCAAGGGTGGAAAGCGTCCTGAAGATTTCGTCGTCCTCCAAGTGAGGCATTAAAGCCCTGTTGTCATTCTCTGAGATTTTAGTCCCCCAAGGAATTTTTGCCATCCAGTTTTGAAGTACGGAGTCGTAATTAGTGGGAAGGGGGTCTTCTTTGAACATGCATTGAAAATTGTCCTTCACATATGCCCTGATCCCATCGGTTGAATCAATCTTATTCTGCTGATCATCAGTGATAGAGGTAACACTATTTTCTGCCAATCTGGCCCCAGCAAGTCTAAAGAAGTGCCTGGAGTTCTCATGATCCACTTCGGTATACCATTTAGTTTTGGATCTTACAGCGCCCCCCCTAGCCTCTTCCTCTTCGATGGCCCTAGCTCTGGCCTCAAGGTCAGCTTCTAACGAATGTAGGGCAACATTAAAAGGGTCTATTAAAAGGTCTTGCTTTGTGATTCTGAGCTGATCATATATAGTATTTTTTGATCTTTTAAACTCCCTAGCCCATGTCTCGCCCCCAATTTTTAATCCAGGCCTTAATCTTCCCAACCCACTGGATCCATGCCTTCATACTTGGCAACCCATTCTCCTGAGGATGAGAGATCAGGAAGGCTCGGAATGCATCGCAGAAGGCTGACTTCCCTATTAGTGAAGTATTAAATTTGAAGGGAACATTGCCAGAACGTCTACTCGTTGGAGCATCCTCAAAGGTGAGCTTTTGTGGGACGTGGTCAGACTAGGTGAAAGCCAGGTCGCCTTCAACAAAGCATCTGTCTAGGAAGCCAGCTGACTTGTTGGCCAAGTAGAATCTGTCCAGCAGACAATAGACCCGATCATGTCCCTTCTGCTTATTGGACCAGGAGAAGGATGTGTTTGAAGGCGGAATCAGAGCAAAACCCACATTAACAAGTAAAGAGTTCCATGAAGCATTCTCTTCAGCTGACAGATTCCTGTGGAGTCCAATTTTCTGATCCCAAATATCGGTCATATTTAGGTCTCCCCCCAAGAGCCAGTTTTCGACTTCTTGCTGTAGGATCCATCTCTCAATCTCTTTCCACATTATAGCCCTTTCTGCAGGCTTATTAGAAGCGTAGATATTAACAAGGCCCCACCTACTTCCCTGTGTCTCAAAAATCACTGCTTGCCATCTCCCATTTATGCCCCTAAACTAAAGTACAACATTTTGCCCCCGCCATAGTATAGCAGTACCCCCCTTTGTGCCCTGAGCTGCACAGGTGAAGGAGTCGTATTGCCCCCCTACCCAGGTACCCAGAGATCTAGCTTGAAATTCCGGTAGCCTATGCTCCTGGAGGAGAATGATATCCGCTGCCATTGACCTTATTGCCGCAAGTACCCTAGCACGTTTTAGTGTACCCTTGATACCCCTTAAATTCCATGATATCACTTTCATTGATGGTTGTTAGTATTACTTGTAGATACCAGATCCTGTCTGATGACACTTTTAGCAACACGGTCCATACTGCCATGTACCTGTCTTGACTTATGTTGGCCAAAAAGCAAGAGTGGCTTTTGCTTTTTGCTTAACCATGCTAGAGTAGACACGTTTGCTTTTTGGAGTGTTGGCTCCTCAATTAACCCATCAATTCTTTGTATTGTATAGGCCCTTTGATAACCCAAATTCCCATATTGGTTACTTGTGTTTGCCATTACTATGTTGAGTAAGAGTAAACTCTCATTAATTCCTTTGATTGTACAGGCCCTGTGATAACCCGAATTCCCATATTTGTTACTTGTATTTGCCATTGTCATGTTGAGTAAGAGTATTCAAGATGTAGACAAAAGGAGATATATTTAACTTATACATTCCGCATATAGATAAGTTGGTAAGCTATCAGAAAAGAGCAAATTTCAGAACTTAAGGGACTTAGCCCACCTAGTTTTATATGGGCAGCTTAGCTGCACAACATATGAGAACAACAAATGACACCTGCATATAGAAGTCTGCTGAATCTTCATTCCAATTGCAACACCATCTGAAACTTGTCACATGCTTTGTTTTCCAAAGGGGGCCACAGACTGCCGGCGGTAGCCCTTGTACTGAGGCCATGCTTATCCATAAGGAATGACAAACATACATCCAATCCCTGTGGTATTCCTTGTACTGAGACCCATCCAATCTTACAAGAAGATGCAACAGCAGCTTGCTGCCCCATTCAATAATAGACCAGAAACAAGAACAAAAAACTAACCTCCAATGGTTGCGAGATCCCGTGATGGTACCTGTCCCAGAACTTGAGCTTCCCATTAGAGATCAAAGGTTACCAATCTCTGGTTCCGCAAAAGCTTCTGACCAGATTTGATACGAGTCTCCACAGTAGCATCATCTCCCTGATTCCCATCCATATCAACCTGTTTTTTCCCTTTCTTCTTCCTATCGGTTACTATCACTGTTGTTGGATGAGCTTGCTTATTTGGAGACAGTAATATGTAATCTGCGGGAGTAGCCTTGTCAATTGGTAATACGGCTTCATCATTGGGCTGCTCCAAACAGGCTGTAACAGTTACATTAACACTTTGCCATTGTTGCTCCGGAGCTGTCCCTTCAGGAGAAAAATCAGCAAGCAAGCTAGAAGGTGGTGCCCGGGATGCATCCATTTCAAAGGAGGATGCCTGAGCTGCTATAGGTCCTGGCAGTTGATCAGCATCCCCATTAATGGGCTTGCCCCTAAGAAGAGTATCAGTATCATTATTGGCAATGATTGGAGGGGTTGTATACACATCTGTGGCTGCGTTGATAGTGATTGGAGGAGTTGCCTTCACATTAGTGGTACCACTATTTGTCTCTACCTTGTCAATCGGGCCAACACTGTGATTGGACAGAGAACAAAGGGCTGGATCTGTAACATACCCCTTTGTGACCAGCTTGTTTTCCATGTCAGCAGAAGCCAACATGTATTCCGTATCACCAGCCAGCTTGTTTTCCATGTCAGCAGAGGCCAGCATGTGTTCCATGTCACCAGACAGAGCTGCAGCAGTTGCAGCCAGTTGGTTATCCATATCAGTCAAGTTTTCCACATCAGCACATATGGTTGCAGTCAGCTTGTTATCCAAGACAGCATATTGATTGGTTAGACATGTGTGAGTGGCCAAGACAGCATATTGATTGGTCAGACATGTGTGAGTGGCCAGAGAACCGTCCATGTCATCCTTTTGACCAGTCAAAGTAGGAGATGATTTACTAGATTCATCAATGATCAGATTTAGGGGCCTTGACTGAGATAAGATCTTTGACTGGTCAAAGATCCCAGCCACAATATCCTGTGGGGCCCTAAGAGAGAAAGCATTTTCCACGTGCTGGGAGAGAGAAGGATCCATATCCTGCTGTCCAGTTACATCACTAGCATAACCAACATGGGTAACATCTTGAAAGGACCTGGAACATTCCCCTTTCTCCCAAGTGCTCATTGGTCCTGACAAAATCATAGCCTCAACATCCTCGACTGCAACCTTAGTTACTGCAACCTTAGTTTGTCCTTATGAGGGTGCATGGGATCCAGAGATGGGACATAGATTGTCCACAAAACAGTTAGAACCAGCATGCAATCTAATCCCACAAACTGCACAGGGAATAGGCAGACCCGTAGCTAAAATCTGGAAGTTGATATTTTCATCAAAGTAGCCAGAGAACTGAATGGATTCGGGTATAGGCTTAAGTAGATCAACTGAAATACAAATCTTGGGGGCCTCATCAAGTCTATTATCCATGCACACGTACTCTCCAAGTCTAGAGGCAATCAATTTAAAACTTTGCTCGTTCCAATACTCTGGACTCAAATCAGCAAGAGAAATCCAGATTGGGTAGTAAAGAGCATCAGGCTTGAAGGCTCGGAATTCTGCCTGATATTTTTGCAGGAACACTTGTCCATGTGGAGTTGAGATCAGACCTTTCCGAAATAGAGCGTCAATCTCTCTAGTGGTGGCAGCAGTTAGGAGGAAGTAGGTGTTCCCTAGAACTTGGACCTTAATCTCCGTTTTGGCCCTGCAAACTCGTTCCAGAGTTTTCTTGATTTCAATCCTGCTTGGGTTGCCTCTGCACACCTTGCCAATAAGACCAAATTTCTCGAAATAGCGGATTTTGTCAGCTACTACTGCAGTATGGAGAGATACTTTGCCTTGGGGGCCATGGACTATCTTCTCTTTAGCAGAAGTAATAATTAAAGTGGGAGCTGAAACCTGAGCATATGATCTGCCATCTGTTCCTCCCATGGGAATCCTTTTTGGATGAACGCTCTCCATCTAATAAAGCTCTAATAAGAACTCAGCATCAAAGAAATCACAATATACTACTAAAGAGTGTCTTGGAACAGCTAGGTAATCCCCAAAGATAAGGTTCCTGACTGATCTTCGGACCTCTAGATTGTCTCCCAAGATAACCAAGCCTCCCAAGCACCTAAACTGGTCCTGGTGTAGCACCCCGTGATCAAGAACTGTAGCCCAAAGTTCTCCCACAGGACCGTTCAAAATTCCCCAAAAGAGATGTGAGTGATTAACTAGAACAATGGATCTAGAGATAGAACGCGTAGAGGCTGGGGAGCTGGCTGTTGAAATATCCGACGGTTGGAGGCTAGGGGATCTGGGGGAAGGGGGTGGCGAGTTAAGAGGAAGGGGGGGAGATACTGAGATTACATTAGGGAGAGGGGAGTCAGGAAAAGACAGAGGGGATTCCATGGTTGAAAATCATTTGAGATAAGCTGATCCAATGTCTTACACCCTGTAGACTTTAAGAGTAATGAAATCTGCCATAACTGAGTAGAATAATGTAAATGTTGAGAAGCAAGGTTGATCAGCCCCTAGAAATACTATTTTCCACTCAAGGGCAGTGGCCACAGGATGTAAGGATGAGATGCTTGCTGCTTCTGTATAGAAAAGATCAAGAAAGATCTTTTCATCCACCATCAGCATCCATAGCTCAGAGAAAGGGCCATCCAACCAACCACAAAAACGTTCTTGCTCCTTAAAACCGATCACAAAGTATTTGCCAGAAGAAACCGCTCGTGAATTAGAGCAGACTATGGATGAAGGCAATGGGCAACCCATTGGAAGGAAGCCTGAGAATTTGAAGACGAAGATGCACTCATTTCCATAGGACGGTACCAGATAAAGCGTAATAAATTGGCACACAGGATTTTATAGGCAGGAGACTAAAATAAGCAGATGAAAGTAGATGATATTCATGAGCCGCTTTTCCAAAAAGGAAGAGATTCAGGCGAAGGAGGCCACTGATAAGCCACTGCATGCAGGCCCACACGTGGAAACCGAAGACCAATCTCTCAGAATCAGAGGCCAAAATCAGGGATGAATGTCGAATGCAGCATGTCTAGTTATGGAAACCCAAACTGCCTCTAATATAGCTTAACTCAGATCTTTCCTATTGCCCATTCACTATAAACATCGAAGATTCCAACAGGAGCTGCTTCTCTATCCCCTACGTAGTCGCCCAGCCAGCATTCAACCAGATCTATAGGTATTCCATATATTTCTATCTTTGCAGTCTATGGTAGCGTCCTTTGCACCATAGGTTTCTTAGTTGAGGGATGCTCATTTGTTTGTCCATTTCACATTGTTTTCTCTTCGTTTTGTAGATTATGGGGTTCTCAGTCGCCGAATTTAGTTTTGTGGTTATACGGTTCGTTGGTTTAGTTAGAAGTGGCTCATTTCTCTCCATTCTCTCCTGCCTGTAGTTTCATTTGGTACTCCCTATATTTGCTCTACTTACCAATTGCTCTATTTGTTCTTACTCCATGTATCTCATGATGTCCCCTTCGTTTGGTTTTTCATTTATCGATATCTTTTCATTTGTTGTGCTCTGGTCCTCTTGTCTTAATCCCATTTCTCCATCCATTTCATTTGCTTTTGTTTCCTTTTTTGCTTTAAGTTTCTTGTGCTTTGTTTTTAGGTGCATGCGTCGGTAGGTAAGTGCATGCTTCTTTCTCATATGTTCTCAGTTGTTCTCATGGATGCCCTTATGAGGGCCTATACTCTCTCTTTTATCATAGATTCTTAGTATTCGGGAATGCACATGAGGGCTTTTTAGATATTTGCATTTGTGACTTTAGCTCCTTTATCTCAATTTGTTCAGACCTCTATTCGCAATCCCTTATTCCATCCATTTCATTATAATCTCCTATTCCGCTCTTTTTCATCTTGCATTTTGTCTTTTTCCTCTTTATTCATTCATTTTATCCCTTGAACTATAACTTGCTCTTCTATTGTCTTGACTCCCTCCTTTGTCTGCCTCTTGACTCATCATAGTTCTTTTTTTGCCCTAGTGGTGTCTCATCATTATGCCATTTTATTATGTTGACCCCAGTTATTTTCTATCTGCTCACTTTGTTTTCACTCGTTCTGCCATCTCGGACCTCCTTCTTATGCATGCCACCTCCATTGTGCCCTCTCGCTCGTTCTTCTATTCCCCTTTGGGGGTGGTCCCAAAAGGTCATCAAGTTGTTCTCTGAACTCTGCTTCTTTAGAAAATGTCATATAGTACCCTTTAAATCCCTTGGATTCATTATTCCAATCTCCATCTTTCTCTCACCGTAATGGGTTCTTTGGTCTAGTCCCCTAGATTATTCCTGAGTTTCAGGGTCCCTATCATTTTGTTCTAGTTCTAGATTATGTTCTTTTTACATTTAAAAGTTCGCTTAGAACTGTTATGCATATGGGTATATGTTCATGAATTTTAGTCCTTGATATTTGTTGTTATTGCTCTATTTCTTATTTTACTCCATATGTGGTCATATGTTCTCAGTGGTTCTCATAGATGCCCTTATGAGGACCTATGCTCGCTCTTTGTCATAGATTCTTAGTGTCTCATTGGTGCCTTTGAGGGCCTTTGGCTATTTGCATTTTGTGTCGTTGGCTACTTTGTCTCGTTTTGCTCTGTTCCTCTATTCTCGATCCCTTTTTCCATCCATTTCATTTTGATCTCATGTTTGTCTTTTTTCACCCTATGTTTGTTCCTTTCCTCTTTTTTCCATTTTATCCCTTGAGAGATATCTTTGCTCTGCTATTGTCTTGCCTTCCTCTTTTGTCTACGTCTTGGCTCAACGTAGTTCTTCTTGCCTTGTTGGTCCAGTCATCATGCCTTTTCTATGTTGACCCCTTTCGAACTAGAAGAGTTGTTTGGTATACGTGCATGCCGCATGATGTTCACATGACATTCCCTTTTTTGGCCTGCATTTTAAATTTCAAAACGTGGTTGCATCATCGCACATTCGGGCATGTTGTAGTGGAGCCTGTGGTAAGTTGTCTTGCTTTCTTCTATGGTCTTTGTTCTTGTTTTAGGTTGCACTCAATTTTCTTCATCCATTCCTCATCTTGGCATTGACCCCATCCTCGCTGACTCTGTGGCATCGTTTACTAGTGTTCTCAATTGCATAATTGTTTTGTCACCTTATGAAACTTTTTTATTCTTGTATCTCGGGGTCCCTAGTCTTGTTCCTGTGGGTTATGTTGTTTCTACTTTTGAAAGTTTGCTTGGACTGGTTATGCATGTAGGTTATATGTTTAGGTTTTGGTCCTTGTTTATCGTAGTGTTTTTTCATTATAGTATTCATTGAAGTTTACTGCTGGTATGTTGATTCTTCAATTTTGGTCCCAGGTGCTCTTTTTAGCTTGTTGACTATGCCCGGTCTTCATGTCTTCTCTTTTTAGGCATTCCATGGTGCATGGTTTTGATCTTTCTTATTTATTATTATGGGGTTTGTATTGTCTTTATGAAAGTTTGCTTGAGTCTGTTATGCATGAATGATATAGGTTAGGTATTTTTGTTCTTACTTCCATAGCATCTTGTCATTAGGTATTCTCTGTAGTTTGTTGGCACATCGGTTCTAGAGTTTTGATTTCATGTGCTTTGATGGTGGCCATAGTTGTTGTTTGTGTTCGATTTTTGGGCTTCCTTTGCCTTATGCAGTCCAGTTGTCCTGGCATTCCTTGGGCCCCTTCCCCTCTTTTTGCATTGGCATCCTGCCTCGTCTCATGATTGTTATATTTTTTCCTGGCATCGAGTTGCGCCTTACAGTCTTTCGTGGTCTCAATCTATGATGGGATTTGAGGGAGGTTCCTCTTTGTGTCAGATAATGTTTGTGCATAAAGGACCTATCCCTAGAATGCTATGGTTCTCTTCTTATATAGAAGAGAACCATCATTCTAGGGATAGGGATGCCAATTTTAGCGCAAGCTCTCTTTTTGGACCCAAGCTTTCTTTGGCACAAGCCTGCTACAGCACAAGCTTTCTTTGGCCCTTTCTTCTATAAAAGCCTTGTGTCTTCCTGCATTCCTCATCGGCGTTTCCTTTGAGCTGAATCTTGTTGTTGTACGGAGTTCCCCCCCTCCGACCTCTTACTCTGCTATATGAGTTTTACTTTTCGTTCAATGCTAGCTAATGGGCTTCTGCATTTTTCCCAGCGTAGCACGTGGTGCTTCTGGAGGGCACCGAGGGGAAGCCCCTCTAGGTCGAGCCTATATTTTCCTGTCTCGGCATAGCCCCGTGGCTTCCGAGGATCCTCATGGATCATCTCTTCAATTTTCAATATTGTGCTCTTATATTTCTAGTCCAACTTTATAGCTTGCTAATTCTTGGCCCATGATGGCTCCTAACACAGTTGACAGTCACATATGGTTAGACATTGCAGTTTGGAGCTCATTGATGTGCATGGGGCTTCTTTTTATACGCCTCTGGGTCAAGCCTATATTTTTCTATCTCGGCATAGCCCTATGGTTTTTTGAGGATCCTCATGGATCTTCTTTTCCATTTTGATATTGTGCTCTTGTATTTCTAGACCAACTTTGTAGCTTGCTGACTCTTGGCCTGTAGATGGCTCCTAATACAGTTGACAATCACATGTTGTTTGTTCTTGCAGTTTGGAGCTCTCTGATGTGCATAAGGTTGCTTTTTATATGAGCGGCCAAAAGGGACACATGGAGCGGTATCTTAGCTGGACGGATTTGAGTCACTGCTTGGATGGGTGACGCGACCTGACTATTACAGTTGTTGCAGTTCGAGAGCACTATAGTATAGACTTTCTGAATGTTCTATGTGGGGGCCTGAAATCATTGTACACAATTATCTTATTTATCGGGTGGTCTAACCCGGGATTGTATTTGTTGTTTTATTCATTTGGGGTTTATCATTTTGTTCCCCTCTTCACTCATTCTGGGGTTCATCAGCTTGTTTCCCTATGGGTTATGGTACTCATTTTTTCATTCAGCTCGATGGAACACCACTTCACTTCTGTGCATAAAGGACCTATGCAGCTTATGTGATGCAGTTAGATTTAATGACAATGGCACCAAATGTTGTCGAAAAGGCAAGGTACATCCTCCTCCACTGCAACAAACACCAGGAATATTAATATATGATTTGCTAACTGGCCATCATACAAAATCAAACGAGTTCAAAATACACATTAGAACATACAACAATGCATTGGCATTTGCATCATTTGGAGTTAATATAGAGCAATTTAATACCCAAGGCCCATATTGTTTCAAGATCCATGGACAAGTATGCTATGGATAGGCATATTCGCCCCTTATTCCTTAATCTACACCGTACGTAAAGTTCCTCGTTTGTGGGGTATACAAGTACAAAATTTGCTATACTGTATAACAAGATTCGCAAAATACTATAAGATTTCAAGCGGAATACTATATGGTGTTGATTTTGTACGTGCAAAATACAATTATGAGGGCTCTCGCTGCCCTACGTCACCCCCCATGTGAATATGCACCCAAATCAAAGGGGGTTTAAGGGGGATTTTAATTTAAATGTGTTGGACCCAATGGTTGTGTTAATTAATGTCAATGGTAGTTATGTGTTGGTTGTTAATGTCAATGGTTGTTATGTGTTGGTTGTTATGTGTTGGGGGATTTAATTTTTATATGTTGGATATTAATGGTTTGTTCGGGGCCTTAGGGACGTCCTCCCCCCCCCGTGTGACAAAAATTTTAGAATTCAAACCAGAAAAAAACTAGAATTCATTTGAGGCTTCCATCACCTGTAGCTTTTGAATTTCATCACAATAAAACAAATAGAACATAAGTAAAAGTTACCATAAAGATAGAGCAGATTGTCATAAAGTTTGCAACATCCATACACAAACATTTTTCAACTGGAATTTAACAGCAGCTTTTGGCCTCCATGGATTCTTGTGGTGAGAAACCAAAGTGGGAAACTTTTCTGCTTGTTAGCACAAGGATCTAGAAGCCTTGGAATTTGCTTAATAACTGCCTCAAAATCTAAAAATGCATGGTAATTTTTTGCAAGCTTCATTCGGAATGAGCCATAAAACAATATCCAATAGCGCAATCCTGTATTAATCAGCTGGTAGGATGTGAAAGCCTACCAAACCCGGCCGAAAAATTGCTGTTTTAGCATAGATAACTTAACCAAACATATCCATATCATACACTATCAAAAATATCTCGGAGAGAGCTTTCCAAGCAATAAAAATCATCTCAAACAGAGCTCTGGATCAAAAGTTATAACAAGAAATGTGTTGCCGGCGGGGAAACTGCACTACATGCGCCCTTCAAGCCCTTCAGGTGCCCATTATACACCACACACACTGCTTGTTAGCAGAAGGATCTAGAAGCCTTGGAATTTGCTTAATAACTGCCTCAAAATCTAAAAATGCATGGTAATTTTTTGCAAGCTTCATTCGGAATGAGTCATAAAACAATATCCAATAGTGCAATCCTGTATTAATCAGCTGGTATGATGTGAAAGCCTACCAAACCCGGCCGAAAAATTGCTGTTTTAGCATAGATAACTTAACCAAACATATCCATATCATAAACTATCAAAAAGATCTCGGAGAGAGCTTTCCAATGCAATAAAAATCATCTCAAACAGAGCTCTGGATCAAAAGTTATGATAAGAAATGTATTGCCGGCGCAGAAACTGCACTACATGCGCCCTTCAAGCCCTTCATGTGCCCATTATGCACCACACACACGAAAAGAGGGCTTTTGTTGTGAGCCATTGGTTGTTGACCATTATGCACCACATGCACAAAAAAGGGCTTTTGTTGTGAGCCATTGGTTGTTGACCATTGGAAAAAAAAAAGGTTAAAATCAATGGCTCAGAAATGGTGCACTCTAGATGTACGCATTAGTACATCCATTTGAATACATCACAAAATCATAGGAAAACCTTAGTGAAAAGCGTACAAAAACACAAAGAAAACCCCCTGTTATTATGCTACATATTCTAGGGATAGGGACGCCAGTTTTAGCGTCAACTCTCTTTTTGGACCCAAGCTTTCTTTGGCACAAGCCTGCTATCGCATAAGCTTTCTTTGGCCCTTTCTCCCATAAAAGCCTTATGTCTTCCTGCATTCCCCATCGGCATTTCCTCTGATATAGATTTTGATACCGGTGCTTGCGGTGATTCTTGGATATAGATTTTGATACCGGTGCTTGCGGTGCATCTAGTCGACCATGTGTGAAAATTGGGGACGGTAGATAAATCCCGACTGCCTTTAACGATTGTCCTTGAGATTTAGAAATTGTCATCGAGAATGCTAGTCTTACAGGAAATTGTCTTCTGGTAAAAGGTATGTGGCTATCTGAAGGTGTCAATTTTATTTTTGTTATGAGCACACATGTACCCTTGAATATTCCAATAATGATTTATGCGTAGAGGATTCTTTTTGTTGCTTGAATTACTTGGAGTGGGGTAGGATTATTATTGATGTTCTTTAATATTCAATTTGTGTGGTGGCATTTCTGTGGGTGTCAAATGATTCAAAAACTTAATGGAAAAACCCCTTGATGTCATTTTCGTCTTCAATTTCTAGTTTGTCAATACTGGTGTATGTATGTAGCTCGCTATACATTCTTGCTAGTACTTTCTCATTCAATTTTAGCATATCTTCATTTTCTGTCTAATATGTGATCCATGTTATTTGGATCGATGTTTTGCCTAAAGACCATCAATCAAATCAGACGTCACAATGCATTGTTCAGGTAGATGAACAATGTTTTCATGTAGTGTATGTTTCGTGTTCAGTCATAATCCATTGTTGAGGTTCAATAAGTAATTTGACCATTCCTTTTCTGGAGATAGAACACACATATTTTGTATGAGATTGAAAGTTTTGAACCTCGAGCCGATGTCGCATCTGTGGTAGGGCAAAGCCTTTTGGGGCGCGTGTCGAAGATATGATTCAAGACCGGTCGATAACTGGTAGTCCCTGGAAAACTTCCCCTAAGCTTGATTTTATCTTCTAAAAGCTTATGAACAAGCATGGATGTGCTTGACTCACACCAACTCTAAGAGCTGATGGGTGGCAAGAAGTAAATCATATCTATTCTACTCCGACTAATGTTATTTTTTTTGAAAGTTTTGAAGTTCTTCCAAAGTAAGTTGCTTTTTACACATTTGGACAGAATTTCTGTTTTGGAAGGTCGTTTCACAACTAATAGTTGTTGTCAAAAATCACCTCCAACAACCATAATAATTCCTCCAAATGATCTTTCATCCTGTCATATTTTCCTTAAGATGGTGCCAACTGCTGTAAGTACATCAGTATGAGTCATGCTAATTTCATTCCATAATATTACTCTTGTTCTTCTTATTATTTCTGCATATTGACTTGTAGCACGTAGTGCTGATATAGACTCAAGGATTAGGTCCAAAGGTAACCTGAAAGTAGAGTGTACAGTATATGCTCCTTTCAGTAAAAAAAACTTGCTATTCCAGTCCATGCAACTGCCATCACATTGATTTCATGCCCTCGTAGAATGATAATTATAGTGTTGAAGACAAATGTCTTTCCTGTACCTCCTCGACCATCTACGTTTATACATATATTGTTGTCATTGTTGCTTTCAATAGCCGATAATACAGTATCTATGATAAGTTGTCCTTCATTTCTCTCTTCATTGACATCACATAGTAATTCGTAATGAGTATGGCTTCGCCTTGGTTTTGGTAATTGGTTTTCTTGGCAAGAAGTACCATTTGTAAGAATAGAATAGAATAGAATAGAATAGATTTTTTAACGTTCACGGAGACCAATAGGTCATGGGACCCATACAATGGGCTAGTACAATCATTACTACTAGGATTAAAAAAATCCTGCCTCGAAAGGTTTTCAAGGGAAAAACCTTTGCAGTAATGATGATCCTAGACAATCAGAGATAATGACTACTGAGGGCTCAATAATTGAGGATGTTCATCTAGAACCTCAAGTATGTATAATGCCAAGTCATGCACAGATGGTGCTCTGAGAAGTTGTGGAAGCGTGGAATGGAATGCTAAGGTCAAAAAATGATTCCGGACTATCTCAAAAGCAGGGCAACTCAGAAGAGTATGGCTTTCATCTTCAATAACACATGGCGGCAACAGGCACATAGTCTCGCTTCTCCAGCGGCAATTCGCGGCGCTCCCATCTACCCGCCTCAATCCGTAGCACAGTGGGACCCCGTGTGCGAATTGATGCAATAGCTACAAGCTTGTTCCCGACAATGAAGCAAGCAAATAAGCTTGGGGCCCCGTGCCAAGGTGGGATTTATGTGTGCATGATAATGACCGCACTTGGGCTAAGGTAATCGCGCATCCCATATCTTTTGAAAAAGCGACCATTGAGATATTGTTGCAAAAACTCGGGATCGAATCGGCAAGCATCGGGCGATTTTCACGGTTTACCGCGACCAAACGGCAAAACCATGTAGTGCAATGCTCTTTCCAACATCGTTTCAAACGCCGAGGAGATTTAGCCATGGCAAGTGCAAAACGGGATATCTATCATCATCCATGTGGTGCACCTTGCGGATATAGTGGAGATGGCGCTTCATGGCGTAATGTTGAAGAGGCCAAAAACCGCCTCTCTTGTAAAAGAATAGCATAGGGCACCGTTGTTTTAACTCCGAGGTTGTAAGTGAGAAAGAACTTTTGCACCCGCTCCAAGCTCTCCCAAGCACTAGCACTAATGGCAGGCTCCCACACTTCAGAACCATACAGTAAAACATGCTCTACCAAAGCCCGAAACAAGTGGGCTTTCTGTGGCCAATCATGAATTTCTGCGCGAAAACAATTGTTTTGCATTGCATAGAGTGCTCTCCATCCAGCAGCCACCCGCTTGGTAATACACTGTTCCCAAAGTGTGTTCTTACAGAATTCTACACCAAGATACTTGTAGCTATCTACAACTTCAACTTCGCGGCTATCATAGTGCATAGTGGGAATATTGTGACGAGAATATTGAACTACCAAAAGCTTGGTCTTTTGAAGATTAACACGCAGACCTGTGTTCTCACAAAAAACTGTGCAGTGCATGTAAATGTTGCTGCATACTAGCAGCGGTATATGCCAGAAGCGAAACATCATCAGCATACATAAGTTGCCTAATGATATAGTGTGCCAAATGTGGACCTCCGCCGCCATGATTATCAAGCCATTCTTCCAATTGATCAATGTACAAGCCAAAGAGAGTAGGAGATAAAGGGCAACCCTGACGAACTCCAATATTGCTAGTGATTTGAGTACCTGATGCTGGATATTTAGCAAAAACCCTTTCATAGAGCCGATAAACTGCATTTTGAAGATCTTGTGGAACCCCAAGTGCCTGCAAGCGCTGCCAAAGAAGCTCGCGTGGTACTGTATCAAAAGCAGAAGTAAAATCCACAAAGCATATATAGAGGTCTTGTTTCAAACTGCGACTATGTTCAATAAGCATGCGCAATGTGAAAATATGGTCTATTGTAGAATGGCATGGACGAAAGCCTGCCTGTCCTACAGCACATACACCAGTATGTTCTGCCCATGATGTCAACTGCTTCTCAGTAAGACTGGCTAAGAGCTTTGAAAATATGGAACTTACCATGATCATGCGATAATTAGAAGGGTCATTCTTATCACCTGCTTTGTAAATTGGTATGACCTTACTAACAGCCCAAGTTTCTGGCAAGCCTTCTTGCAAAGCTTGATTTAAAAGAGTAGTGATGATTGGAAGCAATAGCGGACCCTCCCATTTAAGCAATTCTGCTTGCAAACCTTGAAGATCGGAAGACTTGCCATTAGATAGATGCCGCAGTCCTTCTTTGACTTCCTCCTCTGTGAATTGAAGAATATCATCTACCAAAGGAGGCACAGAATTAAGGACCCCAGGATGATCATATAAGTGGACCAATCGCTCATCCCATTGCTACATAGAAATATGTCCAAGGGTAGGAGGTGGTCGATATAATATTTTGTGCTCATGCTATATATTTTCGATACGTAGCAGTAATTCAAACATTTGCTTCTGATGCTCAGCGACAAAGCGTGCCTTTTTGCATTTCAAAACAGACTTATAATTCTGAATGGCATTATGATGTCATTTAGATATCTGAGAGTTGCATTATAAGCATCTTCGTTTGGCATATGTCGCTTTCAGACATTTGGGACTTGAACTTGTTCCATAATTGGAGGGAGTCTGAGGGTGGACCATGTATGCATATGAAAGCAAATGTTTGGCGCAATTGAGTGGGCATTTAGAAGCTAGCTGCAACTTCTAGTGTCGTTTCCCGTTCTAGATCATTTGCTAATAGACCAAGTTCCTTTGTTGCTTCATGAAAACTATTGCATTGCTTGCCATTCCTGGCCTATGCAGTAGTAGAAGGCGAAGGTAGTATCTTTCAATATCTCTTGGGCTAACATCGTACACTTTTGTGATTAACTTTGTTCTTGTCTCTCTATTCTTCCATGTTGTATCTGTTTTGTCAAATTTGTAATGTTGTGGTACTTCTGGGTATGTGTACCTATGTGCTTCTTTGTCAATTTTGTTGATCTCAAATCAAGCAATTAGCATTGTTTGCTTTTTTTCACCAATTGAATGGCTTATTTTTCGTGGCCTTCTTCATAGTATATGATTTTCTTGTCGGGAGATGGACTGGTAATCGATATATAGTATGAGAGTTATCATGCATTTTGTATGAGTTTAACCTCCAAATTGCTTCTGGTGCAGAGATATATCTTGCATCAATGTATAACTACACTTCATAGTATATGATTTGCTTGTTTGGGAGATGGGCTAGTAATCGATATACAGTATGAGAGTTATCGTGCATTTTGTATGAGTTTGACCTCCAAATTGCTTTTAGTGCAGAGATATATCTTGTATCAATGCATGACTACACTTCATCCCCCATAGCATCCAAATTTGGTTGGTTCGTGATGCATGGTCATGGACTTTGTGGATATATTTGTAGATATATTTCACATTGTTGACACTAAAGCATTGCTCCATATTTATTTGTGCTTGATACTTTTTTAATAGATAAGGATTATAAGGAGCAATCATGCTATTGTCAATGACCATGTCTCCTTTCTTGTATTCAGGACCTTTACGTCACCTATATTCTGGATAACCATTAGGTTTAGTCACAGTGCAATCAATAAATTTTTTTTTGAAAATCCTTTCTTGCATTCCATCAATCCAAAATTTTCATTTCAATCTTGACAACGTGGTCCACATGGACCATGCACCATGTGTTTCATGACGATATCATGCAATTCAGGATCTTCTATTGGGTTTGCAAAGAAACGGAAAAAAAATATGTCTAACGACTTTCAATTGACTTATAATTGGATATCATTAAGCAATAGGATATCTAGAATCTCCGCACTTATGATCTCATCAATGTCATCGCTATTCTTTATTTCGTCTACTTCATCAAGTATAAGTAGCATGTGACAATGTGGCAGTCCTCTTTTTTGAAATTCAATAGTGTATGTGAATGCTTTAGACTTTCCAAATATATGTCTCTGAAGCACATCATACAAAAATGATCTTGGTTTTGTTTGAAATACACGTGCAACCAAGTTGGATCGATCATTTAGCGATTGTGCCACTTCCAAAGTATCCTTGATTTCTATCCAATTTGTGTTGCATGTGAATGTGATGAATATATCAGCTTTTCCAAATCTTCATTTCCGAGCAATAGAGTCTTGGTAATTTTGATTCAAAGCTCTCGCAGTTCCATTGAATGTTGATGGCCAACTTACCAGAAGTCATTCCTTCACATTCAGCTTCATGATTGACGTAATCAATGAGGCCCTCATACATTTCATAGTGCAATTTCTTTTGGTTTGTTTTAATGAAGTACAAATTGTTAGCTTCAACTCTTGCATATGCGTCAACGATAAATTGTTGCGTCAGTTTACCAGCGCTCAATAATGGGTTGAAAGCAAACTTCTGGTTATTTTTTCTGTGTTCTTCCGCGTTGCCAATCTATATGAATAATATTGAAGCATTGTGACATTTTCATGTCTTCTTATCTTTGATGTTCCAGGTTCTGTTGCTTTTTTCATTCCAATGTGCCATCCATCATCTCCACATGGTAATAGGATTGGATATGTTAAGGCATCAATGGAACGATATGTGATAGGTATGTTCTTCAAACTGCCTCCTCTATAGTGTATGCATATATCTCGATTGAATGGAGGCTCTCCTTCAGGGTTTACAAATATTATTGCCATTACATTTTCAAATGATGGATTATATCTACGAGGATCCATCTTGTTTCATTCTCTAGTGAAGTACATTTGTATATCTACTTTTGAATTTGTTAATTGAGCATCCTCTTCGTGCTCGTTCAATACTTGCATATTCTGCATCTAAAATATACTAGTTATGGTGCCCGGCGTTGCCGGGCTTTAGTACAATTTGACAGGGTGGTTGTTTGATTGTTGGCCATCGTTCTCAACATCAGCTCTGTATGCAAGAACATGGCTCCAAAATGAAGGTGTAGCATGCATGAAAACAATATTTGTAGATAAGAATAAAAACAAAGGTGTGATAGTTAGTTACTCAAGGATTCATTTTGCCGAAGATGCCCTATGTTGTGCCATTAATCTTGTTATGTCCAGTTGCCTACCAAGATCTTAGAAAAAACGATAAAGCTTTTTATTGCATATTTAGAAATATATAGGTCATTTTCATATTTCAATATCAAACGTGTCATATCCTCCTATATAACTACAATTGGTAATAGACATCAAATTTGGCGCATCTTTTGGGAGAGAATATTTGATACTTATATAGAAGAAGATGGCATATAGTCAAGTCAGAAAATATAATTGGTTGGTTTGATATTAGTTGTTTGCTTGCAAGGTTACTGGAAGTTAGTTATTTACTCTGTTTGAGATCCCAAGGCATCATTGGTTAACGATTATTTGCTTGGCAAGGTAAATGGATGATAGTTATTTCCTCGATTTGTAAATTTCCATCAACTTAATTTGATTAGCTATGATTTGCTCTGATCTAAATCGCACCTAGTGAGAAGATGTTGGGAAACACTTGGACGCTTGCTTCCTAGTTCAATTCTTGTCTAGATGCCATCATATTACAGGTTTAACAAAAGCCCTAGATGTCGTTGCCAGCATCATTAGTATATGAGTTTATGCCAGATGATGAGCTATTCATGTTAAGACTAAATCTAACATATAGCGTGATTTAATGTTTTTCAATCTTATTGTGTTCTTCTATAAATCCCTAAGACAGACTTTTGGTGATGCATTACTTTGGATTTAAAATCCCTCTGCAGCTTACAAAATGATGTCAATGAAAGCAGAATGAGATTGAAGAAATTAAGCACATCAAAGGAAATGAAGCCAAAGACCCCATGATACAGCCTATCAATTTTTAAAATTCTGGAAGAAGATCTCAAGCTTGGGTTCAGCATGGCTTCTCCAACATAGGACAAAATGCAAGACAGACAGAAATCTTGATGGCATAATTTACATAGCAATTTTATCCTTCAATTATCAGGATTGCAATGGGAACTAAATTTATGGCAGTTAATCAATTTTATCATTCAAATATCAGAATTACAATGGGAACTAAATTTATGGCAGTTATCATGATTCACATATATTGATTTACAATATCTAGTTCCATCACAGCTTACTTCCACTTTGTAGTGACTAAACGGGCGGCGAGTGGCGATAAATAACCCAAGGAGCAATTATATACATGTCGATAGACATCAAGCGTCCACAATTCCATCATTGACATGTTGTTACCTGATAAGATCAGCAAGGAGCACCATGGGTTCATGATGGCACAAACATCAGTAATTTCGTTCTTTCTCCAGTCTACAAAGAGAAAACATAGTATTCTGACAGAATGCAACGAAATCATCAAAAGGCCTGCAACTGCTAAGCAATCTACCAAGTCTTAAAAACAAAAGAACCACATTTACTTGAAAGTACATTAACTTTTTAGGACTTGATAATGATGTTCAATTGAATTGTTCCTAACTCATAGAAGCAGGCCTAGAAGGGACGTATACATGTGTTTCTTAATGCTCACCTTTGTGAAGATTGAATAGATGCCTATCCTCTCCGAAGGAAAGTGAAAATAATGCTGGAAACTTAACAAATGGTGAGTAAATGCATGGCAAAAGCAGGGCGAAATAGATCTTGACAAAACTACACTGTTACCAACATGGTCCTATACTCTGCTGCAACTGCTAAGCAATCTACCGTGTCTTAAAAACAAAAGAGCCACATTTAGAACTTGAAAGTACATGACTTTTTAGGACTTGATAATGCTGTTCAAATGAAAATATTCCTTCCTAACTGATAGAAGCTAGCCTAGAAGTGACGGATACATATGTTCTATCTAGCAGATAAGCTACTGTAGAAGGGATGGATACATGTGTTGCATGTGTTTAAATGCATAACAAAAGCAGGGGAAGATAAATCTTGAGGAAAGGCATGCAAATTTACATTACAAATTTCCTTTTTATGCGATCTGCCTCTCCAACGCAGAAATCAAGAGGCTTACCCTTAGCATCAGAGACTGAACGTATGTCCAAATCTTGAGTATTCACATAATAGCGCCCTTCATGAGGCCTTGGGAGAGTGAAAGCTGCAGTTTTGTCAAAAAGTTTGCTTTGAAAATTCAAAAGGAAAGTAAGATGGATATGCTAAAGAAGAGCACTTCTTAAACATTTGACTTTGTCAAAGCTAGCATTGATATAAATCTCTTGGAAACTCACATGAATTTGCAGCCCCATCTTTAATGGCATTGAGAACTTACAAAATTAGCTCATCAAGGCAAATGCTCCTTATGCATACAACCTGCAAGTCAAGTAACAAACAAAAGGTATTTGTGATACAATTTGAATAGATTCTCAACAAAATGCAGAAAAGCTGATATAAGACAAAGACATGTTAATAAAATGAGAAAACTAAAATCATTGATGTGGCATAAATTTGCATTAAATCAATACATGTGCTCAAAATGGTCATCCATCACCTTTCAGACTATAGTGTGAATCCATAACCTTTCAGACTATAGTGGTGTCTGTGGAAAAAAATCCAGGAATTGGAGCTCAAAATACACTGCCTCAAAGACGAATTTAGCCTCAAAAAGCTGCCTATACCACGGACTCTAGAGTGAAAAAATCTTGAAGCCTACCAGACTTATACAATCAAAGATTCAGTCTTTGAAGCACTGGACTTACAGTAAATTGAAACCCCAAATCAAAGATTGATGCATTTTGCAATCCGGCAGATTCGAATCCAAGTCCAATATTCTGCCCATGCAGCCATGGCCGCCATGGTAACACGGCCCAAACTTGTTTGCACTATGGCAATAATGCATCTGTGTGGCAAAGGAAAGTGTGAAGCAACCTTGCTTAGAATTAAGCCACGCTCTGCATTATCAGAACCATCCAGGCTATTATCAAATCATAACCAGGGTTCCGGTGTCAGGCTTAGCATGGAATCAAACTGCGTACTGAAATTTCAAAGGGAAAGGGGCAATACCTTGTGTCGAGAGGAATTGGCGGCTTCAAGCGTAGGGCCTTTGAACTAATCTGGTCACCATTCATAAAGGGAGAGGCATGCACAGTAGGAGGAGGCACGACTTCCTAAAATTTATTCAGGCTTTCGACCAGATAAGAGTGGAAATCGAAGAAGGAAAATGTCTAATAGAATTCTCTACGATTTTTGTAAATCGGTAGGTTTTTCCGGCGGCCAAAATACCTCAAAATCATAGGAAATCTCTTAAAACAAAATTCCAAAAAACGTTTTTGGCCATGCCGGATAATCCCAAATTAAAAAGGTTGATAATTGTGCATACTTTGGGTTCTCACCGGGGTTAGGTTCTGTTCTGAAGTGGTGTTCCATTGAGCTGAATGAAAAAATGAGTACAATAACCCATAGGGAAATAAATTGATGAACCCCAAAATGAGTGAAGAGGGGAACAAAATAATAAACCCCAAATGAGTAAAACGACAAATACAACCCCGGGTTAGACCACTCGATATATAAGATAATTGTGTACAATGAGTTCAGGCCCCCGCATAGAACATTCAGAAAGTCGCTATACTATAATGCTCCCGAACTGCAACAACTGCAATAGTCAAGTCGCACTACCCATTCAAGCATAAGATACCGCTCCATGTGACCCTCTTGGTCGATCATACAAAAAGCAACCTTATGCACATTAGAGAGCTCCAAACTGTAAGACCAAATAACATGTGATTGTCAATTGTGTTAGGAGGCATCCACAGGCCAAGAGTTACCAAGCTACAAAGTTGGACTAGAAATACAAGAGCACAATATTAAAATTGAAAAGATGATCCATGAGGATCCTCGGAAACTATAGGGCTACGCCGAGATAGGAAAATATAGGCTCGACCCAGAGGCCTATAAAAAGCAGCCCCATGCACCTCAATGAGCTCCAAATTGCAAGATCTAACCATATGTGACTGTCAACTATGTTAGGAGCCATCCACGGACCAAGAGTCAGCAAGCTATAAAGTTGGACTAGAAATATAAGAGCACAATATTGAAAATTGAAGAGATGATCCATGAGGATCTTCGGAAGCCACGGGGCTACGCCAAGATAGAATAATATAGGCTCGACCTAGGGGGGCTTCCCCTTGGTGCCCTCGAAAAGCACCACGTGCTACGCTGGAAAAAATGCAGAAGCCCATCGGCCAACATTGAACGAAAAGTAAAACCCATATAGGAGAGTAAGAGGTGGGAGGGAACAAGGTGCTCTACTATGAAATGAAAAGATATTTATGCCCAATATTGTATATAAAGAAGGATTGATTAGTTAAGATACAACCAAACAACGAAACTGGACAATTCTTATATTTTGAGATCAAACAACTTACAATGAAAACCATCTCATCAAAATGTAAGTCACAATCTTGCCTCAACTTTTCTACGTTGCAAAGTAAAAATAGATGATTCTAAGTACATATTAAAATATCGTAAAAAAGGTCGCCCACAGGAATGCCACCATACAAATTGAATATTAAAGAACGATCAATAATAATCGTACTTAGGAACATGCATCCAAAACTATGTAATGGCACCCGACTCCAAGTAATTCAAGCAACAAAGGAATCCTCTGCGCAGAAATCATTACTGGAACATTCAAGGAGACACATGTGCTAATATCAAAAGATAAACTTGACACCTTCAGATAGCCAGATGCCCTTTAGCAGAAGACAATTTCCTGTAAGACTAGCATTCTCGATGACAATTTCTAAATCTCAAGGACAATCGTTAAAGGCAGTCAGGATTTTATCTACTACATATCAAAGGGAACAATACGTAAAGTGAATAGAAAATACTCAACCCTAAATAATGAGTATGAACTCAACCTAAACAACAATTCCTTAGTAGAAGAATGCATCAATGAACTACCAATATAAAATTTCAGTTTTTCTATTAGATACTTCTTCTAAAAAATAAACAAGTTGAAAAAACACATCAACGACAAGCTTTTTGGTAAGACTTACAAATTAAAATACACGTATAAATTGAATCAAATACCATACACTAACATAATATGGCTACATATTAAACGTCATTGGAGTCGCATGCAACCTCTCAACAAAAACAAACATTCAAAGAAAAATCGATAACAAACAAATTACCAAACGTGAGCTTACAATTGTGGACCAAAGATGAATCGACATTACCACCTAAAAAGAAAATACGCATTTAATTAGTAGCCAATATAATATTGTTTCTTCGTCTTTATTTCGTAGCCAACATAATGTCAACATCACACTTTGGAACCAACTAGCATCAACGAAAACAACCCAACTAGAAGAAACAATCCATCAAGCACCAGTGGTCTCAATCACGCATGTACGAGCTAACAATTTTCAATCTAATATCAAACATCTTCAAATACACTAAAATCTAACCACCACTCCTCACTACAGGTTTGTCATTATCAAGCACAACAAACAACATCATACAAATCAATCCTAACATTCCATGTATTTTGGAATTACGCAATTGGTGAGTCTTAAAAACCTGCCAACAATTTTTACCACCAAAATACTGACCAACGTAAAATATTTTACCACATATGGGTACAATACAGAAGGTAAAAATGCAACGTATACACCTGCGGGAGCAAGCCTACTCAAACAATAATCACACTACAGTTCAACAAGACAACAAAATGATCGAACATTTATCTCAAATATTACATCACCTGACATTGGACAAATCAAAGTAATCTAAGAACATAAATCAAAATCCAAATCAAGATTTCCAACACTAACATTTTATAACTGTAAAATGAAAATCTAAAAGCTTCACTGTGAGACCGTCTATAAGTTATATCAATCCAGGCCAACAAATGTGGTACACTGCACGCAACTCTTGCAAGAAAAAAGTTCAACACGAAACACCAACAACATGGTGTCAAACTTGTCATATCAACATATCAATTTCTAAAAGGTAAGAATCAATAAATACCATTCTAAAACAATTGATTAAAATCAATATACCAAACAATGTTCCATTCTAAATGAACATACGCTACAGATATATTTGCTTTGCAAAATTCGTAGACTCGAGTGGGGAAACTTGGGCCACCGCTTGCAATGACGAAGCAGAAAAAATTCTAGGATACAATGCCAATGAATTGCATGAAATAAGAACCCATGTACAACAAATCTAATAAACCAAATCAACAATACTGATCTAATTTCATGTCTATTTCTAGGATAATCAAGGCAAATTGTACCAACAATTGCTGACAAAAGCAAAATGGGTTCCACATACTTTCCAACTGTATGTACAACACGACAACTACATGAATCAAAATGGAGAAAAACTTACAATTCAAGACGTTAATCCAATACAATACACAGACGAATCAAAGATTTTATTAAGCAAATTACAAATGTTAAAATACAATACAAAAGCTACACAACCAAGTCTTACCATACATTAAAAAGAATACATTGGCTTCCAACAATTATGATTCAATTTCCTATCAATAAACATACATGATACATTCTCCAAGTTTTAAATCACATAAAAAATTTTATAGATATATCCTCGACATATTACAATTTAACATATCATACCAAATGTAACCCATTCATACACAATGCATTAGTGTCTCAATCTTCATATGTAGCATAATAACAGGGGGTTTTCTTTGTGTTTTTGTACGCTTTTCACAAAGGTTTTCCTAAGATTTCATGGCGTATTCGAATGGATGTACTAATGCGTACATCTAGAGTGCATCATTTCTTGGTCGTTGATTTAGCTTTTTTTTTTTCAATGGTCCAACATCCAAGGGCTCACAACAAAAGCCCTCTTTTTATTTTAGTTGCCATTTTTAGAGTTTTGCATGCAAGCATCGTGCCATCATGTTTTAGGGTTATTTTAGGGTTACGAAGAAAGAAGGCAAGAATCCAAAGCAATACAATCTTTGCGGGGTTCGAACATCTTTGAGCCCGCATTCTTGTCAAGAATAATAAGCTGAATGGCACCATGTCGAAGATGGATTTCTTGAGCCTTCAAATGAATTGGGTTACTGGAACAATGGAAGTTGGTCTTAACTAAAAGCTCTTCTTGTTTTCTAATCGATGAAGGGGTTGCAGGGATGAGATATATGATTTCGTCCAATCCGGCAAGCATTTTCTACGTTGGATTTCATTCAAATCTGATGCTGCAGTTAATTAACCAAGCAATTAGCCATCGAAATGTTAGTCCCGCTCCTCGGTTGGCCAAAGCAAAATTCATGAAGTAAATTCGTAAATGAGAATCATATGACACTCACCGCCCAATCAAGGAATAATCCATGTAAGGCATGGGAAATGAGGTACGAAAAAAAAAATGATACGGATATGAAGGTTTCAGATTGTGCGTTTGATTTGATTTATGTTTAGTAGGTATGAGCAGGGTCCGATTCGTTAGAAGAGAATACACAAATGTTGAAGCCATGGTCAGAGAATCAGCAGCTTGGATTGTATAGGTAAGAAAATTTGCATGCCGCCCTTTGAACCTATTGTTTTGGCAAGCACAGGGGAACGGAATTGTCACATTTTGCCCTGAAACAAGACTATCAATGTGTAGACAGATTATTAGCCTGAGCAATCTGTTGTGCGCTGACTAATCCACCGTATATGTCTATATGTCTGATGCGATGCTGAGTAGAGTGTCCATATCTTTCGCTTTGTATGTAACAGAGCTTGCTTTTCGAATGCCCTGTTCACAGCTGCAAGAATTCTGTTCTATGACTGTTTCTCCTTGATCAAATGTGTTGAAATCCCAGCTGTTGGCTCCTAGCACAGTTCTAACATCTACTGAGAATAAATACCCTATTTGGCTTACTTTCATAGCCTTTTTCAGCTCATAGCTCAAAATGGCATTGCATTTATCAGCTGAAAGACATGATTCTATGTAGGATTTGGCTGAAACCCTGTTGTGCATGATTGATAGTGTCAAAATGATGATTATCTTGACGATTTTGCAGCTTCTGCGCAGGATTGTTCTTGCCAACCGCCAATTTAATGGAACCAGAAGCTAATGGCTCCAGATGCTACATATCTAGTAATGTGGCTTTCATTATTGCTTTGCAGTGGAATAGACGATACTAATTGTATATTTGTTTGTTCTCCTGAGACATTTCTTATGCAGGAATGGATCTTCAAACACTCTATTTCCAAATACTCTATTTTGGTGCAATTGTCCAGCCTCTTATCTTATGTAGCACTATATTCAACTCATATCATGATGGATTTTTAAACTGGCTATAAGCCATCGCTCCATCCAGGAATTTCATGCACATGAATTACGTAACTATTTTAAAGATTGCAGTTGCTCTTCATAGCATTGTGATGAAGAGACAAATTATGCTTTTATGCCATTTATATACAATATACAGGATACAATGTTGTGGTGAAGAATCAAAATATATATCTATACCATTTAGCAATTGAATGCTGTGGTGAAGCGTATGTAATTAAATTACATTATGCTATAACATTATAGTTATTCAGGTTTCATATTAGTTTTTTTTTTTATTTGTTATAATGTTAAATATTAGATATTACATATTGCTACATATTTTGCATGTTTCACATGTTTTTACGTATGTTTGATTTTTTTTAGGGCCCGAAGGGCCCAAAATTTTTTTTAGTATAACAACCAACACATAACTACCATTAACATTAATTAACACAACCATTGGGTCCAACACATTTAAAATCCCCCTTAAACCCCCTTTGGTTTGGGTGCATATTCACACGGGGGGGTGACGTAGGGCAACGAGAGCTGTTGGATAGGCATATTCACCCCTTATTCTTTAATCTACACCGCACGTAAAGTTCCTCGTTTGTGGGGTATGCAAGTACAAAATTTGCTATACTGTATAACAAGATTTATAAAATACTATAAGATTTTAAGCAAAATACTATATGGTGGGCAATTTTCTAGTATCTTCTTTAAAAATACAAGGCAAGGATTACTATGCAGCTAAGATACATGAGATGTGAAGGAACATAGGGAGATAATTTGATCAACTTCTAATTACATGTCAGACCCAAAGACCTATGAGAAGTAATATATATGGATATGATGGAACAGACAAGAGTAAAATATGGGAGAAGAGAATCTCACGTCCTCATGGATAGTTCAATAAGTGATACTTCTGAAGTTGCAACTCGCTTTAGACTGCTAGCTTTGAGCGATTTTTGTTAGAGAAACATGAAACCTATTAAAGCCAATGGAGAATCACAATGGTCGATTGGATGGCGCTTTAACGTAGTTTCACGCAATCGAGGGCAAAAGAGCCTTTCACTAACTCACATAACACAGCGATAGTTTCAATCTGAGTCCTCAAACGCAGAAATAGTTTTAATCTAGGCCCTCAAAATGGATTTCCACTGACATCAAGGGTATATACCATCAACCCACCTCCGTTGTTGATATATGTACAAAAAATGGTAAAAACCCTCTCTAACTTGCACTCATGCATAAAATATGGGAACAAGATATGAACCCCCCTAGGACGTAGCTAGTAAAAGAGATGCCGGGGTTCGAAGAATCAATTGCACACCATATAATTCTTGACGCCATCTTGCTAGTTTGGATAGATGAAGAGTATCTTTTGCTCGCAAATGTTTGTAAAAGCCTCAAGAAGAGACCCTTCGAAGTTTTGTAAGATCTAAGATTTTGTGCGACAACGACTTCATTACAAACAATATGATACCCCATATACTATTAGAAAGATGATAGAACACCAACCAACACAAAGGAATCCGGCTCAAACAACAATTGACTTTGCCAAATGTTGGCTCGAGTCAACCTTGGTTAGAGTCAATTATAGTATCAGACAAAGGAGCATCTAGTGCCCAAACTCCATTGCAACATCAACCAACAGTTCTAGAGGTTGTGGTAGACAATGAATAGAATAGAATAGCAGACAATAGAATTTTTAATGTCCACGAAGACAAATAGGCCATGGACCCATACAATGGGCTAGTATAACCATTACTTATGAGGATTACAGAACTCCTATCTTGAAAGACATTCAAGATAAAACCTTTGCAGTATGATGATACTAGAAAGTTAATAATAAAGCAATTTGTGCAAATAAGACCATTCTCGAATAGGGCTTGCATGAAAAACAGACAAAAGCTTAGCTAGGCTTTTCATTCATCTCAGCAGTTTTTCTACAATGGTATAGTGGGTCTGCACATCGCAGGCTACCCAAAAAATGAAAAACATAGGGAATATCCAGTTATAACACTAGGACCCCAAATAAAATTATGTGCTACAGATATTGGCTAGTGTACCTGCCGAGAGCTTATCGCCGGGATTAAAAAACCCTGCCCTTTCTCGGCAAGGGGCTTGGACAACACAAGGCTGCTAAACGTTCCCACAAAAAAACCCACACTCCACAGAGAATACCGAAGTTGCGCACCACCCCTGGACCTGCACATCACCAACAAAAAAACCAATAGAGAAAAAACCTCAAAAAGCGAGGGGCTGGTCACGCGTGCCACGTGACAAAAAACAACATTTACACCTCGAAAGAGTGAGGGGATGGTCACGCGTGCCACGCGACAAAAAAACAACATTTACAATAATATATACATGGAGGGAGGGCGGGTGGGAGTCAAGGGAACTGCTGAGAGAGGAGAAAATGCCGATGAGAACTTGCAAGAAATAGCGGTCCCCAAATGAACTAGAGCCCCAGAAAATGCATGCAATGCATGCATGCATGGAAGAATGCATGCTCGCCTCTTCGAGAATATCGATCCGATGGCTCGGATCGATGGCATTCTCGAATAGAGCTCGCATGAAAACAGACAAAAGCTCCCGACAAAAAGAGAACTTTCTTATCAAAACGAGATCAAGGGCGAAGGTTGAAGGATGGTCGAAAAAGGGACAAGATCAGGGAAGAACAGGTCACAACATGGAAAGAGATGCCAAACTGGAAAATCAAGTAGGGAGAAGTCCCTCCCCTGCCCGGTATCAAAGAAAGATAGTCAAGGGAAGTGCTGAGAGAGGAGAAAATGCTGATGAGAAGTCGATGAAGAACCTGCAAGAAATAGCGATCCCCAAACGAACTAGAGCCCCAGAAAATGCATGCAATGCATGCATGCATGGGAGAATGCATGCTCATCTCTTCGAGAATACCGATTCGATGGCTCGGATCGAAGGCATTGTGAGTGTTGGCTCAACAATTGAAGGCACACATTTAGAACACCAAGAATGCATGATGCCAAGTCATGCACAGATGGTGCTCTGAGGAGTTGTAGAAACATAGAATATCATGCCAATCGGTACCTAGATAACAATTAAAGGGTATTATCAAGCAAAATGAAAGCGAAGATGATCCTGACATAGAAGACTTTCAACCTCCTACAACAATGAAATCTTGAATAGAACTAGAGACTTCTTGAAATTGACACGATATTTTTTTTGTCTAAGGTGATATATATTTTGTAAATCCCACGACTTATCCATTCAGAGGGTACAATTAGTTTTGCGAGCGCTCATTGCTTCATAAATGAGGGAAAAACCTTGATAATAATGAATCTACTTTGTATATACCAATGTGTTCATCCTGGGTATAATTGTGCATGTTGCTCAAGCACTTCAAAAATAAAAGATTTAAAGAAAAGAGAAGAGATGAATGGGAAGAGAGATGGTCGACCAGGAAATTGAACATGCTATGAAAGCAACAAAGATGATTGACCAACAATGATATTCCTCCTCATTTTGACAAACAACAGTTATCCCAAAAGGGCTACCCAAGAGTCCTTAGCGCATTAGAAGATGGAAGTTACTTTGAATTTAAGATGTTAGAAGAGCAGATCATTATGTTGCTGATCTATAAGAGTTTTGGAGAATGATTGATATTAAATCCATGTTATATATGTGTTTATGTAATATAATTTTGTGATAGTTATTCGGCATCGAATACATCAGTCCAGAGAGCATCAACTTGCATGGATACACCCATCCATGTAATCCATTTATACAATTCTATAGAATTCATTAATGTTGAACATCAACTTGTTCACAAAGAAAGCTCTATGTTCAACAGATCATATAAACATGTATTTCACAGACGATGTTGTCAACTATAAGAACCATGCAAATACTTCACGCGTTAAAGCTCAAAATGATTTATAAATGCAATTGAAGGAATTCCATTATGGAATTGAAGCATCAGCAGGGGTAGGAGCCTCTAGGCTAGGGATGAAATGAGGAGGAGGTGATGGGACTTGAAATATGAATGGAGGAGGAGTAGAGGGTGAAGCAGGAGGGAAGGAATCTGGAGATGGAAATTCAGATTGGGGTGACAAAGATGGAGCCTGATATGGAGGGAATTGAAAGAAAAAGTCTTTGGATTTGGAAGAGAATGATGGTGATGGTGGTAAAGCTTCTGATGGTGATGGTGATAAATTTTCTGATGGTGATGATGCTAGGAATTCTGATGGTAACGGTGATTCTGATGGTGATGGTAGTTCTGATGGTGATTGTGATGGTGATGGTGTTGTTGGTTCTGAAAAAGGTGATGGAGAAGGAGGTACAATGGTGGTTGGCATGCCAAAATTTGGAGATGGAGATGGAGATGGAGATGGAGATGGAGATAAAGATGGAGATGGAGATGGAGATGGAGGTAGGAAAGAAGATGAAGGCGATTTAGATGGAGATGGATAGGGAGACCATGGTTGTGGTGTGTTATGAGGTTGATAGTTGAAGCCTCTGCTAGAAGATGGAGCTTCTGCATTAGGAGGATATTGTGGTGATGTTGGAGATGATGGCCATGGTGGCGTTGGAGATGATGACCATGATCTTGGATTTGGATGTGATGAAATAGGAGGAATGGTGTCCCAGATCCCGTGTCCTCTATTCCACCAATGTGGAGGTGCAGCTACTGGTGGATTAACTTGTGCAGACTGTTGAGTCCCTTTCCACACGTTTTTCCATATTGGTCCTGGCTTTCCAAATGGTTTTCCCATTGCCCTTGGATTTTCCATCACCTTCATATTTGTTGCTTCCTTCCTACTTGCACGTTGTTTCCTTGGCTTTACTGGCTGAGATTTGCATATTTGTGGTAGATAGAGACCTGCATAATGGCCATATAGCTATTGCTTTAGACACAAAAATAAAAAGGGAAAAAGAAAAGTAGCCAAGAGAAGATCAAAGATTAAAAAGAAAGATTCTAGACTCTACCTTCTCCTGCAGCCAACTTTATATATAGATCAAATATATTAGGGCATTCTTCCACACAATCTGGCGAGCATAGTGACTCCATAAATTTCTTTTCCATTAAAATATCTGTTGATAAGCCTATTGTCATCCTTTCTACACCACAAGCTGAAATGCATTCGGAACTCTCTATGTATTCTTCCTTTGCTTCTGCCATAACCATGGAGGTCTACACATATGCAACATAGGAATTAGACTATTTACAATGTTCATGACATTTCTAAGTTACTACCTAGAAAAGTGAGGACTAACCTGGCATTCATACATGACCTCTCCATTTTTCCCTGGATAGGTTTCTAAGTTGCATCTTGCACCAGATGATGCAACCGCGAATGCACATTCCTCTAATCTTAAGTCCTCACATTGCAAATGTGCTAGACAACATTTTCTTTGTCAGAAATTTCACATCCATATTTTTTCTATCATGACACCTATACAATGTAATGCATACCTGAAGCTATTGTTGAAAGTAACACGAGGATCAACATTCTTAAAACTTGTATCGCCATGATTGACTTGCCTACAAATCCTCTCTGCATAATATCCATCAAGGTTATTTAATATTCAAATCAAATTAATTTGTTGATTTAGCATGCAAGTTGCTACTTATGCAACAAGGAATTCCACTACTTTATCGCAGCCGTTTACTTGGGCTACCATTCAAAGCTTACATTTTTTTTTTCACCTTCCAACAGTGGATGTTTTAAGGAAAGATAAAGATGAATATGCAAGAAACATCTATTTTCAGAAAAGCTATGCAATGCTTAAGCCAAGTTATATTTAGCATAAGATTCTTAACATCTTATATTTTGAATTACGATGCATTGTGCCCGGGGGGTGCACTAAGTAAAAACCGTAGAAAACATGTGAGTGTACGGGAGGGGTTTTTTTTGGGGCCAAAACCGTACCCATATATGGAGGGGGTATTTTTCTTGCTTGAATTCCGTATGTATATATAAGAGAAATATGGTAGGGGTATATAAAATATATGAGGTATATTTTCTTAGGAAATTTTCGTATAAGGGATAATTTCTCTTAACCCTATGCACGCACATGCCATATAGACTTTACATTAGGTGCATCCTCCGGGGCATTGTGCTGAATTTGAGCAATCAATTATGGCATTGAAACAACCTGACATGATCTATGATAATTGGATGGATCATAAGCAACGCCCGCATGGTGCTATTGTAAACTTTGTGCTAATTACTTTGAATACTAATATGAAGGCCTTTAAGCTTTATATGTGAAATATATATGATGAAGTGTTTTTGCTTTTGTATCGAAGATGTGCTTGTCTATTGCAGCTTTAAAGAATTTCAAATGAATGGCATCTTCACAAAATTGCCATTCAACATGAATGGCAACTCTAAAAGTTGCCCTTCAAAAAATTGGAGATACCACCATTCAATTTTAAGGCTTGACTCTGTGTGCTAAAGATAAAAAGTTTGGATTATATTCTAGATAATTGGCGGCTGCAACAAAATATTTGCTGATTGTGCATCGAACTTGTGAAAGCAGAAAACGATGGTAAGGTGGTGTGCTTGAGTTGAAAGCTAGAAATTTTGGATCTAGAATAGTTGACAAAGTATGGCAGCCTGATTTCGTTTTCCAAACTGGGTGCTTCGGTATAACAAAGATAGCAGTCGCAAAAAATTGGCTTCCAAGTTTTTCCTAATGCAACTGTCTGTTGCTTCTAAAATGCGTTGAACCCTTTGTTTGTATTTGCTTTGCAGATAGATGGGGCTAGCTAAAGTGTTGGCCCTCTTTGAAAAGCTCAATAAGAAAAAGGAATTTGATTTTGATGCAGAGGCTGTTGGACAAATTTGGCTGGCTATGGCACCTCTTCAAGCAAGTATGCTAGTTCCGCCTGGCTTTAAGCAACATATTTGACCGCGGATTTGTTTTCAAGCTGGTATGCTTAAATTGGTTGGTATGCATGCGGCTCCGTTGCTTTAGATAGTTCGGCTCTAACTTACCCTTTTGGTTGCAGGGACGAGTTCAGTTCATAGACAATGGTTATTTGCATTTACTTGTTGTCTTTTCATTTTAATAGAATTAGTAACGCTTGGGCTTGCCATTCTAGAACAAAGATTCAAATCATCGTGGTCATCATAGTTTCAATTTCAGGGGGGTTCTTGACTAATTATCCATCCTTCAGCCTATGTAGGCTAACCTCAACTTTTCATTGGCCAATGGGCCTTCATTAGTTTTTGGTTATGCTTTGTGACAAAACAGACATAATCATAGAAAGCCCACGGCCTGGGCCAACAATATTTAGGAAATCAATGTTGAGGTCAAAACTTGAACCCTGCTAGGCTAACTTCGATTTTGAAGCTGGATTGGATTCGATAGCCAGATTTTTTTACTTTGGGTCCTTGCTCATGCCATGCCGAGAAATCCACAATAGCTCTTAAATACCGATGGAAAATTAGACGGGCACGATGGTGGATGATGGAGCAGGATGGACGGTTCAAGTTGATTAGCAGGTTTTTTATTAGGATGCTAAAAATAGCACTACTTATACTAGCTTCAATTTTTTCCAATTTCATTGACTCCCATATGTAGCACCTAGACAACTCATTTTGCAAACATTGGGTGGGCCTATTAGGTTGATCAAGGGCGACAATGCACGAAATGGCCTAATCCCAAACCATCCATCCTATGTAAACTTAGAAACAAGGTAGCTTTCAATGATATAATGTTGAACAACTAGGTGAATTCTAGTAGAGAATAGGGCAGATGGGGACCAATTTTGTATTGTAATGAAGAAGCTTTATTGGAACTGCATTGTACTACAATACAAGTTTAGCAATTCCCTTCAATTCCAGTGCCCTTGACTTTATCTTTATCACAATAACATTCGATGAGTCATCCTCCTGGGCCCTTCTGACCTTCACATGGCAAGCTAATGTATGCAAAATGTTGGTCCCTCATAGTTCATGCAATTAAGCCATTGTTTACAAAAAACATTCTCAAGCAAACAGTTAATAGAAAAAGATGTCATAATTTGATAAAGAAGGAATAAGGTTTCATTGTGTTGTCAACATTTCTCTTTATCTACTCACTTTTTTACATAGGAAAAGAGAAATGTTTTCGGCGGCCTTGGTCGCCGCGATAAATTTCTTATGTTAATTTCCAAAAGCATTTGAGGTTCGCATCTTGTTGGAGTTGCAGCACTTCAAAACTATGCCCCTAATGGCGGAACTTGGAATTCTTGTACTACTATCTTAAACTTCTTTTAGTGAAATTCAAATACCAAAATAGAAAGGAAGCAAGCACTTTGCGTAAAACAAGATGGGCAGTCAACAACGCAACATGAGGTTGTTGAAGCATTACTAATCACATTTTTGGCCCTTCTACATATTGTATGATTGCCCAAGAAGATTGATAATGCAATTAAGATGATCCAAAATGTCTGTTATTATAGACCACCTTCATGGACATTGAATTGTGATGGCCGTCATGAATTTCTCCATAATATGTGCATGGAACTACGAAATTAGAAAATGCCACTACTTCAACAGCTATACCTTCAACATTTTCTAGGAAATTAGTACAACCGAGTTCAATATCCCATGATATTTATAGACTGCAATATATGCAATATACTGCATGGATTGTAATCCAATGAATGATGTTATGCATACCATTTGGTCAAACACAACCTTGGCACTTCCAAAGTGCCACATTAGGGACCAAAAATCTAGCATATGGGAAAGGGTTACAAAAAATGCGGTCAACTGAAGATCTTGTGGCAAACAGAAAATAATATAGGGCACATGTAAATGAAATGATAATCTATGAGGAACAAGGGTACTTGAGGGGCTTAGCGGGGGTAAACATAAGCTCCTTACTAACATCTCAATGCTAACATTTCTGCCTAGTTTGGAGCTTAATAAATTTGTATTCACTTGCCTAGAGCAATGCCTCCCTCTCACAATATTATATTGTTGTAAGAAGATATAACTAACCATATTTGAAAATATACTAAGGTACTAAACATGTGGGGCTCTCTTAAGCTACTAATCTTCAACAATCAATAAGCACAGAGCATTGTAACCTATGAGATTAAAATTTTAGTTTTTATCCTAGTGGAGTTGCTCATTTGTCGGTTTGTCTATTCCACCTTTCTACTATGTATTTTTTTATGTGATGCTTGGGACCATGTGATAGCACCTGCAAGAAAGGCCAATATATTTCATAAGTAGGTTTGGTCTGCACAAAGAATAGGCATGGTTATATTTCCATGCACAATTTTTAAACATGTACGTCAACCAGGGTCTTCATGTCAATGGATCTTGGTTTGCGAGCATAGCTACACAACAAACTCATTCTAAGCTTTCAAGCGCGATTACCTTCACGATGTTGATATTTCTAAAGTAACCCTTTGGCCCAAAGCAGAATATGATCTCATAAGCCTCCTGAGATTAATAATTTCTTTGTGTAGTGTAGGCACCATTTCCTTGCTTCTTTCTTTCACAAAGGGTAGACAGAAGATTATAAAGGACGCTATTAACTATATTAGATTGACAACTTTTATGCCGGCCGGGTGCACTTGGGATGGCTTGCATTGTTTCTTTTCGACAAATCTTATGCTGGCCAGGGGGAACTTTGGATGTCTTTTCGACAAATCTTATGCTGGCCAGGGGGAACTTTGGATGGCTTGCATTATCTTTGCCAATGAAATAGTGGTCGCTTATGATTTGTATTTTACTATTTTACCATGAACATATATATGTAAGAAATCTTACAGTTGGTGTTGGTCTTCTAAAAATGTCAATGCTCATATGTTTGCTGGTTAACCCGGAAGGATTGTGCCTAACAATCGTATTTTACCATATATGCGTATTTTACCATGTGCATATATCTGTAAAGAGAGGTTATTAAGGACAGGTCTTCTTAGATTCATGGGTTACTGTAAGGAGATGTCATTAAGGGCACATCTTCTTACTACTTGTTATAGTAGTGCTTAGATTCATGGATTCTTGATTGTGTACATCTGGATCCAAGTAGCTCCACAGCTTGGGCAAAGTCAAAGTTTTATTCTTGCACTTTTATCTTTAATACCTTATATGCATCTATTATGGACCAGCTTGACGCGTAATGAAAGAAAGAAATGACCTTATGCCATGAAACAAGTAGGGTCCTGTGGCTATGCTTAAAACCTAAATACAACAAGGTTTTACAAGATTATAAATTGATTGTATGTTCTAAAGAGTGAGATAAATAGAGTTTACACAAGCAAAGAAGACCAATGACAATGTCTTTTCTTGAATAGATAGAGTTAAGATATAAGTTCGCACAAGCACCATTTTGTTGCTTCTTTCTTCCACAAAGAAAAGACCAACGGGGGATTATGAAAGCCACGATACTATTAAGCTCCTCAACTTTTTGTCGTCTGAAATAGTTCTAGATGTTGATGACATGATACAAATGACTTGTTATTGAATCAAATATTTGAGTCTAATTTTGCCCTTGGTTGTCAAAATTTGGCAGCGCGGGTAAGTATATTGTTGAATAGGTTTTTAAATGCAAAGCAGCTATGAATAGGGTGTTCAGTTAAAGCAAATGCCGAAGCATGTGATGCTGCTTTATCTACATAATAGATAGGATCTCTGAGTACACAAGCACTTAAAGCATCCAGGAAGAAGGCATTGGCTTGTGGCTAAAAGTATTTTGGCTTGTCTAAAAGGTATGGTAATGAAAATGATTTAGCAGGCTTGAGCAGTCTTCTTAACGTTTGCCTCTGCCATGCCACTATAAGTTCTGGAGACATGCCTCTGATTCTTAATATAAGGGTTGGCTATGGACAGTAGATACCAACAAACATCCATTTTGGCCATGCTTCAAAGTTCCATAATTGGAATCTTAATGGCACTTGAAAGAGCAGCATTTGAAGGCGAATTTGAGTGTTTATATATATTCTTAGAGCATTGTACAGATCAACTGACTGTGAATATCAGCCTATGTATGATGCTTTCTAAGTAATGATTAAAATACTTACTTATTACTGAATTGAGATCATCACGAACTTATACTGCAGAAGGTCCCAAGCATCTGAAACGAAACGAGACAAATATAAGAGGGATATAATAAAGTCCTAGAATACCCTACGCGGAATTAATGCTTATAAAATGCAAACTAGTATCAGTAGATAGGCCCGGCCAGCTCTGCTTTGCGGAATCGTATGCCCTAAGTTTTTGGGTTTCAAAAAATGGTGCTGTTTCCATTGTCTATCTTGTGAATAAAGAAGTAAATAAGGATAAAGATCAGGCAATGTATTACACCCCTTCTTCTTTCTGATCATAAGCTCAAGAAAAGCACGCATAATGCTGAAATAAGAACATAGACCTGCAGAGTTTGAGAAGGTTCTTACCTTTGCGGAGCTCTTGTTCCCGGAGGTCGTTATAGCTCTGTCCGTGCCCTAATACCAATACCAATAGAGGCGACGGTCCGGAGCGGCCATTGAGTTTTGTCGTCCTTAACGTCCTTGGCCTCTGCATTTAGCTGTAGGATTGAATCCCAACCGTCAATTTCAAAATGTTATACCCCGTAACATATGTGACCCAATCTGTTATGGCCATAACATAGATGTTATGTCTATAACATCTCATTTGCTGTTATGTCATCTTTGCCTTTTGTCTGTCCAAAAAATCATCAGCTATGGCATCGCCCTTTTCTTTCGATTGGCTCCTCTACTTCATTCTGGCCCTTTTCAACCTCGGTCTCAAGGATTCATCCATAAACTGGCAAAATTTCAGCTTGATTTTGCTGGCCATAATGAACTTTGGAGCAATTCTGAGATGGTTGTGTCCAGAAGGCTAGGCATGGGGAAATTTGGCAAGGAAACTCAAGATTTGGCTGTGAAATATTATGCAATGCAGCTTATGTCCATGAGCTTGGGAAATACCCGTCTGATCATAGCTTTTCACTACAAAAAAATTCAGCTTCTTTAAATGGGAAATTAAGGGAAAATTTACCTTCAATTCGCCATGTATTCACCCAGAGATCACCTTTACCATATGGAAATTTTTCACCTTAAAAATAATGGAGAATGAGCGGTGAAACCTGGAGACTTGATGGTGAATTTTGGACTGAATTTGCCCTTCATTCACCTGTAATTTACCATCAAAATTTCCTCTACTATTCTTCATATGTTCATCATCAATCTACCATCGAATTTCTACTTTCATTATCCATGCATTATCCATACAATTCCAACAGGTTCACCCCATCATTTCTGAAAAATTTTGATCTAAACAGATTTATAAAAACCTTCTGAACTAAAGTATGTAACTTTTTAATTTTTGAACAACAATATAAATTTTTGCAAATTATTCCAACATGTTCGCATTTTATCGAAACACCTTATGAGCTACTCCTTTTGCGCGAAGCTCTTGTTGAATAGCTTTGGCGAATGGACACTCTTTATTTTCCGCAAGCTTTGCACTCACTTTCCTTATCCTCTTTAATGGAGGATTATCTAAAAAAAAATGTTAGATACACATTAGCCTTGAACCTTTAACTCCTAAGATGCATAAACCCAACATTCTATAATATTTACCTATGATACATCTAGTTGCTCCAATTTCTGTGTTTTTCTGTTGGATGCGCCAGTCTTGCTTGCTGAAAATTCGTCCTAGAATTTTTGATGACTCACTAGTCTTCTGTAGTGATGGACAATCCTTCTCTGCTCAGCAAAAGCATAAAATCAACATAACATAAAGCAAATAAAGTAAATTACAAACCCAACATTCCCTAATATTTACCTGTGACACATCTAACTGCTCCAATATCTATGTTTTTCTGTTGGATGCACCACTCTTGCTTGCTGAAAATTCGTCCTAGGGTTTCTGACGACTCGCTAGTCTTCTATAATGATGGACTATCCTTTCCTGCTCAACAAAAGCATAAAATCAAAAGAACATAAAGCAAATAATACTATGATCTTCATCTCGAGGCTGTGAAGATACCTCGTCATCATCATGCGTTCGTTGAATTTTCCGCTTGCTATACTTCCGTTGGCTGTTGTTGTTATCCCGAATTTTCTCATATAAAAGCTCAGGAGTCCAATAAACAGTTATACCAGGCGGAAATGTAAAGCCCGATACATCTTCAAATCTACAAAATAGAAATTAGAAAGTAGTTAATACACAAGCAAAAACACTGGACAAGTTTGAACTTTCTACAGAATTGAAGCATGCAATTCAAGCAGCCAGTAAGCGGCCAGCAAACTGTAATTAGTCTGTCACCACACATGAAATTTTGATCTAGCAGAAGGTTTATGCAGCAAAGATTCACAAAGAAAATATTCATGATAATCCAACAAGATGACTCACGAAATAATATAAAGCATCCGGTCAATATTTACAAAGGACTATATTCATTTGTGTTTTGCCCTCAGTTTGACTCCAAGGACCCATTCTATCTTAGATATGATCTGTTGATTTGGAATTGCTTTGCCAGATACATACTTCTGCACAACCTGGGGCCTTTCATTGATCTGCTGAGCAAGTTGGGCCTGAGTAAAATGACTAGGGAATTAGTTTAGGACAGGTCCCAAAAAGCTTAAGTTACCAGTACCACGATGAGGCTATCACACAAGCACATTTTTCAAAGACA
The DNA here is from genome assembly GCA_021234155.1 of Isoetes taiwanensis. Lineage (NCBI taxonomy): Eukaryota > Viridiplantae > Streptophyta > Lycopodiopsida > Isoetales > Isoetaceae > Isoetes > Isoetes taiwanensis. Next base: position 7,144,463 of record JAJEKV010000064.1, on the reverse strand, counting down.
TATATTGTTGATGAACCTGAACAATTCTTGTGTATTCATAAGCTCCACACTTATTTAAATCCGGTTAAGTTCTCAATGACTGACAATAAGGCCACATGAGAAACACATTATTTAGAGACATATACTGCTCATAAACCTGAACAATTGGCTTGCTTCTGCGTTGCTCACTAAATAATGAAAATATAAGCGCACATGTTGCTATTACGAGGCGCCTGATTCTTCAATTGGAAATTCAATTTTTGAATAATGAAAATATAAGCGCACATGTTGCTATTCCGAGGCGCCTGATCCTTCAATTGGAAATTCAATTTTTGAATATTTCATGATTCCATAACTAGAATGTGATTCCTCCCAATTTTATCCATCAAAGACTTTAATTTCAAAACCCAAGACGGTTCCTGGATCAATGCAATTCAAGGTTACAGCCACACCATCAGGGTTAGAACGGGGTATGTAATCATGTGATGCCACAAACTTTACAAAACAGCATGATGGGTTGTAAGCCATTCTTCTGACCCTAGAGCAATTACATTCCCAAACAGTTAGATGGGAAGGAGCATGGACTTGCCATCTCACATGTCCACAATGGCAGCCTCCTTTGTGTAGGGTTAAGCTCTTAGCCGCTGCTCAAAACATGCCCTAGTCATTTTTAAAGGTTTGGTTCAAGCACATGGTGTCATCAAGTCTGTAGTTGGCACTACAATAAACACAATAGGTATTCCCATGGACCTATTCATCAATGACGAATCTCAAGTTGGAAAAATTCTTGACCGCTTTGCATGGAACAGTGAAGATAATTGCAGAAAAATAATAGCAGGTGAAACAGCTCTCTTTGATATTGTCAAAAAACTTGAAAAATAGTAAAAGGTACAACAAAAGCATGCAACAAGATACAACAGGATACAAGATACAACAAAAGCATGCAAGATTACAAGAGACAACAAGATTACAAGATACAACAAAAGCATGCAAGTACATAAAATAAAAATATAAAGATATGCATTATGGTAATAAGTGAGCTGACCTATGCATCATGAAACTAAGTGTATAGGTTTTCTATCATGTGGCGATATCGTAGAAAGAACTTCACGCAGCTGAGAACACCATCCCTGACAACGCATAATTTCGAGACAGTGCCTTCTCAAGCAAAGGATGGTGTTGCTTTATCCATTGCTTGTTAGAGATCCGCTTCAATGTTGTTGGCTTAGCGTCCATGTTGTTAGCATAGTGCCTGTGGAGAGCAGTCTGAACAACTGGAGAATCCATTGACGCTGTGACGTCCCCTACTCGTATACGATGCTCGCACCGTATACAAATAGGAGTTCATCCCCCGCACCAGCTCCACACTGATACAGGGCCCTCCACATATCACTGTGACCGTTTAGAGTCCACAGTGGGAAGAGTGAAGGGGTCATTTTACCCCGTCTCCCTCAGGGCCTACCTAGCTGCGGAAGCGTAAACATACACGTCAGTAACATATCATCATATATCCACCTCGAAGGGTGGCACATCAACACCTGCATAGACAAAGATCAGCACAATACAAAGGAAGTCCTACCCAAGGCTCGGACTCGGGGGATGACCGACAAGCTTGGTCTCCGAGTTGGTCGCGAGGCATGAATCATGACAATGGATTGGGCTGGCATAAGAACATGGCTTAGGGTTGTCCACTCCATCCGCCCCCTCACGTGCACACTTTGCGCGGTAGGTTGAAAAGTGTTGGGACTCGATCAGAAGCCCGCCGGGTGCATAGCCAAAGGGGCTATTCCCGGTTACATCTCCCCAGTCCCGATGGGGCAGGTAGGGATCACTCCCTCCAGAGATCTACATGCTAACCCAAGGTGACTAGAGGGCCACTGCCCTTATTCGACTTCAACCCACTGGAGAGTGACGCATCACTCCACGGGTGTCGAGCCCATGCCTTACCCACACTCAGTGGCAAGCCATTAGACCTAGTCACTCTGATCCCCGGTAGGCCTTACACACCAGAGGGATCGGTCAAGGGTTAGAACACGAATCTCATTCTAAGCCAGTCTGGCCCCTTCACCCACAACCAGGTGGGCTCCTGTACACAGGCCGAATTCTAGTAATGCACTAAGAGGGACTAGCTAGGAGCATCATCTACTAAGCTTTAAGTCTCTACCCACCCTTCCCAATACAATGAGTCCACAGAATACAACCATCCATCATATGATCATAAATAATAAGAACTAATCTAATACATAGAGTCAATTCTTTAGTTAGAGTCAGTGTCAGGGTCTGTTGGGCTACTAAGGGCGATTTAATAGGCTAAACCTACTGGTTCGAAGGCTGGAATGAGGTTTAAGCTATTCAATCGACCAAATACCTGATCCCTGGTTCACTCCTCTTGATCCGAAGGCGTCCATGTCTCTGTTCTGCTTCGGGATGCGGTCGGAAGGATGATCTGACAAGCTGGGGCGTGTTGGCAGATCGTGGGAGTTGGAATTGACTCCTCAGGCGCGCGAATCGGAGCTCAGAAGGTCTGTGGGCGAAAAAGGGAATGTTAGGGTTTGGTGCCTTATGTAGGCTATCAGTTAGGTTTAGGGTTCCCATGACCCTTGGTCTTCCTTTAATGGTTTAAAGGTCTAAAGGTGCGCGCATTGCTAAGTGTGCGCACCATTGCAAGTTGCCCCCTAGGGCGTCCTTGCTTAGGTATGTGTCGGCGTACACGTCGACTAGACGGCGTGTATGCGTGACGGCGCAGTACGGTATACGTCTTGAGACCGTATATCGTACTGGAACGTCACATTCTCCCCACCTTGAATTGATGCTGTCCGCAGCATCGTGGTTCTCCCCACCTTGGGATCTACTTATCCTGCAATCAACCTGATACATACGATATACTTATTATTACCTTTATACATTTAATAGAATTACTTTAAGGTAATATTTACAGGACATTATTGAACTATTATTCCATCGAATGCTTAATTATTCGCATGTTATTACAACAATTACTCAAATCTTTTATTATATATACTATTATTCTTCGAGGTACTCTTTACTCCTTGCAACACTTTAGACAAAATTGTGTTGCAAGTCTTCGTAGTCCGACCTCCTAGCCCTCCGGAGCGCTCTATTGGCCTGCAGGTCACACTACGTTAGTACCATATTTAATTATTTATAAAGTTTTGGTTATATGGTGACCACCCCACCTATCTACATGGATGCATGGCTAATCTCCCGGCGTAGGAAGAGGGTGATTCTTCCATTATGGCCGTGGAGACAGCGTCTATATGCCTATATGCCACTCATGCCTACACCCTAGTTGCCCAGCGTGGCGGATAGGTCCTTCCCGTATATGGGGCGTGAAGGCCAGATTCCTCCTATCAAAGCATATATGGGACTAGAGGTGCTTTCCCTATCAATGCGTTCCTTCATGACCTCCTTTCTCTCGAGGTCATCTACTTCCGTGGGACGGAAGTAGACTTTCCAAGCGGAACCGCGGTCATGCCTACATTGATATTACACCACGTCCTAGAGATCACCGTAGTAATCTCATCATCGGTAACAACGCATGCAACCCTTACCTCATAGGTTGCATGCGTAGATTATACTTAACTAGATAAGCTATTAATCTACTCAAATCGACATGCCTGAGCCGATTTCTTCGGAGATGACCCTGCCGTCCCATTGCTCCATAAACTGTGGGTACTGTTTTTCCAGATCTCTTTTAAGTACCCATGTCGCGTCCTCCACCGGCAAGTGTTTCCACTTGACCAAGTACTGGAGAAACTCTGATCTCCTTGTTTTCTTGAGTGCTTTATCAAGGATTAGTTCTGGAACTATTTCCAATTGCTCTTCTGTCATTTCCAACATCGTTGGAGTATCCAAAACTTCTTCTGGATTGGGAGTATGCTTCTTCAGCAGACTCACGTGGAAGACTTTGTGGATCTTTAAGTGTGCTGGCAAGTCTAACTTGTACGATTGGTTACCTACTCTCTTGACTATTTTAAAGGGGCCAGCCCACCTTGGAGCAAGCTTCTTGCAATTCCCGATGCGGAGCTTCGCCTGTTTCACCTTGATCTTGAGCCACACATTATCGCCAACTTCGAACTCCCTGACTGTTCGATGCTTGTCGGCGATGCTTTTCTGACGACTCCTTGCTGCTAGGAGATATCCTCGTACTTCTTCCACGAGCTGTTACATGTCGCTCAACATTTGTTGCGAGACTTCCACTTTTGACACGGGATTGTGCCAAGTGTCTGGAGTTAGGCATTGGTAGCCGTAGTTGATCATGAACGGCGACATTTGGGATGATTCCTGCTTGGTGCTATTGTATGCAAATTCCACCAAGTGAATAAATTCCTCCCACATACCTTGCTTGTTCCAGACATAATTTCGGAGCATGTCTTCCAATATTCTGTTGACACGCTCTGTTTGCCCGTCCGTCTGAGGATGATAGGCCGTGCTCATGGATAATTTTGTTCCAATCGTTGTGAAGAGATCCTGCCAGAAAGCACAAATGAACTTTGGGTCTCGGTCGGAGATGATTTCCCTTGGCATGCCATGGAGTCTGAAGATCTCTTTGGTGAAGAGCTTTGCCGTGTCCATAGCTGTGTCCGTGGTCCTGCAAGGCACAAAATGGGCCATCTTCGACAACTTGTCGACCACGACCATCAAGGCGTCCTTACCTCTTACTGTCCTTGGCAGTCCTGTTATAAAGTCCATGCTGACGACTTCCCACTTAGCGTTGGGCACCGCTAATGGTTCCAATGCTCCTGGTATTCGGAGTTGTTCTGCCTTTGTTTGCTGGCATAGCTGACACTCCTTGATGTAGCGAGCTATCTGCTTCTTCATTCCCGGCCAATAGTAGCTGCTACGCACTTTGAAGTATGTCTTCATGAATCTGCGTGGGCCAGCTATTGGGCTGTTGTGGGTGTCGTGGAGGATCAACTTTCTTACTCCGGATGATTCCGCAAGCACAACTTTTGTTCTTATGGTATAGTAGGTTACCTTCCTTCTTAAAATTTTTGAAGGCTTCCCTCTCCTTGTCCGTTCTCGCTTCCTTGCACAGGCTTGCCCATACTTCCTTGAAGTCGACATCTGTTGGCAAGGTTTCTTCTATCTTTTTCCCGAAATCGCTGAAGAGCGTCGAGATTAGCGTTGCGGTGCACCACGGTTGTTAGTGGATGCCTTGAAAGCGCATCCGCTACCACATTAAGCTTCCCAGCTTGTAGACTATCTCAAAGTCGTATTCCTCGAGAAACTCCATCCACCTTCTCTACGCTCAGTTGAGATGTGGTTGTGTGAATACGTCTTTGGAGGCTCGTGATCGGTGTCCAACCGGAACTTCCTCCCTAAGAGGTAATGCCTCCGATTCTCAATGCCCCGACAACCGCTAGCAGCTCTTGATCATCGTCGGGTAACGCAGCGTTTGGCGTTCATTTTCCTTGAGTCGTGCGCTATTACTCGCTCTTCTTGCATTAGCACCGCTTGCTTTTTGTGGCTATCTTGCTTGCGTCGATCCGCCACTAACTTGTCCTTTTCCTCGGTCGGCGGGGGTTAAGGCGGGCGGTTGTCAAAGCTTCCTTCAACAACTTCGAATCACGCTTGGGCTTTCTTGAGCCAATGGTCTGCCAAATTTTGACTTTTTCGCCTTTGTCAAGTTAAATGGATTGGGGCTGCTATCTTTGCAAAGTTCTTCCGCGAACTTCTGTAATACCACCGCTAGGCCAAGGAAACTTCTGACCTCGTGGACGTTCTTTGGTGCCGGCCATCGGATTACTGCTTCAATCTTGGTGGGGTCTGTCGAGATTCCTTCTGCTGAAATCACATGACCGAGGTATTCCACCTTCTCGTTTGAAGTGACGCCCGACAACTTGGCATACAACCCGATGCCTCCTTAACTTCTCGAGCACCTTTCTCGGCGTCTTTGAGCATGCTCTTCAATGGATTTACTGTACACCAGAATGTCGTCGAAGAATACTATCACAAAGGTGTCCAAGTATTCTCTGAAGATGTCGTTCATGAGTCTCATGAACGTAGCTGGGGCGTTGGATAGCCCAAATGGCATTACGGTGAACTCGTAATGCCCATATCTGGTTCTGAAAGCCGTTTTGTGGATGTCCTCTTCCTTTATTCTGATTTGGTGATACCCTGATCTTAGGTCGATCTTGGAGAAGACCTTTGCCCCTTGGAGCTGATCCATCAAGTCATCTGATCTGGGAAGTGCGTACTTGTTCTTGATGGTGTGCTTGTTCAATTGTCTGTAGTCTATGCACATCCTCAAGCTTCCATCTTTCTTCTTGACAAAGAGGATGGGTGCCCCAAATGGTGAGACACTGGGCCTGATGAAGCCTAGATCGAGCAATTCTTGTAGCTGCTTCTTTAGCTCTGTGAGTTCATGTGTGGTCATTCTATATGGGGCCTTGCTCGTCGGCTTGGTCCCTGGTTCAAGTGCTATCTCACACTCTACTCCCCTGTAAGGAGGAAGCTTCTCGATCTCATCTGGAAAGAGATCGTGGAACTCCTAATCAAGTTGGCGATTGGCTTGGGCAACTTGCTGAGCACCTTGTCTTCTTTGCTTCTTTCCGAATCAGGTTCCTCAATCTCGAGTTTGAAGATGTATGCTACCTTCTCGCTCTTTATAGATTTGAGCAGCTTCTTAACGGACATACATTGCATGATGGGGGTAACTTCTTTACCTGTGATCTCAATGGCTTTGCCGTCGGCCGTTGGGAAGGTCACCTTCCGCTTTCCACAATCAATGATGGCCCCGGCTGGTCCGAGGTACTCCATTCCAACGATCAAGTCGTATTTGCCAATGCCCATTACTTCTGCCCCCATCTGGATATTAATCCCTGGCAAGTCAATGTCGAAGTTGATTCTCTTCCCAGCTGTATGTCTTACTGCCCCGCTTGCCAAGACTACGGGCCTTGGTTTGGACTTTAGGGGTTTCAATTTCAACATTTGAACCATCCTCGGGGATGCGAAGTTATGGCTACTTCCAGAGTCTATCAAGACTATGAAGGACTTGGCCTTTGCCTTCCCTACTGTGGTGATTACCTTATACTGGGTCTCTGCCTGTTCTGTATCTATAGCAGCGAAGATGTGGCACTCACCCTGAATGTAATCGCGTGCCTCCTCGCCGTCCTCGTCTGATGGAGTGTCCCATCCGCCCAACTCTGCTAGCGCTGAGCTCATGACAAATGGGCAGTTCGCTGTTCGGTGGCCCGGCTGGAAACATCTAAAGCAGAGCTGCTTCTCTATGCATTCCTGCCTCTTCTCCTTGGGCATCGCCTGCAAGAAGGATCGTACTGCTTTTGAGTAGTTGGAACCTTCCTGTTTGTCCTTGAAGGACACCTGTTTTCTTTCCTGCTGTTTCCCCTGGTTGCTATTATATGGGGACTTTGCTGGGCTTGGGCTGGCTGCCCTAGGACTGTAGCTCCCTGTTGCTTTCCCTCTATCCTGATAGTAAGGCTGCCTCTGTGCGCTGTTCTGCGGCCCCGATCCTTGCAAACTAATTGCCTTGGACTCCGCTTCAGACACTGTTCTGGGGTCTATTGCCCTTACGAGTTTCCTGAGTTCCTCGTTCAGCCCTTCTATGTAGCTTTCCACGGCGTGTTTCTCGCTCAGTTTAGGCACATATAGTCTTAGCCTCATGAACTCTTCGGTGTACTTCTGCACCGTCTTGTACCCCTGCTGCAATCTGTAAAACTGCTGCATCATGTTCGACTTGTGTTCCCTAGGAACATAGTGTTTCTTGAAAGCTTTTGAGAACTTCTTAAATCGGCATGCGTCCCTGCTCAATCCATGGGCTTTGGCATAGCCCTTCCACCATATGCGTGCGGCCCCTTTCAGGTTGGCTGTCGCCACCCTGCCTTTGTCTTTGTCTTTCATGCCATAGGCATTGCCGTGCTATTTTTAGTCCACCATGCCTCCGCCTCTAGGCGGGATCTGTTCTCGCCCGAGAACTGTTCGAAATTCAGGGCTTTCCACACATTGCCCGATCTTTGAGTCCACCTTCTTTTTTGGTAATCTAGGGCCTTGTGTCCCTTCGCTGCCTGTCTCTCACGGTCCGGCGCCTTTCGACCTCTTTTTGGGACTCGAGTCCGGGGTTGAGCTTTGACTTCTGAGGTCTCGTGCTAGGGGACCTCCTTCTCTTACTCCTTCTCTTGTCTTTTTCCCGACTTTGGGTGTCGATTAATGGCCCGGATGCCTTTATCTGGTCCAGGTCTGTTCGCATCTGCGACAACTCTTCTTCTGGTGTCATGGGACCATATCCCTCGAAGAGGTTCCTTTGAAGGGTTTGCCTGTCAGGAGTTTCTTCATCTCTGTTGGGCCTCCTGTTTTTTGCTCTCTTCGTTCGTTGTTCCCTTTCGCATACACAATTGGTCATGGTTGTACAGTTAGTTTTGTTTGTTACATTTGCATTATAGGTGTCGTTGGTATAGTTATGAACAAAATATATCACCAAAACATTTAAAAATGCAAAATAAGTTATATTCATATTATATAATATGTTTACTACAAGAGACTTCCGGTATCAAGATTTCTAACTATTCCTGATAACGCCGGTAGGATGGGTTATCCTCTAGGAACTTCTTCACTTGGGCTGTTCCCACTGAATGACCCAAGTTCCTAAGGATGTTGACTGAAGATCCATCCTGTAGAGCTCTCGCCAAGTCTTCCACTCTGCGGTCGGAAGTATAAGCCTGCGTCACCGCCAGATCTTCCCCTAACACAGAAGGTATGGCGAAGTCGAAAACATCGAGTGCTACCACTCTCTTAACCAGGATGGCATACTCGGTGTTAAGGGGTAGCCGAGCATGCCGGCCAAATCCTGAGAGCGCGATTAGCATCGACACTCCTTCCTCGCCCTGGGGGTGAATTTGCGGTGAATTACCGCTATTCTTCCGGCCCATCAACGCGGGGAAATAATACCGCGAACGACACAATGGATTGCGTGGATCGGGTCCTCGGCCGCTCGGTATCCAGATTACGTAATGCGCGCGAAAATCATCAACCTCCACCGTGGTGAGCTCCCTGTAGTCCCTGACTGTTGCTGAAGCTCTCCTGAGGTCGAACTCACCTCTTCTCTCTCGGGAAGGTGTTGCCGAAGAGCTTGCCGTTAAGATGTTCGATGTCGCGTGGCGAATCCCCATCTGTTCCTGTAGAGCAAGGAACTCTTCCTCCGTCGGTAGTTGGTTTGCGGCCTGGTCTGCCTCCATAATCGCCTGATGTTCTTTGTAGGCTTGGATGTCTGAGGTTGACTCTCCCATGTAAGCGCGGCTTCCCCTTACTTGGGTGGGAAGTCGATGCTCCTCGGACGATGAAGTCGCCCAGTCCGGATCTTCTGGAGTTGGTGCAGTAACTCTTCAGGTCGATACTCCCTTTCCCTGCACTCCGGGAGGTTTTGGATGTCGCTTAGAAGCAGAAACTCTTCGCCCTCGACAATGATGGGGGCTAGGCTTGTAATGCCTAGCCCAAGGGGTGGCGCGATTCTAAGAGTTTGCCGGCTTCTTTCGAAGTCTTGCCACTCTTGTTACTTTGTGCCGCCGCTCTTCCGCCGGGTCGAGTTCGACGTAGTCTTCTTCCTCTTCTGATTTCTCTTCTTCTGAGTCTTCTTCTTTTCCTTCCTGCTCCTGTTCGTATTGCGTAAGGAGCCGTTGTTCTGCTGCTATGGCTAATGGGTCCACGTCCATGGGGGGAATGGAGGTTTCTCCCACCGTGTTTTCGGCACGATGGGTAAGAAAAATTGCCAAGGCAGTGTTGAAAGAGAAGTATTTGGTCCTATTGACAGTTAGGACCATTGGCTCGGGCGTGCGCTGCGCCTTGTTTGTGAGATACTTGGCAATGTTTGGAACATCGCCTAAAACTGCTTGCAGGGATTGCCTAGGAACAAAGTAACTTACGCAAGGTGGGAGCTGCACTAGAGATGGCTCTACCCTAGCTTGGAATTCAGACAGGACTCTGCTGTAAGCTGGGGTTGCGTGTAAAGTTGCTTGGACATCTACCTCCTTCCGGAAGACATGGAAAATTTCATCGATGTCGGCCTCGGCAGCGTGAGCGCTGGCGCTGTACCATCTGCGGAAATCAGAGGTTGCCATGAGTTTAATGCGGAAGAGAGTAGCAATTGGTTGCAAGAGCGCCTCAAGGAGCTGGAAAATCGGCTAAGAAGGCAGGAGCAAACTTGTAGGGTGCTGTGTGTGAAATGAGGGACCTATTTATAGAAAAGGGGAAAACCCTAATTTTTGGGTGACTTGGAAAATTCCTGGGGTTGGGCAATTCTAGTCTATACTGAGGTCAAAATGGGAATTTGAAGACTAGTTCAAGTGTTTGAATGTGGCTGGATTACCTAAAGATGCTATACAATAGGTTGGGAATCATTCGGGCAAGTTCTGGTGAAGAAATGGTAGGAGGTCTCACAGCTTGCGCCTCGCTCAAAAACTAAAGTTTAGTTTCTTGACCAGGCGCGAGCTGTGAGACATCAGTCCATTTTGATCAAAACATGTCCAATTTGGATAAATTAAGGGTGTAAGGATGATGGGCTTATCAAATCAGGTAGAATCGACCCCTTGTTTGGTCGATTTGGAGCTGTTTTGGGCGAGTTTTGGGCAAGGTCTCACAGCTTGCGCCTCGCTCAAAAACTAAAGTTTAGTTTTTAGTCCAGGCGCGAGCTGTGAGACATCACGCCTTTCGGTCCGCAATTGTCCTATTTTGCTGAAATAAAAGCTAAAACCTGCTAACTCGTCCTAATTAGTCAAGTACAGGCAACTAAAGTACACGAAATTGTTCCATTTTACAAAATTTTCAATTATTTACAAAAAGGTTCTAAGGGCGTTCTCCCTTAATGCGTCTAGCAAGATACATGTCTTGCCTCATAAGGGTTACTTGCTTTGGCATGGACAAAGGCAAGATGTTGAGTCTTCAAAATGTTGCACTATAAACCGCCACCGCTTCTTGCGGGGCAGCCACATTTCATCTGTGACCCTAAAGTCAGTCCTGAAATCCTGCATTACCTCTCTAACTAGCCGAGCAAAGGGGGCACGGGAATCAGGGAAGCCAGAAGCTGCTTGGGAAAGTGCCGAATCTCCGTGAGTGCTCTTTGCTCGAGCTGCTTTTAGTGAGCTTCTTCTCGGGAAGGCTTTTTCGGACCTTGGGCTTGGGTGGTGGGGGTCGTGGGTCTGGCCGCTTTGTGGGGTGACCCCCTTCGATGGTCCTGACCCTGTTCTCCTGGTAGTAGGAGTTGTATGCCTCCCACTCCTTCATATAGGCCTCGTGGTCCCGCATCTTTCGCTCGTAGACTTTGATGGGGTTGGTGACGTAAGACTCTCGGGCAGGCCGGGGTTGCTTCTTCCTATCCCATTTCGGGTAAGGAGGGGGCTTCTTCACTGTGTCCTGCTGCTCCTCCTCGGGTGCTATCTGCTCGGTCACCACACCACTCTCTGATCGGGGGTTTGGAAGAACTTGCCCCTACGTGTTGGGGTTAAGTTCTTCGTCCCGAAACTCAGGGGTGGGGGATGATCGGGTGGCCGTTCGGTGATGGTGATCTTCGGGTTGGGCTTTTTCACCATGGGGACGTCCTTGAACTTCCTGGGGCTCCCCACCCATTTCCCTTTCTTCTCCCTGCGCTCCTCGGCCGATTTCTTCTCTTCTTCTTCCCTCTTCCTCTTCTTCTCTTCTCTTCTCCTCTCTCTGCGTTCGTATTTCTTGATAAACCGAGCGAGGTCTGCCTCCTCTTCCGGCTGAAGCTTCGGCTCGATCTGCTCCTGCTGCTCCTCCGCTTCTTTTTCTCGAATCCAGGCCTCGACTTGCTCTTCAATAGTCGGCTCTGGAGTCGGCATCCTTCGTTCCTCTCGGGCCTTGGTTCTCCTTTCCCGCTGCGCTTCCTCCTCCTCTTCCCCAATTACCTCCGTCCCTGCTTCCGAGTGTGCTTCATCTTCTTCATTGTGCTCGTTCGAATGTTCTCCCCCACTCGAAGAAGGTGTGTCGTTAGGGTTAAGGAGGCGCTCCTCCCTGCAAATCGCCCGAATCGTCTTGGCATCGACGGGCGCGGGCCGCCGCCTGGGGCGGGCTTTCCTCATGATCTGCTTGGTCCGTGCCATGTTTGACGGATCGTCAATCGGATCTCGGGCGCCAAAGATCGCCTTAGGGAGCGAGAGCTGGTTTCTAAGGCGGGAATGTTCAAATGAGGGGGGTCTACTTCTATTTATAGCTTTTCAAAATTTTTAGGTCAAACTTCAAGTTACTCTATTTAACATGCTAAGATACCTATTTAGTTAAAACTTACACTTATTTCAGACTTTTCCTACTTATTGGTCTCACAATGTCGCCTCGCTCAAAAACTAAAGTTTAGTTTTTAGTCCAGGCGCGAGCTGTGAGATCTCACACATTTTTAAGTAATTTAAGTAATCGAATCATGCTATTCTTACTAATTCTTATCTTAGAATTAGCTTTACCCTATTAGTTTTCTCAAATTCATCATATTTAAGTGATCTTGGCTCGATGTCTCACAGCTTGCGCCTCACTCAAAAACTAACTTTTAGTTCTTCGACCAGGCGCGAGCTGTGAGACCACCTCACTTGGAAATTTTTTGGCTTATTCTTTTTAGTCTTATTAAATTCCAATTCACTTAGTTGTTACTAGCTTAGCATAAACTACAAAGGTGAGAAAAAAATTTTCCCACTTTTTGAGGCTTGAGGATCCTATCAAGTTAGTATTACTGGGAGCATGGCCAGTGCTTTGCTCTTGGTCTCCAAGAACATTGCTCTGATACCACTGTAACGTCCCCTACTCGTATACGATGCTCGCACCGTATACAAATAGGAGTTCATCCCCCGCACCAGCTCCACACTGATACAGGGCCCTCCACATATCACTGTGACCGTTTAGAGTCCACAGTGGGAAGAGTGAAGGGGTCATTTTACCCCGTCTCCCTCAGGGCCTACCTAGCTGCGGAAGCGTAAACATACACGTCAGTAACATATCATCATATATCCACCTCGAAGGGTGGCACATCAACACCTGCATAGACAAAGATCAGCACAATACAAAGGAAGTCCTACCCAAGGCTCAGACTCCAGGGGATGACTGACAAGCTTGGGTCTCCAGAGTTCAGTGCAGACAGAATCATGACAATGGATTGGGCTGGCATAAGAACATGGCTTAGGGTTGTCCACTCCATCCGCCCCTCCTGTGCACACTTTGCAGAGTAGGTTGAAAAGTGTTGGGACCTGACTGTAGCCCGCCGGGTGCATAGCCAAAGGGGCTATTCCTGGGTTACATCTCCCCAGTCCCGATGGGGCAGGTAGGGATCACTCCCTCTAGAGATCTACATGCTAACCCAAGGTGACTAGAGGGCCACTGCCCTTATTCGACTTCAACCCACTGGAGAGTGACGCATCACTCCACGGGTGTCGAGCCCATGCCTTACCCACACTCAGTGGCAAGCCATTAGACCTAGTCACTCTGATCCCCGGTAGGCCTTACACACCAGAGGGATCGGTCAAGGGTTAGAACACGAATCTCATTCTAAGCCAGTCTGGCCCCTTCACCCACAACCAGGTGGGCTCTTGTACACAGGCCGAATTCTAGTAATGCACTAAGAGGGACTAGCTAGGAGCATCATCTACTAAGCCTTAAGTCTCTACCCACCCTTCCCAATACAATGAGTCCACAGAATACAACCATCCATCATATGATCATAATTAATAAGAACTAATCTAATACATAGAGTCAATTCTTTAGTTAGAGTCAGTGTCAGGGTCTGTTGGGCTACTAAGGGCGATTTAATAGGTTAAACCTACTGGTTCGAAGGCTGGAATGAGGTTTAAGCTATTCAATCGACCAAATACCCCGATCCCCGGTTCCTCCTCTCTTGATCCGGCTAAGCGTCCATGTCTCGCTCGCCGCGGGATGCGGTCGGAAGGATGATCTGACAAGCTGGGGCGTGTTGGCAGATCGTGGGAGTTGGAATTGACTCCTCGGGCGCGCGAATCGGAGCTCAGAAGGTCTGTGGGCGAAAAAGGGAATGTTAGGGTTTGGTGCCTTATGTAGGCTATCAGTTAGGTTTAGGGTTCCCATGACCCTTGGTCTTCCTTTAATGGTTTAAAGGTCTAAAGGTGCGCGCATTGCTAAGTGTGCGCACCATTGCAAGTTGCCCCCTAGGGCGTCCTTGCTTAGATATGTGTCGGCGTACACGTCGACTAGACGGCGTGTATGCGTGACGGCGCAGTACGGTATACGTCTTGAGACCGTATATCGTACTGGAACGTCATAGACGCATTCAGCTCTTGAGACTTTCTCAATACCTCCCTTGATCAAATTATCTTCTCTTGGTCAATTTATTGAAAGTGAAAGGATGTAGATTGACTAGTGGAGGTTCGTTGCAAACTACTCGAAGTGTTTTGCAGCCTTGAAAGCGATTGTAGGCCAGAAGCTAAATCATTATTAATAACAAGAAAGAGAAAAAGAGGGTTAGCGAGATGAGCTAACATGCATGCATATATATGTCAGAGGTAGTCATATACAAGATATCATAGCCTTAACTTGTTAGAGGCATGCATGATCATAACTGTTTTTTAGTAGAACTCTTACCAGCCTGCACTAGAGCAATTGGTTGTTCTTGGTTCATTCTTGAAATCCATCTCATGAGACTCAAGCGTGAGTGTAGATCCTTCACACCAACTTCCCTTCAAAGGTCAAGGGTCATTTCCAAAAGATTGTCTCCATGAAGCCGATGTAATTTGATATGTTCATCATGCGCATTTGTTTTAGTCAATATCCTTACTAGCTTCACCACAGTTTTTGTGTTCCAGGTTTCAACAATGCTTCGAGAAGGCCTGAAAAGAAAAATTTGTCACTCATCCATTATTAAATATGTCAATTACTAAATGTCCCAAAACTAAAAAAGAGAACTTACGGGTTTAGGACCATATCGGACTCAGAGTTCTCTAAAACGATTAGGCCGGCTGTTAGAACCAATAACACACTAATTTAAGATTTTTCTAATGCAGGACCAACTCCTAAACTGAATGCCAATTCTAGAAGAAGACCATATCTTATTCTCTGCATCAATGACCCTCAGATGGCCGCGATCAGAGGGCTTCACTTGCAGAAGCGATGGGGCAATGGTGGAGCCAGCGTGGTGGATTATCTCCTAGCTCTAGTGCCAGGACTTGATATCATTAGAGATTTCGCGACAGGCACAGAAACAAGAGATGAAGAGACTTTGTCAGACCATTATCCACTATGTCACTTTGGATTGGAGGCACTCAGTGGCGTGGCCACATGACAAGCGCCCTCGGGGTTTGAGATATACCCCGAACTATCGGAAGCAGGCAGGATATGAGGTGGCGCTTGAACGTGAGCTATAGGGGATTGATGCCCTCTATACATTGCATGATAAGTGTGAATGGTTGGTGAAGGCCTTACTCACGGCAGTCAGTGAATGCTTTGCAGCAAGAAAGCCCCCGCGAAGGGACACTGTGCAATTCCCTCAAAACCCCTGGTTTGACGCCGAATGTAAGGCTCTAAAGAGTCAGCTACGCACCATCTCAGATCCGCAGCTCCGGCAACAGGCCATTAGGGACTATAAGGCATTCTTGAAATCCAAAAAGCATCGCTACATTGCAGAAAATCAGCAACGCATGTTTGATATACTGATGACTGAGCCAAAAGCCTTTTGGCGTAGAGTGCTGTATAAGAGGCGTCAACCACTGGCAATGTTACCTTAGACCAGTGGAGACAACGGTTGGAGGAGTTGTATGACCCCCCAGGAGCAATCGCTGACATACCAGATCAGCTAGGAGAAACATTACAACTTTCAGAGGAGGACATCCACCTCTTAGGCAGCTTGCTAATGGTAAAGCAAAGGACTTGCAGGGACTTCAGGCCGAGCTGTTGAAATGGAGTGGGCCAGCTTTGCTCGGGCCTTTGACAAGGATAATCAATCAGGCCATCAGAGAGGGCCTCCCACAGGAATGGATGGTTAGCAAGGTCACCCCTATTCATAAGACGGGAAGTAGGGATGACTCCACCAACTATCGTATGATCATGGTGAGCCCGTTACTCGCAAAACTTCTAGCAGGTGTGCTGGAGAAGAAGTTAACGCAATGGGCGGAGGAAGCTGGAGTACGTGCAGTTGGCCAGGCAGGTTTTCGCCCTGCCCACTCCACGAGTGATCATATCTTTACTCTCAGAATCCTTATGGAAGCTAGCCGCAATGCACGACGTGACTTGTATTGCTGTTTCGTGGATTTATACGGTCCCTCGAGTCCTGTTGTGGCAACGCTTGCAGGAGCTACATGTCCCACAGGATTTGCAGAATGCCATCTACCGGCTCTATGATGGAATATATGCCACTTTGCCTGCATCAGATCACCCGGTGAACAGCACCATAGGTGTTAAATAGGGATGCTCGTTATCTCAAACGCTTTTTGGACGCTATATTGACAAGTTGGAGACCTGGATGCAAGAACATGGAGGTGGTGGCCCGCAGTTGCCAGAGGCATATATAGTAAAACAGTTGCTCTATGCAGACGATCTGGGCTTGTTGTCCCATATAGCTAGGAGTATGCATGAACATTTGGATGCTCTCAGTCAATTCTGTGACATAGCAGAAATGACCGTCAACTAGCAGAAAATCAAGCTGTTACCAATCCTGTCTGCGCAGCATGATATCCCAGACTTCTATTACAGAGGACAAAGGATGGAAGCTGTAAGGACCTTTAAGTATCTGGGAATCGATTTCTCTGCTAGCATGCTATGGGATGACTGTGTAGAAAGAAGGGTCAGCGCGGGATGGAAAGCCCTGTATGCAATGCAGAATAGCTGTTACAGAATAGATCTCTGCGATTGGGCACGCAAAGCACACCTGTTCCGAGCACTCGTGGAACCAGTATTGCTGTATGGGGTAGAGGTCTGGGGGCCAGCGGTTAGCAAGGGTACTTGGGATAAGCTAGAGAGGGTACAGAAGGCTTTCCTGACATACAGCCTAGGCGTCAAGGACACGGTGCCTTATCCGATTTTGCTGTATGAGACTGGCTTTTGGCCCCAGCAGCATTCTGCTATGCGCAGGCACCTTGCATATTTCCATAAGGTTGACAGAATGGATGCACAACGTCTTCCTCCCCGGGCTCGATGGTTCCCAAGATGGTCCATAGACTATCAACAGATTATGGATATGTCGGATATCGCGGAGCAGGAGCTGCATTTGAATGAGTGCTTTGCTGCCTCTCTGTGGGATGCGCCCACTCTTGCAAAGCCCAAAACAGAGCACTACCACACGCAGGTTAATCCGTCGCTTGAACATGGCCCCCACCAGTATTTGAAGGCACACATCTCTACCAAGAAACGGAGAGCTATAGCTGCAATAAGGACAGGGTCCCACCATCTCAGAATTGAGACAGGCCGCTGGGGTACGGATGGAGGGCAGGGAATCCCCCGGCATGAGAGATTATGCCAGCATGCAGATAGTAGAAGATGAACACCATGCTCTACAGGAATGTTCGGCATATGCACACATCTGAGCAGCTCATGCCGATCTCAGATGCTCTGAGATAGCAATTCATCAACTGCTGGCTTCGCCAATGGTTGCACGTCTCGCGTCCTACATTCTGCAAGTCTCCACCTTCAGGGAGTTCTCATAGCACAGGGAATTTGAGCGCCCAGATAGGGCCTCTGAACGCCTACTACAAGGGTTTTTCCTCCCACATGGGGGTTTTTTTCGTCCCAGTGGTAGAGACACATTGTACAGGGTTTCTGTGGTTTTCCTTTGTGTTTGGATACTTTCTGATATATTGTATTTTCACCGTCTCATAGGCCAGTTGGCCTCGTGGACGTTAAAATATACTTCCGTCCTTCCTTCCTTCCTAAGCTTTGCCATCTTGAAAGTCTTCTCTTGCTCATTAACTATTCTAACTACATGCTAGGAATCTCCAATGTCAACCACGTCACCCTGCTGAGGAAATATAGGGACAAATCCCGGTGAACCAGACTGTAGCATATCTTGATGCAGAACCCTGCCAGGTGTTCGGAGTGGCATAAAAGGAGGGGAACCATTTACAAACAATAGATGTAACAGTACTCATCATTGTTGTATTGTATTGCCTGTTATCGATCAGTGGCATTCGAAGAGATAAGTCTTCACCAACTTGTTGATAATGGGTGGTTGTAAAATAAACTTCGAAACCACATGACTTTTTGACAAAAACTCCAGTGACTTTACCATGTTGTCTCAGACCATCAATTGTGATCACTACATAATCACCTATTTCATAACATTCCCCACGCCAAAACCACCTCTTAAATGACTCTGTCAACCTTAAGGACACAATTATCCCCTTCGTTTCCATGAGCTGCTTGTAACCATCAGCAATGCGGGGTAACAAACTCCATATCTTAGAAGCTTGTATAAAAGATGTTACCTGCAAAATCATACATCAATACTTAGTTTTCAAAACGATTTCTTGGATATTGATTTCCTGTGCACAAAATATCATACATCAAAGAATCATACATCAATACTTAGTTTTCAAAAGATTTTCATACATTAATACTTAGTTTTCAAAAATGATTTCTTAGATATTGATTTCCTGTGCACAGCTAGGGCATGAGTTTGGTTGCCTAGGATTAGAATCTGTTAGCGTTTAAATTCAGGGCACTGAGAGGATGATTACAGTTTTTGAGTTAGATAGATGGTTGTTTTTGTATTTCAAGGAAGTAGAGACTCTCCATAATATTCAACAAAACGGAAAGATTGGGCCGACAAATTGATTGGTTTTGGACTGCAACAGTTTCTGCCGCTAAGAAAGGGCTGCAGAAAGAATGTTTCTGATCTGTCTGCAGAGATTCTCTGCCCCATCAATCAAAATGCAAAAAGAGTTTAAACTTTACAAAAGTCACACAAGAAGGGAGTCTTCCAGAAGCTATGTAGGGTCTTGGATCAATCCATCTAAATTTTTGTAGCTCTTGAATAAAACCTGCAAACCTGAATTCCATTAGATACTACCTAGTGTAGATTATCAGAGTTTGGGATTCAAACCCAGAATATATTTCCAATGTCCTGCCTCCTACATCTCCTTCTATATCTCTGAATACACTGCAAACGAAGAGAACGACTCCTTCCTATTAGACAAATTAGAGTCTGTTTCTTCTTCGGCTATCATAGAGATACCACGGGTTCGCAGAATCGGCAATGCATAAGGAAATGCAATTAATTAGTGCATCTCACTCAATGTTACAAACATTGTTTGATATTTGGAAGGAGGTACTCTTACCTTTCTCATTGGAAGTTTTCTTCTAAATTAACTCATCATTTGAACATTATATTCTGTCTTTATTGTTTATTAAAATCTGCAGCTTGAGGTTATAATATTTGAAGATTTCTATCTATTCCAAAATTACAAAGATCTATACAGAAAATAACCCCTTCGAGTAAGATTTCTATGGAAGCATCACTCACTTCCCATTGTATTATGGGATCATGGC
This sequence comes from Isoetes taiwanensis, assembly GCA_021234155.1. Classification (NCBI taxonomy): domain Eukaryota; kingdom Viridiplantae; phylum Streptophyta; class Lycopodiopsida; order Isoetales; family Isoetaceae; genus Isoetes; species Isoetes taiwanensis. The sequence goes on along the minus strand of JAJEKV010000064.1, from coordinate 7,125,008 downwards.
TGCATCTTGACAAACTACTTACACCTCGGAATTATAATTTCTCAAGGCAGCATATCCTGATGCTTCAAACTGCACATAAAAGTTGCATATTCTACACCAATGCCATTGACTAAGATTGCAGATGAATGGCAGTAAAATTAACAACTTTACGACAGTTACGTGCTTGATAATAACAAACTTTTCTTACTGACAAAGATCAGACGAAAATGTCACGCAGATAATATTTTTTTCCCTCTCTTTACCTAACTTATTATATTGCCAACATTGGATTACATGGCTTATATGTAATAACAAGAAAGCAGGATACAAAAATGCTTCAGATGTTGTGCTTCAGATTTTGCATAATCCATAGTCTGAAGCCAATCTGTGACTGCCAATATTGATGATAACTGAAGTGCCAGCAAAGAGCATAAAAACCTACTTTGAAAAGTATTAACTAAAAACCTGTATTTTACATCATACATGTAGCATATCTATAATTCTACCTATTACACATGATAAATAAAGCAAAAGCAAAAGCTTGCTTACCATGTCTTCAAATACTTGGTTGAACATAAAGATACGGGATTCACATAGTGAGGTGGTTGAATTTTGTCTTCAAATGTTTAGAGCCCTATCATTTCCCTCATTCCAGATCTACCCATATGGTGTAAAATCGCTAGTGGGGTACAACTTTTGGCGAAGCGTTTAAGCACTTTAAGTCCTGAAACTCGCGGACGTCGAAGCCCGTCACACCCTTCTCCCTCCTTTTCCCCTGCGCGCGAAAACTCAGATCAGTGTTTGACTGTTGATGATGGAGGCATGGAGCGCGGATGATTTTCACAGCATCAGAGGTCTGTGCAATTCGGGGGTGAAGCCCCACGAGGAAGAAACTTGGTTGGAAAATAATGTCATGGATCGAGATTGGGAATCTGTTTGGACAAAGAAGTTGAAGAAGGGAAAGATAAAATGGCACTGTGCAAAGGAGCATCTTCAAGAGAAGTTGGAAACACTCTGCCGAAAAATCTACAAGAATTGTCACAACAAAGAAGTAAGAAAGCAACTGGCCCTTGCTTTTGCGTTTGAAAATTGCACTAGATCAATAGTTGCACCTGAGGAACACAAAGTAAACTGGGCTGCATTTGCTGTGCAATGCCAAAGATACCACAACAATAGACAAGTAAAAACAGAGGCAGATGTTGTAGCACATGTTAGGAAAACTGAAATGAAGGCAAAGCCAAAGGTGGCAGCTGGATCAAATGAGATCAGCGCATGTGATGAAACATAAAAACCTTAGAGAATGCAGTACAGGAGATTGGAAAAGCAATTTTACTTATCACAAAGAATCTGGAAGCAGTAGGAAGTGAGTTAAAAGGCAATGAGAAGGCCTCTGAAGTACAGAAAATGATGTTGGAAGAGGCTGAGAACAGTTTAAGACAGGCCACAAATGATTTGGCTACAAAACAGGAGGAGTTCAAGCTTAATCCAAACTGTGAGTTGGAGGCAGAAATTAAAGATTTGGAGCAGACTGTCCAGATGGAAACTTGGCACAGGAACAAGGTACAAAAAGCAATGAACCCTACATCTGTTAATGAGCAGGTCAAATGTAAAATCAAACTTGAGGAGGAGTTAAAAGTTCTCGAAGAAGAACAGGCACTTCTGCATTTCTACATAAACAATTTGTGGAAGCTGAAAATGGATACTCTTGCAACATTTAGCATCTCTACTATTATACGAGATAAGTTGTTAGTGCAAGATCTATTTTATACATGTGCAGCATGTGGTCTGGAATTCACTAAAGCTTACAGGTTGTTTAGCACTGAATTGCCAACATGAGTATTATATAGCTTGTTGTTCATTGTTGAGAGGAGGACAATGTATTCATGGTTGCCCTGGAAAGGTGCCAGAGGGTGTATTTGACGAGCTAGGTTTTGGCCATCTTGCAGGTGCTTCAAATAGTACACCAAAAAAAGATGCGTTAATCCGTCCTGCAATTGAGGTCTCACCCTACAGGGTTCAAAGAAGGACATTGGCTTCATTTGAAGGTGCACAACACCTGCAAAGTCCTATAGGAGTACAGTCAATTGTGACTGATTTAAATGTAACAGTAGAACCACCACCACCAGTCCAAGAAGCTGTCCAAGAAGCTATAGAAGAAGTTGTAAACACAGCACCAGTTGTAAACACAGCACCAGTTGTGGAAAAAACAACAGGCCCGAGTGTACACACTGAAGCACTTAAGGAAGTTGAGGGAGTAATTCCATTAAATTGGGTGAATTTTTGTCAAAAGGAAAGGACAGAAGAACAAAGAGGGGTAAGCTGGAGGATAGCAAAGAAGTTGTTCAGGCTACAAGAAAGAGAACAAGAAGCAGCACTGTGAAAATGCAGGAAGCAGTCTCAATCATGACACCACACCTATCAAAGTGTTTTCTGAAGAAAATGCAGAATCAGGCCCTCAAGTTTTAGGTGAGCCTGATCTTCAACAAGTGATTGATGCCCTTACAAAACCTGGAAAGTCAGTGTGGGAAGTGCTGGCCAAGGCCACAACTTAGTGTTGCTTAAAACATTGAATATTATTGATTTTCTTTTGTTGCATTCACTGTAGGATTACCAGTTGATTCTGTTAGGTCAGAGAATCCTGCTGTTGATACAGAAAGGTTTCCACATTCAACCCATTTTTCATTTTCATCTTCATCTATTTATTCATGTAGTAATTCCTGTTGTGTAGGTATTCAGGATGTTCCAACGTACTAAATATTGATTTGGCAGCAAAAGATAAACTCATTGTCTTGGATTTAAATGGTGTGTTGGTAAAAACTTTTGGTGCAAATGAATACATACGCTTGGAATCAGGATTGACAATGACATACACTAGCAGAAAGAAAGTGATATTCAGACCAGAAGCAGTGTTCTTCCTGAAGACTTTGTTACAGAAGTGTTGTGTTGGTATATGGTCATCAATGCAACTCTCTAATGTGGAAGATGTGCTGCAAGTACTATGTCCAGATTTGAGGGACAGATTTCTATTTGTATGGGGACAGGAAAAATGTGTGAAGACCAGTTTTCCCCACCCTGACAAACCTGGCTGTCCAGTCATGATGAAGCCACTTGAGAAAATATATGAGTCATACCCAAGATTCAAAGGTAAGACTTTGCTTCTTGATGATTCATTATACAAGTCTTACCTTAGCAGCCCTTGGAAACGTCTGCTAGTACCTGCATTCAAGATGGATGTCTGTGATGAAGTGCTAACAATACTCACCCCAAAGATAGAAGGAATACTGCAGGCCAAGACTGAGAAAAAAATGAAGTTACTGGTGAAGAACACAGACAATTGCATGCCCTGGTCTATGACAGATAGAAAGATTATGAAGTTATGCTTGGAAAGACTTTCTGGAAAACAATTGCAGTTGTGCACCCTTGTGAATGAGGAATTGAAGAAGGTTTATGGTGATGAAGATTGTTATCCTCCATTACTGTGATTAAGCCTGAGACATTTATGATTATTGGCCTGATTGTCATTTATTTAGGCCAAGGAATCCTACACTTTTCATGTACCATCTTTATCTTATATTAATTTAAGAATATTTTTGCTATATTGTTTATATAGTTCAATGCAGACATGTCTATAAGTTTTTGCTATATTGTTTATATCTAGTTCAATGCTTGACCGCAAGGGGCTTAAAAACTTATCAAGTGCTTAAAAAAATTTGCTTGCAAGTGCTAGTCTGGTACGAGTCTTAATGGCGATAATTGCTTACTGGTTATCAGTGACAATTACTAAGTATGTAGTTGCTTAACGCTAGAAAGCCATTGCAGAAGTGTTAATGTTATCAAGTGCTTACTTTCATGCAGTTAAGGTGCAGTTAAGGTGCGGCTTACTTCTTGTTATGCTATATAACCTGCTTTAAAGCTAGTTTGTTCATTGCATAAGTGCTCGTGTTAACCGATTAACTACTCACAAGCACTGCTGAAACTAATTAAAGTGCTTAGTGTTTGAGCTAGAGCACCTTTACATTCAAGCGAGAATTTGAATGGACTGTACAAGAATTCAATGTTTTGTCACCTGCATGGATAATAGAAGTAAGAACATCAAATGAATTCATTCTTTACATAATGGAAAAAACAAAATGTGAGACAAAACAAAGAACAAAGTAGATAACAACAAAGTAAGTGAGATAATCAAAGAACAAAGTAGATGAGACAAAAAACTTCATATATTTGATAGACAAAAAGAACATTTGATAGAGAAAAAAAAATGAAAAACAAAGAACAAAGTGCTAGAGACAAAAAACTTCATATACTAACAAAATATTTTACAAAAAAGGCCATAAGGCCAGTGCTTTCAGGGGCTTTCGGGGGCTTTCAGGTGCTTTCGGGGGCTTTCAGGGGCTTTCCGGTTCAGATTAGGGCTCATTTCAAACGTTCTCCTCCAATTCCCTCCTCCTTTGCCTTTTAGTTGGGCGGTCTTCGTAGCGGCTCTCAAAAATCAGTTGTTTTTCCTCCTCTTCATCTTCCTCTTCCTCTTCATCCTCCTCCTCTTCCTCAGATTCCTCAGAATTCTCCTCCTCTTCCTCTTCAGAATTCTCCACTTCCTGCTCGACTTCTGTAAACAAAGAAAGCATTTAGTTAAAACAAAAGAAAAACGAAAAAAAAAAAAAAATGCAATACCAAGTTACCTTCTTCTTCCTCACGGTCCTCAGTGTCCGTTGCTTCTTCTGGAAGAATCGGCTCAAAGAAATACGCGCTCCTGTATTGCGGAGCGACGTCCGCATCCTCAGGCACCTGTTTAAGCACATACTGGGGTGCTTTATTTCCGCTGCATGCTGAACTAGCAGAGGCCATTGTACCAGAAATAGACGGAATGGGCGTAAGAGGATTTGGGCGTAAGAAGCCGGCTTAAGGCTGAAGCATGAGCTTGTAAGAAGAAGTAAATCCTATGATTAGGTGCCTAGTGCTTAAATCCTATGCTTAGGTGCGTCAGTGTACGAAAAACCTCACACGCGCCAGAACAATTAATTCGTAACCAGGCTTAAATATTTCGTATGACCATTGGAATTGACACATGTAACATCGAGGAAATGCCTTGACACTATATTTTTGCCAAGAATGTTGGGATAGTGATGGTATCAAAATAAATAATTGAATGTTATTCCAATGTCACAAATGTACATTCTTAAACAACAATTCAATCTTCATTTCGAAGTACGTGTCCATGCACACCACCCTTCTGCATCCTCACTATTATTAATATATATACAAATGTGTGCTTACGTGCTTAGGTGCTGGAACAACAAAACACTTGCAAAGAATTAAATCAATTTGGCTAAGTGTCAAAGAATTACAATGTTATTCTGGCCATAATTTTTTCATGGGTCTCCTGTGAACTTTTGTACATGTCTGTGCCTTCTATTTTGTCCATATCAATTTTAGGATATCTTACCACGTGGCTGTGCAAGGAGGCTTCGGGTTGTTTAGTGAGCAACATGTACTTGAAATTACCCAAGAATTGATAATACTGTCCACTTAAGATAACCTCATATAACCTCATGCACTCCAAATTTTTGCCCCCATCCATCTTTGTATGAATCTTCAAGTGTGCATTTGGGTTCTGTGCACTTGAGGATGTAGAAGTCCACACCCTCTGAATTGTCTACCTCAAAGATTCACAAAAAATTGTCACCTACCTCTATCAAATTATTGATCCATTCATTGGCTTGTTCAAGAGTCTCCTTTTTCTTCTCAACACCGGGTTTTAAGTCGGGTTACCTCCCACTTTCCAAATCTACCCGCATTGATGCGGAGTCCCAATCCCGATCCATGCAAAACAAGCGTAAACATGATGTGCATCTATGAGCAAGCCTGTTTGGTCTACTCCTGCTGACAGATCTGATACAGTGAATCTTCTTTGTGCCTTTAAGTATTTCAATTTCATATTCTTGCATGTTTGCCACAACAGTAGGTTCAATTTCCCAAAAATATCTTTTGATCTCATCTGTTTCATCAACTGGTAGACTGCTAAAATATGTACACAGAAATTTTACAATATCTTTAGCATGCCTCAGTTGCACACCATTGGGTTTGAGTTGTTCCTTACTTAGCAGCCTTTTGATAACCGCACCTGCACCATCATGTTCACCTTTACCATGAGCAGTGGCAAAGTAGTTCCACACTATTTCCTTGTCATTCATTGTGAAGTACATGCCTAAGAAAAAAAAAAAGTTTTGCTGACTTGAATCGTGATGAGCAGCCATCACTCCAAACCCAATGCTTCTCATACTCTATTTCTTGTTCCTTAAGCCATACATCATGCTTTTGTAGGCATTGTTCCACAAATAATGAGTCATGCACTTTATCATCAGAAATGTAAAAGTGAGTCTCTTTTATGATCTTCCTACCATTGTTGAGTCTATTCCCGACCGCTCCAATCTTACATTTTTTTTTTCTTCTTTGGACGGTCTTCTTACTTTTGCATTGTGAACAGGAATATCAGCACTTTTGTCATGTCTATATGTTATGTGAACAAGTATAGAAACTTGGTATGTATGCGGTGCATTGATCGGGCTCATTCGGATCTTGATGTCTTGTAATTTTCTGCAAAGTCAATAACAGATACAATTGTATCTTCTGGAAATGATGACACACACTGTTTAAACTGATTGGCCTGCCAATGTGCTATGTAATTGTGTGGAACAAAATATGATATTACCTTCTTCACATCCTCTTGAAACTCTTTGGGACTTCTCTCCTTCTGTACTAATCTTAAGACAGGTTTGTACCTCAAAGCCTTTCTTGAATCCCTGAATTCTCTGTCCTGGTCCACAGGTTGCTTTTCAAATGTCTTCCAAGTAACTAGTAATGAAGCCATCCATTTCCTGTGGACATTTTTTAATTCTATCCAACCCACATTTTTTACACGCCAACATCAAGCAGTTATGATCAAACCACTCCTCATCATCACCTTTGCTGCAGACCACTTGTCTCCATAAATCACTGGTGCACTTGATTGTATGCTCCTTGGCTGCACATTCTAGGCCAGGGCCACAAATATCACAGTGGCAGTTGCAATTGTCATGAACTCCACCCGATTTTCTCATGTTGTTCAATCCCTGCATGATGTATTCAAATTTCAAGTGGTAGATGCAACAACATGTATGCCTTTCACGCATCCTCCTTACAAAACTCAGTTTCAACCTCTCAAAAGTCTGCAATGCAATTTTGATATCAGGATTCTCCTCTCTAAACCTGAGGTAGTATTGCAACTACAGGGAAATCGTGTGAATGCCAAATAAATGCTACATATAATGAACCCTACAATATAGGACAAATACTTACTTGGCTGACTTCAAGAAGGTGAATTGGATATTCCATCTTTATTCCTGTCTCTGATACATACCTCCTCACATCTTTCTTGTATGGAGAAACTCTTGTATTCTCTGTCCAGAACTTGAGAACAGCTTCTCTATTGTAATCTAACATGCTATCCATCCGCTTCCTCCTCCTGAACATTGACCAAGGTCCTCCCCCTTTGTTAGCTTGCACCCTTTTTTGAAAAGCATTTGAAATTGTTTTTCTGGGGATGCTGAGCAATCTGGCCACTACTGTTTGGTTCATAGGCTTGACACCATTTGTACCTGCTGCTGCCATTATCAGGGTGGACTTCCTTGCACGAAGCATGTCATGATTCCTCTCATACTTATGTTCTTGCATTGTTTCCTTCAAATTCTTCACCATTTGCTCGGCCATAGTAACCTGCTTAGATTTCTTTATAGAAGCAATTGGTAAATCCCTTGCCCTCCAAAGAAGACTGTCAAGGATACGGCCTTTGTCATTGTCATCAACATTTGTACTAATTTGGTTGAATACTTCAAAAATTTCTCCTGAAATTTCCCTTATTCTGCGGTCATTCAGTCTCAATTTCTTATTCTTCTTTGAAGGCGAATCTTTAGAAGGGGAATTCTTCTTCATTGCTACCTTCTTTGCATACAATCTCTGCCTCTGATCTCTCTTCCTTGCTGCATCAATGGCTTTGTAAAGTGAACGGGGAAAGGAATTGGGTTTCATCTCTCCCGGATTTCTGTGTGTTGCAAAATTGGTGAGGGCAAATTGTTGAATTCCGGTTCAGGCAATTCTTGGAAACAATTAGTCCCTCCATTTTGCTTGAATTCAAGATGGGTAAGCCCGCCATTCATGTTTCCAGCACCATTCATGTCATGATTCTCTCAGCCTGTCATTTGACGGGCGCGCACCCTACATGTCAATTGATTAATCACGCACGTCGTGTTTAAAACACGCCAATTTTAAGCACTTGTAAGCGGCGTCCGGACGGTGATTTCTGTTACCCAGTACCGATTTTGCACCCTATAATGCTAGAAGGTATTCCCTCTCTTGCCCAGAAGAGTTTCCATTCGGGCATAGATTTTCTTTGCAGACGGCATTCCAGAATAAAAGAAGCAGATTGGGTGTTGGCAAACACATTGAAAGAGCTAGAACCTAAGAGCATAGAGCAGAACCGTGCAGCATGTTCCAACCATAGCACCCAAGAGACTCGGGTACAACATAATATTGAATACTCCCTTAGCATTTTAAGCACAACTGAGAATGAGAAATGTAAATGTTGTAGAGTACATACCACCAAACAACATTGTTGTAGATCACGTGTTTGACTCCCGTGATGGCTAGGAAGACCGCAATTGCCCCTCCTTCTTCCGGTGTCTTATTATCTTCGTCAATCTGCCGTTGTACTTGCACAATTGTGTTCATTCTCTTGTACTGAAAATATGCAAGAGAAACCTCAATTGATCTGTGGTTGATCAATATGGCCTTGTACTGCTTCACAAAACCTTCATATCTATAACACCAATAGAGCCAGTGAGGATCATGTCTTTTGACATCGTCCAACAGTTCGCCGCATCCTAAAAGAGAAATGAGAACTATGTAGTTAAAAGCTAAGAACCTAAATATGAAGACGTTTCTGCAACATTTTTCAGGATGAAGAAGCAAAAATTACCTGCAACATGTTCCAAAATTGCTGAATTTTTTCCATAGAATTCTTCAGATTGAATTCTCCAGGATTGCAATAGTGTCTTTGTTATCTCCATTAAGTCCTCTGTCCAACCTTGTCGAGAGTGTTGGTAGAAGATCTCAACAATCTGCATGCATAAGAAGCCTAAGTCGAGGATCTCATTCTCAACTTGGGCCTGCCATTCATGCAAAGTAGACAGAAGAACCCATCGAACAAAGCTGGTGTAATCTGCTGCCTTGAAGAATTCAGTCTTCAATTCACGATGATTATTAAGTTTAGGCCATCTGTAAAAATAAAATTATAAAAAGGATGGTTAAATTAATGACAGAGATAAAGAGAGAATATACATGTCTTGTTGTTGAAGCGTTTTTGGTAGAGCAATATAAATCTTATCTAGAAGTCGTTGAGTTAAGAAAAGAAAAGGTTGAAGTTGCTGACAAGATTATGACTGAAGGTGGAATGAATAGCACAAAAGAAGGCTACTTGAATAGTGACTTTACTAAGGATTCTTAAAAAGTCTGTTAGCTAGTTATTCAGGTTATACACAGGCTTGCAAGCTGAGTTAAGGAAATCATCAACGTACTTTTTTATGACATTCAGTGCTAGTGTACGAAGTACATCAAACACAAAATCATTGCCGAAATCGAAACCATATAATTGAAACAACTTCCAGACAGATGTCCCGGAGTCCAAAAGCTTTTGTTCTTTCTCAGTTTCGGTTGGAGCACTTTCTGCAAATAAAACTTTGTGTTAGCTTTGTTAACTTTGTATTAGAACTACATATATACACTATTACATGATATTTGTATTAGCCCATGGACTGGAAAGTCTAGTTTTATAGGAACTGATATAATTCCAGAGCCCATGGTCTGGAATCATAGTTTTGCTCTAAATTACTTTTGAAACAAGATTGGAGCACTAATAGTTTCAACAATTTACAAAAACTGTGACTTAATGAATTAAATGATTTTAGATTGAAATCTTGCCTGCCTCTTTCAAGAGCTTGAAGGTGTCTTCTGCAATTCGTTTGGCAGATGGAAAACGAAGCTCACGTCGATTATTATCGTAAACATACTCGCTAGAACGGGGAGCCATCTGCTCAGCATAAACTAAGCATCTTCTGCATCCGGCTTTGCCTCTGCTACGAAAACCACCAAGTTGATAATGTGCAACATTATCTCCCGTGTGGTGGAACCAAAGAACCCGCATGGTGAACTTCCTGCTTAGACCAACTACTGCCTCTCCATAGTATACAGGAAATTCATCCATGAAATTGCAAATCGCAGGCAATTTCTGGATTAAAATTTTAAGCCAGAAATTGCCTGCGAATTGCTAAATCACTCTGCATTTGCGGACCGGCCTCTGGCCTAGCAGCTTCTTTTCGGTTGAACAATTGGGTTTGCTCCATATGGGGATTATTGGAGAAATCTGTGCATACACAATGGGCTGACAAGTTGGGCCAAGCTTGGCTATGGCGGCTACTCTGCCAAATGCCAAATGCGCCGGCCAATGACGTTAAGGCTGATAACGTCCTGTCAAAAATGGCGTTATGGCCAGTCAAAAATGGCCTCGTGGCCATGTGGTCAGGAAAGTCCATACGGCCTCGGACTTTCCTGGCCACATGGCCACGAGGCCATTTTTTCCTGGGCCATAACGCCTCTACACAAGACGTTATCTAGCCCATCCATTTTTGTAGATCCCGATCCAATGGCCTACGGTACATTAAAAGTTACACTACCACCACCCACATCAGCATAATTTTAAAACAAATCCCGATTGTTGTTGTGTTCCATCATTCGCATAATTATAATTTCAGAATTTTTTGACAAAATGATCTTGATGACACCTCTCAAGTTGTAAGCTAAACTTTTTTAGCATCACAGAGCATAATCAACCTACAAATTCTTCTTTCAAGTGTCAATGATGGTGCCATTGATGGAGCAGAAATATGCATGTTCTTGTAATGTCAGTTTGAAACAAAAATAGGTGCATCGAAAAGCTTAAAATCTAAGTTTTTTTTATGAGTATCTATGTGCCTAGTTTATGAAATGAAAGATCTAGAACATAGTTACACCATTGGTGGAACCAATTTGTGCTAAGGGTGCTCGAGCCCTCTTGTGTTAATGTAGTTTTATGAGCAATCAATCAAATTAGGGAAAACAAATAATGGAAAGCGCTCCTTCCAAGCTCTCATTGCACTAATCAGAACTCCAATCCGCTAAAAATTGGAAGTCCATTCTTTATTTTTTTTCCTTCAAGTGCATCAAATATGGTGCGTTTCGCATAATGTGGCATTTCAAGGCAGTATTAGTTATTGCTATTTTTTGAACAATGAGTCTAAGATGCTTGTTATGGCCAGGTCACTAACATAAGTTTTATACTATCAATTAAGTGGCATACGATAACATATTGCTAGTTTATAACGCCTCGTTGTGAAAGTGGCTACGCAATGTAAAGTTGGTGGGGGAAGGACCCACTTCAGCAATGTAAAGTGGTGGGGGCAGGACCCATCTGGGTGTGTTGTAAAGTGTCACATGTCCGATAGGACGCTGCCTTGTAGCGTGACGTTAAAATCTCTTCTTCTTCTAACTACTACACAACTAGATCTCAATAGCAAAATACACCTATGGATCTTAAGTATAGCGACTTAAGTATTAACTATCATGCATTCTTTTCCAAGACTTGCAAATTGAACTTGCAATTGTATCATAAGAGATTTTGGGCTCTTAAAGATGAGGAAGAAGGGTATAATTACCACTCAGGTGGAATCAGAAACTAAAATTCCACAAATCTAATGTAGCACTCGATGTCAATCTAACTTGGCCCTTAGGTCTGGGAATTGTAACACTTCCCGTACAACCCTGGACTATTACGTCACTTTGCCCATGTGGACACTCACCATATCACTAACACCCATCATCCACCCATGTTGAAGAGATATGGGGCATCTTATAGCCAGTAAAGTCACTTTAACCTTTAATGCCACGGTTCTATTGCGAAGCATTCGCAATAGAACCGCCATTCTTTGGCAAGGGACGTTGCTATTTTGGGATCGCATCCCCTATATATGCACTTCATTTTCAGTTCTTCTCTCATCGGCGTTCTCTTGAGCTACTTTCTCTACTCTATTCTATTCCTCCTAGCTTCTATCAATTTCCTGCTGGATTCTTGTTGTTCCTTCATCCCCTTTTGTTTTGAATTTGTTTCACAAGCTTTTCCCCTCTTTATTCTCTACCTAGATCTGATCCGAAGCAGTTGTTCAGAGGGGTTTCAAGGCTTTAGATTTTTGGCTGATGCCTCGTGTTGCTACTGGTCTACCATTCGCCTGCTGACTGGACCCAAGGAGGAGTGTACCCAGATCGATGGTTGGTCCCAAATTGGCTTTGGGTTTTTGGTATACTGTGGTCCAGTGCTGTAAGATCTATCTGGTTCATATATATGCTGTTGCCTTTCCTTATTTTTTCTAGAACAGTTTTTTGTCTTGTTAGTTTAAGAAGTTTTTCAGATGCAGAGCTCCGGTTCATTTGGTTGGATTTCTTTTATAAAATCGACCCAACTGGCCGCTATGGCAGCAAAGATCGGGCAGATGCAGAGACTTCCGTCAGGAGCTTCTCTGGAGAGTCCCTGGCTTTTTGGATCGATTTGGTTGAGGCTTCTGATACAACGAATCAGCGATTTGGTTGTGACATCCTGTCTGAGTGCCATTGAAGAAACCCATCGATGAGGATCTGCAGCACCGAATGGATTAGCAAATGGCGGTGCTCACTTTTCCTCGTCTCTGCAGGACTGCATTTGGGGAATCCGCCACGTGGCACATAGAGTCGGCAGGAATTCGAGCTGCCAGAGATTCGATCCCAGAAATCAAGTCGGCAGGGATCAAGTCGGCCAGAGATCAAGTCGGCAGGAATCGATCCCAGACCATCGCAGCTTCTGTTGTGAGTTTTTTGCTTGTTTATTGTGGTTGAGCAAGGGGATACTGGGCTCTGGTATCCCTGTATTTGGTATGGATTGTCTTGAGTTCTTTTTTTTTTTTACAATAGCACGTCCCTTGTATATGGAACAATCTTCTAGCCTTGTAGCCACACTCTTTAGGTTACAACTTTGTGGCCTTATAAAGGGAATGATAGCATGCAATTGTTTGGTTCAAAAGAGCTACCAACGTACTAAATATCCTATTTAGTATGTTTTTTGCTAGTTTATTTTATACTGCATGATATGGACTTCATGCATAGTTTTGGTAGCAAGTGTTTGACATAGTTTAGCCTTACTGTTATGTAATTAAAATGATTTGTAGGGCCTTGAGCGATTTGTCCTCATCCTTGTTATATGCAGCTTAGTTGGCTTATTAACTTGATTGCTTGCCTTCGCAGTTGCAGGCTATTTTCAACTATCGAGTTAGGGACGTAACAATTTATGCAATGTCCTCTAATTTACATCTTGTAGGGCCGTTGACCTAATACGTGGAACCTAGGCTGGACGATCCCATTTGACAGTGAGCTCCATCGCGCATTGTCACGTCCCTTAAGATAAGATTTTATTTTATTTTATTTTTCTAAGGGCTTCACCTTATGACTTAAATGTATTGTTGTTAGTGGTTTTGCCACGTTTGCTGCCCTCTTCACCATGGTTCAACTCCTTTTATTGAATGCAAAAGTTGTTTCTCTTCTCCATCATTGTCACACTCTCTTCATTGCATCTTGATACATCAAGCCACTTTCAACCTCTTCATACATTGAGCCCACTTTTGAACCTATTTTAGAATCATCAGTCTTGTTGCCTTTTGGGTTAAATTCTTTAGGACTAGTTACCCCTTATATTTTTTGGCCGTTTTTGCACTCTCATTCATTTTATCTTCATAGTTGTTTCACTTTGAGCCTATTTCAAGTGCATTCTACAGTTGCTTTGTTACTAGTCCTTGGCCGTCCATTTGCCCATTTGCTCCATGTTCCTCATTTTCGTCGATTGATGCTATTGTTCGACTCGCTTTTAGTCCATTTAGTCCTGTTGTGTCATTTGCCGCTTTTACGCTGGGTACCCATTTAGCCTTTTTTGTGTTATTGTTCAGGTCCTTTTCATATTTATATCAACTTAATTGATTACGTTAATTTGCATGGTTAGGTACAACACTTGCAACACTTTGTCAGTTTCGACATTTTTTGGTTGTTGTGATTGGCATATTGGGTGCTAGTGATTAGCATGTTTTAGGGCGGGATTATTCCATAATGGTTGGTTTGCTTGTTCTCCTCCATATTTTCCTTCTTTGTGATGTAATTTTTGTATATGCAGTTGACATGTGCTTATGCTAATTGGGGAAAGTCCCTTAGGCATCTATTTCCTCATCCCTCCTCCTTTTTTACATAATGCAGTTTGTTTTCCTTGGTTGACGGCTTGATCAAGGTGCTATGATATGAGCATTTTTGCACTCATTATATTGTGTTACATATGTTCATGGTAGGAATCTTGGTCTAACAATATGGTCGGTTCTCACCATGTGCATTTTATTTTACCATTTCATCGTATCCCATTTTTCCGTTTTTGTCTCCAGTGCTTCAGTTGTCTCCTTGCGGGTGTTATTCTCAGGTTGTGGTTATTCTTTGATATCGCGTTTTTGGCTTGATACGGATGCTTGGGTCCATCTAGACCACGTGGGACACTTAGTTTTTTGTTGGGATACAGCATTTGCATCTTTTTTGGTCCTTATGTTTTGTTCATTCATTTGGTCCTTGGGATTGTTCCTTAGCCTCCATTCTAGTGTTCCATTCGCTTCCTTCTTTCATGCGGTTGTGTGTTAAGTTTGTTGTGCTTCATCATTCCATGCCATGTCATCTCCTTTACAGTTGTTGTCCCCTCTATATTAGTCGGTCGGACTGGTTCCATTGTTTTGTTTATTGCTTTCGTCTTCTCTGCTTCTTCTCTCCTAGTTGCTTTTTCCCTCCGATTTGTCACTAGCTGTTTTTACTCATGTTTGTCCATTCTCCATTTAGTCCATTAGTCTCCCTGGGTCTATTTGTTTCTTTCATACTTTCTAGTTGTGCTAGATTGCCTATTCGCCCTCTCAATTTTAATTTTGCTTAGTTCCGCGCTATAGCTATTCTATTCATTCATTTTGCTCAGTGGTTCCGTTTTTGCTTTTTTTCTCCTTCGGCCTTAATTATTCCATTGGTCAATTGTCATGCTCGGGGTTCTTCGTTTCTTGCATTTAGTTCCTCTATTTCATTAGTTCTGTTTTACTCCACCCTTCTCTCTGATAAACTCTATATGCTATTCTTTCTTCGTCCTATTTGTTGTATTCTTGTCTTTTCCCTTTCTCCCTTCAATGGTGACTCGGTTCCCGTGCCTAGTTATTTTGTGGGCATTCTAATATCTTCTAGCCCTTTTTGTATATAGTTGTCTTGCTTTCTCCCATTCTTTTTCAGTTCGTACTTTGAATACCGTATTTTTCTATGAACTTTTCATATTTAGCTAGTTTTTAGTTAGTTTTTTAGCAATCTAGTTATTTCATTAGTCTCATGTGCATTATTATTCCATCTTTTCTTTTTGCATTTCGGTTGCTTTCTTTTATCCTATTGGTGCTTTGATGTTTTTTCTCCACCTTTAGCACTTTTATGCTTTTTATCCATTGATGTCTTGTTTGTTTTCTTAGTGTCTTTAGTGTTTTGTTGTTCATCTTACTTCGTTGCTGATTATCCCTTTGTTTTTTATTTCTTCCATATCTCGTTCCTCCATTCTTCCTTTTTTCCTCAATATAGTTTAGTCTTTTTGCTCATTCTGTTTGTCTTGAATGGTGTCAACCTTCTTTTATCTTATTGGTCCATTTGCTTCCTCCTTTATGATGCTTTGTTTTAAGCTTGTTGTGCTTTTTTGTTCCAGGCCTTGTCAGCTCCTTGGTAGTTGTTTTCGTTTATGTTTGTTTCGTTGGACTATCTCCATTGTTTTGTTTACTGCATCTTCTTCGGTTTCCTTTGTTTCTTATATCCGCTAGTTGTTTTTAGGTATGCTCGTCCGTTTAGCTCTATTTCGTCCATTTGTCTTCATGGTCTATTTGTTCTTCTCATAATTTTCCAGTTTGTCTAGTTTGCCCGTACGCTCTTTCAGTTTTACTTGCTCTTTGTTTTGTTGCCTTATGAGGTCCATGCACTATATATTTCATTCATTCATTTTGCTCCGGTGTTTCCATATTACTTTATTACTCCTCATGTTTTGATTACTTCTTAGTATTGTTTATTTTGCATTTTGGATGATTTTTCCATTATTTCCATTGTCACGTCGTGTTCTTTTAGTCTTTTCGCATTTGGATTTTCCACTCCATTTGTTCTGTTTGTTGCAGTCATCTCATGTTGCATTAGCCCCTTCACCAGTCTCTTTTAATCATTGTGCCCGATTGCCATTCTAGCCTTGTCCATTTCATTTTGCTCCTTTAGTCCCAACTTCCCATCTGCTTTTGCTTTTTGGATGATTTTCCATTATTTCCATTGTCACGTCGTGTTCTTTTAGTCTTTTTCCCATTTGGATTTTCCACTCCACTTGTTCTGTTTGTTGCAGTCATCTTAGGTTGCATTAGCCCCTTCATCAGTCTCTTTTAATCGTTGTGCCCGATTGCCATTTAGTATTCTAGCCTCGTCCATCTCATTTTGCTCCTTATAAGCTCCACAATAATTGTGTGAGTATGCACCAGTAAAAATTGGCTTCCATGTACACTGGGGCTGGTATACTGGTTGTTGCCTAAAAGTCCCCATCTGCACTTTTCTTGGTGTTCCTATATTTCAAGCACATCCACTATCCCATTGATTCCATTTTAGTTTTTCCCCTTTTTTATCCTCTCAGTCTTGTTTATCCTACGTTCTTTAGTAATCTTCTTTGATCAGTTGATCGTCTCCTTTGCTCTCTCAAAATTCATGGTGCTTATTCCATTATCTCACTTTACTCGTTTGTTCTGTTAACCTCAATTTATTTTTGTATTACTGCTTACATTCCATACATTGCAAGTATTCCTTCGGTTCTTTGGCCACGTTTTCCCATTTGCACCATGGGTTCCGTAATTCCTCGAGCTGTAGAGTATGTTGTTCTTAGTTGTCTCTTATTTTGATTTGCCATCTAATTCGTTATACTGGTGTTTGTCGGTGGCCCATTTTTGCACGGGTTGCCCTAGTCGTTCTAATTTGCCTCATTTCTATAGCATTACGTAGTAATCCTAGCACTACCTCCTCTTACTTCCTTTCCATTCTCCATCAGGTCTTTTGTCCCGTTTGCCCACTGTCTTTTTATGCCATTGATCCCATAGTCACATTGTTTGTTTGCTCTTTGGGTTCATTGCTCTCTTCTAGTACTGTCCTTTGTTTTCAAGTTGTTGGTTTGGAGTAGCTTCCTCTTCTATCGGCCAATATATGTTTTGTCCAGGACCTTGCCACAGAATGCCACAGTTCTATTGCGAAGCATTCGCAATAGAACCGCCATTCTTTGGCAAGGGACGTTGCTATTTTGGGATCGCATCCCCTATATATGCACTTCATTTTCAGTTCTTCTCTCATCGGCGTTCTCTTGAGCTACTTTCTCTACTCTATTCTATTCCTCCTAGCTTCCCTCATCCCTCCCACCCTGACTTGGGGGGATTGAGACTTCTTTTCTTATTATCATTTCTTCCTTTTGGTGGGGTTCTGAAATAGTCTCATTTTCTCGGCGTGGCACTGTAGCCTTCGAGATATGATATATTATTCTTTTTCTCTCCGCGTGGCACTGTAGCCTCCGAGGCATACTTATTATTTTGTTCTTTCTTGGCGTGGCAATGTAGCCTCCAAGGTTTTCTTCTTTTTCATTTTCTCTCGGCGTGGCAATGTAGCCTCCGAGGCAGCACTAACCAGATGTTTTTTCTGCGATGGTCATTCCGTGGACAGTTCCTGGTTGGTTGGCTGTTGTTTCTTCCTCGGCGTGGCCTTGGAGCCTCCGAGTGCTATTATATTCTTTTTCTAAACTGAAGTTTGGAACAGGCGCTGGCTTAAAGCTCCTAACTTTCTAACGGGTCATTCTCGTTTTCAGACTTTCTAGTGCAGGTCCTTTTTTGCAGTTCTCTCCGTTGTCAGCGCCATCATGTTTGCAATGGCTCACTTCTTGGCCGACGTATGCTGGTGGCATTTAATGAGAGCATTGGCGACCATTTTTCATTAGGGGTTTCCTCGAAAGCCCGAAAGTGTAGCAGGGTTTCTCATCTCGATGGGGAGCGGTAGTCAGTTTTCTCACATTTGCATATTCCAATAGCGGAACAATCGTCTTTATCTAGCATTCTTCAGTTTTATCATGCTCTCGATAAATTGTCTAGTTTCGGAGCATGTTCATTTTTTCAAGCGTTTCATATTTTCTATCCCTTAGTAGGGGGGTCAGTATGTACTCAAAGATTTTACAAAAGCTCAATGAGAACACCACTTCACTTCGGCCAATATATGTTTTGTCCAGGACCTTGCCACAGAATGCCTAATAATGGTGCTTGGCATTGCTGGGCTTTAGCTACAACATGTTATGGAGGGAATGACATGTAGAATATAAAGGAAGTGTTTAGCATGCTTGCCTAAAGGGAGGTGCAACATTTCCTCTAATTCTAAGGGTGGGATCACATGAAGACGCTGACATCTATCAGTAGATGTCAAGACCCCAAAACAAAAGGGTCACATACAACTTTTTGATACGAAGGAATTCATGTTGACACTGATCTATTCAGCTGCCTTGCTACTTGGTCGAATGGATTCATGTCAACATTTTGGATCTGAACACGTGCAAATCTGAGGACACTTGACAATACTGAGTTCTTAGCAGGAAGAACAATGCAAGAACTCTGCTGCAATTGACATCTTCATGCGACTCTATCTAATTTAAAACTAAGGGTGAGATTCCACCGCAGGGCAATTTTCTGTTCCACCAGAACTGCCTGCCTTCAAAAATTTGATTTCTTGTAGCTTGTGATTCCACTGCAACAAATTTTTCTAGCTGAAATAAAATCATAGAGCAAATCCATCGGAGATAAGGAATGTGTGTCAAGATCTTTGATGCCGGCAATTTCTTCCTACCAAATTGTCGGGATCCGTCCCTGATAATTATCCAGCGGTTTAGCATTTTCCCAGCCTCCCCTCGATGCTCCACATCATCGCCCCAAATCTAAACTACCTATGTTAGTGATTTCACAGTGTAACTCCAGAAGTTTGCAATCCGTTCATTTGATTGGCTTGCTGCTACATGCCAGGCACTAGCATCTACAAGTGGAATCTCAGCCCAAGATGTCCATCTCATGTCTCTTATCTAAAATTAATATCATCCGTTAGATCTGGATAATTTTACATCAACGATTGTGGAAATTAGAAAAACCCAATAATTTCTTTCTTCATCTCCTTACTTTATTCCAGTACCCTCTCTTCATCCAACCAAATGAGGTTTTCTCGCATTCTTGGGAGACTCTATGTATCAAACAAACAATATCATATGGCCGAAGTGAAATGGCTTTCCTTATTGAGTGTCCCAAAACAAGGCAAGTACAATAGTAAAGTAGTACCAATGAATGACCAAAACAAATCTAAAGCCAAACATAATTTAATGCCTCGGAACTAGACAATCACCAAGGCTGTATTAAGAAGAAATAAAGGCGCATAGACTCAAAGTCCGAAATCTTATCAACTGGACTAAAAACCCAACCCTTTCAGGTTTTTGGGGAAAACCATGAAGATAAAAGATGGGTTGAGAGTGATATAATTGATGAAGATAAGATCCGAGACTAGCAGCAATATGTCGAACGATCGCTATGCGTCAACAGACTACCACGCCAAGCATCAACTTTGCCAACTCCAAAAAGTGCCAAAAACCAATAGAAGGACGTGCATGCTAGCCATATTTTCAATGGAAGATACCTGTTAAAGAGATGAAAAGGAAGTAAACCTAGAGTAAATTCAAAAGAGCACAAAAATGAAAACTAGAAATGAATATAAAGAAAAATCATGAAATGGACAGGGAAGAACATTCGCTCTGCCAGAAAAAACTCGTGCAAGCTAGAGCAGGGAAGAACATCCGTCCAAAAGAACAAGAATAATAAGACGGGGAAGAGCATCCACCTAGCCAGGATAAACAACTGCAAACTAGTATGGGAAAGATCATCTGCTTATGAAAAAGAAACTAGAGTGAAAAGACAAAAAGACATGCGTCAAGAAAATAAATGCAGAAGCAAAACATGGAGATATAAGAAAGGGTAGGGAGGAAGGGAAACTAGAAACAAGAAGAAGGAAGAAAGGGAATGCTCAAAGAGAAGGCCGATAGGAATGAACTGGAAGACAATGACAATATATAGAGAAACAATAGAAAAGGGGAGAAAATCTGATAAAAATAGGCCAATGATATACCGTCTTCCCAAGAATGATGGTTCTCATACGGAAGGCAAGAAAAAATAAGACAAGAAGAAAAATATGAGATGGAGAAGCATATCTAGATGCCAAAGCATCAAAAAACAGATGAACGATGCCTCTTGAAGTTGTGCGCAATTCCTTTGGCTAGACTCCTGAGGAGTTGTTCTCTTCATTAGTTGCCCTTCGAACGTCGATCCTTGGGTTCGTCAAGTTGCATGCGAGTTGCCGTAGCTTGATGAGGTTTCTAGTTGAATCTCTGATTCTTTGGCTCGATTTACCTAGTCGCTTCTCCGTCGAGGTTGCAATCTTACTTGTTGGATCCCCTCGATTTGATGGCTTAGACGTTGTCACGTTCTACGGTGCTATGCTACCTTCTGGTCTTGTGGTACTTTCTAGTTGCACTTTCTCACGTTCCACAGTTTTGAACCTCATGCTGCGTCTTAGAGAGCTCGTGGAAGTGGTTGATTGCTAGCACTTCTCCAACTTCCAGTTTGTCGCCTTGTCCCTCAATGCATGTGCGTCCCCTTGGCGAGTAAAGCCTCGTGACTTTCTCCCCCGATGGCTATGCTGTCATGGGTGATGGATCCTTATATCTACTTAGCTTGACCCTTGAGTTGACGAATTTTCTGCCCTAGATCTATTCTTGTCCTTGAATAGCCTAGCTATTGTCTTGATCTCTCTTTTTGCCGAAGGTGCCTTGGTTGCTATCCTTGTCCTTAAGGTGTCGAATACTTCTATCTTGGGCGTTGAGGTCCTACATGTCGGAGATATATTCGGCTTCTTCTCTTCTAATTATTGGTAGGAGTACCTGACGAAGCCATCACCTAGTTGTTGAAGTCATATCTCATCTCTGCGGTACCTTTGTAAGCGCATTTCCATCTAACACGCATGTCACAAGCATCTCCATCTAACACGCATGACACATGTTGGCTTGAAGTTGTGGCCACGATTTTTGAAGATGTCTGATCGTTCCTCCTTCCATTGTTGAGGACCCTTGTTTCATAACGCTATCAAGTGTTGCCGCTGCCACAGGAGGTAGAGTTGTGTCCCGAAGATGTCGTCGTGCAAAAGGTAGATGGTGCAGCGCTAATGATCTTGACATGACCGGCGTTGTCTCTCATCTTGACATTGTGCTAGACAAGCGGTCTTCTACTTGATGTTGCTTCCCGAAGTGTTTGGAGTCGAAGCTTTGCTTGGGCTTTGGTCGTTTCTCTCTCGTACTTGCTCTTCCATTCGAAAACTTGACCTTGGGCTATAACTGTGCTTCTTTGTTTCATCCTTCAGCAGTGGAAGTGATGGAGACTCTAAATCTAAATGCTAAACCCCTAAAACATGACTCTAAACTCTGTTTCGACACTATATGTGTGAGCCCCTGAGATATGACTATATGTGTGAGCCTCCGAGATATGCAATAGACATATACATGCTTACATTGGGATTTCTACCGATTTGAGTACCAGGCTTTGTTTTGAGTCTTTAAAATTTTCCCCAGGCTCAAGATCAAAAGCTCGAATAGCCCACCTTCCAACTCCTTCCCATTCCAAAAGAATTCTGGCAATCACCAAAATTGAACCCCTCACCCATAGCGCTGAACTCCCCCAAAGCCCCCCATGCCAATCACTAGGGGTGGGCATTCTTTATGATTTTCTTTCAATCTTTGAATCTCTATATCCTCCTTGTCGCTTTTAATTCACTTCTAGACCTTGCGAACTCCAATCAACGATGGCCACTTCTGTACCCCCCTACCCAAACCCCCACCAGGAGGGAGACATCCCTCAAGCCACAGCCCACACCCAGGCCCAAGCCCAACCCTTGACTACTGCCCACGCATGCCCCCAAGCTACCGATCCCAGACAGGACAAGCCCGTCCAGGAGGATCAAGCGGATGGTCCCCCACGTAAATGGGTCCGACCAGACGGCAAGAACAAGGGAGAGGCCACTTCCATGAGGAGAGAGGCACTGGCAAAGGCCCACTCAGCAAGATCGACCCGAGAGGAGGTTGATTATTGTTCAGACCCGATGGCAGACCAGGCACAGACGACGGCCTTGAAAAAAACTGGAGGCGGGAATCGCATGCAACAGGACCCAGATTGGCACACTACAAAAGACAACAACAGAAGCAAGATCTTGTTGACCTGTGGGCTCGTGTGGACTCCCTCTCCACCATCAGAGAGACCATGGCACAAGATAGGCAGCGTGCCAATCAGGAGACAAGGGCAACCATCTCCCGCCTCCAATCAGAAGTTGCGGAGGCCGCCACCACCATGCGAGGCGTGCAGACTGCCTTTGAAGCGAGTCAGTTGGAGTTGAGAGCACTTCAGAGGAAGGCCGACACACGAGACCAGGAGTTGCAGGAGCTTCGAACAACCGTCATCCAGCAAGGCAAGGGCCTTCATGCGGAAGCCAATGAACAATTACGACGATGCACACATGAATTGGCAAGGCAACAGCAATTCCAGTAGGAACTGAGCTCCCGACTACAGAGAGCAGAGGCCACAGCACGGGATATGATAGATCCACATACCTGATAGCCTGCAAGATGCCAACCAGGGCAGCCCACCGCTGCATCACCAAGCTGCCCCGTGCCACCACCACCACCCCACCACAGGCCACAACCCAAGCCCCGCACATCGCAAACAGCGAATGCCGCAGCAGCCACCACGAGCCCGACCAACTTAGAGTTCTAGGAGCGGAGACGCAGGAGCCACAATGTGGTGGTATGCGGCTTGACAAGGGAGCACCTCATCAACCAACTCCAGATACAGATCCTGGCCCGGATGACATTCCACACGCCCGTACACATTGCTAGGGGGACACGCCATGGGGCCCAACGCCTTGAACGTCCCCGGGTAGTCATCTTCACAGTCAGGGATGCGCATGAGCAAGCAACCATCCTGCGCCAAGGCATGCAGTTGAAGAGGACTGCCCTGTACGTAGACCGTGATCTGACTTCGGCACAACAGGAGGACCGCAGGCATGAGTTGGAGAAAGTCAAGAATGTCCGCAAACAGGGAGGCGCAGCAGGGCTGGTGCGGGGAAGGATGCAGATCTTCAGGCCACCTAATGCTGATGCAGGCGCATCAAGCTCTCAAGGCCCTTCTGCCGCGACCCCATCTGCACATCCTACTACAATGGCCTCACCTGCCACTGCCAACATGCCAAATGCCGCCTCCACCTCCACCACCACCCCTAGTGCTTCCACCAACAAACCTACTGTTGCAGCTCTTGCCAGCAAATAGGGATTGTGTCTGCGCATGGTCTCTTGGAATTGTCAAGGCTTCCCATGGCAGAAGGAAGACAATCTCAACTCAGTTGCCGCCGATATGGACCTCGTCTTCCTCGTGGAAACATGGAAGCATGTTGGACATAGACTACCCGACATGTCAGGATACCATCGCTACTCTGTCTTCAATGAATGCACAGGAAAGCGGGGACACGGAGGGGTCGCCTGCTACTACCGGACAACCCTGGCACAATCAGTTTCCCTGTCTAAGATAGACAAGCATAACAGGTACCTATGGGTGCGCGTGCAGAATTGCAGTGGTAGCCCTCTCTTTGTGGCGGTCTACTACTCTCCACATGTCTAGAGCAACTTCTATCACAACCATGCGGGCGTGGATAGGTTGGAGCCCTATGTCAATCTATACGACGACATACAACAGCACAAGCAGGAGGGTAGGGTCATGCTTGTTGGAGACTTCAATGCCCTCACTGGCACGGAATGACCAATGAGATTTGACCACTATAACCCCAAAATCTGCTCTATATGTAGTTTTTTGCTGTTGTTTTTGCAAGAAAACAACACTCAAAGAGCACCCATATTATTATTCCGAAAATGCTAGAAACAACAGTAGTTTTTTAACGTAGTTTTTCACACGAAAAGAACGCGTAGTTTTCATGCGTGGTTTTAGATAAAAACAACTCATAATTTTTATGTGTGGTTTTCACCGTTATTTATAGAGAAAAACAATGCCAGATTCTATGTGTAGCTTCGCATTTTTATGTGTGGTTTACATCGTTGTTTATAGAGAGAAACAATGTCAGATTCTATGTGTGGTTTCGCTCAAAAAAAGGTACAATGCACGGTTCTTAAATGTGGCCTTTAGCTACAAACAATGCATGATCCTTATATATAATTTTTTTAGTACAGTTTTTCTTCAATGTTCCACATGTTATTTTTAGTATTTGTATTGCAACCACGTATTATTTTTCAATAACACATGTTTTTTCTAGTGTTGTTTTTGTTACAATAACATTTTTTTTTTTGGTAGTGTAGAAACAATGTGTTCAAAGTAAACAAAAATAACAAAGATATCAAACTTAAGATTAGCGATTTTTCTATTGTCATGAGAGAGTACAGTTAGATGATTGTAATAGTAAACAAGGAATTGTTGCATTGAATACGCTTATTCAAAATATATAAACTTTGAATACTCTTATTCAGCATTTCTTTACAGCATGTTTTAAAACCAGCTTATTCACATATTTTGTTACAACAGATCATGTTTTAAAACCAGTTCATAAAATTAGTTCATGCTCACGTATTTTATTAACACAAATTCAACTGCATGTTATCTATTCCTTTCTAGCTGCAGCAACATCTTTTGATTTCTTTCACAGGTTTTGCTTGGAGTAGCCATACTTGAAAGCCCCGATTCTGCCTCAAATCCTACCATGTTCTGCAGAAAGCTTATCTGCCATCGCCACTGCAGGAACCTGGAATCCGCAAGCATAGATCAGTTTAAGGCAGAGAATAATATATGCTTAAGGCAACAAACAGTAGTAGTACAAGTGCAGATGAAGGGATTCAAAAATAGTCAGTGCCATAACTCTTAAGAATCCATAGCCAATATCTTGAAGGTTAAGAATCGGCATAGATTGTCGTGGATTCTGTGCAAGGACGAGTTAAGATCAATGGGGCTTTTCTACCATCGCCACTTCATAGTTTCGGATATAACCTGGAAACCTGAAAATAGCAAGCCCAGATTACCCTATTGCGACCAATTCACATCAAGTATTCAAATGGAAAATGAAAGGTTCTTAAATCATACCTGAAGCGTGAAGAAGCTTGCTGGCACCTTAGCTTACCTTCAGATCTGCCATTGCGAAATTAGTGAACAGATCTATAAGTAAGAACGTTTTTTTGCAAAGAAATCTAAGAAAAAATTACCAGACAAAGCCCAGCGCCTTAGCTTAGCGACGATCTGCCAGGGCCATTGTTGCATAAAGATTGAGGCCGGATCTACAAAAACCAGGGCATATCTTGCAAGCGGATGAAGTGGAAGCAGATTGCAACGGATTGAAACAGAATATGCATAAAGATTGAGGCCGGATCTGCAAAAACTAGGGCATATCTTGCAAGCGGATGAGCCACCTTGGTGTGTTGGAGCTTAGGTGGGATGTTTGAGCCTAGATGGCATGTTGGAGCTCACCTTGACATGTTGGAGCCGGCGTGGCATGTTTGAGCCACCTTGGCATGTTGGAGCCTAGGTGGCATGTTGTGAGCCACCTTGGCATGTTGGAGCCTATATGGCATGTTGGAGCCCACGTGGCATGTTTCAGCTACCTTAGCATGTTTGAGCCTAGGTGGCATGTTGGAGCCTAGGTGACATGTTTGAGCCACCTTGGCATGTTGGAGCCTAGGTGGCATGTTGGATCCCACGTGGCATGTTTGAGCCACCTTGTCATGTTGGAGCCTAGGTGGCATGTTGGAGTCCACGTGTCATGTTTGAGCTTAGGTGGCATGTTGGAGCCTAGGTGGCATGTTTGAGCCACCTTGGTGTGTTGGAGTCTAGGTGGGATGTTTGAGCCTAGATGGCATGTTTGAGCCACCTTGACACGTTGGAGCCTGCGTGGCATGTTTGAGCCACCTTGGCATGTTTGAGCCTTGGTGGCATGTTTGATCGACCTTGTCATGTTGGAGCCTAGGTGGCATGTTGGAAACCACATGGCATGTTTGAGCCACTTTGGCATGTTTGAGCCTAGGTGGCATGTTTGAGCCACTTTGGCATGTTGGAGCCTAGGTGGCATGTTGGAGTACACATGGCATGTTTGAGCCTAGGTGGCATATTAGAGCCTAGGCGGCATGTTTGAGCTACCTTGGCATGTTGGAGCCTTGGTTGCCTTGGAACCCGCATGTTGGAGCCTAGGTGGCATGTTGGAGCCCACGTGGCATGTTTGAGCCACCATGGCATGTTGGAGCCTACGTGGCATGTTGGAGCCAGCGTGGCATGTTTGATCCACCTTGGCCTGTTTGAGTCTAGGTGGCATGTTGGAGCCTAGGTCGCATGTTGGAGCCTAGGTGGTATCTTGGAGCCCCCGTGGCATGTTTGAGCCACTTTGGCATATTTGAACCACCTTGGCAGGTTTGGGCCTAGGTGGCATGTTGGAGCCTATGTAGCACGTTTGAGCCACCTTGACATGTTGGAGCCTAGGTGTTGGAGCCTAGGTGGCATGTTGGAGCCCACGTGGCATGTTTGATCCACCTTGGCAGGTTGGAGCCTAGGTGGCATGTTGGAGCCCACGTGGCATGTTTGAGCCACCTTGGCATGTTTGAGTCTAGGTGGTATGTTGGAGCCCGCGTGGCATGTTTGAACCACCTTGGCATGTTTGAGCCTAGATGGCATGTTGGAGCCGAGGTGGCACATTTGAGCCACCTTGGCATGTTAGAGTCCAGGTGGCATGTTGTGAGCCACCTTGGCTTGTTGGAGCCTAGGTGGCATGTTGGAGCCCGCATGGCATGTTTGAGCTACCTTGGCATGTTTGAGCCTAGGTGGCATGTTAGAGCTTAGGTGACATGTTTGAGCCATCTTGGCATGTTGGAGCCTAGGTGGCATGTTGGAGCCCATGGCCACGTGACATGTTTGAGCCACCTTGGCATGTTGGAGTCTAGATGGCATGTTGGAGCCCACGTGGCTTGTTTGAGCCACCTTAGCATGTTTGAGCCGCCTTGGCATGTTGGAGCCTAGGTGGCATGTTGAACCCCACGTGGCATGTTTTTGCCACCTTGGCATGTTGGAGCCCACATGGCATGTTAGAGTGGGTGTGGCATGTTAGAGTCCTTCAAGAAATGCCTATATGATGCCAAACCAGTGTCTATCTTTGGTTCTTCGTATCAACGTGTCTTCTACAAGTTGCTAAGCGATGGATGTCTTCAAGTTTCACGCTCTATAAGCGCTCACACACACACACACACATGTATGAAGTTAAATGCTAGTGAGTGTGTGAAGCATGCATACAACTCTTTTATGCCGCCATTTTGTGGCAGTAATGGTCATACATGGATTCTTAGAAAACCATAAAAACCCACACCTCAAAAAAACACTACCTTAAAAAACAACACCTTAAAAAAAACATCCCTTCAAGAAACTATACTGCCTGAGAAAACAATATATTTTTTAAAAAGAAACTACACCTCCTTAAGAAACCACACATTCTTAAAAAAAAAAAAAAACTACTGCTCCCTAAGAAAAACTACAGTATATCCTTGAAAAACCACACCTCCATATAACTACGTGTAGGTTTTTTTCAAATTTTCAAAAAGACAATCCGTAGTTTGTTTTTACTGTTGTTTTCAGCCGTGGACCAAATGTTGGGGTTGTAGTGGACCCTCTGATAGATGATGTGTTGCAGCTGAACCCTTCAGAAGGATCTTGGCCGTGGGCATCAGCTGACATTCAGGTCTCGCACTATGGGAGGCAGTACATTGTCGCTTCAAGAAGATATCTTTGACCCGATGATTTGCAATGGGCTAGCACGAAGGGTCGCCCTCCGGCCAAAGACACTTGCAATGTAAGAACCAGGGAGGTGGGTCCATCGTGGTAGTCTATGTTTTGGTGGCCGAGCAGGACATGCATCTCGTCAGATATTTTCAAGTGGGAACAGCTAGTAGGGATGAGGAGTGGACTCAGACCACCTGCTGCTCTACTTGCAGCTGGCTTGGCAGGTTGCCCTAGACGCCTATCCAACACATCCTCGTATGCCCCAGCTCAGACTGGACTATGAGCGCGCTTCTACTTACTCCCAGATGCTTACGGAGGATCTGACAAGCATCTCACAATGCTCAACGCTGGAGCAGCAGGCAGGCAGGCTCGTTGACGTCCTCGGGGCTGCTGCAGAAAGGTGTTTTGGGAGAAGTCGCCCCCAGCAAACCTCATGAGCTATGGCCTTTTTGCGTAAATGGAGGTTCAATTCCGAGTGCAAAGAACGCAAATGCTGGCTCCGTCAAGTCACAGACCCTGCTCTATGCTCGGATGGAGTCAAGCAATACCACACTTTCCTCAAGGCTAAAAAGGCCAGGTACATTGCGGCCCATCGCTTTCTTGGAACGAGCCCCTTTTGGGGTGAAGTCCACAGTTCCATACCAGATATCTTGCCTCTTCAAAGAGGAGCCCTTGACAGACACATTGTCTACTTCCAGAAGGTGGTCAGCATGGACGATACTCGTCTCCCTCCCTCGCTTACACTATGGCTATGAAGCCTCAACGCCTAAAAGCCTGCTGGCGGGAAAAGAGAGCTTAGTGGCTGGCCAGATGGAATGTGCAGGAGCACAGGTGCGTCCAAGTGCAAATGGAGGCAGATCGCCGCAGTCTCAGATAGTACCTTGACGCATGCTTCCTCAGTAAGCTATGGGATGCCAGCACCCTTGAACAGGTCAAGACGGCACATTATCAACGCCACATAAATCCCAGGTTGGAACGGGGCCGCAATGCTACCTACGCATCATCTACCTATGAAAAAGCGCAGATCCATTGCCTCTATCCGCACAGGTGCACACCATCTCCGAATTGAGACAGGGAGATGGGTTGGGAAGCTGCGTCAGGAGAGGCTTTGTCAACGCTGCCAGGTTGGAGCTGTGGAGGACGAATGCCACACCCTTCAAAGTTGTCCGGCATATGATGACATTCGGATACGCTTATGCTGAGCTGGTCCATCCTGGCCAGCCCCTCATGAGATGTTGAGCACGAGCTCGATACGGAGGTTGGGCTCATACATTCAAGAGATCATGGATCGCCGAGATCAGCTCGGCCCTCGGGCACTTACCTGATACGTGTACATATTTTCGTCTATATTTGTATTTGTTTTTGTATTTGTACAGTTTGACAGCAAGCCTATTCCTGTCACGGTTTTTCCCCAAACAACCCTTTAGGGTGGGGAGGGGGTTTTTTAACCCGGACAGTAATACGCTTGTTGCGCCTCCTATTGGGTCCCCTAGGCCAATTGGTCTCTGTGGACGATAAAAACTCTATTATATTCTATTCTATTCTATTCTATTCTATTCTATTCATCCCAATGTAGAAAAAATTTCAACCACAGTTAGAAAAAAGATAAGATGCAAGTGGACATGCTTGTCTAACTCCTCTTTTAAGAAGAAAAACCCAGCAGGCGTGTCCTTTTGTTTGGGTGGGTATGTATTCATACGAGGGGTGACTTGAATATCGAGAGCTGTTGGATGGATATATTTATGAGTTATTCTTCATTTTGAACTGTAGATAGCGATTCTTTATAGGGTTTGGACTCGCAAGTTAGAGTATACAATATATGAAGATTAGCGAGATATTAAATGTTTGAGGCAAATATATGCGATGGTATTGATTTCATATATGTATTGTACAATTTGGGGGGGAGGGGGGGGGCGATGTAGATGCTTTCATTGCTCTATGTCATTTCTCGTATGAATATGAACCCAAACAAAAGAGCATTTTAAAGGGAGTTTAATTATGAGAGTGAGTGGTAATGCTTTATATTGTCTGAAAGTTTTTTTTGGCCCCTTTGGGACCTTGAAAAATGTATTGCGTGCAAATAGGCAGTTTGAACACAATCATGCTAATACGATGAAAAAGTGTCTTTTACGCCTGAGCTTCGGTGCTCATTTCACGGCTCATTCCACAATTGTGGCTTTGTGAATACTCCAGTTCCAACATGTATTATTGTCGTTCCATGGACCTCCTCCATGGTAAAGCGACTAAACTTCTTGATATCCCTGTAGAAGTTCATATTTCATTTGGAGACGTGTGGGCTTTAGAAACGCACTTGTTCTAGTGGTCCACAACCATATTGTCCTTAGCAGGTTGGATTATAGTAGCCAAGTTAGTTTGAGCGCCATGTATTTATGGATTCAATTATACTGGCATCACAAATGAAGATGCAATTTATTGTTAGGATTGTCAGAAACTTATTTAGACCGACATAGACAAAGGGGTTGATGTCAAGGTCAGTTGGGCAAAGTGCATCATGCTAAAGCATTGTGGAAGGTTTGGCATGATTCATTTTCTTCTAAAAAGCGAAGCGTTGATCTCCAAATTTATCTACAGGATTTTAAACAATGATGATGAGTCTCCTAACTCATGGCTTCTTATCAGTCTTTGCAGATGTGTGTCTCCTTTGATTCTCTATCTATCAAACCATTGTTTCCTTGAGCTCTATTCTATCCTCTGCCAGCTTACTTTAATGCTTCTCCTTTTGATATGGATATGGTAGCTCGGGGGAGTGGCCTTGAACGTTGATCTTGGTGGACTAGCATGGGTGTGTGAGAAGGGCAAACTAATAGCATGGCAAGGCAATTAAATGGCAATTGTAATGGTTATGGTCAAATAATATCTATTAAGCCAAGTTAATCTCCTTGATAATATCCCAGTCAAAAAATAGCAGATTCTATAAGGCCAACTTCAAAAGGTCATATCTCAGCGAATATAAGTCGGATTATTGTGATCCAGGGCTCATTGGAAAGCTCTCAGTGTTTTATTTCTGGATTGGGATCGACCATTTGCTAACTCCTTGTGGATCGTGAGATATCGCCAAAAGAGTGGTCGTGGGTCAGACTGGACTGCACAGCCAAGATTGCCTTTTTGAAGAGAACCAAGCTCCTTGCCTAGAAATTGCCGTAGCCTTCTGCCTTGCTGTTAATCTGCCAGTTCTCAACACCGATTGGCCCGGTTGGGTGGAGAACTGCCATTATTTGCCTTGTATTGAGAATCTTCCTCTAGTTTTGGTGAACTAGAGCCGGATCATTCTGAGCTATTGGTGTAGTTCACATCAATTGGTGTAACTCGTATCTTATGTTCATTGGATCTGTGCTTATTTGACTTCTTATTTTATATTTAGATCATTTTGTCATTGCTAACGGTTTGACGGTTTACAGGTTATGAGATTATGATTTGTTTGAAGAGATCTGGTAATCTATTTAGAGGAGATAAAAGGTATGATTTATTGTTGTGAATCATATCAATTGGTATCAGAGCCAAGCCATTCCTAAAGTTTGCAATGACTTCCGGTTGGTGCTGGAGATTGCAAACAGGAATAGAGGACCTTATTCTGGCTATTCTTGATGTTTGTAAGTCATCTAGTTGGTGCTAGTGATTGCAAACTGGAATAGAATTCCTCCTACTGAGAATCTAAATTATTTTCTTCCTATGAATTTAAAATTTTAACTCCTTGGATCATTCTTTCCAATCCGATTCTACCCAGAGTAATCAACCTTTGGATATCAGTATGACAAAATTGTTTATTGCAGGAAATATATAGGTGCAGGTGATTGGTGACGTGGAATAAGTAGAGGAAATTGAGCCTAATCTTCCTTATCAATCCATTTCATTTGCCAAAATGGATCTCCTTCCAATCAAGCCTAACCAGAACTGACAATCCATCTCCTTGGCCAAGATGGATCTCTGTTGAAACTTTTCCTGCATCTACAGTGGTGGACGGATCAATCTTTATCTGAACTCTCTATCCTTGATAAATCTTGAACTATTCCAAACTAAACGAGTTTAGTGCGGTCCATTGTTTTAGTAAGACGTCTTAATAATGAATATCTATCTGTAAGAAGTATTAGTTTAAAAGTAGAGGTGACTTCAAAATCTGTTAAAAGATTTTAAAGAATTTGTGTCTTTAGAGAAATTATAAATCTATTTTATGATTGTATTGCTTCCTTCAAATGAATGATCATGCCATGTTGGTGCCATAAGTGTTGATGTTAATGGATGACATTGAAATTCTAGATTGGTGTCTAGAGTTTTGAGCAGTAGTTGGTGCTACTGGTTGGAGTCGGTGCTTCAACAGGAACCCTTGATCTTTTCTTAATCTTGCCTTTATCTTAAAATTTAAATTTTATCTAGTAGATCTTAAGCTTTGCTAATATATCTCAAAAGAATAATCAAATCTTTCCTGAATCTTTATCTTAATCTTTAGCCACAACAGTTGTGATTGTCATAAATAGTTGGTGCTATTTTATGAAGTCATAATCCTAGCCTTTGGTCCTTAAAAATGGATTGAGTTGGTGCTCATGTATCAATTGAGTTGGTGCTCAATTGGATAAATTAAGTTGGTGTTTAATTTGTTTATGGACACAACTGAGGTCAGTTGCCTTCAGAAAAGGGAGGAATTGATATGGATATGGTAGCTCGGAGGAGTGGCCTTGAACGTCAGTCTTGGTGGACTAGCATGGGTGTGTGAGAAGGGCAAACTAATAGCATGGCAAGGCAATTAAATGGCAATTGTAATGGTTATGGTCAAATAATATCTATTAAGCCAAGCTAATCTCCTTGATAATATCCCAGTCCAAAAATAGCAGTTTCTAAAAGGCCAACTTCAAAAGGTCATATCTCAGCGAATATAAGTCGGATTATTGCGATCTAGGGCTCATTGGAAAGCTATCAGTGTCTAGTTTCCAGATTGGGTCGCTCATTCGCTAACTCCTTGTGGTTTGTGAGATATCGCCAAAAGAGTGGCCGTGGGTCAGACTGGACTGCACAGCCAAGATTGCCTTTTTGAAGAGAACCAAGCTCCTTGCCTAGAAATTGCCATAGCCTTCTGCCTTACTGTTAATCTGCCAGTTCTCAACACTGGTTGGCCCGGTTGGGTGGAGAACTGCCATTATTTGCCTTGTATTGAGAATCTTCCTCTAGTTTTGGTGAACTAGAGCCGGATCATCATGAGCTATTGGTGTAGTTCATATCAATTGGTGTAACTCGTATCTTATGTTCATTGGATCTGTACTTATTTGACTTCTTATTTCATACTTAGATCATTTTGTCATTGCTAATGGTTTGACGGTTTACAGGTTATGAGATTATGATTTGTTTGAAGAGATCTAGTAATCTATTTAGAGGAGATAAAAGGTATGGTTTATTGTTGTGAATCATATCACCTTTCCTCAAAGGGCTGTTTGGAAGCCCCTTGGAAAGACTGTGTGAAATAAATAACTCGAGGCTATGGAAGCCCTGGCTTCTTAGATTTGTAGCTACTAGAACTTATTCATTTGTCTTAAGGACTTGAGGGTCTTACAAAGATGTGAATACCCAGATCATATGTTGGGGCCTCTTGGCACCTCTCGTTTCGCTTATAGTCATCTATGATTGGAGGCGCCTATGATTTTTAAATATGAAATAAGATTTCGCCTAAGGTTTGCCTAAGATTTTAGAATATAAAATATGGGAGCTTGAACCTCTACTAAAATAACTCAATGTCCTAATAAGACTACTTTAATCAATGTACCCAGTGAGCTAATGTGATTATTTTTTATCTTGAATCTACGGTTTTTTTTTTTTTTTATAACAACCCATTCAATTGTTTTAAGGATATATGGCTATAGTTTCAGGAATTGTTATTTTTACATTCATATCAAATCCCCTGGAACGCCCTGTTATTTTGCTACATATTCTAAACGAGGTGCACCTTGGACTACCACAATCGTCGGATTCATCAATCCTATGGCCCAAATCATATGTTTTGGTCTCTGGGCACCTCTCGTTTCGCTTATAGTCATTTATGATTGGAGACGTCTATGCTCGCCTAAAGTTTTGAGGGAATATCGAACCTCTATACGGCTTCGCCTAAGATTTTAGAATATGAAATATGAGAGCTTGAACCTCTACTAAAATAATTCAATGTCTTAATAAGACTACTTTAACTAATGTACCCAGTGAGTTAATGTGATTATTTTTTATCTTGAATCTATGGTTTTTGTTTTTATAACAACCCATTCAATTGTTTTAGGGATATTTGGTCTATGGTTTCAGGAATTGTTATTTTTACATCCATATCAAATCCCTCTGGAACCCCCTGTTATTTTGCTACATATTCTAAACGAGGTGCACCCTGGACTACCACAGTCATCGGATTCATCGATCCTACGACCCAGATCGTATGTTGGGGCCTCTGGGCACCTCTCGTTTCGCTTATAGTCATTTATGATTGGAGGCGCCTATGATTTTGAAATATGAAATACGATTTCGCCTAAGGTTTTGAGGGAATATCGAACCTCTATACGGCTTTGCCCAAGATTTTAGAATATGAAATACGAGAGCTTGAACCTCTACCAAAATAACTCAATGTCCTAATAAGACTACTTTAACCAATGTACCCAGTAAGCTAATGTGATTATTTTTTATCTTGAATCTATATTTTTTTTTTTTATAACAACACATTCAATTGTTTTAGTGACATATGGTTTATGGTTTATGGAATTGTTATTTTTATATCCATATCAAATCCCCCTGGTACCCTTTGTTATTTTGCTATATATTCTAAACGAGGTGCACCCTGGACTAACATAGTCGTCGGATTCGTCGATCCTACGACCCAGATCGTATGTTGGAGCCTCTGGGCACCTTTCATTTCGCTTATAGTCATTTATGATTGGAGGCGCCTATGATTTTGAAATATGAAATACGATTTCGCTTAAGGTTTTAAGGGAATATCGAACCTCTATAAAGCTTTGCCTAAGATTTTAGTATATAAAATATTGGAGCTTGAACCTCTACTAAAATAACTCAATGTCCTAATAAGACTACTTTAACTAATGTACCATGTGAGCTAATGTGATTATTTTTTATCTTGAATCTATATTTTTTTTATAACAACCCATTCAATTGTTTTAGTGATATTCGGTCTATGGTTTTAGGAATTGTTATTTTTACATCCATATCAAATCCCCCTAGAACCCCCTGTGATTTTGCTACACATTGATTCCATATTATATGCACATTGCTGAAAGGCGGATGTGGTTATAACCCCATTATAGATGGCAACATCCATTGAAACGACTCTTTAGCAATTCAGAAAAGATAGGGGAAGTCTAGAAGTATGTGCCTGAATTCAATAACTACTAGATTCTGGTGGAGCAAGAAGTGCAAAAATCCGAGCTATGGTCACTGAGATATTGCCTTCTAAATTTCCCTTGTATGGGTAAACTTTCTAGCTTTTCGAAGAATTATTCAGCCTTTGCCTTGAGAAACATCAAACACTTCCCCTTGCCTTTTGTCCCCAACCATGATATACTAGGTCTTTATGATTTTGCCTTGTGTGGGTGCTTATATTATCCAAATGACAAGTTATCGTTATCCTATGCCAAAAAAAAGTTTGGGTTTGGGCACAAGTATGATTTTGATTTTAATATGTGTATCCTTAGGAAATATTCATTGTTGTAATAACTTTGAGGTCATTTGACATGCGCTTGAAAGCATAGATCACATCAATTGGCACCAAAACGCAGGCATGCAGGATGGAAATCATTAAACTGGAAGAATGACTTACTCTAGCAAATGATCTGGGCTCAGTAGCTCAAGAATGCACTTTGATATTGAAGGGATTTCTGAATGGATATTTGGGATGTATAATCTTTACTTAAACTTCTCCAAGATAATTCTTGACAATGTTGCGAACCTCATTATGTAATCCTTGTTTTTTGTTATTTTAGATAGTGCGTAAAATATGACGTGGCTTTTGGTTTGCATTATGGACGTATAATATTGCATGCCTAAACTTTTTGCATGCGCTGTATTTTTGCCACGTGGGCACAAGATCTTGCCCATTGAATTCAAATCTTCCCTATTTAGATTCAATTTTTTCTTCTTTTTTTTTGTCTTTTTGACATGCTTCAATATGATAGGGTATTTGTTATTTTTTGTTTTGGTGTATTTTTGCCACGTGGACACAAGATCTTGCCCATTGAATTCAAATCTTGCCTATTTAAATTCAAATTTTTCTTTTCCTTTTGTCCTTTTGACATGCTTCGGTATGATAGGGTATTTATTTTTTTTTTGTTTTGATGTGTTATGGGTGATGCTGTTTTTGGGATTTGGCCAAAAAAAAAAAAAAAAAAAAAAAACATTGGTATGTTCATGAATACATATAGACCATTAAATGTAGCACAATTCCCATAGCACACCAAAACAAAAGACTTCAAAAAAAAAAATCGATACAAAAAACAAATGGCAATCATTTTGGATTCTATAGCACTGCCTCTGTCTCTTGAGAGAAGCAAGGTAAATTTCCTACCTTAGCAACTCATTCCTGAATGATATTGTTTCATCAGATAAATCCGACTGCCCCAGCTACAAAGACTCATGGATCATCGTCAATCTTTAACAGATTAAAAACATAAGACTTAGGTTAGGTGCTAGCTATTTTTCCTTTAACATAGGATCATAAAACATTTAGGAACAGAATAGAACATTGTACTATCGGGATCTATAATCGAGCAATTGATATGGCAACACTGGGTGGGTTATGGCAAATACAATGGCACACAAATCTTTGGTTTTGAGTTTTCAGATTTTCAGAACATTCTAACTACTCCAGTGTAGCATCCAATCAAAACAATTAACTCACTGGCTTAGGAATTAGAATTGGATTCTTACCCAAGCTACTCCAGAGTGATATGCACAATGGAAATGAGTCTAGATCTCTTAAGCTTAGGGTTTCAGGGTTCATCACAATCTGGTCGAATCTTCATCTGCTCCAAAGGCTGGTCACTGGGTTTTGGGCTTCAACACAAACTCTGGTAATCAATGGTCGCAGAGGATGTCTGCCATGGTCGCAGCAAATAACGCTGCTAAGTCGGTTGTTGTGGTTGTCAAAATCCAGATCTGACATTAGTTTTGGCCTCATGCTATAGTAACTCTTGATTATCCTGCTACAGTGGTAATCGGTCCGCAGCTACAATATTTCTTGGTCGCCCACAAGCTCCTATTCATCGCCCACAAGTCATTGTTTCCTGTGGCCTAAAAAGTCTCTCATGATGGGGGTCTTTGAAGATGAATGTTATACCCTACAAGAATGTCCGGCGTATGACCAAATCCAGGCACTCTATGCTAAGTTGGTCAGGCCTGGCCAGCCACTACATATCATACTCAGCGCGGCTTCAGTCTAAATGTTGGAA
Organism: Isoetes taiwanensis; assembly: GCA_021234155.1. Lineage (NCBI taxonomy): Eukaryota > Viridiplantae > Streptophyta > Lycopodiopsida > Isoetales > Isoetaceae > Isoetes > Isoetes taiwanensis. Next base: position 7,087,471 of record JAJEKV010000064.1, on the reverse strand, counting down.
TCATACCTCCAGGAGGAGACCAACTCTATCTCTGGACACATATTTGACTTGTCTGTCTTGTCTGATACGTATACTTGTATAGTTTGACAACATTCTTATTATGGCCACGGTTTTTCCCTCGAAAACATTTTGGGGCAGGGTACAAGTTTGACAACATTCTTATTATGGCCACGGTTTTTCCCTCGAAAACCTTTTAAGGCAAGGTTTTCTAACCAGAGCAGTGATAGGTCTGTTGCGCTCTTTTTTTTGGTCCCATAGCCCAATTAGTCTCCATGCCATTCTATTATGTTCCATTCCGTTCTGCTCTGTTCTAATATAAAGCCCCCTTCCGTTTTTATAAGGATAAGGTCCAACCTTAAAATAATAATAAAAGGTGCAACCCTCTTTCACAATGACGCAAAAGAAATGGGCAGTGTACAGGGGAGGCGCAGCAATTATTCTAGATCAATGGCCTTCCAATCCTTGGACTGGCTCTGCCTAGATAATTTTAGAAGCATAAATTTACCACTAGCATTAGCATTATCTTATCTTATTCTTGGTAGCCTTTTAATATGTAGCATTATAACAGGGGGTTTTTTTTGTGATTTTATACGCTTTTTGGCATGGTTTTCATATGATTTCATAGGCGTATTGCACGAGGCATACTAATCAGTATATCTAGAGTGCGCACTGGATTCTCATATTTGAATGACATTTTATCTATAGTTTTGCAATGGTTTTGCCTTGCATGTTTTCATTCTTTAAAAAATTAATTAATTTAATTTCATAAACGCCATGCAAGCAACGAGGCATTCAACTTTAGGGTTTTGGGACTGAGGGGAATTTAGGTTTAATTTGTATTATTAGGAGGACCGTGATTTCCAATGGAGGATTCTGGTTAGGGTCATCAGATTGCAGGAGTCGTGGATTTAAGGCAAGGGCTTTACCGTTATTGAGTTATACAGGAGAGATAGAGATACATGGTGCTTGGTAATTTACACTGAATTTAAACTTGGATAGCTTGGATATGACTAGCAACCAACTATATGTACAAATCGGCAGCCAGCATCAACATTTTATTAAGTTTCGTGCTTACAGAACAGATGCCGCACAGGTCGGCCATTTTCCTTCCGGGTTACAGTCAGGCCACATTCATTTTCATGCAATCTGTTACTTACCCATCGGCCGTTTTTAGCAAGTCACATGCCTGGCTTCCACGGTTTCCCTTCCACGGTTTCCCTTCCAGGGTTTTTCTGATTGCCATTGCTTGCCAATCTTCATATATCAGGAGGCCAGGTTGTTGATTGGAGATTTGAGAAGTCTGCAAACACAGGGACATATTCAAGAGTCATTACTAGCTCTGGAGATTTTAATTTTGGGAACTCCACAGAGGTATGCATTTGTTTGTTTGTTTGCATCATAACATGGATATTCAGGCCGTATGCTTTTGGACATGATTGACGATGGCAACAGAACCGGGGATATCATGAATCAATCCCCCTCTGAAGTATATGCAGCATTTGCAGTGGAAGGTAACACGATGCTTTTAAGTTCTTATTGGCACACAATTATTATGTTCTGCTTTAGGTACTGGTTTCGTCGGTAAAAGGACTCCAAATGCAACCAGTAAAATGTTTAACAGGTATAACGATTTGTGCCTAGAACACTAGAAAAAAAATTCTTCCACTATTCAACATACTTCTCCACCAACCTCAGACAATACCTAAGATTTATGGACAGATGACAAGCCATCATAGTTTTTGCTACTTGCAGCCCTGGATTGCAACTCCATAAGACCTGTAAGCATCAAGTTTTGACTAAATCTGGGCTTGGGTCACCAAGTGTTGAGGAGGAAGCTCCTGCTTGCAAAAGACGACGAAATTTTATGTTTGCAGATAACAAAACTTATCTTGAGGTAACTGCTCTGACATGGATATGTTGAAAATTAAGCATCAAATTGAATTGTGTTCAGGCTTTCATTCGGTTCTGTGAAACGCTGGTTTCTATTTTCTGTTATCTTGACATTTGAATATGCCTACCCATTTCTTCATTTAGGTACTTGTTTTAAAACTAATGCTTCTTACATCTCCAGTGAGTGTCGATGATGTAGCTGGAGCTGCCATAAATGCAGTCTTAGATGATTCCATGTTTGGGGTCTTCAATATTGAGCAAATCTGGTGAGGCTCTCATTTCTGGGACCAGAGCTTCCAGTTCATGCAAGGAGGTTGCTGGTTCTAGTTCATGGGTTACAATACAAGTTCCGAAATGGCTAGGAGAGCAAACGAGTATGACTAATTATGTCCAAATGGCAAGTTTGTACAGAATGTTAGAACTGTGTTTAACTATATTTATGTCAGGAAGAGACTGAAGCATTTCTTGTGGGAAGTACAAGCTTATGTGTAAAGCCATCAAAGCCATAAAGATGGTTTGTTTTCCAAGCGGTATCCTTAGTACATATTGTCTTGGGTATCCAGTATATGTAGCTTGAAGAAGGTAGGTATCAGTTATTGTGATTTGACTTCCCGGGTGGTTCATTTTATAGGCAAAAAATTTACAGAAACAAAAATTTACATGATGGTCGTCTTGTCATTGTTAGCATGTTTCTAAATTCTTAGTTTTGTTGCTGCACTTGTTCCTTTCAGATTTGGTCTTGAACTAATGTTTTCTGTTTTTTAAATGTGTTACCATTTGTCTATTATCTATCATGGTATTATGTCACACTTAATATTAGGACTTCGAATATAATAGCTTGTTTTTAGCTCTACTACCATTTTCTATTATGATTCATATGCACTAAGGAATCTCCATGCACAGATATTATGTGTACAATATTACATGCACTAAGGAAACTCCATGCACAATATTACATGCACCCCTACAATATCCTTAAAGCCCCGAAGGGGCCAAAATTTTTTTTTAGTTAACACAAACTATTAACACACAACTGCCATTAACATTATTAACACAAACCATTGCATTTGACACATTTAAATTAAAATCCCCCTTAAACCCCCTTTGGTTTGGGTGCATATTCACACGGGGGGGTACGTAGGGCAGCGAGAGCTGTCGGATGGGCATATTTGCTCTTTATTCCAAGATCTGGGTCGTACATAGCGATCCTCGTTTGTGGGGTATGCATGTTTGTGTTTGGTGATGGGGCCTAGTCCCCAGGTTTTAGATGGGCTGTTGCCCTTGCATGTGCCGTCCCATAACCCGTTGGGTTCCCGTGGACGTAAAAATTCATCTTATCTTATCTTATCTTTCTTTTAAAAACTCTTGGCTTAATTTGAGATGTATAATGACCATCCCATTGTGTTGCCTTTTTTGTTTCTTTTTGAAAAATAGAAACGCGTATTACTTTCCTCTATATTTTTAGCTACACCTTTTTCTAAGTAATTTTTATAAACTCACAATGGTTTGCCACGCACAAAAATCCCCTATTTTTTAATTAAACTTTTTACCCCAACAAAAAAACAAGGTGCTGCGCACGGAGGGTTGCCCTCCATGGCCGGAGGGTGAAGTGGCTTAAATCATAGTTCAAAGTCATGATTAACTGGAAATCCATAACCCAGAACATTTGGGAACAAAATTCTTTGTAGCCAGATGAACTACCTTTATCTTCCAAAATGCAGCCAATGATACGGAATAAAGCTTTGGTATTAGGCAAGCAAAAAATATCCAATATAAATCGAAGCCTGCAAACACAAATCGAATATCTTACTGTTTGGCTAGGTTTTCTGGAGCATCTTCACTTGTAAAATATTAAGCAGACCAGACTAAAAAGCTTTAAGCACAAGCTTTTGCATTCTATTGTATAAATCCTTCAAGGAGAAGCCGATATTCTACGTGGACAATAACAAAAATATCAATCAAATAAACATTCTAAGAAACTTGCTCAACAAGACACTATCCAACGCCATCTGCATCTGCCATTCTGTTTCCTGTCAGTGTCCATACGATAGGGCCTTGAACAAGAATCCAAGAAACACCCTTCTCAACGGGTATACACATCAATCCATCGGAGTGTAGCATTGCTGAGAAATCGACAAAACATACAATGACGACGGTTACACTGGTGCTTCAAAGGATGCAACATTCTTACGGCAAAGCATTTGGGCTAAGGGAAAAACTGGAGATTCCGTCAAAAAGCTCATAAACTGACGAATTCGGTATGAATGAAACTTAGGATTTAGAGAAGAAAACGCAATGCCAAATACAGTCCCGAAGATAAATAAAAATAAGGGAAGTGCCGGAGTTGGGAAGCTCCAAATCTTGCATTAACTGCAAAAGCTCCAATTATAAGGACCGGAAATGCAAGAATCGGACCAACATTGGAGCGACATCCATCAATGCTGCAGCCTCGAGCAAGGAGCGACGAGCGAGCACCAGTTTCCTGGTTTCCACAGTCCCTCTCCAGCAACAGGGGCAAATAAATATTCCATAGCAAATTTTCATATCATATACATAGATTCAACAAGCATTTTTACACTTTAATATCATTAATGGCACTAAATAACATTTTTGATGGAAACCACAAATGCTCTAAACATACTACCTCTGGAAATGGAAAAGCCATAACATATATTTCCCTCAATGTCAAATCCTTTGTTAGACCTACAAATCCCAGCAGCATGCTGGTTCTGTTATATCCCTGAAATTCACAACAATGATAGTATTTACTTGTCTTGGGCTCTTCAGGTCCAGGAACTCTCATTTATTCATATAACCTCTACATCTGATATGGACTGCCAGATCTGATTATTTAATGACTATTTGACCTTATGCTTTGACCTTATGCATATGCATGTTCAACTCCATGCTCCATGCTAGTCTGCTTTTACTAAGATCTATAACAGCAAATTGGCTGACTACACAAATACAGTGTTAGCAAAGCACATTAAATTATCCCTAAAGCAAAGGAACTCATGGAGAAATGAAGATTTAGAAATATTACAAACACAATTGTTTTAACCTTGGCATGATTATGGAAAGCTTTGTGAGAGAGCACCAACACACACCAGGCACATAGTCAAAATAGAAAAAGTAGAAAGTTGCAATTCTTAGATACAAGATTGAGAAACCACTTAACAGTTGGAAACTCTGCACAATTTACTTCTAATGAACCAGTTGAGTTTAAGGTGCTTATAGTGGGGAGATAGCAGGAAAGGCAGGATGTATCTTACATTCTTGTCCAAACGAATCCATAGCTATTCCTGTAAAGCAACAAAATGCTAAAAATGAAGGGTGTGAAATTTAAAAAAAGAGCAAAATTACCTGTGCACGTTTGTTTGCAGAATCTCCACACAATGACACTCGCATCAACCTGCAATATCAGCTGCTTTTTTGACAGAAAATAGAAGGGTCAAAATGTTTTCTCTTTCACTTACTAATCTCACTGCATCCATATAATACTTGGTCAAATAAGAAATCCATTTATCTCTTTCAAACTATAGTCGTGCATATCTTTCTTCCACTTCCACATCTGCAATTCCTGCTTGGCTGTTTTACACGGCAGTGTTCTTCCATTTCTTTCCTCACCTTCGCTGCATCACTTCATTGCTGCCAGCTGCTGCAAGGATATTCTTCAGCAACACATAAGGTGTGGGATTCCCAGGATCCACATTTATAAGATGTTGTGCAGCTCGTTTTGCCTGCTTCACATTTGAGTACCTTCTGCATGCACCGAGCAAGGATGTCCATAGCATGACAGAACAGTCAAATGGCATGCTATCAATCATGTCTTCTGCTGGACCAAGCATGCCGCACGTCCAAGGAGATCGACCATGCAACCATATTGTTCCACGGTTGGAGTAAGAGAATTCAACACCCATGTCGACAATGTATCGATGTATCTCTTTGCCTTCCTCAACATCTCCCAGATTAGTACAAGCTTCTAAACAACTGATAAAAGTAACCTTGTTTGGCACAACGCCATTCTTCATCATTTGTTGAAACAACAGCAGAGCCTCCTCACCACACCCATTCTGGGTATACGCTGCAATCATAGACGTCCAGGCTACCACATCTTTGCTAGGTGTTGCTTCAAATGCCAGCCGAGCATCTTCAACACTTCCACTATTTCCATACATATTTACAAGGGCCGTCCCTAAAATGGTGTCTAGCTCAAGCCCACTTTCAGAGATAGGTTATGCAATGCCTTGCCTTCCTTTAAGTCAGTTAGATTGCCACATGCATCAAGAGCACTAACAAAGGTAACTGGATTTGGACTTAATCCTTCTTCCCTTCGAAACCTATATCACCTTTCTTAAAATGAAGGCGAGATGCGAATGCAAATCCAACAGCCATAGTAAACCCCATGACTATCTGTAATAAACCTGCCACATGCAGTCGTTCAAGTCCATCCATGATCTTTGAACACCTCCGTTTGAATCTTCTCTACTGCAGCGGGTAGGAACCAAGGCTCTCCGACCGACATTATAGAGTTCAAATGTCTCAACAGGAGGCATACGATGGCCACGATCTGCGGAGTGCTAAAATAACGATGGACTTCCGAGTACTGCAAATGCCATAACTGAAAAATGTGCATGGCCTAAACCCACAGCATCGAGCTTCATGCCGATGCCGGTTAGGCGGTTCGAACAGCACCGGCCGAAAACAGAGCTGACCGCCAGTTTACTGGCAACATCCAGTTTTGAGCAGTCATTAGCATATCCTAAGCATATGGCGGCATATACTTGGATATGCCACAAACCCACCTAAACAAGGGTTTGCCCCCCTAGGGGCAACCCAAAAACAACCACCATTGGCTGTTGAAATCAACACCACCATCAACTGTATTGTTCCAAACATGTGAACCAAAGTTTAAATCGTTTAACTTGACATGTGGCCCAAAAACCACATAATATCTCACATGCCCTTCAAATTAATTCTATTTGATTCCATTTGATTCCCCCATTCTGAGGGCCAAATTTGTATTTTGTCCATTCACAAGCTGTCCCAAAAACCACATAATATCTCATATGCCCTTCAAATTAGTTCTATTTGATTCCCCCATTGTGAGGGCCAAATTTGTATTTTGCCCAATTCACAAGCTTACGGCCTTGCTCATTGAATCCATACAGAATACATACAGGCACCATGCACCCATTTTCAAAGTTGTCGTAGCAAAAGCATCCCAAAAGTTTTACACGATTGACCTAGCAGGAAAATAAGTCGTTTCAGCTAAGAATACTGATGATGACATACAAAAGTAGGCTTGGATATTACTATGACAATGATCCTAAAGGAACTTCTCATTCCAAGTCATTCAGGGGAGATCTAATCTCTGAGCAATGCAGAATGTACCAGCAGTGGAAATGATTCCATGGAGGAACATCATGATGAAAGAAAGCATAAAATTAGCTCTCATTTTAATGCATTGAAACATGCAATATCTGAAAGTCCTATTGATCAGATAATAATCCTCTTCACTAAAAAGGCTGGTCACATCTTGCTTTTATGTAATTTCTGCTTTTGAAATTTAATCCCTTCTTTGAGCCTATAGGATGGAATTTGCATCATTTCAGATATGCAGATGTGATGATGCAACCTAGAAATGGGAAAATTTATTCCCGCAGTTTGTGGTTTTGGAAAAATTTCTGGAGTGCCATGTAACAGGTTCTTGGCAGATGAAGCTTCTCGAAGTTTGATCAACTTATTTATTCCTGTCATTATTTATTCCTTGTTTTACATGCAAAAAATGAATGGAATAAAAAACCAAGAACATTCGAAACCGAAAGCAACCTTGCGTGTCTTGCTTATTTACAATGCTCAAGTTCAGAGTGTCTTGATTATTCACAATGCTCAAGGTACTTTAGACATTTCGGAGGATCAACGACTACTCAGTTATTTTATCCATGAGGCCAATATGTCAAGATGATGAGTTGATTCCAAGTCTGAAAACATCTTCAGTCCTTCGGAAGGAAAACCTTCACCCAAGCAGAAGCCATTTCAACAATTATTTATTTATGAAGTCATATGTGGGGGATGATTTCCTTCCCAATGTGTCCTTTGAAAAGGAATACGTTTCCCAGATCAAGGGTGCGTCCTTTGCTTAGCTGAGAATGTCAATTCGAATTTAAAGCAGAAACCATTAATGATTCTCAAGATGCACTGCACAAAGGGCATTCCCAAATAATATGCAGGTATACATTTGTAGGACATGCTACATACGACTAGTATGCACAGACAATGTGATGGTTAAAGCTCGGCGGATGAACTTGAGATTTAGGACTGCAAATCTCAAAGTGATTTCCACAGGCTCCCACCATTCCAAAAACTGAGTGCAGAGAGATTGAATGCCCAAGGAATGGGACCGTATTTATATAACTTACTCATGACCAACCCTTGTGGAATCCAACATTCCATAAGGTCCTTGAGCTTCATCATCCCAGAATTCATCCAAATCTCCACCCTCATCATCAGAGGAGAGAACCGATGGACCCATCCAGCTTCTAAAACGAGCCACAATCCTTCTTTGCACTTCTGGGGTTGGCTCAATTGGTGTTTCTAGCATTTCTACTCCAACTGCATGGTGGCCATAATGCTTGCCTTCATCCATAACTTGAGCAGACTTCTGGTTTAAAAAAAATGCTGAACCACCAAATAGGAAAACAAGACCCCAGCATACTATTTCATAGCACCAGAATAAAGTGAGTGAACAGTCTGTTTGAAGGGTCAGTATACTAGAACCCAGAAATAATGCCATGAGGGCAAAAGCCACTAGAAATGCAATATTCAATGTTGCCAAGCAGCGTACTCCACCTGTTAAAAGGAGGAAAGGGGTTTAACGATGATGCATAGAAAATACTATAAAAGGGTAGCAGCATGTTATGAGTATAGTAGAATAAAGTGATCCATAACTAAACATACCAGAAGTTTTTCCTTGTGCGTTTAAAAGCTCATATTGCATGGCATTATTTTCGAGTTAAATCCTATGAATGACCCAATCATCTGTCGGTTCTATCATAAAACTAGAGTTGAGTCCTGTTTTGAGCCCAAGCCATAGACATGCAGTGGTGATAAACCAGTCGTAAACCAGATTAATACTATTGTATGGTATTCTTTTGAGTAAATCCTATGAATGGCTCCCCCCATCATAAAACTAGAGTTCTTTTTTTGAGCAGATAATGCAAGTTCCACTGACTTGAAAAAAGTTCCCTAAGGCTTTTTTTTCTACGACTTCTAATATCTGGTTTCTATATCATAATCACGCGCTTTTTCTACAAGTTCCAACTATAACTTGAGGAGCTGGATCCATTTAAATTCTACAATCTCTCTTCCGACTCCTGCAGAAATGGACTCGGCGAGCACAATAATCAGACCGGCCAGAAAGGGTTCACAATAAAGACTTATCAAACTCGTTTTCAATAGCAAGGCTTTCCCAAAACCTTCCCTTAAAGCGTCTCTTAATAGAACTAGAGACAATAATGGATGTAAGATAATGGTATTAAAGACAAATATACAACAATGCAAACTCCCTTAAAATCCTGCTGCCTTGATTTTGTAATCCTGTTGCAAGCGCAGATAAAATAGCATAAGCCCTGGCATGCAACTGCTAACGAAACATCACAAGTCATATCCTCTTGAAAAACAAAAGTTCTTCAAACCACTATGATTGTTATCAATGGTATGATCATGGAAAATATATACCAGCCATTGAGAGAACTGGAGTTATTTTAATGGCACCCAATGGGGAAAATATGTATTAGCCATGGAGGGAATTGGAGTTATTTTTGGCATGATCATGAGGATGCAAATATTAATTGTGTCCAAAAGCTCCGACAGTTCATGGCAATACCATCTTTGATACTCTTGCCTGTGGGTGAATGATATTTAAAAATAAAACATCTTATCCTTGTATGAACTGCGTGTAACAGTCTTCAAAATAAATACCCTCCTCAATTCCCTCTGACAGCTTATGACATAAAATAGATCTATTTCACTCATGCATTGCATCAGATACAGTTTTCAGCTAAATAAATTTTTACATAAAGTGAATAGATCGGGTATAAATTCATTGAAGAAGGCTTCTAGAAGTTAAGCACACTGAAGGCTGGCCAGAATGGAATTCTAGTGTCTAACAAGAAATCAAAATTTCAATAACTCGTTTTATGTGTCGTAACACTGATCGTGATAATAGACTGCCTACCTCGTTTAGCAGCACAACAGTTGTTTTCAACAACCTTCAAACAGAAATTCCTCTTTGGAGCAGAATACGCAACTACGATACCTAGAAAATAATTGTAAAAATAAGTTACAAAGATGATCCAACACATCTTTACAAGCCCTTATAAGCTGAAGATGGAGAAAATCAACAACTGTATATCTTGATCTATGTGACGTGTGAAAGAGGCCCCACTTTCAACTAGTATACCTCCGCCATTCAAAGTCCATAAAAGGAGGGAGCATGAAAGTGAATAGGGAAAGAAAAAAATAATGCTAACATAAAATATGCAACCGAACTAAAGATCAGATGGCAAATTTGCACCAATCTCCAGTCCTCAGGTACTTTAACCAGCTCTAATGGTTGAATTTGTCTACCTTGAAGACATAAATTCATCAATAAATCACGATGGATTTGCATGGTGATGATGAAATCTAATACTTTGTTATATGTCAATGAGCCCCCAAAGATGAAAATGCTCAAGCATACACTCTCATATAACATGAGACGCAATTTACAATTTTGCATCACCTGCAATAAGATAGACCACAGACAGGAAGAAAACCAAAAGCGTTGGAAGGAAAATCACCAACAACTTGCAGCACAGGCCCTGCGCACACGTTCGTTCATCCAAGCCTCCACCTCGCCATACTCATTAGCCTTCTTGACCACTAAAGGATCATCCTAAAAATATTGTCATTGCAATTTTCAGAACCTAATGCATGAGTATCAAACTGCTCCTAAAGACTCTAACAGAAGGCCAATTCTCAGAAGTCTCTAGTACCCCAACCTGCTATGGAACTGTGGTTAAATGTCGACTATTCTTAAAAAGTAGTTCTAGACCCCAAATCATATACCATGCATTTCACATGTTTTCTCACTTCTTTTACAGGGGATTCAAGTAGACTGCACATGTGCTACTCTCAGCTTACCTTTTCTTTATCTGCATACGAAGCTTTGTACACCGTTCCAAATGCGCCTTCTCCAATTTTTTTCCCCAAAACGAAGTCATCCTTAAACATGCAAAGTTCAAAAGGAACATAGACATCAATCATTCCTGAATTTTTAGGTGGCTTGTTTTACTCCAACAAAATACCTTTGCATATGTTGCCCGCAGTAGCTGCTCTAAAGGTGCTAACAGAAACATGTCCCAAAATCCAGGTGCAACACCAGGTGTTGCCCACAAGTATGCTGCTACAGATAGGGCAAGCAGAATTCCGGGAGCAGTTATCTGCAAACCACTTTTAGGCAATGTGCTTCTATAAACAACATCACCACACTTCATCACCCGACAATCCGATCCTGCCATCTCCCTGGAAAATTCAATGGGTTGGAGAAAAACCTACTTCCTCTGCTTCCAAACTCTGTTGGAAATGGCGCGATCCACAATTGACTGTCTAAAGACGAAGTATTCCTAGCCAAAGCCATGGCAAGATCATAAGTTAACACTATACTGAGCAAGATGGCAACGATTTGGTGCACATATCTACGCGCTGATATCTTCTTCGAAATGGAGCGAGCACCGGTTTCCCGGTTTCCACAGTTCCTCTCCAGCAACAGGGACAACCTAACATTTACAGCCTACGATGGGTTTTTAGCAGTCATTGGCATATTCTGGGTATATATTGGCATATACCTAGCATATGCCACAAACCCACCTCAACGGGGCAACCCAAAAACTTGTAAAAGGCATTTGCAAACAGAATTTGGACAATGCCGGATGGGTGGCTCTCCAATTTTTTATTTGTTTGGGCTTGGGTGCAAGAGTGTGTGGTCGTTCTAAAGCAACGTATGTTCAAGGCCTTCCATTTAATATATCTGCTTCCCATATCGTTCCATTGCATTATCTCTTAATCTATTCATATGGGGCTGTTAAAATTTGTCATCCTAGAGCAATGGGGAGCTTCGGAGTTTGCAAACAAGAAGTATCCAATCAGAGTCTAACATTTGAGCGGTATCTTCAGTGTTGAATGTAGAGTGTTTAAGCAATGCTAGAGAAAACTTGTGTGTTGTAGAGTTTGCCAAACTGTGTTTGTGTGGAGCTTTGAAATCCGTTGATCTTAAGAAAAAGCTTAAGCTGGTGCAGAACCTCTTGCGATCAGTTGTGAAGCTCTATATGTTTTATGAAATTTCTAGTAATTTCAAGCAATTGCCTATATATAGAGAAGGAATTGTTCCTTGCACTGTAAGTGGGACAAAAAATCTTTAAAAGGTTAGAAGTTGAGAGGCCTTGGCATTCATAAAAAACCATGGTATCACTCTCGTGCAATTTTATATGTTGCTCTAGAATCTGATTCAAAACGTTGGTAATTACAACGAAAATCCAGGATAGCATTAGCCTCAATTTCTGGATAGTTTGTCTCTCGTGCCACCAAAGTCAAAAATGGTCTCCTTATTATACAAATATATGAGACTAAAGATGCACGTGATATGCACATAATTACACAATTTTCGCATGGGCAAATGTCATCAATTATACAATGAGATGCTCGATCTAGTATCAGCAAAGGAAATCATTGTACAGGCTGACGACATCAATATTTGACAATATTAGCGAAACAGCATTTTTAGCTCCTCAATTCTTGCAGTACGGACTTCCTGGTCTGTAAGTGCTCCAGCTATCATTCTTTGCTTTCTTGCTTGCACTTGCTGCATTTTCTCTTCCACCGTACCCTGGTAAAATGTCACATAAACTTAGCATTTTGGCCCACATTGAAATCACAGTACTCCACTAGACTAGAGGTCCTTACCTTCACAATGAACCTCTTGATAGAAACTTTGCTCAATTGGCCAATGCGATGAATACGCATGATAGCCTGTTCTTCAACAGCCGGATTCCACCACGGGTCCTATACACACCGACATTTCACCAATTATCTATGCATAGTAAAAGACTTCCACAACAAGAGGTTATATAGTAACGTACCAGGAGAAAAGCATTAGACGCAGCAGTAAGGTTAATCCCCACACCTCCCGCTTTCAAGGAAATGAGCATAATCTAAGAAAAATAAAGCTACAAGATAAGCCACATGAAAGACTGGTTCTTGGAAAAATGAAAAACCATAAAGCGTGGTCCAAACATGCATATGCAATCTTCTAAACGACAATTGTTAATAGCTCACAGTTATTTTTGGGTTTGTGCTGAACTCCTTTATGACCTTCTCTCTTTGCTGCTGGGATAAACTACCGTCTAGCCTTACATATCCAAATTTGAATCTGAATTTCAAATACATGAGAAATAGAAAATCATCACATAGAAGAAATCTTCAGTCATAGAATAGTATCTACCTCTTGAATGGTATCTCTAAAAGATCCAGGAATGAAGTCCATTGGCTAAACACTATGCTTTTGGAGCCACCAGCTCTTAAAGCTTTCAATTCCTGAAGCAGAGCCGCGACCTTCGACGATTCTGTCCAGTTTGATTCAACATCAATCCTGAACCGATTATTGGTTGGAACTGTAATAAGGTCCTGCTTGGTAAGATGCTGCCTGGAACCCACATATAGAACTCCATGATTATAACTAAGCGTCACCAGAAGAAAAGTCTTCCTAACATGACAAAGCCAAAAAGTTTAGCTAGCTAACCTGCATATAGGACAGGCTCCACCGGCACTTGTTCTCCAACTTGCAATAAGACATTCTCGACACATGCGGTGAGCACAAGGAGTTAAAACAGCATCTTCTGCAGCCTCAAGACAGATAGGACATTCAGTTTTCTCGCCCCTCCTTAGATCTTCAACTACTTCCTGCACGTATGCCTTTGAAGGCCCCTGGGGTGCATCTTCACCAGATCTCTCCCCGTTAAGAAAACGCCTAGCCAACTTATTCAGGTCTGCAAATTCATCTGTGTCACCACGACTGCAGAATGTCCATTCATAAAATTAGCATAAGCCTGTGTGAACATACCAACCAGTTAATCTTTACCTCAATACAAGAAATGGGTGATCACAACACTGTCGCAACCTCAAAAGCAATTCTAAGATGGATGCATAATTGTGCAGGACCTTTCCCTGTTCTACAAACTGATCAAATTTCACCTGTAAATTCAATCATATAGAACCATTGTAAGAATTCACTCAGATATCTCGAAGATCTACCCAAAAGGATAGGATGATGGCACTTGCCTTTGACCTATGGTATAGTGCATTATAAAAGTCCCTTTCTGCCTCTGACAGCTCACACTCAATGACATGACTCTCCGTGGGTGGAAGCACCAAGATGGGCCTGATAGAGACACGGCTTTTAGATCTATTATCTAAGTCTTTGGGTACGAACATGTCACACAAACCTTCCATGTTTGTCTGTAGTCTCTTTCGTTCTTCGAAGCATTAAAGGTTTCAAAATAGCTTTTAAAAGCTTCAAACCTCGTTCATCCCCTTCTTCGTAAGGCTTCTGGATCAGCTTGTGCCACCTACAAATATCTTATTAGCTTTTGACATTACAATTAATACGTATAAGCCATCACCATTCTTCTAAGAAAATTACCATCCCCAATTACTCCATGGCTCAACCCGGAGAAAATGAAGAAGGCTGAAAATGTCTTCTAGCTTATTCTGCAGGCAGTTTCACTGTCAGACAACCAATAGATGTTGACAAGAAGTCAGAGAAGCAAACCTGCACAGGAGTGCCAGTCAAGCACCAACGCCGATCTGCAACAAGTTTGAATATAGCCTGGGAGGATGAGTTTTTGCTCGATTTGATTGTGTGTGCCTCATCAAGCACAACCCTAAACCAATGAACACCATGGAGAGGTCCATCCTCAGAGTTCTGTTCAACCAAGTAATATTCAATAAATTTCTACAGAAAGCAAAGCACAAGCATAAAACTTACAACACACTCCGATTGGACAACACCATAAGTCGTTAGAACAACATCGTGCTTTAAAAGAGGCTTGGAATCTTTTATCCTTCCTGAACCATAATGAGTGTACACAGAAAAGGTGCTAGACTTGACATGCGTCTCAAGCTCAGACTGTAAAATCAAAACAATGTTTTCATCTTAGAAAAGTGTCAAAGGCAGGAAAAGACAAAGCATGATGAGCCAGTTGGTTAACCTTCCATTGTGCAATTAATGTCATTGGACAAACAATTAATGTGCCACCTCCTTTCATAGACTTCTTGCTATTGTGTAGAGATTTATTGCCGCCACCAGAAGATTCTGGACAAGATCCTCCTTTCCCTCGATTGGCGAGCAGTAAAGATATGGTCATGACCGTTTTCCCAAGGCCCATAGCATCTGCTAAAATCTAGAATGCAATAACATACGAGTCAAACCAGCTATTAAAAAGATACATAGCAACCAACCAAATAACTAATAAAACCAATTTAATAATTAACTGACCCCTCCTCTTGCTGTCTGCAGAGCACTTGGAAAATCTAGAGTTGCTTCTCCAGAAAATGCATTGATATAAAAAGCAGACGCGCGCCTGCATGGTTCAAAAATTCAATAAACAGAGACTTGCACAAACTTGCATGCAGAAAATATTTAGACACATACAAGTCAGCAAGATGATAGCCTGCCCAGCATGGATGCAGAGTCTTAGCTGCATCTTCTCTCGTCACCCCAATCTCCAATTTGGTCATCCAAAATAATGCTTGTTTCTGATATGGCCGCAGATCACACTCCAGATCTTTGGGAGGCTCCATTTCCTAGAGTTTATACTTTGAAATTAAACTTAAGCACGTGAAAGATATGATATTTATATGTACTACCTCCAATTCACGGCAGTCAGATGTGCCAACAACACGATCAACATCAGAGTCAGAAAGCTCTTCTTCCTGATTATCTCCTTGATTAGAGACAGCATTGTTTATGCCAGTCTTTAATCTCTTTTCAGTACCTTCCTGCTTACATGGTACATCACCAATCAGTCCCATTGCATAGAAAACATAATAAAGAAATTTAATCTTTCAAAATTACCTGGCCATTCAAGGACATGCCTGCATCCAGAAACCTCTTTCTTGTATACAAATCTTCTGGTGTAAACTCCGCCTAGAAAGAGGAGACAACTAAGACATTTTAGAACTTTCGCACAAATATAAGTGTAAAATGGCCTACATAAGCACATCCTACCTTTCTGAAGGCAGTCTTGCCAAGCAAGTTCATTAACATGGGCAATGGGTGATTAACTGTCTCCTCAATTGATGGTGTGCTTTGCAGGCTGCTATACTTCTTAAAAAATGACTGATTTACATAAAGTCTGCATCAAACAAAATGATTATTCAGTGGCAGTAATCTCTAGAGCTAGTGTGCCTAGCAAAAGCTACCTTATGCTGAGGACAATGCTATCCATCAGTGACAAATTAGAGGGCGCTCCTCTGCATTTCCCTTCTATTTTCACTTTATCAGAATGAACCAGTGGTATAAGACACCGTGCCCAATCTCCTGGAAGGCGACCAATCTGGGGAAATCAAATCACACAAGTCACTGAAAATGGCTGATCACATATAAGGAATACACAAGCAATGTTTAGTTACACAAACCTCTCCAGCACTAGCAGTTGCAAACCTAACAATCTCTGAGCTGGGTTTTCCCCTACCCCAGCTATTCCGCCTGTCAAAAAATGACTTTTCAGACTGATTTTGTTTCGGGAAGTTAAATGTGACACGATCACCATTCTTTAATTTAGATCCTCTACATGTTGAATAACCAACAACATCAGTTTCATCCAGCAACCACCAGTCACTATCAACGTCATTGTTCCAGTCCGTTAGTGACCGCCTATTGTTAGAAAACTGTTGTCCATTTGACTTGTCTTCCTCAGCGATAACTATCACCTCATTTGCATTCATCAACGGTATTGCAACAGGCAGTGTGCTTGCTACATCAGCATGAATATCACATGCTGTAGCTTCCGGAATACAATCAGAGATTGAGTTCAAGTTGGTGTCATTTGACGTTGGTTTATTGTCATCTAATTGAATTATATCAACCAAGTTCTCTTTGTTACTGTTGGGAGAAACGTCTGATGTATCAAAATGCTTCACACTATTGCTTTCCACCGAAGGTGAACCATTCATGCTGGACTTGACATGATCAGCATCAGGGGTTATAGAGCTTCTTCTTTCCGATGCACCACAAGCATCTTTAAGAGCGTTTTCTTTTGCCTTGAAACTGGGACTGTCAAAAAGAATATTAATGGCCATCTGAATGTCATTCCTACCCAAATGCAAAGAATGAATGAGCTCCATTTCTGAAGGACCATTTCCCACAACATCCCTCATGGCTTGAATTTCTTCGGCCGTGATCCTGCTTGCCATTTTTGTGCCACGAACACCAGCTACAAAATATTGTTTCGGCGTTTAGGCATGAAACAGAAAAAAGACGACTATACAATCCTAAAAAAACGATATATTAATCAAATTACATTGCAGAAGAAATGCACCTTGGGATACAATGCCGGATCCAAAATTGGGCATTTTAGTAAGTGCTAGTTTCTTGTAGCAGGAAATGGTATATGTTCTGAAAAATCCTTCATTGCAACGGTGCGTCTGTGGCAGCCTTAATACGAAAATTCATCGCATATCAAAAATCATATGACTCTGAAGGAGAATAGAAATGATAAGCCAATTTCTGGCTGTTGATTAAAATTGCAGCTGAATGCTACGCTATGGACGCCCACCAACGCGGGAATGAAATGGATTAGGGCTTTTTGCCCCCAAATAGCTAACATGTGGCGGGAAATAGATTTTCTTTTCCCCCCTCAACTTTTTAGAGTCGCAGGGAATTTCGGATTTTGGCAGCCTGAATTTTAATAGGAAAATCTAAATTAAATGCATAGACAATATCATGGTTGGGTGGGCATTTCATCCTTGCAGTCTATTTTGGGGACGCCATGTGGCACTGCCAATATCCTCGAGTGCTAATTGGCTTGGTTTGGGAAAATTTTCAACCTCAAGAAGCACCTTTCCGACTGTTCTGAACCTACCTCGGCAAGCTCTAACACAAGGCCACGATTCCTCTGGAAATACTAAGAAAATCTGCTATTTTCAGCCGGAAGTTTTCCTACTGTTTCAAATCTGTCCAACTAAATCTGGATTTTGTCCAGTAGGTTACAAGGGTTCCGGGGAACTTCCCGAACCAAGCTAATCGGGTCACAACATTCCTGGTTAATTGTTGATCCGATTAACAAAAGACAAAAATCCATTTGCTCTTGTTTCAGCACCTGTATAGCAGCTCAAGAAAAGCTATTCCTCATAGCCATGGAAGGTAAAATCTACGGCAAAAGAGAGATCAAACCTGTTTTAGGAGAAGCCATAGCCATCTTGATTAAGAAATGCCATAGCCTGTGAATGGAAGCTGTCAGATTTAGGCAAGTTTTAAAGTGAAGGAAGCTCTGAAGCTCTTTGATTTGGTCGCAAATCCATTTAGAAAGGAGTTGATTCAAGAAATGCCATGGCCCTAAGCTCGAAATCACTCTCCAACCATGATATTGTAAGGGTAAGCCAAGTGCTCCATGGTACACTGGTTTGCAACTCCCAGCTAACGCCAGTTGCTGCCAAATCGGGAAGAATCATTTCCTAGTTGTCTTACCCTTATACATCATTAAAGTCTTGCTGAAAATCACGAGAGGCTTTTCTTCAATTAGAACCTCCCACTGAATCTCCTAGTATTCCCCTAAATAATTTAATATTTTTTAAGTTTCTAATCGAAATTCTTTATCATCCTTATAGAAAAGTACTTGAAAATCTATTGAAAATGTTTCCTGCCATGTACCAATGCAATTCGAAATTTTCATTTTCCAATTGAAAAACCTTCGATTAAAACCCTTTCCGTGCCCCCTCGTTGTTGAATCTGATTACCATAAATCATGATATTGGTTGTTACGGTATTTGAACAAAATACTAGCAGGGGATTGCGGTCCCCGACCAACAAGTGATATAAATGAAATTATGGACCTAATAAAAGTCAAGTACAAACAAGGACAGTGGGTATGGATAGATCTTCCTAATATTAAGAGACTCAGAAAAATGGGTACAAGATATGTGAAGCTTGCATCTAGGTATTATGGACCATTTCAAATTGAAGGTAGAATAGGTGAGAATGCATGTCATCTACATCTATGTGGAAAATGGAATAACTTTCATCCAGTATTTAATGTCCTGTTACTAAAGCTTTACAAGAGAGATGAAATTTCTCCTGGGGTTTTGCAAAAAATGGACTATGCAGATCCACCTATCGTTAAAGGAGATGAAGAGATACTAGAACCTAAGAAGATTCTTACACATTAAGACAAAAAAGACGCAAAACTCTTTTTATCAAAAGTAATATAGTAAAGTTCAAGTTCCATCCACTTTCTGATGTAGTTATGCTGCTCCAATAACCAATTGAAGGAGTATAAAGCATGTATGAATGAGTATGAACAATTTAGGATTTTCATAACTACCTAGTCATTTTCATGTACAAGATAATGTTTATGAGAGCATGATGTTTGACGTCATACACTTACTTCCATATTTTATTAATCTTTTAAACTCGATGTTAATCATCATGTCTACCTAGTTCAAATTCAGAGTAATCTTGTTGGTTTCCTAAGGTTTATAGATAGATAGTATTTTAACGTCACGCCACTAGGCAGCATCCAACTGGATATGTGACCACACACCACACTACATTGCTTGGTTGGGCCCTGCCCCCAACCACTTTACATTGCGTCTGTGGGTTTTGACACCCAACAGTTCAGAGTGCGATTCTGGGCGGTCTCGAACTCGAGACCTATAGTTACTAGACCTAGTGTGTTACCACTAGACTAAAGACACTATCAATAAGTACCCAAATAATTTCAAATTTAGAGCAAGCTTATTGGTTTTCTAGAACCTTCACTTATTAGAAGTCTTCCATAAAACATTTGTAATATCAACCATCTAATCTTGGATGTGCTATTAACATGAAAGCTCATGCTAATGATGCACAGCTGTTAATATTTGATGTTGCTTTCTTTGCTTTTGAAGGAAAATTATGCCACCAGGTTATGAAGTCATAGACATTGAATTCAGCCCTCGAGTCCCACTCCATGGATTCTTAATAATCCACTTTTGCCAAAGCTCATGCTAATGATGGATACTTATTAAGTACTTCTTTAAGTATTTTGTATTACTTTCTGTATTATGTCAATCGGCTACGAGAAGAAAGATATTGAGTTCCATGTGAAAGTAGTCCTTGAGTCCCAATGATTCATTTCATGAATTCCTAATAATCTAGCTTTGTTGTATCCCACAGCTAACACAACATCATGTGGTATCCTCCAAATGAGTCAATTAGAAGCCACAAGTAGAAGGGAAAAGCATATGATAGGGCTAAGTTATTGCCATTGAAAACCTAAGGCTTGATGCCATATTTGCAGTTACAACATTTGTGGTAGTACAACTTGATGTCATGTTCTATGCTACATAATGTGGATATCCCGTGTCGTCATGTCCATTGACATTAGCACAAATTGAGTGACTTCCATCTGATGTGTATGAACCCTACAATCCAAGTGTTTGATAACGAGAACTTGTATGAAGCAGAACAAAACTATTCTCTACATATAGGCCTTGCAAGTATGTGTCTATATTTGAGTAACCAAAAGATTTTCATGGCTAGGACTTATCCTCACCTTTTGATCTAACAGCTAAGATCTGCTACACCAAATCTATTTTTTGACACCTTCTTGCACCTTCCTCACAAAAATCAAAATAGCCAATCAGTTTTTTTATTAACTTGTAATTTCTTTATATTAAAGAATGTAAGGTGGCACCCTTATTTAATAAAAATGTAGTGAGGTGACAAAGCATTTATCGATAAATTTTCTAAGAAGCTTCCTTTTCTTAATCGCCTTTAAAAGCCCAAAACATGTAGTAATGGAGTCGGATAAAGGTGAAGCCCATGCCATTTAATTCCTCTCGTCGAGAGCTTTCCAATAAGTGGTGTTTTGGTATCGTTCTGTCGCAATTGGAGCCAATGTGATCGAATACTAGGAATCTCCTTAGAATCTTAGAATCTTACAGAATCTATGATAATTTAAGAGAATCTAGAAGAATCTTGATTGGATCTTTGGAAATCTAAAGATATTCTCAGAGAATCTTTGATAATCCATGAGAATCACAAGAGAATCTTTGGCAATCTAGGTGTGACGTCCCCTACTCGTATACGGTGCACTCACCGTATACAAACAGGAGTTCATCCCCCATACCAGCTCCATGCTGATACAGGGCCCTCCACATATCACTGCAACCGTAATGAGTTCCAGTGGGAAGAGTGAAGGGGTCATTTACCCCGTCTCCCTCACGGCCTACCTAGCTGCGGAAGCGTAAACATACATGTCAGTATACAATATCATCACATATCCACCTCAAAGGGTGGTACATCAACATCTGCATAGACAAAGATCAGCACAATACATGTGGAAATCCTACCCAAGGCTTAGACTCAAAGGGATGACTGACGGCTTGGGTCTCCAGAGTTCATTGCAGACAGAATTCATGGCAATGGATTTGGCTGGCATAAGAACATGGCTTAGGGTTGTCCACTCCATCCGCCCCTCCTGTGCACATTTTGCAGAGTAGGCTGAAAAGTGTTGGGACCTGACTGTAGCCCGCCGGATGCATAGACAAAGGGGCTATTCCTGGGTTGCATCTCCCCAGTTCCGATGGGGCAGGTAGGGATCTCTCCCTCCAGAGATCTACATGCTGACTCCAGGTGACTAGAGGGCCACTGCCCTTATTCGACTTGAACCCACTGGAGAGTGACGCATCACTCCACGGGTGTCGAGCCCATGCCTTGCCCACACGCAGTGGCAAGCCATTAGACCTAGTCCACAATGATCCCTGGTAGACTTTACACACCAGAGGGATCGTTCAAGAGTCAGAACACGAACCTCTTTATAAGCCAGTCTGGCCCCTTCACCCACAACCAGGTGTGGCTCCTGTGCACAGGCCGAATCTAGAGTGTGCTAGAGAGGCTAATCTAGGAGCATCAACTACCAAGCTTTAGGGTCTCTACCCCCCCTTCCCAATACAAGGAGTTCACAGAGATACATCATCCATATACATCACAGAAGAACTAAAGAACTAAATCTAAACTATATCATAGAGTTAGGTTCTTTAGTTAGTGTCTGGTATCTGGGAATCTACGAGGCTGCTATGGGCAATTTAATAGGCTAAACCTACTGATACAATGACTGGAAGACGATTTAGACTATTAAATTGACTAAATACCTGATCCTTGGTTCGCTCCTCCTGCCCTGAATTCGACCATCCTGCTGAACTGCTTGAAGGTGGAGCCAACAAGGAAAACTAATGGTGCAATTCGCTCAGACAGAGTCTGGGAGGCAGTTTTGACCCCTTGAGCGAGCAAAATAGAGCCCTAGAACCCTATGGACGAAAATAGCAAGTTAGGGTTTCTCCTACCTAAATAGACAAGGGGTTAGGGCTAGGGTTTCCAATTATCCCTTTAAGCATGTGGGATAATTGGGTATGGCCCACTTTCCTTAATGGCTAGGTGGCATAAAAGGTGTCCACATGGGAAAATGTGCACCTAGATAAATGTGCACATTGGTAGATGTGCACATTAATAAATGCACATACCTTGCAAGTTGCCCCCTAGGGGCTACCCGCCTGGCTACACGTCGGCGTACACGTCAGTCGGGGTGGCGTGTACGCGTGACGAGGCAGTACAGTATACGTCTTGGGACCGTATACTGTGCTGGAACGTCACACTAGGGGAGCCCAATGGAATCTTCATAAAATTTATGAGAATCTAGGAGAATCTTGATGGCACGCTTATGAGAATATTGGGTAATGCTTATGGAACCTTAGGGAATCTAAGGGGATATGGGAGTCTCAATGGGATCTAAGGGTACTTTAGCGGTATTCGTGTAAATCCTTGTAGAATGTTGGGGAACCTAAGCGAATCTTTGTAGAATCTTCGAGAATCTTAGGGAATTTAAGAGAAATCCAAGGGATCTAGGGGAAGCTTCATACAGTCCTTCGTAGTACAAACACTTGTGTAAATATATATTACCCATGATTGCCTAATAAAGTGAAGGCAAAGAATAACAACGCATATTAAAAAGAGAAATCTTTACTTTTTATTAAAGAAGAACTATTCTCAACAGAGGTGGTCAACAATTATATAAAAATCTATTATATTAAAGGAAGGCCATGACCATGTGGGAGAGGCAGCAAAACATTAGAAGAACAATGATCAGAAAGGCGAAACATATAGAACGTAGTAGCTATTAGCTTTTTTTTTTTTTTGAAGAACTGAGACACTTATATTAAAAGAATGACAATGATACAAGAGGAGTAGTGAGGAAAAAGAATGCCCCGAAGGGACAAAGACACCTCAACACTCCATACTAAAAAACTAGAGCGTAAACTTCCAATCGCCTCTAGTAATCATTGTACAAACTCCCCATTCGCATTTACAATGTGCAAAATATATCGCCAGATGCAAAACTTTGTCTCCTCTAGGCCAGTAAACACAAGAAAACTCTGGAATAGCTTATGTCTGAGTCGTGGAACTAGAGAGGCTGCAGGTTGCTGAATCCCTTGAAAAATCCATAAACGACGCCGTTTCCAAATCAATCAAACCAACCACGCCTTACAAAGATGGAAAGCCTGCTTCTTAGGAGAGGACCATGAAGCTGGAAATACATGAAGAAGTATCTTCTGGCTACACATCCTGACCCGGAACAATGTTCTGACCCAATCCCATGCAGCTTGCAAATGTGGGCACAAGACTAGACAATGTTCAATGGACTCCCGATGAGAGCCACAGCAGTCTATGCACCAGAACATTTACCCTAATGCAGCGGTGCACCACTTGCCACAAGAGAACCCTAACCTTCGGTGGGGGGAGAGAGTTCCAAGTCCATGTCCAGACGGAGCGCCAACAAGAACCCTGAAGCTTCAGTGCCCACTTGTCAGAAGGAGGTAAAGTATCATGAATAACCAATGTTCGGTAACAAGAACAAACAAAACATGACTCATCGACCCCTGAATGAACCTTCCAAATCTGAAAGACCACCCCTCCCTGGAGGAGAACAGGAATATGCAGTGGAATACAGGAGGTCACTTGCTGCCAGATAGCTCGATCACTGCTCTTAAGCCGAAAGCGGGCCTGAAAAAACTCCCAAGGAGCCAGTTGGCCATGCCAATACCAATCCTCTAAGGTGGAGACTGCAGCCCGAGTCCAACGGGCTCAAGGCCCCGAAGCGCAAGCCGGGCAACCAAAGGCAAGTATGTCGGAGGCAGAGGAACCCACAGAAAAGGAGAAGTGTGATGAAATGCAGTACACCCTTGAGAAAAGGTGACGCGTGTGGGTACGGCCTCAGACCGTAAAGCAAGGCCCAAGGCAACTTCACAGGGACAGATGTCTTGTGAAAAGCCACACAATTCTGGAGGGACTATAAAAGCAATGCTGCACCTGGAGAGAACACCTCTTCATGGAGAATACTCCAGACAAACTTGGAGACTAACACCTTAGAATGCACACCTCTTCATGGAGAATACTCCAGACAAACTTGGAGACTAACACCTTAGAATGCAAAGCCAAATCTAGGATTGCCAAACCCCCATCCTCTCGAGGGCGGAGGCACTTCCACCAGGCTACTTTAACCATCGCGTTGCTCATTAGGTCCCTCCCCAAACAAAGTTTCGGACAATTCTGTCCAATTCCTGAACCTTGCATTCTGGAGCTAACATAACAGACGCTGTGTATACGCGGGTGCTACAGAGCACTGACTTAGCTACAGTAATCCTGCCTGCCATTGACAACTTACAACCCTTCCACCAATTCAGGTGCTTCTGTAGTCCCTGCAAAATCTCATCCCAGACACAGCCCATAGAGATATCACCCCCAAAAGGAATGCCCAGAAGTCTGGTACATGCATTCACTGGGAGTACCTTCCAAGGGAAGAGAAACAAACAAGGTGGAGGCGGCGTCACCAAAGCCCACAGAGCCGAACACTTTCCCCAATAAGAAGACAACCAGAAGCCAAGGAAAATGTATCCAGCAAACCCTTAACATTACGCAAATTGCTTTCTTCTGCTGCCACAAAGAGGAAAGTGTCATCTGCAAACTGATTGCAAATCTGCTGATTGCCGTTCTGCATCCAAAGACCCTCTACCACTCCCTCATCTACTGCAGTCAAGAGCAATTGTGATAATGCCTCCGCCACCATGGTAAACAAAAACGGGGCCAGAGGGCAGCCCTGACGGACTCCTCTTCCCATCAAAAAGAATGGGGAGGGCTCCCCCTGGCACACAACTCGAGCTCGTGCTGACGTGTGAAGCTTCATAACTGTTTATGTAAAACGTGGACCACAACCCAAAGCGGAAAGCACACTAGACAAAAACTCCCAGCGCACACAGTCATATGCCTTCGCAAAATCGAGCTTAAGATAAGCAACTCCCTGACCTGTTTTCCTAGCCCAATACAAGCCCTCATAAACAGCAGCAACATTAGTTAAGATGTTTCTTCCTAGGATGAACCCGGACTGAACCTTGTTAATAGTTTAAGCTTTTCTGCCAAAGCTTTTGCAATAACCTTATACACAGAGGAGAGCAAAGAAATAGGCCTCCAATCATTGATCGTGGATGGCTGGCAGTGTTAAGAATTTTATCCATTTCATGAAAGCGCAGCAAGTCAAGATAGACCTGATACACTGACTCTCCAGCCCATCCCAATAAGTCTGAAAGAATTCCACAGGCACCCCATCCAGCCCAGGACACTTATCCTTAGCCATGCACATACATGCACCCTCTAAATCTTCCTTGGAGAGTTTCTGTTCTAAACTATCACGCTGATGGTGCAAGATAGATGGCTTAATGGCAGCCAAAACCAGATCCTGCATTTCTTGCTCGTATGGAAACGACTGCTTAGCAAAGAACATTGAAAAAATGGCCGTGCCCATACCTCTGGAGATCAGCAGGATCCTCCAATTTACGACCATCTGACAAAGTAAGGGGTGCCATTGATGCTGCATACTAACGCTGCCTTGCTGCCCTAAAGAAAACCGAAGAGCTCGTGTCTCCTTCTCGTAGCTATTAGCTTTTGAGGGGTGATAACGTATCTTATTAAATTTGCCCAATGCTGGTGTGGGGGGCAATAGCAGCACAACTCATTTCAACCATCAGACTGATAGCGAGCTACCAAGCAACGACCATCCAATGTAAGTGAACCAGAGATTCTACAACCCATATCACAGGTGGTCAAACAAGTTCTATTTGTACATATTGGATCAGAGACCTTTATTGTCCTATATCCAATTGAAGTTTCCCATTGATTAAAGGCCAATTGCTAGGAACCAGCGATTGTAGCTTTCTCTATAGCCTTTCGGAGGTGGATTTGGTTGGGCAAAAAAGTACATGTACCATAGTAATAAATCTTAAGTAAAGCCCAGGTTAACAAAAAACTTTGGCTAGGCTAAAGTCTTTAAAGCACAAATCAAGTGGATGGAGGACATTGACAAAGTCGTCAATGAAGAAGGGGACATGGAAGTCATAGCCAGCATCTACTATTACTAGAGTGAGAGATTTTTTCTCCCTCAATAAGAGAAGTACAGGGTTTCCATGTACCACATACATGCAAACGCATAGGCTTCGTCATGGATCTAGAGTCCAATTTACTGAATGATGTTTTGATATCCATCTACTGTGACATGAATGCTAAGCCCAAACATTGCGAAGTGGACTTAGCAAAGAGGCTAGCACCTACCAGATGGAGAGGAGAGGAAGGAAATAGAGGAGGATGGCAATAATCATGAAGGCAATAAGGGTGTCTCATCATTTGCATAGACCAACAAGAGAAAGGGTAAGCAAGGAGCTTCCGCCTCAAGAACTCAACACGATATTAAGGAAGTTTTATAAGGAAGGAGCAGATGGCTAGAAAGAGCACCATTCCTGCCACCACCGCCATCCCTATTGAAAACACCATTCCTCCTTCCAGCACTACCATGACCAAAGCTCCTAATAGGAAGCAAAAATTTATGAGAATGACAACCCATAAGCAGTTACGGTTGCATGAAGGTTAACAAATGAATATGTTGTCACAACGATGCACAAGATAGCAAAATGAGAACAGAGGGATCGTGAGCTTAGGAACCATCATGTGCGATCATGAAGAAGGAAACCAAGATTTAGACCTGAAACAACAGTTCTCAGAGAGATCCAACAATTCCAAAAGAGCACGGAGCTCATGATTTTGACATTATAACTGACAAACACAATATACATGAGAGTCAGTCATATAATATGATACGCGAATCGTATAAAGTTTTAAGGTACACTTTCATTCCACAAACAAGGTAAACAGGAGGCTTATTATGGATATCGATACTTATGAGAATAGTGTAGACAACGAACACTACAATTACTATTCCACTATTCTTGTCAAATCTGTGCATAAGATTTCTTGTAATATAGACACATAAAATAACTGCTGGAAAAATGATCAAAAAGAGAATAACTATCAATGACTTTGCATTTGGCCCAAAGACAAGCCTTCCCCCAAACAAGAACCTCTGCACCAACAGTAATCGTATATCAAGCAAGCTATTCGGAACTTGCAAAACTCCAATATGCATGGTTAAACAAAGTTTCAACTTTATATGTTGACCCTAAGTTGTAAAGCATTCATTAGTTAACAAAAGCTATAGAAGATATTTTTCACTAATCTAACTAGCCATGCAACTCCATTCACATATTTTAGACTAATGGCCGATCTCGAATTTACTCCCTTATTCATCACTTAAATGCACTAAAAACCAAATGCAATAAGCCCATTAGACAGTCAAGACCCATCTAATCATATTATGAACATCAACTTTCCTTATAACTGACCTATTAGACAATGACAGACAAGAGCATTCAAGAAAACAACAAGTATTTTTTGACAGATGCACTTTATGATAACTTTTTTTACAGTAATTTTCAAGCTCTGAGTTCTTGGGCACATGATCAAATTTCTTCAGAATGTGATCAAACAATCATGTTTTGCATCATAATCTGTCAATTCTCAAGGCAAGGAATGCCATTTTCTGCTTCCGATCATTAATCCGACACGCAACAATGCTCTGCAGATCAATAATCTCGCGAAAAGGCATTCTAAAAATCTGAGAATGAAAACCCCTTTTTGAATTCCCCTGTTTTCGGCTAATTCTTGCCAATTTGTCATTTTTTCTTGTCTTTTCTGGCAATAGAGGAGATTTTTTGACCTAATTTAGTTGGTTCCAAGCCTTCAGGGCTATGATTAGTGGGCGAAATCCAACAGCAAATCCGATTCTTGGCATTCATAGTTTTTAGAGTTTTTTATTTCTTCGACGATATATCCCACATGCCCAATCCCAAAAAAAAGCCTAAGCTATAAATATGATAATCCAAACAAATTTCTAACGTGCTACCTCTACGTGGGATTCAGTCTGTTGCTGCCCACACGCTCGGGAGTACTACGTGGCGACAGGGGGTTGGAGGAAATGGAAGGTTAGGCTTTTGGGGGGGGGAGGGGGTGTGGGGGGAATAGATAGGAATTTTTTTGTTGTTGTTTCAAACATGGCATGACTTCCAAGAAATAGAATTTGATGGTCTAGACTAGGCCATCTTGAATTTTTTTTTTTTTCCAAATGGCATATTTTTTGATGCTTTACAAGATGGAAAAATCTTTTTTGCAAAAAGAGCATCTTGATTTTTTGGAAAAGAAAGGTTCAAATTATGTGAGGTGGCAAGGCTAAGGGGTGATGTGGCAAACAAATGATGATGTGGCAAATGAAGTGGCTAAGGATATTTTCCCTAGTCAAAATTATTTTATGAGGCGGAAATAAGGTGGATGACACGTGCGGAGTGATGTGGATGATATGTGATGATGAGGTGGAATATTTCTTGATGAGGTGGATGGTATGATGTCAAAATGGCTAGTGCAAATCTTTACATTTCGGTAATGCTTAGGCCACCTTTGCTTTTCCAAACTTTGATGTGAAATATATGCACCTTTCTCTTCTGGCTTTGTTTTTAGAGAGAGAATATGGTCTTTTGACCTTGAAGAGGCCAATTTATGGTTCTTCATTTGATGTCTCCTTGAGCTTTTTAATGTAAAATATCTTCAAGATCTAAGGTATATTTGGGCCATGCACACATATCAAGCAAGATGTTAGCTAGAAATATAATGTGTGCACATGGCTAATGCTGCCAGAATGTGGCAACACGAACATCTAACATAGAACTTAAAACGATTGCACCATAGAACTCAATATTATTTTCAAAAATAAACATCTACCATAGAACTTAACATCTACCATATAGCTTAACATTATTTCCAAGTTAACATTATAACTTAACAATAAAAATATTTTCTTCCTAAGTTATAATTTAGCAGTCCACGTGGTGGCTGCTAAGTGCATGTTCTAATATGGCATACAGTCGGACCATACGCCTGCCACATTAATCACAACGCTTTATCTCCCTGGTCGAGAAAGCCCCCCCGAAATAAATAACTGTCATTTTTTTTGGGACACTTTACTCTGTTCTTTGACTTCGTCCCTATTCTATGACTCACGCCTTCTTATATTCTTGGAAGGCCGATCGAGCTGATATTGCAAGCTTCTTCTTCGTATATGATGGTGGCATGGTCTACTGATTGCGATGCATCTCAATGCCGAAGTCCTCACTGCATCCTTCTCCTCGAAAGGCTGTTACAACTTGAGAAGAAAGTGAGTGCTCTTTAGTAAGTCTTTTGCGCTATAAAATTTCTATTTTTACTTCTGTAATTTGTATTCTTAGTTCCATATTATTTTTACACTATTTAGAGGATCTCACTAACCACTTACACCATTTCCATCCCGACAAATCTATATTCTTGTTTAGAGAACACACGCTCTATAAAAGCAACGACTTCTTCGTCCTGATCTCCAAGGTACATTTTTAAGGCCCTATTTTGATTTTTTTCCAGTATAAGATTACTATTTTTAGGTTCTTCCAGATTCAAGAACTCTATTCATATGAACCCTGAGTATTGTTTTTATTTATCCAAAGCCCTGAATAAGCTTAAGAAATTAAAAATACCGACTAGAAATCACCCACAAATAAACAAAAAGAGGAATTAGTTTCTATAATTGCATAGAAAAGACTCATTGTATGTTTCGGATTGTCTGTAAACATACTAGAAAAATTAGAAGCTAATCCAGCTAGAGAAATTGCAAAATCAAATCTAGCTAATTCCGATTACATCATGCCTTGCAAGTTTTGAGCCATGATTGTGTTTCCTGAGGAGGCTCAGTTTGGGATGACCCGACTCGCAAGTCGGGAATGCCTCAGCCGTGGTTTTGTAATTATATGTGAGTCCAAAATTATTCTCGAATCGTGAATGCAGAATTCCTCCACCGACATCTAGACTAGATCCCTCTCCCTCACCCTCCCTCAGTTTATTCTTGACTCGTGAGTCGAGATATCTTGCTATCCATACTGGATCCCTCTCCTCCATCCTCGTATACTCCCTTGGTTCATTCCCAACTCGTGAGTCGAGATATGCTGCCATCTAGACTGAATCCCTTCACTCCAGGATCGAAGCAGTGTAGGGGCTCAGTCTTGGTGGTCGCATATTTGAGTCATGAGTCGAGAATGATGACCTGAGACTAGATTCTCGATCCACACTAACCTCTATAGCAACCTATACTTGCTAATCGAGACTATCTATTCTCGGCTGGCTAGTTGAGGCTGCCTATTTTCGACGCGCGAGTCGAAGGTGACTCTATCCAGACTGAATTCCTCTCCCTCGAATCCTCGAAGGGGAGGGGCCTAGATTCAGTGGAGACATCGATTTGCGACTCAAGGTTGGATTCTCGACTCCGAGTCGAGATATGTTACAATCCGTATTAACCCCTCTAGCAACCCCTGCTTGCTAGTCGAGACTGCCTATTCTCGACTTGCGAGTCGAAGGTGCCTCTGCCCAAATTGGATCCGTCTCCCTTGAATCCTCGAAAAAGAGGGCCTTAGTCTGAGTGGAGGCATCCTAGATTTGTGATTCGAGGCTGTATTCTCAACTCACGAGTAGAGATATGCCTCGAGCCACACTAACCCTACTAGCAACCTATACCTTCTAGTCGAAATCGCCTATTCTCGACTCACAAGTCGAAGGTGCCTCTACCGAGACTGGATCCCTCTCCCTCGAATCCAGTCGAAGGCCCTAGTATGAGTCGAGGCATCTTTGATTTGAGACTCGAGGCTGCATTCTCTACCCTCTACCAAGAAATCTAATTATACACTTTATCGAAGAAATCTAACTCTCCCCTCTATCGTAGAAATCTAACTCTACGCTTTATTCAAGAAATTGAACTCTCCACTCTATGTTAAAAATGTAACTCCACCCTCTATCCAAGAAATATAAGCCGCTCTATCTAAGGAATGGAACTCTTCCCTCTATTAAATGTATGCTAAACAGTCATGAACCCTTTATTGCAGGCAGTTGTTTGATATTTGCTTTGATTGCTTGTTCCCTTTCTGAGCATCTCTCAAGGGTCTTTGCTTCTTCCATCGGCTTCATTAAAGGGGCTTCTCCATTGGATAACTTGTATCAAGGCGATTCTTGCAAATCCCTTCTCCACGGCGATGCAATGAATGACCTCGAGCTCATCTCCCACTGCTATATTCGCTCCATAGACATCGATCAAATCATCTACATAAACAAAAAACATCAGTTAGTTGTCATTGATTTATGCAAGCTCAGATGCTTATAACATCGTGGCGCCATCACGAGTGGTTGAGAGGAAATTGTCTAATGCTCCGACTGCTAGTGCCTAATGAACTTCCTTGCACCTGTCGATGTGAGATTCACAAATTGAATATGATATTTGAATTATTGTTTGGACAGGCTAGGGATGGTCATGCAATACCCTTACCCTGATATTTTGCTTTCAATGAGTGTATATCCTTAATTTCAAATTTAAGAACATGCCTGACCTATTTTTACATGCAGTTCCAACATCTCAAAAAGCTCCCGAAAGAGACGCAGTTCTGAAGGTAATTTCAACAGTAAGAAATAGCGCCGATGGCTAAACATGACGACTCCTTCCTCTAGCAAGCGGCCTATGGGATCGACAGAGATCCTCCATCGTTTAGCAACCCAAAGAAGCGAAAGACTGCACCTCTCAGTAACTTTTCAATTCTGAGTAATGGCTATGTTCTGTTCTAATATGCATTGTTTTATAGCATTTTCATTCGAGTCACTGGTTATTAGTGGTAGAACTCCCTTCTTTGTGCTCAAGGGATTGGAGACACAAATTTTGGAAACTCCTGCGGATTGCTGGTGGTATGTCGAAGTAACAACTTATGGAAAAGAAAAAGGATTATTTTATGGTATAAGGATAAAAAAGCTCGTGTGATAGGTATAAGAAGGTTGGGGTGGTCCTTTCTATGTCTGTTCTGGACCTGTATAGTTTTACTACACCAGAAAACTGTCTGTATTGAATTATTCCTCTACTTCAATGAGCAAGACCAAGGGGATAAGAGGCCTGTGCAAATCAATTGACATAACTTAGGCTGGAAATATTTGGAGGGAATGAAGGAAGCCGACACGCTTACATCGAGGGAGCTCGGGATGGAAATTTTTAGGATCAGAGGGAAGTTGTTCAACATGGGGATTTTCATATCTACAATACAATCTTTGACATGATCCCTTTAAGTTATATTAGTTATTGACTCAGAGTTTCAATCTATTATAATCTTTTGCAAGAGTGATTTCAATTATGTAGGCATTGAGTTGCTTTGTCGTTTAAGTCAAAGAACACGGTTCAAATCTCTCGTATAACATTGTTGACTTGGTTGATATCATATCTCGTTATCAGTCATTGGCTTCTATTAGACCACTTGTTCGTTGTGCATCACACCCGAGCTGTCATGAACCTACTCGAAAACAAGGAAAAATACATGGAAAATACACAAGAAATACGGAAAAAATACGCCAAGATCGGCAACAAATCTGATATATGAACAAGAATCAAGAATACAATGGCCTGAAGGCAAGCAGGAACACGAGACAGATGCCTAGAAGGCTCAAGACTGGCGTTGAACCGGAATGGTTCGACAAGAAGGAGGTGCCTCCTTATATATCTAGGCAACGGTCAGGATCGCGCCACTCCAATGGATGAGATCGCGCCAAGTGTTGCACATGCATTTAGGTTCTAGAATATTCTAGAACCTCCTGGAGATAGTCCCACATATGAGGAAGACGTGATAGAGTGTCTTCAACAAATATTGGTAGTGCACTTGGCAAGGGTGTATGACTCGCAGCTGGAAGGTTGCGAGTTCAAACCTTGTTTTGTGCAACTACCCTTTTGCATCCGTTTGACGACCAGTTTTTGTACATACGAGTATAATGTTCGTATGATACGAATATCTGTATGGTCGTCACACCATCCCCCTCCTACGACAGCGACGAGTTCTCGGAGCTGGGGCCGGAGTACTCAAACTTGGCTTGTTCGGGTAACGTTGGGGAAACTCCGCAATTTTGTTTGGCGCATTAGTCAGATTCTTGGCAGGCTCCCAGGTTCTATCACTTGGCGAGTAACCTTCCCAATCGACAAAGTAATACAATCGTCGACGAAGAGACTTATAGTCCAGAATCTCTCGAACCTCAAACTCCTCATGATCATCAATTTCTACTGGTGGTGGCGGCGGAGGAATGCGATTCGGGAAAATGTTAACTATGTAGGGCTCCAATAGAGAAACATGAAATACTGGGTGGAGCCGAACAGCTGGAGGGAGCTCGAGTTGGAATGCCACATTGCTGATTTGAGCCGTGATCCGATAAGGACCAAGGCGACGATAGTCAAGCTTGTTGCAGGGACGTGAGGTAGAAAGGTCCCTACGAAGAAGCCAGACAAGATCACCAACATGAAATTTAAGAGCTTCCTGGCGATGCAAATCAGCATAATGCCGATAACGTTCCTGTGCTCGTGAAGATGATGCTGAAGATCTGATTGAAGAGTCTGGAGTTTCTCAAGTCGAGACTCGGCACTAGGATTGACACAGTCAACGCCAGCGACGCTAAGGGACCAACAAGGATGCTGACCAAAGTTCAGAAAGAATGGAGTCTGGCCAGTGGAGGCATGTACTGTTATTATAGGCAAACTCATCTAATAGAAGATAATCGACCCAATCATCCTGCTGATAACTGATAAAGCACCTTAAATATTGCTCCAGAGTCTGATTAGTGCGCTCTACCTGCCCATTACTTTCTGAATGATGACCAGATGTCAGTGAGCGGTCGATATGCAATAGCTCCAAAAGCCGCTTCCAAAAACCTGCGACGAACTGCGGTCCACGATCGCTGACGATAGTATCGGGCAAGCCATGAAGTCTGACTACTGGTGTTGGTCCCTCACTGGTGATGGTGATGGTGCAGGGAATAAAATGAGCCATCTTAGAGAAACGATCAAAAACAACCATGATGGCATCATAACCCCGAGAGAGTGGCCCCGAGATAGTACGCCAATCAATCTGCGGGTTATGTAGCTCGAGCCAGGGCAAACCCAAGACTATTGGCGCATGAGGGCTAGCAATGAGATTGAAGGAAATACTACAAGAGACTCCTTCGAACAAAACCTGAAGAGGCACAGTACATTCTGTGACTGCACCGAGGAGATCTCCCGTCCATCAATCACTTCGACAGAACCAGGATGCTCAATCTTGCTTCTAGTGATGGCGTGCTTAGTGGCGAATGCACTATCCATAAAACAAGCATTTGCACCACAACCAAGTTGCGCAAACACTTGCAATCCTCCAACTTCTGATTTCAATGATATAGGGATGAAGAATGCCTTGCTGACCTTATCTGATGGAATAAACATATCAAGAAATGTGGAAGGAGTCTGAGAAAAGGAGGCCAGCCGACGAGAGACTCCTACTACTCGGACTGGCCCCTGAAGTTTTTCGACTGCCTTGGGTGCTTCATCGGGCATCCACGAGCAATATGGTCAGCTCCTCACACTAGAGGCAAAGGTTAGCCTCTCTCTGACGCTGCTTCTTGGCAGCAGATAAAGGTCCTCAAACTGTCCGATCAATCTGCATAGGCTCAGGTCCTGACCTGCTGGATTCTACTGATGAGACCGGAGAGGGCGTAGCTACAGGCGTTTGTGTGATTGGGAAGACCTGACTACGTTTCTCTTGCCTACATTCGAAGAGCCGATTATCACATCGAATTGCAAATCTAATGGCTTCTTCCAGAGTCTGAGGATCTTCCATAGACAACAATATATCCTTGACATCCTCACGTAACCCCCTTCGGAAACAATCTCGAAGTGCAACATCATCCCAGGCAGTATCTACCGCAATTTGACAAAATTCTGATGCATATACTAAAGCTGGGCGAGAGCCTTGCCTTAGATTGCAAAGTTTTGTGACTGTTGTGCGTTGACGATCAGTGTCTCCAAAGCATGTCTCGAGCTCTGCAGTGAACACAGCAAAATCTTGCAACTTTGAGGCTCCTTTCTCCAATAAAGGAGCAAACCAACTTAGAGCTAGCCCTATGAGGAGAGAACCAATCAGCCCAACTTGTTCCTGGGCCGTGGGATATCTATGAGGGTGGAGCTGGATCACAAGCCTGATCTGATTCAAAAAACCACGGAGCTTGGACCGAGTGCCGTCAAACTTCTCTGACAGGCTGATCTTAGGCTCTGATAGCCTCAATCCAGAACTAGAAGCAGATTCATGTGAAGCAACACGTTCCTTAAGCTCTTTATTCTCCAACTGCAACTGCTGGCATACTTGAACAAGCTGCTGGACCTGCTGTAATAACGTCGAAACCTCCTCCATATATATAAAATCACCAAATACGAGCAAAAAAATGCTTAGGATTAGAGCAGGCAAGAATCGGTAAGGGATTCCGGTTCAAACTGTCATGAACCTACTCGAAAACAAAGAAAAATACGTGGAAAATATGCAAGAAATATGGAAGAAATACGCCAAGATCGGCAAAGAATCTGATAAATGAACAAGAATCAAGAATACAATGGCTCGAAGGCAAGCAGGAACACGAGACAAATGCCTAGAAGGCTCAAGACTGGCGTTGAACCGGAATGGTTCGACAAGAAGGAGGTGCCTTCTTATATATCTAGGCCAACGGTCAAGATCGCGCCACTCCAATGGATGAGATCGCGCCAAGTGTCGCGCATACATTTAGGTTCTAGAATATTCTAGAACCTCTTGGAGATAGTCCCACATATGAGGAAGACGTGATACAATGTCTTCAATAAATACTGGTAGTGCATTTGACAAGGGTGTATGACTCGCAACTGGAAGGTTGCAAGTTCAAACCTTGTCTTGTGCAATGATGTGACAACCATCTTTTGTACATACGAGTATAATGTTCGTATGATACGTCGTCACACGAGCTAGTATTTTTGTTCGAGTACCCTAACAATTCTTTCCTTTCCAAGATTGAATGCCATCATCAATTATGAGGAATTTAGTTAAAGTTGTTCACCTTAATTCATTTAAAAATGGTCTCAAGTCAATTGAAGGGTTTTCATCTCAAATCGTTTAGAGATAACATCAAGTGACTCTGATGTCTTTCATCTCAATTTGTTTAGAGATGTTTTGAGTCTTAGAATTAAGCCCAACCATCTTTAGATATTCCACGCCGGAATTCCTTTGGTTGTCATGGCCAGATGTATTGGTAAGATTCGATTCGTCTAATTCCATCATCCAGGCATTGATCTAGAGCGTCCTTTTTTTACTCTATCTTCGTATGTACATCACAATATGTTTGGATCACTTGCCACCATAGCCTGAGGTGGATTGGCATCGCAAGCATCTTATGCTATAGCTTGTGGTCAAAACCACGATAACGCGATTCGTCAATGCTAGATGGTGAATAACTTTGTTTTGAAGCAAAGTCTGCAGCAATTCTTCAGTGCCAATATAAGTGACAATGACAGGCATTGTTTGAAGAATCAATCATTGCTTGCTGCATATGTGGCCAGACAAAATATTGAAGGGAGTGATGTCGGTTGTAAATTGCCTATAACTATAAGGTATGTCTCCTATTTTGTACATGTCGAATTTGTTTTTTTTCATCTGATTGGAGTGCAATTCCTTGTGAGATGCTCCTTTTATGATTAGAGTGTGACTTGCCCTTCATACTGACTGCCAAAGCTTTACACAATACAATATAACATGAACTGAAAATGCAAAGGTTTTCATTAGATGTAGATATCCTTGACCTGTATAATGCGATCCTGCTAGGACTGAGTCATGAGGAGTAGTGGCAAACATGGCTGAAAATTATGTATAAATAGGTTCTAGTTAGAGGGGTTTTTTCAAAAGTGAAGTAGGTAAGAACATTTTTCATTGACAAAGCCTTTTCTCTGAAATTTCGTTAGCTGTAGCAAATAGGTTACATTTTAAAAGGTATGTATCTACCTGCTTTCCTTTTGATGCTCTATTCCTCTATGTGCAGTTCCTTCCCTATGTAGTTTCGTAAATTCTCAATATACATATTATCTATTTGCATACTCAATTCAAGCTTTGGATCTGTCTTAACCATGCACATTTCCTTTTGTAAAGTTGATAAGACAATTCTTTTAACTGTACTTTGACTGCATGGCCTCCTATTATCATATCATAAAGGATGAAGATAAAGTTACCCGATTTTGGTCATTTCGCGGCAAAGATATCCCTTCCGGCGGAATCACCACAAAAAATTATGTCACGCGGAATCACTCGCCCAAATTGTGCAGTAGCGCAATAACTACGCATTTTGAGGGCAATTTTTTGCTTTTTTTAAGCTGGATGAATTCTGAGGCGCTCGATCTGATTTTGGTTTGCATGGATGATTTCCTCTAATCCGTCTTATTCCGACCCACATGGAAGTGATTCGAATCGATTTGGAGCTCGATCGACCGAGGTATTCAAGTCAAAGATATGAGCAAAAAAATGGTTAAGGGGCAGACACAGTCAGCATGACTGCGCAGTTATTGCGCAACTGCCGTGGAATCACCAAAACTGGGGCAACTTTATCTTCACCCTATCATCAATATTTGGTAATATGCAATAGTTAAATTGATGGCTTACATAACGTTACAAACATTGTGCTCCTCTGTCACAATTTGTGGGTTGTAGGAACTGTCATAGGCATATGAAAGAAGGTTTCATAGTGGAAACTCATGGTAAGTTTGCTTTGTTTTCCTATTATTAAATGTGATGAGAACTTATCTTCCTGTGCAGTTCTTGGGTACTTTACTGGTGGCTATTTAGATTTTTCACGGTTTTGTGTTTGGTTATCTCGGCTTTTGAGACGCCTTCAACTTCCTCCTTTTCAGTCCATCAAGTTGTTGGCAAAAAACTTTGTTCATATTATGTTTGAAAATAGTGATGTAGTGGATTGGTGGGGAATATATAATGTACCAATATTACTCGCCTGGCTTTACACCAGATATGGTTCGTGCATTAAAGATGCCTTGCTGGTTCTCGTTACCTAATCTTCCTCCCAATCTAATGGCTCATCAATTTCTAGTTGCAATTGCAACGGGACTTGGGGTCCAAGGATTTGTGTTTCTATGCCAATGGACTCGCCTTTACCAGATCGTATAGTTGTGAAGAGTGGGCCTTCGTATAAGAAGTTGGATCTTAAGCTTCTGAATGGTCCAGAATTAGCCCGTTTATTTCCTGACAAGGAGGCTTTTGTTAGCTTTCGTCGAGGTAATCGTGCATCTCAGGCATCTGTTCAACATTCTTCTCAGGTTCAAGCTCCCGTTGTTATTTCTTCATCTACTCATGATCAACCTTTGCTGGTTGCTTTGCATTCCTCGGCTATGGAAGATGCTCTACATACAGTTCCGATGGTGTCTTCCTTAGCACCATTAGCTGCAGCTATCGTTCCTACTATCTCCACGTTGTTGCTTCTGCTTCTTATGCGTCTGAGATTGTTATAGCCAATGGTCCTAATCTTCAATGCGCCAAAGAGTCATGGCAACAGGTCAATTGGAAGAAGGTAGCGAGAAAGAAGTATGTTATATCATCTCATGAGCCTATCCGACCTCGTACTATTCAGTAGCATGATAAGTTGATGTCTGTTGATGATCATCTTGATGTCGCTGATCATGTGACGTCCCCTACTCGCATACGGTGCTCTCACCGTATACAAATAGGAGTTCTCCCCCCATACCAGTTCCACACTGATACAGGGCCCTCCACATGTCACTGCACCCGTAACGAGTCCCAGTGGGGAAGAGTGAAGGTGTCATTCTACCCTGTCTCCCTCAGGGCCTACCTAGCTGCGGAAGCGCAAACATACATGTCAGTATACAACATAATTCTCCATCCACCCCGAAGGTGGTGCATCAACATCTGCATAAACAATGATCAGCATCATACATATGGAAACTCTACCCAAGGCTCAGACTCGAAGGGAGGGATCAAGCGTTTGGGTCTCCGTTCATTTCATTGCGCATGTAATTCATGGCAATGGATTTGGTTGGCATAAGAACATGGCATAGGGTTGTCCACTCCATCCGCCCCTCCCCGTGCACACTTTGCGAGTAGGCTGAAAAGTGTCGGGACTGATCAGAGCCCTCACGGATGCATAGCCGAAGGGGCTATTCCCCGGGTCTCATCCTCCCGGTTCGATGGGGCGTGAAGGGATCACTCCCTCCAGAGATCTGCATGCTGACTCAAGGTGACTAGAGGGCCACTGCCCGTATTCGATTGAACCCACTGGAAAGTGTACACCACTTCACGGGTGTCGAGTCCATGCCTTACCCGCACTCAGTGGTAAGCCATTAGACCTAGTCACAATGATCCCTGGTAGGCTTTACACACCAGAGGGATCGTTCAAGAGTCAGGACATGAACCTTCTTCTTAGCCAGTCTGGCCCCTTCACCCACAACCAGGTGTGGTTCTTGCACACAGGCCGAATTTACAGTGTGCTAGAGAGGCTACTCTAGGAGCATCAACTACAAAGCCTTAGGGCCTCTACCCCCCTTCCCAATACAAGGAGTTCACAGAGATACATCATCCCTATATATCACAGAAGAACTAAAGAACTAGATCTAATCTATATCATAGAGTTAGGTTCTTTAGTTAGTGTCTAAGATCTAAAGATCTAGATAGCTGCTATGGGCAATTTAATAGTCTAAGCTTACTGGTTCTATGACTAGAAGACGGTTTAAGCTATTAAATTGACCAAATACCTGATCCTTGGGTGGCTCCTCCTGACCTTAGTTCAACCATTCCACTGAGCTGATCGAATTCAGGAAAACTGATGGTGCGATTCGCTTGGGCAGCGTCTGGGAGGCGGTTTTGGCTCCTGGGGCAGCCAAAACAGAGCTCTAAAACCCTATGGACGAAAACTAGCAAGTTAGGGTTTTCCTACCCTAAATAGACATGGGTTTAGGGCTAGGGTTTCCAATTATCCCTTTTTGGCATGTGGGATAATTGGAAAGGGCCCACTTGCCATTAATGGCTAGGTGGCAAAATGTGTCTACATGGAAAAGTGTGCCCACATTAATGTGCATAAGTGCACATTAATAACATGTGAACATACCTAGCAAGTTGCCCCTAGGGCTACTTACCTGGCTATCCGTCGGCGTACACGTCGGTCGGAGTGGCGTGTACGCGTGACGAGGCAGTACAGTGTACGTTCTGGGACCGTATACTGTGCTGGAACGTCACATTCTCCCCACCTTGAAATGATGCTGTCCGCAGCATCGTGGGTCTCCCCACCTTGGGATCTTCCTAATCTGCAATCTGCAATCAACGTGATGCACGCAATATAATAGTTATACATTTACCAGGATTACCCTAAGGTAATATTTTTAAAACATTATCACGTCATCATACTATGGAATACTTATCAATTCATAACATCATTAAACAAGGTATTCGCTATCTCAGTTATTATGACATTAAGTTATACAAAATTTCAACATTTCATATCTATAATTATTGTTCGAGGTACTCTTCGTTCCTTGCAACACATTCCAACAAAATTTGTGTTGCGAGTCTTCGTAGCTCGACCTCCTTGCCCTCCGGAGCACTCTATTGGCCTGCAGGTCGATACTACGTTAGTACCATTTTAATTATTTAATAAATCTTGGTTATATGGTGACCACCCCACCTATCTACATGGATGCATGGCTAATCTCCCGGCGTAGGAAGAGGGTGAATCTTCCATTATGGCCGTGGAGACAGCGCCTATATGCCTATATGCCGCTCATGCCTACACCCTAGTTGCCCAGCGTGGAGGATAGGTCCTTCCCGTATATGGGGCGTGAAGGCCTGATTCCTCCTATCAAAGCATATATGGGGCTAGAGGTGCTTTTCCTATCAGTGCATTCCTTAATGACCTCCTTTCTCTCGAGGTCGTCTTCTTCCGTGGGACAGAAGTAGACTTTCTAATCTACCTTCCACTCGCCCAAGCGAAAATGCGGTCATGCCTACATTGGCATTACACCACGCCCTAGAGATCACCGTAGTGGTCCCATCATCGGTAACAACACATGCGACCGATACCAAGCATAGGTGGCATGCGTAGATTAATCCTAACTACAGAAGAATTAACCTACACAAATCGACATGCCTGAGCCGATTTCTTCGGAGATGACCTTGCCGTCCCATTGCTCCATAAACTGTGGGTACCGTTTTTCTAAATCCCTCTTAAGTACCCATGTCGCGTCTTCCACTGGCAAGTGTTTCCACTTGACCAAATACTGGAGGAATTCTGATCTCCTTGTTTTCTTGAAAGCTTTATCAAGAATCAGTTCTGGAACTATTTCCAGCTGCTCCTCTGTCATTTCCAACAACGTTGGAGTGTCCAAGACTTCGTCTGGGTTTGGAGTGTGCTTCTTCAACAAACTCACATGGAAGACCTTATGAATCTTTAGGTGTGCTGGCAATTCTAACTTGTAGGATTGATTACCTACTCTCTTAATTATTTTGAAAGGTCCAGCCCACCTTGGAGCAAGCTTCTTGCAATTCCCGATCCTGAGCTTCGCCTGCTTCACCTTGATCTTGAGCCATACATCATCTCCAACTTTGAACTCTCTGACTGTTCGACGCTTGTCGGCGATGCTCTTTTGTCGACTTCTTTTGCCGCCAGCAGATACCCTCGAACCTCTTCCACAAGCCGCCGCATATCGCCAACATTTGTTCTTGAAACTTCCACTTTAGACACCTGGTTGTGCCAAGTGTCCGAGTTAGGCAATCGATAGCGTAGTTGATCATAAACGGCGACATTTGGGACGATTCCTCGCTTGGTGCTATTGTATGCAAACTCCACCAAGTGAATAAATTCTTCCCACATACCTTGCTTATTCCGCACATAGTTTCAGTAGCATGTCCTCTAAGATCCTGTTGGTCCGCCTCCGCTTGGCCATCCGTCGAGGATGATACGCCGTGCTCATGGATAGCTTCGTCTGAATCGCCGCAAAAGAGGTCTTGCCAAAATGCACTCATGAACTTCGGGTCCCTGTCGGATATAATCTCCTTTGGCATGCCATGAAGCCTGAAGATCTCTTTGGTGAAGAGCTTTGTTGTATCCATAGCCGTATCTGTGGTCTTGCAAGGCACAAAGTGTGCCATTTTCGACAACTTGTCGACCACTACCATCAAGGCATCCTTCCCTCTTACCGTCCTTGGGAGCCCTGTGATGAAATCCATGCTGATCACCTCCCACTTAGCGTTTGGCACCGCTAATGGCTCTAATGCCCCCGAATTGAAGCTTTCCGCCGCCTCGTCTGGCGGCATAGCCGACATTCCCTGATGTAGCGAAGCTACTTGCTTCTTCATTCCTGGCCAATAATAGTTGCCGCAAGACTTTGAAATATGTTTTCATGAATCCCATGGCCGCTATTGGGTCAAGCAGCGTGTCATGGAGGATCAACTTCCTTACACCGATGATTCGCACGCACAACTTGTTCTTATGGTATAACAGGTTGCCTTCCTTCTTATAATGCTTGAAAGCCTCCCGCTCTTTATCTGTTCTAGCTTCCCTAGAGAGGCTTGCCCATACTTCGCTGAAATCCACATCCGTTGGCAAGGTCTCTTCAATCTTCTTACCAAAGTCGCTGGAGAGCGTCGAAATTGCGTTGCAATGCACTCTAGTTGTCAGGGGGTGCCTTGAAAGCGCATCCGCTACCACATTGAGTTTCCCCGGCTTGTAGACTATCTCAAAGTCATATTCCTCGAGGAACTCCATCCACCTCCGTGCCTCAGTTGAGGTGTGGTTGCGTGAACACATCTTTTGGAGGCTCGATGGTGGGTATCAATTGGAACTTCCTTCCCAAGAGATAGTGCCTCCATATTCTTAA
This sequence comes from Isoetes taiwanensis, assembly GCA_021234155.1. Classification (NCBI taxonomy): domain Eukaryota; kingdom Viridiplantae; phylum Streptophyta; class Lycopodiopsida; order Isoetales; family Isoetaceae; genus Isoetes; species Isoetes taiwanensis. Next base: position 7,044,050 of record JAJEKV010000064.1, on the reverse strand, counting down.
TGCCCCGACAACCGCAAAGCAATTCCTGATCATGGGTTGGGTAGCGCGTCTCGGCGTCGTTCATCTTCACGAGTCATACGCTACCACCGCGCTCTTCTTGCATAAGCACCGCGCTGTAGCTATCTTACTCGCATCTGTTGCTACAAGCTTGTCTTTTTCGGGTCCGCGAGGTCAAGACAGTGTTCGTCGGGGCTTCTTTCAACAATTCAAACCCCTTTTGGGCTTTCTTGTGCCAATGCTCTCGCCCAATCTTTCACCTTCTCGCCCTCGTCATATCCGTTAATTGGTGCAGCTATCTTAGCAAAGTTCTTCCACGAACTTCTGTAGTACCACCGCTGGCAGAAAAACTTCGACCTCATGCACATTCTTGGTCTTGCCCTTTGAATGACGGCTTCAATCTTGGCGGGGATCCGTTGAGATTCCTTCTGGCGAGATCACGCGGACCCGTGTATTCCACCTTCTCTCATTGCGGTGGCACTTCGACAATTTGGCGCATAACCGGTGCCTCTTCAACTTCTCTAGCACTCTCCTTAAGTGTTGTATGCGTGCTCTTCAAGGGATCTGCTATACACCAAAATGTCGTCAAAGAATACAATCACAAAGGTGTCTAAAAACTCCTCAAAGATGTCGTTCATGAGTCTCATGAACATCGCGGGGCATTCGATAAGCCCGAAAGGCATTACCGTGAACTCATAGTGCCCATACCAAGCGTTACGAAGGCGGTCTTATGGATATCTTCCTCCTTTATCCGGATCTGATGATAACCCGACCTTAAGTCGATTTTGGAGAAGATCCTTGCTCCTTGAAGCTGATCCATCAAGTCGCCCCGATCTTGGGAGCGCATACTTGTTCTTAATGGTGTGCTTATTCAACCGCCTATAGTCTATGCATCCTCAAGGATCCATCCTTCTTCTTGACAAAAAAGAATGGGTGCTCCAAACGGCGAGACGCTAGGCCTAATGAAGCCTAGGTCGAGTAGCTCCCCGCAATTGCTTCTTTAGTCTCAGGCAACTCCCCGTCGTCATTACGTATGGAGCCTTGCTTGTCGGCTTTGTTCCCGGTTCGAAAGTGCTATCTCGCTTTCGACTCCCCTATAAGGAGGAAGCCGCTTGATCTCATCTCGAAAGAGATCATGGAACTCGCGGATCGCCTTTTAGCTATTTGCTTCGGCAACTTGCTGAGCACCTTGTCTCCCTTGCTTCCTTCTGATTCCGGCTCACTAGCCTCAAGCTTGAAGATGTATGCCACCCGCTCACTCTTGATGCACTTGAACAGCTGTTTAGAAGACATACACTGCATGACGGGAACAACTTCTTTACCTGTGATCTCAATGATCTTGCCGTCGGGCGTTGGGAAGGTCACCTTCCGCTTTCCACAATCGATAATGGCCCTTGCTGGTCCAAGGTACTCCATACCTATGATCAAGTCGTACTTGCCAATACCCATTACTTCTGCCCCCATCTGGATTTTAATCCCTGGCAAGTCGATGTCGAAGTTGATTCTCTTACCTGCCGTCTGCCTTACTGCTCCACTTGCTAAGACAACGGGCCTTGGCTTTGACTTTAGTGGTTTCAACTTCAACATTTGAACCATCCTGGGGGATGCAAAGTTATGGCTACTTCCCGAATCTATCAGGACTATAAATGACTTGGCCTTGGCCTTTCCCACTGTGGAAATTACCTTATACTGGCTCTCTGCTTGCTCTGTATCTATTGCGGCAAAGATATGACACTCACCCTGAATGTAGTCGCGGCCCTCCTCGCCGTCGTCGTCAGTCAGAGTGTCCCAATCTCCCAACTCTGCTAGCGCTGCACTCATAACGTATGGGCAGTTCGCTGTCCTATGGCCTGGCTGGAAGCACCTGAAGCAAAGCTGCTTTTCTATGCACTCCTGTCTCTTTTCCTTGGGCATGGCCTGCAAAAAGGATCGCACTGCCTTGGAGTAGTTTGACCCCTCCTGCTTGTCCTTGAAGGACACCTGCTTCTTCTCCTGCTGTTTCCCCTGGTTGCCACTATATGGGGCTCTAGCTGGACCTGGACTGGCTGCCCTAGGACTATAGCTTCCTGTCGCCTTGCCTTTATCCTGGAAATACTGTTGCCTCTGCCCGCTATTCTGAGGTCCTGTTCCTTGCAAGCTTATTGCCTTGGACTCCGCTTCTGATACTGTTCTAGGGTTTATTGCCCTTACAAGCTTGCGGATCTCCTGATTTAGGCCTTCGACGTAGCTTTCTACTGCATGCTTCTCGCCTAACTTTGGCACATACAGCCTCAGCCTCATGAATTCCTCAGTATATTTCTGGACTGACTTGTTGCCTTGCTGCAACCTGTAAAACTGCTGCATCATGTTGGACTTGTGCTCCCTCGGGACGTAATGGCGCTTGAAGGCTTTAGCAAATTTTCTGAACTTACAAGCATCCCTGCTTAAGCCATGTGCCTTTGCATAACCCTTCCACCAAATCCGTGCGGCTCCTTTCAAGTTGGCTGTTGCCACTCTACCTTTGTCCTTATCCTTCATGCCATACGCATTGCCGTACTCACTCATTTCGTCCAGCCATGCCTCTGCTTCCAATCGACTGTTCTCCCCGAAACTGCTTCGATTCAGGGCCTTCCATACATTGCCGGTCGCGAAATCTACCTTCTTCTGGTAGTCAGAGGCTCTGGTGTCCCTTTGTCGTCCATATATGGCGTCCCTCTGCCTTGCATCTGCCGGGTTTCTCTGCCTTGCATCTGTCCGGTCCTGGGCCTGCTCTTCCTCTTCCTCGGAATCGGTCGAATCAAACTTGAGTGGGAGGATTCCGGCCGGGGACCTCCTTCTCTTGCTTCTCTTCTTGTCTCTTCATGTTTTTCGAACTGATGCTTGAGGTAACTGGCGTTGCTACTCCCGACCCGCTCCTACTTGCGGACAACAAGGCCTTTATCTGTTCGAGGTTAGTCCTCATCCGGAGATATTTCCTCTTACGGGGTGATGGCTCCAAATTCCTCGAGCAGATTCCTTTGCGGGCGTGGCACAGGGGACTCTGTTCTTCCATATGTTCCCCGCGTTGTCGTTCCCCCACGAGCTTAGGCCTCTAGCTGCATACACAAGTAGTTCATGGCTATATGGTTAGTTTTACATGTTCCCTTGCATTGTTTATGTTTGTTGGTATAGTTGGGGACACAAGATTCATCAACAAAACATTTATAGTCTTGAAAAAATTATATTCATATTTTATAGTATGCTACTACAAAATTAAAACTTCTGGGATCAAGATTGCTAACTATTCTTGATCTTTGCCGGTAGGATGGATTATCCTCTAGGAACTTTTTCACTTGGGTCGTTTCCCCTTTGAATGACCCAAGTTCCTAAGAACGTTGGTGAAGATCCGGCCAAGAAGGCTCTCGCCAAGTCTTCTACTCTGCGATCGGAGGTATAAAAGGCTGCGGTCACCGCCAGATCTTCCCCTGCCGCTTTACGGTATGGCGAAGTCGAAAACATCGAAAAGCTACGCTCTCTTCACCGGATGGCATACTCGGTGTTGAGGGGCAACCGCGCATGCCGCCAAATCTCGATAAGCGCAATTAGCATCGATACTCCTTCCTCGCCTCTGGGGGTGAATTTGCGGTGAATTACCGCTATTCTTCCATCCATCAGCAGGGGAAGGTAATACCATAACGACACATGGATTGCGGGGACAGGCCCGGCCACTCGGTATCCAGCTCGTGTCTGCCTCGCCAAAGTCATCTACTTCCACCGTGATGAGCTCCCCGTAGTCTCGGCCGTTCTTTGAAGCTCTCACGAGGTCGAACTTCGCCCCTTCTCTCGGGGGAGGCGTTCTTGACGGAAAACTTGCCGTTAGGATGTTCGATTAGCGTGGCGGATCCCCATCCCTGTTCACGTAGGGCAAGGAACTCTTCCTCCGTCGATTGGTTGATTTGCGGCTTGTGCGCCTCCATAACTTTGCGTCTTTGCTTTGTAGGCACGGATGTCGGTGGTCGACTCTCCCGTGTAAGTGTCGGCTTCCCTTACTTGGAGGGGGAAGTCAGATGCTCCTCGGACGATGAAGTCGTCCAGGTCCGTTCTTCGGAGTTGGTGCAGCAACTCTCAGTGCAGTACTCCCTTTCCACACACTCAGGGAGGTTTTGGATGTAAAACTTAGAAGCGAGAAACTCCTCGCCTTGACAATAATGGGGGCTAGGCTTGTAATGCCTAGCCCAAGGGGTGGCGCGACTCTAAGGGTTTGCCGGCTTCTCTCGAAGTCCTGCCACTCCTGTTCTGCTTGTCGCCGCTCCTCTGCTGGGTCGAGCTCGACGTAGTCCTCCTCCTCCTCTGATTCTTGCTCGTCTGAGTCCTCCTATTCTTTCCCTTCCTGCTCCTGTTCATACTGCGTAAGGAGCCGTTGTTCTGCTGCTATGGCTAATGGGTCTATGTCCAAGGGGGGAATGGAGGTTTCCCCCACGGTGTTCTCGGCACGGTGGGTGAGAAAGATTGCCAGGGCAGTGTTGAAAGAGAAGTACTTGGTCCTATTGACAGTTAGGACCATTGGCTCAGGTGTGCGCTGCGCTTTGTTTGTCAGGTATTTGGCGATGTTCGGAACATCGCCTAATGCTGCTTGCAGGGATTGTCTAGGAACGAAGTAGCCTATGCAAGGGGGGAGTTGCACTAGCGCTGGTTCTACCCTAGCTTGGAACTCAGACAAGACTCTACTGTAAGCTGGGGTTGCGTGCAAGGTTGCTTGGACATCTACCTCCTTCCTGAAGATATGGAAGATTTGGTCGACGTCGGCCTCGGCAGCATGAGCGCTGGCGCTGTACCATCTGCGAAAATCAGAGGTTGCCATTGGTTACTGGCAGAAGAGGGTAACAAACGGTTGCAAGAGCGCCTTGGGGAGTTGAGAAATCGGCTAGAAGGGCAGGAGCAGATTTGTAGGGTGCTATCTGAGAAATGAGGGGTCTATTTATAGAAAAGGGAGAAACCCTAATTTTTGGAAGACTTGGAAAATTCCTGGGGTTGGGTAATTCTAGTCTATCTGAGGTCAAAAATGGAAATTTGAAGACTAGATGAGATGTTTGAGCAAGGCTAGATTACTTAAAAGATGCTATACAATAACTTGAAGATGATTTGGACAAGTCCTGGTGAGGAGATGGTAGGAGGTCTCACAGCTTGCGCCTCGTTCAAAAACTAATGTTTAGTTCTTCGACCAGGCGCGAGCTGTGAGACATCAGTCTCATTTCGATCAAAAGGTGTCCAATTTGGATAAACTAAGGGTGTAAAGGTGATGGGCTCATCAAATCAGACGGAATTGACCCCTTATTTGGTCGATTTGGAGCTGTTTTGGTCAAGTTTGGGCGAGGTCTCACAGCTTGCGCCTCGCTTCAAAACTAAAATTTAGTTTTGCGACCAGGCGCGAGCTGTGAGACATCACGTTTTTCGGTCTGCAAATGTCCTATTTTACTGCAATAAAAGCTAAAACCTACTAACTTGCCCTAATTAATGCAATTAAGGTACACAAAATTGCTCTATATTACAAAATTTTCAATTATTTACAAAAAAAAAGTTCTAAGGGCGTTCTCCCTTTATACGGCTCGCAAGACTCATGTCTTGTCGCATTAGGGTTATCCGCTTGGCGTGAACAGTGCAAGCTGTTGAATCTTCAAAGTGTTGCACTATCCTTGCCTCAGCCGCCTCTTGCATTGCCAGCAGCGCCTCATCCGTGACTCAAGTCCCATCACAGGGCTCTGCATCACTTCTCGAACTAACCGAGCAAAGGGGGCACGGGGAATTAGAAGACCGTAGCTGCGCTGGAAGTGCCTGTCAATCTTCTTCTTGGGTGGCGGCTTGGGGGCCTTGGGCTTTGGTGGTGGCGGCTTTAAAGTTTGCTGCTTCGTTGGTCGCCCTCCCTCGATGAACCTGACCCTGTTTTCTTCATAATACTTGCTGTATGCCTCCCACTTCTTCATATACGCCTCGTGCTCCCTCATCTTCCTTTCGTATATCTTGACCCGGTCTGTGACATAAGCTTCACGGGCAGGTCGTGGTTGTTTCTTCCTATCCCATGCCGGTACTTTCGGGGGCTTACGCACTTGATCTTCTTTGGGGTTGCTTTCGGTCTTTGGCTGGTCAGGTACTACCTGTTCGTCACCTGGGGGTTTAGAAGAGCTTCCACCTCCACCATTGGGGTTGAAGTCCCCGTCAGAAGAGTCGTCGGAGGAGTTCGGAGGTTCGTCGGCTTGCCGCTCCTTGATGACGATCTTGGGGTTAGGCCTCTTCCTCGTGGGCGGTCCTTGACTTCCTTGTGCTATCCACGAACTTCCCCTTAGCCTTCTTTTTCTCTTCTCTTGCTTTACGTTTCCTCTTCCTCCCTTTTCCTCTTTTTGTCTTCCTTCCTCTTCTCCGTTCATATTTCCTAATGAACCTTCTAAGGTCTGCTTCCTCTGGCTCTCGGACACATCACCGCTCTTCTGCTTTCGAGGATCTCAGGTGGCGCCCAGAATGGTCTTACGCTCTTTCACGTTCCCGATCTCCCGCTCTATTTCCTCATATACCTCCCTTGTCTCCTCGTCCATGGAGGTTAGTGATGTTGCCTCGTCTGTTCCACTGGCGGTTGAAGGCGTCGATCGGATCGGGCGTGTCCTGCTCTTCGTCCGGCGAGCGACCCCCCCTTCGCGAGCCTCTCGCGAAGCATCTGTCGAATGATCTCGACCTCCATTAAGCGGTGGTGGTTTCGCTTTGGCGGCGCTTCTGGCGATGCTGTTTGGTTCGGGCCATGCTTTACGGATCGTCAATCGGGTAAAAGCGCCCAAAGATCGCCTAAGTGGGGAAGAGCGGATTTCTAGGGCTGGGACGAGAAAATGAGGGGGGGGGGGTTTTACATCTATTTATAGCTTGGGAGATTTTTTTGGTCAAAGTTCAAGTTGCTCTATTTAACATGCTAAGGCACCTACTTAGTTAAAATCTACACTTATTTCAGACTTTTTCTAGCTATTGGTCTCACAGGTCGCGCCTCGCTCAAAAACTAATGTTTAGTTTTTAGACCAGGCGCGAGCTGTGAGATCTCATACATTTCTAGGTTATTTAGGTAATTAAAACATGCTATTCTAATTAATTCCTACCTTAGAACTAGCCTTACCATATTACTTTTCTCAAATGCATCATATTTTGGTGATCTTGGCTCGATGTCTCACAGCTTGCGCCTCGCTCCAAAACTAAAATTTAGTTCTCATGACGGTAGCGGAAATGTGAGACCACCTCACTTGGAAAATTTTGGGCTTATTCTTTTTAATCTTATCAAATTCCAATTCGCTTAATTGTTACTAGCTTAGCATAACTACAAAAATGAGAAAAAATTTTCCCACTTTTCGAGGCTTGAGGATCCTATCAAGTTAGTACTACTGGGAGCATGGCCAGTGCTTTGCTCTTGGTCTCCAAGAACATTGCTCTGATACCACTGTGACGTCCCCTACTCGCATACGGTGCTCTCACCGTATACAAACAGGAGTTCTCCCCATACCGCCTCCACACCGATCTGAGGGCCCTCCACATGTCACCGCGCTGCAACGAGTCCCATTGGGGAAGAGTGAAGGTGTCATTCTACCCTGTCTCCCTCAGGGCCTACCTAGCTGCGGAAGCGCAAACATACATGTCAGTATACAACATAATCCTCCATCCACCCCGAAGGTGGTGCATCAACATCTGCATAAACAATGATCAGCATCATGCATATGAAAACTCTACCCAAGGCTCGGGACTTCGAGGGAGGACCATGCGGCTTGGGTCTCCAGAGTTCATTGCAGACAGAATTCATGGCAATGGATTTGGTTGGCATAAGAACATGGCATAGGGTTGTCCACTCCATCCGCCCCTCCTGTGCACACTTTGCAGAGTAGGCTGAAAAGTGTCGGGACTGATCAGAGTAGCCACCGGATGCATAGCCAAGGGGCTATTCCCCGGTCTCATCCTCCCAGCCTCGATGGGGCAGGAAGGGATCACTCCCTTCGAGAGATCTGCATGCTGACTCAAGGTGACTAGAGGGCCACCGCCTGTGACCGAACCCAATCGAAAGTGTACACCACTTCACGGGTGTCAAGTCCATGCCTTACCCGCACTCAGTGGTAAGCCATTAGACCTAGTCACAATGATCCCCGGTAGGCTTTACACACCGAGGGATCGCTCAAGAGTCGTGGACATGAACCTCCTTCTTAGCCAGTCTGGCCCCTTCACCCACAACCAGGTGTGGTTCTTGCACACAGGCCGAATTTATAGTGTGCTAGAGAGGCTACTCTAGAAGCATCAACTACAAAGCCTTAGGGCCTCTACCCCCCTTCCCAATACAAGGAGTTCACAGAGATACATCATCCCTATATATCACAGAAGAACTAAAGAACTAGATCTAATCTATATCATAGAGTTAGGTTCTTTAGTTAGTGTCTAAGATCTAAAGATCTAGATAGCTGCTATGGGCAATTTAATAGTCTAAGCTTACTGGTTCTATGACTAGAAGACGGTTTAAGCTATTAAATTGACCAAATACCTGATCCTTGGGTGGCTCCTCCTGACCTAAGTTCAACCATTCCACTGAGCTGATCGAATTCAGGAAAACTGATGGTGCGATTCGCTTGGGCAGCGTCTGGGAGGCGGTTTTGGCTCCTGGGGCAGCCAAAACAGAGCTCTAAAACCCTATGGACGAAAACTAGCAAGTTAGGGTTTTCCTACCCTAAATAGACATGGGTTTAGGGCTAGGGTTTCCAATTATCCCTTTTTGGCATGTGGGATAATTGGAAAGGGCCCACTTGCCATTAATGGCTAGGTGGCAAAATGTGTCTACATGGAAAAGTGTGCCCACATTAATGTGCATAAGTGCACATTAATAACATGTGAACATACCTAGCAAGTTGCCCCTAGGGCTACTTACCTGGCTATCCGTCGGCGTACACGTCGGTCGGAGTGGCGTGTACGCGTGACGAGGCAGTACAGTGTACGTTCTGGGACCGTATACTGTGCTGGAACGTCACAGATCATGTTGATTGTGATGAGGCCATTAAACGCCTCAAGGTGGCACAAGGAGTATGATTATATACTGTGTACGGGTGATTTTGCTTAGTGGACTATTTCGTCTTCTTGGTTTTTGAGTCCCATGTCACAGGTCCCTTGTATATATCTTGATTTTCCTTGATAATAGATTGGTTTTCTTTGTTTTTTATATTCTCATAGCTCAAAACATTATATAAAGATTAAGTGAAATGAAACTTAAGTTATGCAATGTTCTAAATGTAGGCGCATTTATCAGTATACAAGTTACCTTCCTCATGAATGTAGAACTGTGATACAACTTGGTTGGACTCCCTTCTACAAAGTCAACAACAATACATTAAAGTGCCCGTGTTTTAAAAGGAAACGCGAGGTGTCACCCTCATTAATAAAAAGGTAGTGAGGTAATAAAACATTTATGAATGGACTTTCTAGAAAGTTTCCTTTTGTTTAATCGCATTCAAAGACGCATAGCTTGCAGTAGAGGGGTCGGATTATGGGGCCCACACCTTTGGATTCCTCTCGTTGAGAGCTTTCCAATGAGTAGTGCTTTGGCAGTGTTTCGTTATAGTCGGAGCCAATGTGATCAGATTCTAAAAATCGTTTTAGAATCTTAGAATTTTACGAAATATATGGTAATTTAATAGAATCTAGAGGAATCTTCATGGGATACTGAGGAATCTAGAGAAATCTCAATAGAACCTTAGAGAATCTAAGGAAATCTCAAGAGGACTTTTGGGAATCTTCATAGGATCTTAAAGAATCTAGGAGAATCTACATAGAATCTTAGAGAATCTATGGGATTCTTGGAAGAATCTTTGAGAATCTAGGTGTATCCTCATAAGATCTAAGAGAAGCTAAGAAAATCTACGTAGATTCTTGAGGAATCTATAGGAATTCTAGGATAGTCTTTGGAAATTTAGGGGAATCGCAAAAGAATCTTAGGGTCTATGGGAATCTCAATAGGATTTATAGAAAGCAGGGGGAATCTTCTTAGGATATTTGAGAATCTAGGGGAAACTTGATAGGACCTTAGCGAATCTAGAAGAATCTACATAAAATCTTGGGGAATCATGTGAATTTTAAGAGAATCTTTGGGAATCTAGGGAATCCTGATGGAAACATCGAGAATCTAGGGGAATCTTGATGGAATCTTAGAGAACCTAAGGTAATCTTCATAGAATCTAAGGTTTTTAAAGGAATCTTTATAAAACTTTAATAATCGAGGGAAATCCTGATGGAATCTTGAAGAATCTATATGAATCCTTATAAAATCTAAGGGAATCTAGCAGAATCTACATAGAATTGTGGGGAATCTAGGTGAAAATCTTTGAGAATCTAGGGGAATTTCGAGAGAATTTACGGAAGGCTAGGGAATCATCATTGAATATTTGAGAATTTAGGGGAATTGATAGGATCTTAGAGAATCTAGAAGAATCTATATAGATTCTTTGGGAGTCTAGGGGAATCCTCATGTAATCTTTGAGATTCTAAGGGAATCTTGATGGAATCTTAGATAACCTAAGGGAATCTTCATAGGGGCTAAGGGAATCTTCATAGAATCTTTTGGGAATCTAGGGGGATCTTGATGAAATCTTGGAGAACTTAGAGGAATCGTCATAGAATCAAGATAACCCAAGAGAATTTAGGTGAATCCTGGAGCAATCTTTGGGAATCTAGCAGAATCTCAAGAGGATCTATGGGATTCAAGGGGAGTCTTCATTACATATTTGAGAATCTAAAGGAATCTTGATAGGATTTTAGAGAATCTAGGAGAATCTACATAGAATCTTGGAGAATCTATATGAATCTTAAGAGAATCTTTGGCAATCTATGGGAATCTTGATAAAATCTTCAAGTTTCTAGGGGAATCTTGATGGAATCTTGGAGAACCTAAGGGAATGTCCATAGGATCTAAAGGAATCTAAAGGAATCTTTATAATATCTTGAGGAATCTAGGGGAAGTTTGATGAAAGCTTAAAGAATGTAAAAGAATCTTCATAGAATCTAAGAGAATCCAAGAGAATCTACATAGAATAATGGGGAATCTAGGTGAATCTTGGGACAATCTTTAGAAATATAGTGGAATCTCAAGAGAATCTTAGCAGTCTATGGGAATCTCAGGAAAATCTTTGAGAATCTTGGGGAATCCAAGGAAATCTTCATTAAATATTTGAGAATAAAGAAGAATCTAGGGGAATCTTTACAAAATCTAAATGAATCTAGGAGAATCTACATAAAAGCTTGAGGAATGTATGAGAATTTTGGAATCTCAAGAGAATGTTAGCAAATCTAGGGGAATCTTCATAGAATATTTTAGAATCTAGGGGAATCTTGATAGGATCTTAGAGAATCTAGGAGAATCAACATAGAATGTTGGGAAATCTATGTGAATCATAAGAGAATCTTTGAAAATCTAGGGGAATCTTGATGGAATCTTGGAGAACCTAAGGGGTCTTCATATGATCTAAAGGAATCTTCACAAAATCTTTAGGAATCTTGATGAAATATTGGAGAACCTAAAGAAATTTCCATCTAAGGGAATCTAACAGAAGCTACATAGAATCATGGGGAATCTAGGTGAATCTTGGGACAATCTTTGAGAATCTAGGGGAATCTCAGGAGAATCTTAGGCAATCTATGGGAATATTAAGAAAGACTTTGAGAATCTTGGGAATTTTCATAAAATCTTTGAGAATAAAGAGGAATCTAGAGGAATCTTTACAAAATCTAAATGAATCTAGGAGAATCTACATAAAATCTTGAGGAATGTATGAGAATTTTGGAATCTTAAGAGAATCTTAGCAAATCTAGGAAATCTTCATAGAATATTTTAGACTCTAGGGGAATCTTGATAGGATCTTAGAGAATATAGAAGAATCAACATAGAATATTGGGGAATCTATGTGAATCATGAAATAATCTAGGGGAATCTTGATGGAATCTTGGAGAACCTAAGGGGTCTTCATATGATCTAAAGGAATCTTCACAAAATCTTTAGGAATCTAGAGGAATCCTGATGAAATCTTGAAGAACCTAAAGGAATTTTCATAGAATTCAAGGGAATCCAACAGAACCTACATAAAATCATGGGGAATCTAGGTGAATCTTGAGACAATCTTTAAGAATCTAAGGGAATCTCAAGAGAATCTTAAGGAATCTCTGGAAAATCTTTAAGAATCTAGAGGAATCCAAGGGAATCTTCATAATTTCTTTGAGAACATAGGGAATCTTTATAGAATTTTCCACTAATATTCCCCTAAGATCCCTTAGATTCCCAAGATTCTATGTAGATTCTCTTTGATTCCCTTGGATTCTATAAAAATATCCATAGATTCCTTAAGATTCTCTTGAGATTTCCCTAGATTCTTAAAGATTATCCCAACTTTCCTCTAGATTTTATAAGATTGCATGTAGATTTTCCTAGATTCCTTTAAATTATATAAAGATTCCCCTAGAATCTCCAATGTCCCATTAAGATTCTATGTAGATTCTCTTAAATTCCCTTAGATTCTCTAGATTTTCGAAGATTCTATCAAGATTCCCTTAGGTGCTCAAGCATTTTACGAAGATTCCCTTAGATTCCAAAACATTCCCTTAGAATTCGATCACATTGGCTCCAACTGCGACGGAACGATATCAATGCAACACTCATTGGAAAGCTCTCGACAAGAGAAATCCAATGGCATGGGCTCCACCTTCATCCGACCCTCTACTCCATTACGATGATTTGAAGGCGGTTAAGAAAAGGAAGCTTCCTAAAAAGTCAATATACTAAGTGCTTCATTAATGTTACCAAAAAAATGCACCTTCCTTGCACTCTTTTTTTTTTTGAAGGCATGGTTGGTGGAACTTGCACCCGCCCACGTCTCCCACCCGATGATAGCCAATGGGTTTTGAACCCCAATGGGAATCACCCCAATCCAATGCCTTACCACTAGACCACCACCACAATGAGATTTTATTCTATACCACTATTACCTTCTTATAACATTTCAACGGATGAGATTCTTGCCCCTTTTTTCTAATCAATGACTGAGATTGCTTCCCCTTATTTTTCATGCACATGGATGACCCATGCATGGGCCCATGCCTATGTGGCAGCCTTATAGCCGTTGACCAAGTCATTTAATGGCTATGATCAATATTACATATTATAGAAGCACCTCCCTTGTAACCAGTATTTCAATATTTTGAGGTGGCGTCGTCTGGGCCGTCCAGATTTGAGATCGACAACCTGAATTGAACCACCAGTTAAGCTCCTGTTAGTGAGGTGGCAAAGCATTTGTGTTGACTTTCCAGGAAGCTTCCTTTTCTACGTTGCCATCAAATGGCTGTAATGGAGGGGTCATTTGAACGTGAAACTTATGCCTTTGGATTCCTCTCATCGATAACTTTTCAATGAGTATTGCTTTGGTATCTTCTCGTCTCAGTTGGAGCCAATGTGATGAATTCCAAGAATCTTCTTGGAATCTTAGAATTTTACGAAATCTATGATATTTCACGAGAATCTAGAGGAATCTTCACATCTTAGAGAATCTAAAGTAATCTTAAGAGAATCTTAAGGAATCTATAAGAGTTAGAGGAGAATCTAGGGGATATGGAATATAAGGAAATCTAATGAGAATCTTCATAGAAACATGGGGAATCTAGAGGAATCTTGGGATAATACTTGAGAATGTAGGGGAATCTCAAGAGAATCTTAGGAGAGGATCTTTGGTAATCTATGGGAACCTTCACAAAATCTTTGAGAATTTAGAGGAAACTTGATTGGAATCTTGGAGAATTTTATGGAATCTTTATAGAACCTAGGAGAATCTACATAGAATCTTGAGGAATCTGGAGAAATCTTGGGATAATATTTGCAAATCTAGGGGAATCTTCGTAGAACCTTAAGAATCTAGGGAACCTTTGTGGAATCTTACGGAATGTAGCTGAATCTTTTGCACTTTGCGGGGGAATCTTTATAAAATATTGGACAATCTAAGGGAATGTTTATGGAATCTTAGAGAATTTAAGGAAACATTGATGGAATCTCAAAGCATCTAGGGCTACCTTTTCAGAATCTTGAAGAATCTAAAACAACTAAATGTTCCATATTTGCAATTTTGGATCTCTTTCCTATTTCCTCCCTTCGATGCCACTGAATTTGAAAATAAGGCAAGAGAAAGGCAGAACTTGAGCCTCAGTTTACTAGAAGCAAAAGAAAAAGGGAGGTTTATGATATGTTTGTTAGTGAGTGCTCTACCCAAATCAAGAAGAGTCAGTTCATGCAACCTTATTTTCTCAATGTGTGATGAAGTATTTGTGTCTGTTGGGGCCGCTGTGACATGTCACAGTTACTATGTCACCAAGTATGTGACGTTCCACGTATTTATATGGTCTACGCCATGTATTTATACGGGACACGTACAAATACACGCACGTCACCCCCCCCTAATGGTACGCCAACATGGGGTACGTCAACTTAATGGTAACCTAGGGGGTTACTTTAAAGAGGATTAAATTAGCTATGCTAATTTAACCATTAAAGTTAATAACCTATAACTTAGGAAATTAAGGACTAAATAGGATTAGTTAGGCTAATTACTGTTTTGGGGAGGCGCCACCTGCCCCAATCGATTAGGGAGCATGGGGATTGCCAAATTAGGCTGTCAACTTGATCCCTATCCCTGTTTTGACTCCCTCAATTCGCCCAAAGAAGGAGCAGGAGCTGAGCGCCATCATACCAAGCAGAGCGCCACCATACCAAGTCGAACCCTGAACCCTCAACTCTCAGGAGATGGAGCCGCCCCATGGTAACGAGTCCAGCCAGAACTCAGGTGGGTGGCTAGGATAGCCGTGAATTCTAGATAACGCCCCTATTGGGCCTTGGTTGTGTTCGTTTCTCTGTTCTCTTTGTGTTTCAATCATAGGAACTAACCCTTGGTTGTAAAAGTAAGTTCTCTTTATATTCGATTCTCGTTCTTGCTCTGAAAGGATGGATTGTTAATTCTTTGTCTAGTCCGACTCAAATGGGGGGAATTACGGGGGTAGAGACCTCTGAGCCATGTATTGTAGTATGCTCCTAGATAGCGCCCTGTAGAGTCCCATTAATTGCGGCCTGTGCACAAGAGCCCACCGGGTCCTAGATGCTATGGTCCGGCTTAGCACCGCACAAGGAACACAAAGGGTGAAGTGGGGGTGGGGTCTTGCACGAACATACAAGGCTCCCGAGACTCCTACAAAGAGCTAGGCCTGATGGCCCGGTCACGCTGAGGGCCGGGTATGGGTCCGACACTCCCACAGGTGTAGTGGTGTGACCCGTATGGGGCACCATGCACTTTGAGTAGATTTAGGGTGAGTAAGCTCCGCACGGATGCGGGGTCGCCGATGCGCACGTATTCTCTAGCTCACCCATGGAACCACCTGATTACGAAGGGGACGCTTCCCAGACCCGCCTCATCGGACCAAAGGCCATGAACCCGGAGTAGGTTCAAAGGGTGATACCTTGAGCCAAGGCGTCTCCCAAGGCTATAGCGAAGCCATAGCATGAATCGACCCATCCGCAAAGTGTGCACGAGGGGCGGATGGAGTGGACAACCCTAGCCGATGTTCTATGCCAGCCAACGCCATGCCAAGACTCGGTCTGGCGATCTCTTGAGGCCCAAAAGTCGGTCGATCCACACCGAGTCCGAGCCGGATAGAACCCGGGTTTGGGCGTTTTCTTAGGTTTAGATGCATATTTTATGCCGATGGTATTTGGATGGATGCGCCACCCTTCGTGGTGGATATTTATGTATATTTATGCTGTGTGCTAACCCTTGTATTCATGCTTCCGCGACGTAGGGGTCCCATTGAAGGCGTGGGCCGAATGACCCTTCAGAAACCTTCTTTCGGGCATCATGTCATAGATGGCCCGGAAATAGACTGAGGGGCCCCGCTCATGGTGAGATGGTTGCCATGGGAGGGGAAAGTCCCGCATGTGTATACCGGTGGGTCGATATATTCTGGGAGCGTCATAGTGGTATCAGAGCCGTGATTTCGGTTGCTCGAAATCATAGCACTGGCCAAACACTAACTCGTAGCACGGTAGTTAGGCGGAGGCTAAGTCAAGGTGTTGTTAGTCCTCTTTGATGTTTGGCACGGTGTTAGGTTAAATTAAGAAATTGTAGCTTTAAAGAGGATGGGGCGACTGGAGGGCCCAAGATTGGAAGCCTAGCAAGTGTCAAGAGGGTAGCTCAAATGACGCTAAAGAGGGTGGTTCCATTGGATCGGGCGTACTCAATTACCTTAGAACAGTTGACTCTAAAGCTTAAAAATGGTCAAGGGCAGGCCCAAAACCAACTCGGCCCGCTTGCCCTTTGTCACTTTGTAGTCGTGGTAGAAGAGCCGGAAATGCCGTCGGCGCCGACCGTCGGACCGAAGTCAACGCAAGCCCGCCAGTCAACTTGGGCCGCTTGCCTTTCAACGACCCCCCATCGAGGCGGAAGCATCGATAATGCAACCGGGCCCCGACCGACCATGCCGCGTGATTTCCGCCGTATAATTATTTTTTTAATAATAAAATTTTAAAGTTAATAAGAAAAATTTTGAAATTTTAAAAGTTAACCGGCCGTTTTGTCATTTGCTTTTGCCTTGACAAAGAGGCCGCCACCACCGAAGCCGACGCCTTCCGCCATCGCCACCAGACCTGCCTTTACTCTTCCGCCCTTGTGCCTTGTGATCCCTAGCGCCTCCTTTGCCGTCTTCTTCGCCACCAGCGCCTCACTACCTGCCTTCCTACACCTTAACGCCAGCTATGGCTATCACAAAGAGCGCCGCAGACCCATCTACTCTGAGCATCGTGGAGATTTACGCCATGATTGCCAAGCACATGGCTACCGACCCGGCCCTTATTGATATACTGTTGGATGAGCTGGTAAATAGGTTTGAGAACAACGATAGGAGTCCATATCCTATCTATCACTTCTCAGAGCCATTCTTGATCCGGCTGAACCTTCGCCAGCTCCCCTACACTATTGTTGAGCAACCTGACATGGTCATGATGCTCATTAAATTCTATCCTCCTGAGCAGGAAGGCCATACAGAGGAGGAAGATATCAGGGCAGAGGCCGACCGTGTCAGGGGTTTGGCCAGGGAAGATGAGCACCGGGAGATTGAGCGGGCAGACACGGCAGCCCGGGGAAGGGAGTACAGGTACCTCGGGGACGGCTTTGCCGTCATTGATGGCGGAGCATCCTTAGCCTCTTTGCGGGGCTCCGCAATTGTAAATATTTTCTTGTAATATTTAATAAAAACTTTTATTTTGAATTAAAAGCTTAATTATTTTATGAAAATATAAAATAAAATGCTGACGTCAGCCTTAATAAAAAGGATTTAAAAGGGGACTTTTAAAGTTATTTCAAATGTTTCTCTTCCTCTCTCCTCCCTTCTAGCGCTATGGCTGCCGCCGACCTTGTCGCCTGGTACCACGATGGGGAGCAATGGGATCCGCACGTCCCTTTCGACATGCTGCGACCCCTGCTATGCCAACGCCTAGACCTCCTCGCCAATATGCAGCGGCATCCGGATTACGCCGGATTCCTCGACTTCTACATGGAGGAAATGCTTCCTCTGTGTCTTTCTCTTGGGGATCCTCCCCAGCTGTATTTGGAGCGGGAGGTAGTCCGGCAGATGTTAGGCGGGGACACCCATGCTTATGATGTCTTGAAGGGGAAGCTCCGATGGGGTAAACACCTGCCAGTGGTCCAACATCAGGGGCAGCAATATCTGGAAGTTACTTTCGCCCTAGCCATCCTCATGGACCAATACGTTGAGGATGAAACCTTGCCTCAGAGAAAAGGCAACCGCCAGAGTCTTCCGAGGAGGGGAAGACGAGCACATAGGTATGGGCTTACTTTGCCCGTTGGAAACGATTAGCGGAGGATTTGCCATCATACCGTGAACAAGCTATAGGCTTGTCGAGATTAGACGGCCTTCCAGCTTATCTATCACCAAGGGCAAGAGTACCTTCTCTTGGATGATATTATCTGGACGTATCACATGGTGGCGGATTTCGGCCGCAAGCGTAAGGACCACGTGCTTTTATGAGATTGCGCGGAGTCTTGCATGGACGATTTTATTGACTTCACTTCTACCGAGCTTCCTCCAGAGGTGCAGTTTGCTCCAGTTCGCCAAGAGACCATAGAGCCGGTGAGACTCTATTACGCCTTGGGACTTTGTGATGCGTGAGCCGGCCGCAGCCCTTCACCGGGCACGCCTTCACGGCTATGGGACCTCACGTCCCAAACATCAATATGGTTGAGGTTCCCTCCGACTCGATGATGATGGGAGAGGATTTATATCATAATCCCGCACATAAGAAGGAGGAGCAACAGAAATTAGGGAGGAGGAAGTCCCCATGGATTTGGATAAGGAAGTGGCTACATCCGAGACCCCCAAGGGGAAGGTGCTTTGGGTAATCACCTCACCCGCTTTTTTGTCACCTTCCGACACCGCAAGTCCTTTTCATAGCAGAGATCTAGGGCCAGAGGCTGAAGCTTCATGGTGGACCCTCCGTGCTCTCTCTACACTGGCCGGCCACAAGAAGCTTCCCTATCGTACGTTTACTTATGTACTCGTACGACGGGATCTCGCCCTAACGGCTTTGGGTCAGGATATTGCGCCTTGGATGAGCATGAAGCTCCTCACGGCAGCCCCATTGGCCGTTGCCTATCCACCGGAGGTTGCATCTGTTGCGGCTGCCACAGTAGACCCTGGGTAACTCTGCTGCGACACCGACCGCCTCCACCACCCCCTAGGGCTACGGATGAAGAGGCAGGACCTAGCTCCTAGACTAATTGTGCTATGCAATTTTTTTATAAATATGCGGATGATTATGAGATTTTGGATTGGCAAATGTTTTAGCTATATTGTAATATGGTGTACCTTATTTACGTATTAAATATAATACTGTCTTGATAAGTATAAGTAAATTGTTTCTTTTTATGACGTCCTCTTTAAAGCGTTAAAGTTTGGAATATAGTGGAATTACAAAATGTTCTCTATTCATTCCAACTATCTTGCAGAAGAGACCCTTTGGGAATATGAGGAGAGGATTACCGACATGGTTAGGAGGGATGATCCCGGACCCCAGACCAGGACTATGGCCAGAGATATGGTGAATATCCAGAGTGGGATGAAGGCTATGAGATCGAACCACCGCCACCAGGAGAACCCTATGATCCTGACAAAGGGCTGGAGATAGTTAACATCCTTAGGGACAGAGCTTTCGAGGATCTGAAGATGACCCCGCGTGCACTGGACTATTGGAATATGAGCAGGCACGAGGCTTTCGAGGACGCCAACGACCACCTTTGGCAACTCTTCTATGCTCTGCGAAGGCTTTTCAATCTTCTCATTGTCAGCCCAACATGGGAATACCAACCAGTGATTGTCCAAGCCTGGGCACGTTATAAACTCGTTAGAGCTGTACGGGAGAGTACCCGCTACGCAATCCTATACCCCTTCGCGAACCCCTAGGCTTGGTCTCTTCAGT
The DNA here is from genome assembly GCA_021234155.1 of Isoetes taiwanensis. Taxonomy (NCBI): domain Eukaryota; kingdom Viridiplantae; phylum Streptophyta; class Lycopodiopsida; order Isoetales; family Isoetaceae; genus Isoetes; species Isoetes taiwanensis. Next base: position 7,024,528 of record JAJEKV010000064.1, on the reverse strand, counting down.
TATGTTTTCTTTGTTGCTGTTATGCTGTGTGCAAGTAAAACTTTAAGACCTCCACTGTATCATACCTACTTTTGTATCAAACCGTGTACCAATTAACTTGTTGTTGTACCCAACTTGAATGAAATAAAATAGTACTTTCTGTTTGTATATTTTCTTGTCACTATCAGCAAATGTATCTTAAAGGAATTGTACATTACTATAAATCTGCTTATACTTTCATAAATGCTCGATATAGACGGCACACGTAACGCCGCTTGGCAAACACCCTCCAACACCAGTAGGCTGACACCTGAACAGGAATTGATTTTAATGAAAAGGCAACTCGGCGAATTACAGGCCTATGTATTGCATACCAATCCACCGCAACAAACCCAGGAGGACGGACCAGAATTACCTCCGCGACCATTGAGTCCACCTGCACAACAGCCATCTCCCCCTAGAGCTAGCCCCCGTAGCACTGCACCAAGGAGGCCTCATGCTAAGCGTCCACCGTTCCTCTAAGGATAGCCCACTTCCTCACACTCAACCACTTCGGTGTCTTACGGGTCATCGCTATCACGGTCTGACCATGCGGCGTAAGGATAAGGAATACCGTAAAACCGTTGATACAGCCATAACTAGTATATGGAAGAACAGGAAGTTGGCTCAATTTGATGGGAACTCCAGAGGCGGCTTAAATGCAGAATCCTGGTTGGACGAGATGAAGGAGTTTGGAAAATCCTATGGAATGACGGAGAAGGATACAGGAAAGGTTGCCACCACCAACCTTACGGAGCTGCCCGTATTTGGTGGAAGGGTTATGCCAGAGCTAAGCACCGGGCAGAGCGGATGCAAGTTCAAAAAGTTCGCTAAGGCTTTTAAATTGCATTACGTGCCTCGCGTGCGCACAAATGCCGCCAGATCCGCACCTTTTTACGAAGTTAGAACGTAAGGGCATGTCCGCTCAGGCCTACACCGATGAATTCATGCGATTGAGATTGTATGTACCCTAATGAATGAAAAGAGGGCGATGAGGGCTACATTGAAGGGTTGGCCCCACCCATTAAGCGAATGGTCAAGGCCATAGACCCAAAATCGAGCGTAGCGGAAGCTAAGGCATTAAGCCTCGAGGAGGACACGCCAAGGAACCCGAAGATCCGCGACCGCTCCTTACTCGCAAAGAACGCCCGTCCCACACCTTACAAACCCCGCTCCCCAAGTCCGGGGCCCTCTCGCCAAACTCTTACGGCCCGCCCGAGAAGAAAGTCACCTTTAGCACACCGATAAGCGTAACAATGCCTGGTAAGGGAAGTTCGAGCCTCTTACATCCATTCCTAAAGAGGCCGAGAACAACTCCACGTCGAGATAAGGCATGCTACAGTGTATGAGGCCCGGACACTTCATGCAATTGTCCCTATGTTACCCGTGACGCCTACCGGCCATGGCCGACCTTGATTGGGAAGAACCGAGTCCAACCTCCCCGCTGGAGGACGAGGCTCCCGAGTACATTCACGGTCGTCTCATATTCTTGCCACTATAGAAACTTGGCAACGCCGAAAGTCAAGTCTTACATTATTTCTACAATAGGCCAAGTAGACAAGAAGCCTTTCATAATTTTGATGGATACGGGTAGTACGCATAATTTTGCTTCCCCTAGAATGGCCCGTATTGCAGCTTGAAAAACATTGAGATCCCGACCTAAGCCACCACGCTAGCCGCTGGTAAGATCGACACACTCATGGCCGCGATTAACCTTAAAAATGCAGGTTGCCGGTGCACCGATTGCCTTGGGTGCCGAAGTTAATGGACATTGGCAAATATGATCTTATTGTTGGTATGGAGTTTTTGGCATCCGCGAAGGCCAACATAGACTGCGAAAACGAGAGGTTACCTTCAACGCCGCTAATGGAGCACGCGTAACAATAAAAGGTGATCCATTCCACTCTGCTATCCAGTCTATGTCAATCAAGCAGTTAGAAAAAGCTATACGCAGGAATGAACTCCTTTGCCTCATTACACTTGCCTCCACCGAAGTCGACACTAAGCGCCAGCAAGTAATAGACACCTTGCCACAAGACATTGCCACCCTTCTTCGAGAATTTAGCGATCTTTTTCCGGATGAGTTCCGAAGCTTCCTCCTTTCGTGAGGGGTAGAATGTGAGATAGCTCTAGAACTGTGTACTAAGCCTACCAAAAGGCCGTCTGATCAATGAGTCCTCCGAGTTGGCGAGCTTAAGAAACAACTTCAAGAGTTACTAAACCTAGGTTTTATTCGCCTAGTGTTTCACCATTTGGCGCTCCTATTCTTTTTGTCAAGAAGAAAGATGGCTCCTTAAGGATGTGTATTGATTATAGGCAGCTCAATAAGCATACCATCAAGAATCGCTATGCTTTGCCTAGGGCGAGATGATCTCATGGACCGCCATTACAAGGAGCCAAATATTTTTCAAAGATTGATTTACGCTCGGGTACCATCAAATAAGGATAAAGGAGGAAGACATTCATAAGTCCGCTTTTACAGCACCGGATATGGGCATTATGAGTTCACAAATATGCCTTTTGATTGACCAATGCCCCCGCGCTCATGCGGTTGATGAATGACATCTTTTCGCCAATACTTAGATGACTTTGTTGTTATTTTCTTTGACGACATTCTCATCTATAGTAAAACCTTGCAAAAACACATGAACAACATCTCCGATTGGCTTTGCGGTTTAAAGGCGTCATCACTCTTCGCCAAGTTCTCTAAATGCAAGTTTGCCACTCCCAAGGTCGACTATTTGGGACATATTATTTCAGCAGAGGGAATTGCTACTGATCCAAAATAAGATAGAAGCAAGAAAGGATTGGCCCATTCCAGCTAATGTTTGAAGTTCGGAGTTTCTTGGGACTCGCAGGATATTATCGAAAATTTGTTAAGGATTTTGCAACAATTGCCGCACCTCTTACTAACCTCACAAAGCATGAGAAAGTGAAGGATTGGATGGAACATTGGAAAGCAAAAGTCCAAGTCGGCTTTCAGAAACTAAAGGATGCTTTAACATCCGCACCGGTCCTCACTTTGCCTAATCCTGAAAAGGATAAATCGGTGGCCACTGATGCTAGTAAGATAGCTACCGGTGGAGTGTTAATGCAGGAGGGGAGAGTTGTTGCCTACGATTCAAAGAAGATGAATGATGCAGAGCAGCGATACCCTACCCATGATCAGGAGTTGCTGGCAGTTGTCCGCGCTCTCCGTATTTGGAGACACTACCTTCTCGGTAGAAGATTTCAGCTAGATACGGATCATCAGAGTCTCCGCTATCTATCCACCCAGCCAAATCTCAATCTCAAATCGAGAAGATGGATGGAATTCCTCGAGGAATACGACTTCGAGATTGTATACAAGCCAGGGAAGCACAATGTGGTTGCGGATGCTTTATCACGTCATCCTTTGATAACCCGAACCCATTGTAACGCCATTTCCACACTCACTAGCGAATTTGGGAAACAGATAGAACAGACCTTGACCACAGATCCCGAATTTTGTGATGTTTGGGGGAGTCTGAGTAAGGAAGCCCGTACAGATAAAGAACGTGAAGCTTTCCGTTCATATAAGAAAGAGGGCAACTTATTATATCACAAGGATAAGTTGTGTGTTCCGGAGACTTCAGGGGTGCGCAAGCTAATTCTCCATGACACACACAACAGCCCTATAGCGGGACATGCGGGTTTTATGAAAACTTACTTTAAGATCCGCTCCAGCTATTTTTGGCCTTCGATGAAGAAGGACATTGCCAGATACATTAAGCAGTGTCAGGTGTGTCAACAAACTAAGGCTGAACAATTAAGAGTTCCAGGAGAGTTGCAACCCTTGGATGTCCCCAACGCCAAGTGGGAAGTAATAACCATGGACTTCATTGTGGGCCTCCCACGTACTCTCCGTGGATATGATGCATTAATGGTAGTGGTCGACAAATTGTCAAAGATGGCTCATTTCTTGCCATGTCGAACCACGGACACCGCCTTGCTTTTTGCAAAAGAAATTTTCAGGTTGCACGGGATGCCGAGAGTAATTGTATCAGACAGGGATCCTAAGTTTGTAAGTGCATTCTGGAAGGACTTCTTCGCCACTATCCAGACCAAGCTTGCTATGAGTACAGCTTACCATCCTCAGACAGATGGTCAGACAGAACGTGTCAATCGTATTATCGAAGATATGCTACGAAGCTATGTATGGAGTAAACAGTCACAATGGGCGGATTATATTTATCTGGTAGAATTCGCCTATAACAGTACAAAGCAGGAGTCTTCCAAGATGTCTCCCTTCATGATAAATTATGGCTATCAATGTCTTACTCCAGACACATGGCATAACCCTGTTTCTAAAGTGGAGGTCTCTCAACAACTCCTTTTAGAAATGCAGGCCTTAGTTGAAGAAGTTCGTGGTTACTTTCATCGGGCGCCGCAAATCGCCGAAAAAGTCTAGCGGATAAACACCGAACTCCACGAGTCTTCCAGGTGGGTGAATTAGTTTGGCTTAAGATCAAAGTAAAACAAGCCAAGCTTAAAATTGGCAACTGCAAAAAGTTGGCACCCAGATGGGCTGGGCCGTTCAAGATTACTGAACGTGTTGGTGAACAGGCATATCGCTTAGATTTGCCGCCCCGCTTGAAGATCCACAAGGTCTTTCACGTGAGTCTTCTGAAACAACACACCCCTGATCCAGAGGAGGTTTTGGATTCCCCAACCCTCCTAGAAATGACCGAGCAGCTTCGAAATAGTCCCCGGCTCTTCTTGATCGAGCTTACAAAACGCACGGAAAGGACTCAAATGTTGCAATGCTTGGTCAAGTGGAAGCACTTACCAGTTGAGGATGCTACCTGGGTGATGAAAATAGACCTTGAGAAGCACTATCCGGACTTCATGCGGGAATCTCAGGGCCGCACCATCAACGATGCTATCAACCCCGCTCCCGGCGGTAAGCTTGAGGGCTTGAATTGCCGAGAATCATGTTGTAGAGGGGTAGATGCATCGTATCTTATCATAATAACCGATGATGAGATCACCTTGGTGTTCTCTAGGACGTGGTGTATTGTTGATGTTGACATGACCGCAAGATTGCTTCAAAGCATCTACCGGATAGATCGCATTCATTTCGCTATACTGGGGAACTAAACCATTCATTATGCCGCAAATGAATATCGACCATAGACATGATAGGTTCCCTTCTAGATAGATTTTCTTTTATTTATAGGGGGTGGTCCCTTCAACCACAATCTAATTATATATTATTGATATACGGGTATATTGACATGTGCAGGCCAGTGAGCAGATCGTCACCTGCCATGTATAGAGGGTTGCTGATAACCCAACCTTTCTCGTATTGGCTTTCTCTACATATGTGACTTTTGTCGTCCATAATGTTTTAAATCGGACTTTGGTCCTAAACTTTCTTTGATGATAACTTTGTATAAGGCACTTTGGTGCTTGAACCTTGATATTTTCAACTTCAATGTATTACTGTCCGAAATGCTATAATTCCAACGTATTAATGTTATATTCTTAATTTTATTTTCTAATTGAATTCTTTAAGTATATCTATCCGACTAACTAACCCCAATGCTGAGGACAGCATTATTGTTTTAAGGAGGGGAGAATGTGACGTTCCACGTATTTATACGGTCTATGCCATGTATTTATACAGGACATGTACAAATACACGCACGTCACCCCCCCTAATGGTACGCCAACATGGGGTACGTCAACTTAATGGTAGAGGGGGTTACTTTAAAGAGGATTAAATTAGCTATGCTAATTTAACCATTAAAGTTAATAACCTATAACTTAGGAAATTAAGGACTAAATAGGATTAGTTAGGCTAATTCATCGCTTTTGGGAGGCGCCACCGCCCCCAATCGATTAGGGAGCATGGGGATTGCCAAATTAGGGTCATCAACTTGATCCCTATCCCTGCTTTTGACTCCCCCACAATTCGCCCAAAGAAGGAGCGGGAGCCGAGCCATCATACCAAGCGCGGCGCCACCATACCAAGTCGAACCCCGAACCCTCAACTCTCGGGAGATGGAGCCGCCCATGGTAACGAGTCCAGCCCGAACTCGGGTGGGTGGCTAGGATAGCCGTGAATTCTAGATAACGCCCTATTGGGCCTTGGTTGTGTTCGTTTCTCTGTTTTCTTTGTGTTTCAATCATAGGAACTAACCCTTGGTTGTAAAAGTAAGTTCTCTTTATATTCGATTCTCGTTCTTGCTCAAAAAGGATGGATTGTTAATTCTTTGTCTAGTCCGACTCAAAATGGGGAATTACGGGGTAGAGACCTCTCGAGCCATGTATTGTAGTATGCTCCTAGATAGCCAGAGTCCCATTAATTGCGGCCCTGTGCACAAGAGCCCACCGGTCCTAGATGCTATGGTCCGCTTAGCACCGCATAAGGAACACAAGTGGTGAAGTGGGGGTGGGGTCTTGCACGAACATACAAGGCTCCCGAGACTCCTACACGCTGAGCTAGGCCCGATAGCCTGGCCACGCTTGAGGGCCGGTATGGGTCCGACACTCCCCCGGTGTAGTGGTGTGACCCGTGATGGGGCACCATGCACTTTGAGTAGATTTAGGGTGAGTAAGTCTGCACGGATGCGGGGGTCACGATGCGCACGATTCTCTAGCTCACCCATGGAACCACCGTGATTCCGAAGGGGACGCTTCCCCGACCGCCTCATCTGGACCAGCGCCATGAACCCGAGTAGGTTCAAAGGGTGATACCTTGAGCTGCGTCTCCTGGAAGGCTATAGCGAAACCATAGCATGAATCGACCCATCCGCAAAGTGTGCACAGGAGGGGCGGATGGAGTGGACAACCCTAGCCGATGTTCTATGCCGCCAACGCCATGCCAAGACTTCGGTCTCGCGATCTCTTGAGGCCCAAATAGCCGGTCGATCCACACCGGAGTCCGAGGGATAGAACCTGGGGTTTGGGCGTTTTCTTAGGTTTAGATGCATATTTTATGCCGATGGTATTTGGATGGATGCGCCACCCTTCGTGGTGGATATTTATGTATATTTATGCTGTGTGCTAACCCTTGTATTCATGCTTCCGCGACGTAGGGGTCCCATTGAAGGCGTGGGCCGAATGACCCCTTCGTGTCCTTCTTTCGGGCATCATGTCATAGATGGCCCGAAATAGACGGAGGGCCCTGCTCATGATGAGATGGTTGCCATGGGAGGGGAAAGTCCCCGTATGTATACGGCCGAGGGTCGTATATATTCTGGGAGCGTCACAAAGTAAGTCATTTTACTATGTGAGTTTGTTTGTGATTCCACTGTAGGAGACAAGCAGAGTGGAGATGGTGTTGTTCCGATTTCTCCTGCTGTAAATACAATTAAAAGAAAGAGTTATGATTTCTTTTTTTTTTTTTTTTTTTTTTTTTTTTTTTCACATTAAAGAAAGAGTGTGTAAGAATGAAGCAACATTCTTAGTGAACTTGGAACCTTAGAAACATTGTAACTTTTGATTGAAACATATGAACAATTCAACCATTATGGAGCATACTGTTCTGCCTCTAATATATTGACATTGTGTGCATTTGAAAAAAGTAGATTTTGCAACCGTAAGAGAAAATTTCAAAAAAATTAACATGGTTTTCGGTGATAACAGGTGGGCCGATTTGTCTAAATGCAGAAAGAGACGACCTCTTCATGACGCTCCATTTAAAGCTCTCTCCATTCTCAAATTTCGTAGCTGCTGTTAACAGGTTGTTAACAAAATGGTTAAGAATTGGAGGCCCCCTCCTCTCTCATATAAAAATGGTATACGAAGACTCTGGGATAAAAAAGGGTTACATGTGGTCGACCCTACTATTACGCTAGATATAATATGCCATAATTTTTAGTAATTCGCACCATTCGTTTATTACGTGCCAGAGCAGAAACATGTAATTGTAATATTGGCGTTCGGGGACACGAAGGAAATATTGGCACCCGATTCTGGCCTCGATTCCAGTAAACTTTGAGCCGAATACCCTAGCGTGGTATTCGGCCTGCATCTTGTGTGTTGTTCGCCGGCGAAAAAAACCGGCATAGGGGGTATTCAACCTGCCTAATCGACCTATGCTAAACTGTAAGCCGAATACGCCCTGCCGAATTTGTGACCCGAATACCACCTGCGAAATCCTGAAGTCGAATACGTCCCAGCAGCCCTGTTTTAGTGCGGCCAGCCAAGAACTTTCACTCAAATCCTAAGCAGCGGCCAGACACAGATTCCATCAGGAGTTTTGCTCATGTTTTCAACAGAAGCAAAAATATGGGGATGGCAAGGTTTGCCTCTCAGAATCTCTTGATTAGCTACAACCATATTCCTTGCAAAGGATCGACGTATAAATGAAGCTGAGTTTTGAGGCCTTTGCTGGCCACTGTGATCAGATAAGCAAATAAGCAATAACCTTTTGCTGAAGAATGCCACTGTCATAGTTGTGCTACACGTTGATGGAGCCGGGACAAATACTTAAGTATTACAAGCAAGTTCTGATGTTGTGGCAAAGAAAAGAGTCAAGGTTTTTACAACAGAAGATGACTTCTTTAACAACAAGGATGAATGATCAAACCAGGTAACCGGAGTTTCTTCTACCAACTCTTTATGGTTTGATGTTTCTGTATGCAATGAGCACTCAGGAGACGACATAATATGCAAAAGGAAACATTTCAATGACATTTGTCCATCAGGAAAGATCTTACTTATCTTGACCATAGACTTGCATTTAATATATTCAGTTTTCCAAATTCGACTGCTGTAAATACAAAATGTTAGGCATCATGAGCCAATAAGTTAGGAAAATCTTATCACTCTACATAAAAGCGAGCTGTGTTTGCATCCTTTTTGACATGTATCTACTGCATTGATATTTTGGCCTATAAGACCTACATGGAGTTACATTTTCCATGACATTATTGCTGGCTGTAAGTGACCTCATGTTTTGAGAGAATATTTTTCAACGAAATTTGATATTTTATACATTTTGAGATCAATCTAGTAGCCGATGTTTGCATTATCACCCCTCTAGTTCTTTACAATGAGCTTCTAGAAGGAAATATTATAATGAACTTTGAGAAGGAAACATATTATAAGAACAAAAGCTAGTATACAGGCAATAGTATCTGAGATATCTAAGGCTGAAATTGGATATGCCACTGCTTTAACTGTTCACCAAAGGTTGAATTAAAAATATGATGAATAGCTAGTTGTATTTATAAAATGGCAGAAACAGAAAATTAACGTCCTGCATGATTGAAAAGCTCTAGAGTTTTTTTTAAACCACTCCAGGGCCAATTTTTGACATAAATAGAAGGCTTTGTACATACTAAGATACTATATGCCAAAATTGAAAAGAAAAGATTAGAAGCTGCTACCTCAAGTTGAGATGTCAATTGAAAAAGTATTTAATGGTTAGCGTATTGGACTAATATTTTGGGCAGTTCCTATAAACTGTGGCCTAGTTGATAGCTAGGATGGATATATTTGGTAAGTTTACATCTTAGATGGAGCTGTATATGTGACTGGGTCAGATAACAGTGTAAATTTTGATGTAAATGGTAAAAAAATAAAAAATAAAAAAATTTTATATAGGGGGGTATTCGACTTGTGCAATAAGCAAGAGGGGTATTCGACTTGTGGTATGAGCAAGGGGGTATTCGACTTGCAAAATAGTGGCCTTAGTTTAGACGAGCCTAATACCCCCTGGGTATTCCACAAGTCTAATACCCCCTTTTTTGGGACTTTTTTGGATAGGGGTTCCGGCCAAGGAGGAATGGGTGGTATTTGACCTGCCTAATATCAACCCAAAATTGGGGGTATTCGACTTGTGGGATAAGACGAGTCTAATACCCCCTATTCCACGAGTCAAATACCCCCCCTGGAATCGAGGTCCAAATGGGGTGCCAATAAATGCACCGTCGGGGACATCTTCTCTTCTTGTCCATTTATTTCCAGCAATTGTTGAAAATGTTCATTAGTCTCTATTTTTACCCGTGCCTAAAATGGTTTTGATTTGTTCGCCTCCGGAAAGATCAGGACCGTTGGGGACGCATGCGGCAGCAAATGGTGTCTTCGTGCCACTGGCAGCTGATTTCTTTTCTCTTCTCCTTGGTCGCTCTTTCCTTCTTCAGACCGGCCACAGAAGGCGCTACACAAACACAAGGGTAGCAGAGAGATCAAGCATTTTCGACTATGTCCGGCGGATTCTTCCGTGTAAGGATGCTTCATTTCACGTTTCCTTTCTATTCTCCTTTTTAGGGATTGTTTGAGGAAGATAAAATTTCAACGGTTGGCTTGATTTTGTTTATTGAGTGCGCTTGTGTTTTAGGGTACGTCCGCGGAGCAGGATACTCGCTTCTCTAACAAGATGGCCAAGCTTTTGAAAACGCAAAAATTTGCTCCAGAGCTGGATTTGCCGGTAGAGTGGTTTATATAGTAATGTTCCTACGAATGAAAGCTTATGTTGCAACGGTCTTACTATAGATTGGTTACAGGTCGATATGTCAAAGGTTAAAATGGATGTAATGCGGCCATGGATTGCAAAAAGAGTGACTGAGCTATTAGGTTTTGAGGATGAAGTGCTTATCAACTTCATATATGGCCTTTTGGATGGAAAGGTAAGAACCACAATCCTTCAACAATATTGTAAAGCGTATTTTGTGTGGAAACTTCTGTTGAGTTGTAATCCATGTCTGGGCAGGAAGCAGATGGTAAACATATTCAAATACAACTTACTGGATTCATGGAGAAGAACACTGGAAGATTTATGAAGGAGCTCTGGGGTCTTCTTAATAGTGCACAGAATAACCTCAGTGGAATACCTCAGCAGTTTTTGGATGAAAAGGCTGAGGAAACGAAGAAAAAGAAGGTTATACATCAGACTTCCCTCAGGATCGTTGCCGTGTGCCTTGTGTGAATGTGTGGATGTGTGAACGCTGTAAAGTTTGGCATCTTATCTCTAATTATGGTTTCTTTACAGGAAAGTAGAGCGCCTCTAATATTGCCGGTCACGAACAATTTTTTACTCTGCAGGCTGAAGAACAACGAATTCTTAGCGAGCTCCAGCGGAAGGTAGATCAAGATAATCAAACGGAGCAAGAGCAGCAAAAGGATTGGGCAAAGCATCATGCGCATGAAGTTAGTGCTCATTTTCCATTTTATGCCCTTACAAAAGTATCAGATTTCTGATTAACGTCATACGGTTTAGGATACCCTAGAGGATGGGGCAAGCAAGGAGGCATCTCCAGGATCTAGGACGTTGCAGGGTAAATCTGGGGCTATGGAGCAGGAGAACACACTTGGAAAAAATGGGTAACGACATTTTTCTAGTTAGATGTCCGTCTAGAGGTTTAGTGTTTCTGGTCCAAACCTGTTTTTGTGTTTGACTAAGTATATGCATATGCATTAAAATAGCTTATCAATATGGTTGGCAATTTTGATTGTTGTATGTAGGACTGATGCTGGGGAGATACGTTCCCCATCGACTGCTAAAAGGTATTTCTGCTTGGATATTTGCTGGTTTCTAGTTCTTTTTGGATTCTCTAATTCTGTATGTTTGTTAATTCTGTTACAGAAGGTCTGGCCAGGAGTCTCAGGCCAGAGCGTTATCGCACAGTAGATCGAGGTAATATAATTATTATACTTAATATGCTTTAAGGAAGTTGGTGCATCATCATGTTCTTAAAAGCAACTCTGTGTTCAGGTCTCCAGGTCCACCATCTAAACATCAACTGTCACAGAGGTCGCCAAGAAGACGAAAGTTCTCAAGTTCACCAAGGCGCAGACATTCACCAAGATCCAGGCCCTCTCCAAGATCTAGGCATTCACCATTTCCTCCTTCTCGTTCGCCTCCAAGACGGAGGCATCCATCTCCTAGGCGCAGAAGATCCCCACGCCATTCAATTTCTCCACCTCCTAGACATCGGCGATCTCCACTTCACTCAAGGTCCCCTAGAAGGACTCCTCCAAGGCGTTCGCCCCCAAGGCGGTCACCCCCAAGGCACAGGCATTCTCGGTCACCTTTGAGGCGGAGACATTCACCTTTAACCTCCTCACCTCCCAGACACAAGGGCTCACCTAGACGTGGGCGTTCACCTCCACATTCACGGTCACCACCTAGGCGCATCTGGTCCCCAGCACGCCCATCCCGACGTTTACGTTCGCCACCTCGTTCTCCACCTTCTGTTCGCATCCAACGTTCAAATTCTCCTTCAAGGCATAAACGTTCTTTATCTCCCTCACCTAGGCAGAGGCGACCAGCACGTCATTCTGTGTCACCCCAAAGGCAGCATCGTTCGCCTTCACACTCACCTTTGAATCAGTCCCGGTTGTCTCCACAAGCACGATCCCCTGCAAGGCGTCCGCGCTCTCCTGTGCAGTCATGGACTTCAAGGAAGACTTTGGATTCGCAACGGCAAGGGCCTCTTTCACCCAGAGTTTCTGCATCACCTCCCTCAAGGCATGAAATTTCATCACCATCCTCATTATCTCCACAACAGAATCTTTCGCCACCATTACCAAGGGTGTCATCTCTGCAAAGGAATTCTTTATCACCGCAAAGGCCTTCTGGAAAGCGTGGTCGTACTAGAGTACAGTCTCCAGTTTCTGCTCGCCCTTTTAACAAGGATATTTCTCCAGAAGGACCAAAATCCCCAAGTTCTGTTCCACCAGCACCTCAGCGACGCCCACTTCCAACACCACAAATCACGTCGCCAAGTGTTTCTGCATCATCATTGCCAGATGGCCAGAGGTAATCTATTTGTTCATGTCAATTTTAATTTCATTGATAGGAAGTAGTGTTGTTGATTAATTGCCTGCTGCCAATTTGTATATGCAAAGTCCTCGGCGATCAAAGAAAGGTGACAAGGCTTTGCTGTTCAATGGATCACTTCCAAGAGGTGCATCACAGACTGCGAGTCCAAGTCCAGGAAGGATGAACAGTTTAAAGGCTGTGGTGGTTGAAGATTCAAGCCCTTCCCCTGCCTCAAGTGATGATAGGCGTGAAGCGAAAAGGAAGAGAAAAGAGGAAAAACGTATACGAAAAGAAGAGAAACGGAGAAAGCGGGAGGAAAAGAAAAGAAAAAGAGAAGAGAAACGAGCTGCAAAGGGTGCAGCAAAGGGTGTTGGTATGACATCTGATTCAGGAGACAGATATGGTAGGTCTGAAGATAGTGATGATGGGGATCAGGAGGAAAAGCTTAACAGCGATAGTGAAGTAAGGCAAAAGCAGTATGAGTATGAACTTCGTCAAAAAGCACTAGAGTCCTTGATGGCGAAAAAGGGAGTATCATCCAAAGATAAGTAATTTGTCTGTTTAATGCACAGGCATGGCATTCTGAGCCTAACTTGTTTCACAATTCTTCTGGAGCACGACTGTGGATATTGTAGCTTTGTATTGCTGTTAGCAGGGCTTGAATTACCAGCACTTGATTACCCTGCACCATGCCTTACCTGTTGATCCAGCTGCTGGTAATGTTTGCTAGTTTGTTTTCTCTTTGGTAGTGGTTATATCTAGGTTAACTTGAAGGCCTTTACTAAATATCACCCACGTTTTCTTACTAAAGGAATGCTTTAAGTTGCAGCCTCTTTCACCATGAAGCTTGTGTTCCCAGCAGGCAAGATGTTTTAAGTTATGGCCTTAATTGCCTTGAACGTGAAGTAATGATCAGTTGTTTATGTTTGCCATTCTTAATGGGTTATTTTTTCTATAAGTCTGAGGTGTTCTTGGCAAAGCTGATTTTAAATTTTAAGCTTCTTTGTCGTAGGTTTGAAATTTGAATTCTGGCTGTGGTCGTGGCATCTTGCAAGCCCAGTAGGCTCTTTGACGTTTTATTACCAGATTCAGGAACCATTTTTGTCATGACATTGAGGGGTGTGTTACTATCCTTATTTGTTTTAATTTTATGGAGGTTGAGAAGTCCTATTGAGACTTGGAAACTGTATTGTGTAAAAGTCAGTGAATGCATTGGATTCTTAGTTTTTTCCTATCAACTCAGTTGTTGAGGCATCTCGAATCTTGTAATTCTGTGTAAGATTAGTTGAAAACTTATATCATGTGCTTTTGTGCATTGATGTCTCACTTTGTGGCTGACTTTTGTGATGCATGATGTCGATGGAATTGATGGAATTGTTATCAGGCAAGACGGAAGACCTACCAACCTTGTTGAGTAAAGTTTCAGGTTCTTAATTTACAAGAAGTCCATTTATATATGTGCATATTTTAGGAAATTTATTGATAAGCTTACCGCAAAAATGTTATTTGCATATCAATAATAGCACATAGAGATATATTCTTTTTGTATGGATGAATGGATGGACCTGTTGAAATGAGAACTGTTGGCATTTGAGTGTTGGTATTATAAGCTGAACGGCTTGCTAAAATCAGTCTCGTTTAAATCAAAGGTTGTGTGCTTGGTCTGTGATTGTATATATTAAATGCATGGCAATAATGAGAGTTTGTGAAGTGGGCGAGGAGCAGATATTTTGAATTGACTGAAATTGAGTTGCACAAATCTGTTGTGTGAACATTCTAACGAATATATGGCTATGTATTAATGGTAGGAGACGTGAAATGTACTGTAAAAGAGTTGTTTATTTGACCTGAAACTATCTACATGAACTAGAAACTGGACTGGTGCCTCTGTACATGATACTTCAATTAATTTAAAAGAGATTGTGCTTAGAAGCAATTCTTCTGAAATTCAAAAAGCATATATATCTATCATTGGACCTGGAGAGGTAACTGCTCTAACCCAGGATGGTGGTAGTGGCATTCACATGAAAGATAAGTTTACAAAACAAGACATTAAAATCATACTTGAAGTACAATAGTTGGGCAGCTAATTTTACAAAACAAAGCATTAAAATTGTAATTAATAGTACATTAACTGGACATGCACAAGAAGGATAAAACAGTTTAGAAGGTCTACAATATCTTTGACATCGTCCTACGGGTGAGATTCCGCAGGTAAGAAGGCTTTTAAGCTAAAATGGGCCATCGATGCTGGCTGGATAGCTGGAAGTTCCAACTCTTAGTCTCAACCTGCCAAAAGTTAAAATAGGGTTTTGGGAATTACATATTAACCTAAACCGCTGTTGATTTTTGCCTTTGGTGGAATCTTGGTGGTTCCAAAAATTGCAAGATGTTCCCTTCTAATTTGTTAACGCAAACTACCACATATACAATGGTGCTCTCTTTATAAGTTTACAATACATAACAAGAGTCTGACAAAATTTTAAAAACCAAGAGGAAAGCAGCAAATAAATCGGTCAGATAACCAGCATTGCGCATAACATGATAACTTACCCAGATGGCGAAGTTGGAAGCATATTCATTAAGCTTTTGGTCTGAAGGAAAAGTTGGATACATGTTTCTAACTCTTTTCCAGGAATCACAATTGAGATGTAGCATCAATTGTTCACACACATCACAATGCAAAAACTTGATGTAGAAAAACTTGACACAACAAGGTGAACTAGAGATGCAACACTTATTGCTTAAACTTTCCAGCCACTTCCTCCAGGGTAGATTGCCCATCCACCACCTTCTGCAAGACATCTTGCATCTCCCTCCATGGCTAAATTGCCTTGTCTTTCTGTTTACTAGTGTCACCCTGCTTACGTTTATCCTTACCAACCATCTTTCGCTCCCGCCTTTTGTTTTTATTGATCTCTCCACCATGTCAAAAATTCTCTCATATAAATCCCACACTTAAAACAAAAATCACATCATCAGAACTAGGAGTCCGTAAGCCTGTAGGCAACAACCCATATGCACATATGGGCAGAAACCTATACGCTAGAGAGGAGAAAACAAAGACAAATATTTGAGCCCATATGCGTATAGGCGCAAGTCCAGAAAAGAATCCAAAAATGTCTCGGGGCTATATGCACATAGGCAGGGAGCCTCAAGCCTATACACAAAAACATAGAAATCCTCGAGCCTATATGCGCATAAACAGAGAGACTTGAGCCTATATGCATATGGACAAAGAATCTCGAGCCTATACGCCTACAGACTTGAGGCTCTCTGTTTATAAAGAGAGCCTCAAGTCAATGCGCATATAAAAAGAGACCCTCGAACCTATATGCAAATAGGCTTGAGGCTCTTTGCCTATACGCGTATGGGCATAGACCAAACAGACCTTGAGTAAAACAACAAGTACAGAGAATAAATACCCTATGACAGAAAGCAAAGTAGGTATTATATTCGACCAGAGATTGCCGAGCATAAGAGCTAGAGGATGTCAGACAACATTTTATAGCACACTGTTCCTTTCGTCGCGAGTACAATTGGTCTTTACCGATTACTTTGTCATGATGCTGGCTTTACAAAATCGCATACTCTTTGTGCATGAACCTTATTTTATCTATGAAGCTCATGCTCATTCTATAGTCATTGTCTACATTGTGGCTCACGGCTAGAAGCTTAGCTTTAGAGTCGGTGAAACCAACATAAACAAATGCAAATTATGAGAAGCAAATTTTCTTTGTCTCTTTGTACAGTTGCTTTCTAGCCTTGTTATGTGTACCATCCAAAACATAATATTTATAACTTTTGTCCTCTTCCTTGACAAAATTATTAAGTAATGCACACTGAGTGGGATGCACAATGTAGATGTGAGGAGCCGTTGGAGCATTGGGCTTCTGTTTGATTCATTTACTTAAGGAAATAGATGGCCAAAATAAATCAGTTTCACCTGTAACATTCTTTCATTTGGATCATTTTGGGGCACATTTGTATATATTCCTTTTGGATATGTCTAACATCAAGGACATGATATCTCCGCTCGTTCATCTAGCATCTTCAATGCTTTGTCCTTTTCACGGCCAACAATCTCAATACCAGATGTTCTAGGGGAAGCCAAGATGGAATCGTTTTTTGTAGAAGCATCCTTGGAAGAAGAATGAGCATGAGCTTCCCCCCAAAGAAGCAGTGTCAGCTCTCTCTTCCTTTTCAGGCTCTGAACTACAAGAAACAATCTCCTCCTCCTCCTCCTCCTCCTCCTCCTCCTCCTCCTCCTCGCTTATGGGTTCTTCTTGTCTTTCAGGAGCTAGCTTAGGAAGAGCTGCCTCTGTACATTTAAGAATGTTTTTTTTTTTTTTTTTTTAAAGGACTTGAGCCTTTATTATACATTTAAGAATGTTGTTCATCCTTCCTATTATAAGGCAGTTACATTTTTCTGCTCGCCTCTAATATCTTCCTTACAAATTAGGAGAGCATTCATCGCATTACATTTTTGTGTTCGCACGTAATTTCTTCCTTAAAAATTAGGAGAGCATGACACGTTGCATTGAGGCATTTATGGCATTAATTTCAGATTTGAGGCATTTATGAGCATTTATGGCGGAGGAAGATATGAGCATTACCATAGAATGACACGTTGCATTCATCGCATTTATGGCAGATTTGTGCACTTTGCATTTATTGCGCTTTATTAATACACTTTGCATTTATTGTGGCCATTAATACGCTTTGAATTTATTGCAATTATCAAAGCCGCGACATGTGTGCACTTTTCATTTATTGTGGCCATTATTTCATTTTGCATTTATTGCGGCCATTAATACTCTTTGCATTTATTGCGGCCATTAATACGCTTTGCATTTATTGCGAATTATCAAAGCACGACATGTGTGCACTTTGCATTTATTAAGGCTATTAATACCCTTTGTATTTATTATGGCCATTAATATGCTTTGCATTTATTATGGCCATTAATAATATGCTTTGCATTTATTTATGCGAATTATCAAAGCACGACATGTGTGCACTTTGCATTTATTGCGGCCATTGGCAAATTTGTTAGAAGATATCAATCCCAATATATATAGAATCTTAATGATATCCATTTTAGGATAATTATGGATATGAATTCGATATTAATGATTACATGCGAGTTGTGATATAGGCACTTGGCATAAATATAGCCCTAGATTAGTCATGTGTGTCGATCATCCAACAAAACTCCATCTTATAAATAGAAGGCCTTCTTATTGTCTCGACGCGCGTGAGAGAGCACTTGAAGAGCTATTGTGGCGCTTCTCTTACGCTTCACTAATTGCATGCAAGGTAAATATTCTCCCATTTTGTTACATTGCTAAAGCTTGGATTGTTTAATATGAAACTAGCATTTTTCTTTCATCCTTAATCTTGGCGTAATGCGTATGTGGATTCTATCGTTGTGTGAAATTGTAGCGAACGTTTGAGTTGATTTGCAATTATATTTTGATTTGCAGAGATGGCACAGATGAAAAAAGACTACATTATTGACCTAAATCTAGATGATTTTTATGGATGGTGGATGAGCGCCTTTTGGTAACTCACCAGCCTTTGTGTCGAGAGATGCTGTATTGGAGTTCCTTTTGGATTTATTTCGTAATTTATATTATTCGCAAAAATATCATTCTAGTGATGATAAGGCATCTTCAGTTCTGCAAATTGATAATTCTACTTGATGTTTGATGTCTGTGAACACATGAACCTTCAATAACAAAAAGTATTGACCAACTTTTTAAAAGACTAAGCTAAATATTGTACTTTGTAATTTCTAAATTAGAGTTAGAATGTAAGATCCTACGAAGTTGCTTCACATCAATCTAGAATCACTTGGGCATTGCAGAAGAGAATGTTGGACGTTAACTGGGGTCCAACTGCACAGTTTTGAAAAAGAGAAATGTTCGCGGCGGCCTTGGCCGCCGCGATAAATTTCTTGTAATTGTAAGCAAGTTCTGACAAAAGTCAATACTACTAGATGTATTTTATGCAAGCATAGAAAACACATCGCAAAAATTACTAATCACTTTAGCTTGCATATGATAGTCCATGTATTCTTGTAGATTCTCTAGGGATGACAAGCTAAACTTAAAATAAGAGACACCCACAACAAATATTTGTTCCACATCCTTTTTTATGGTTTTCCAATTCATGAAGCTCGCCGAACAATTCACTAGACATAATTCTATCGCACTTCCTGTAAGTCTCAAGTTTAAAACAGTCTCTTCTAAGAATCGAACAAATGTATAGCATCACAACTAATATCGAAGCAACACGGACTATGAGATGCTACTGGTTTTTGCATAAGAAAGAGTTGTCGGCTGCACCTTCAAAAGCATCGGGATGTTCTTTTCCTGCTTCGTCCCTTTTTCTATTGTTAAATACTTTTTGACTCTTATCAGGTTGCCCTTGGGCGTTCTTTCGAGAAACCTTTCTTTGTCTGAAAACAACATGGAGAAGATTATGTAGAGGCAAGAAACTCCTATGTGCATGTAGAATATTCATTACTATGAAAAAATCAATAGCCTATATACGCATAGACTCTTGGCTTGTGCGTACATAACAGGGTTAGACCCAAAATACGGAAAAAGTATAAATTGTATGAAACCTCTTCCTTTTTTGCAGATACACACATGTTATACGTGAAAAAAATGGCAGGTACATTCAAGTTGATCCATTAGGAGCGACCCAGCGGCCCAGGAAGATCATGAGGTTGTAGAGTCACATGGATTTCTTAGCCATGATTCCTCCTCATATTCCTAGCAACAGACTCCTACATCAACTCAAGTTGATTTAGAGTATGTTGAAAGTTTTTTAGGCTGATTCAAGGCTTCTTAGACAGGTTTGAAGCTATTATTAGATTATTACATGCATATTTTATGATGAACAAATCAGATAACAAGATTTCAGTTGAAGGCTTTTTATACTGATCAAGGCTTCCTAATTAGGTTTGGAGCTCTTATTAGATTATTACAGGTTGATTTGATGATGAAACAAGTCAGATTTAAGGCTTTAACAAAGATTTTGAGAGTTTAGAGCATTATTCTTACTTGGTGGGTGTTTTCTTGGTCAAATCTTGGTTTGTCTTTGTGTTATTTCTGAATAAACCCTGGACATTTTCTGACATGGGTTAAAGCTTCTTGCTTTTCAAGATCGGTAGTGGCGATCTGGCCAAGCTTGTATATGTGAAATAACCACCCCCCTTTTGGGCAACCTGCCCGGCCTTGCAACTATCAAAATATTATGGCATTTTTTACAGATTTTGTCTCATATCCTTCTCGTGAAAAGGATATAAGCCATATACGCAAGCCTCTACTTTTGATGGAATCTAAACCCGGTGGAAACATGCTTTACAATGCATATTGGAAGCTATTTAGAGCCATTCAATGGTATTATTCTCAAATTAATAAAATCGCGCGCCATGCTTCTAATTCGAGCCCTGGACTACCACAGTCGTCGGATTCGTCGATCCTACGACTCAGATCGTATGCTGGGGCCTCTGGGCACCTCTCGTTTTGCTTATAATCATTTATAATTGGAGGCGCCTATGGTTTTGAAATATGAAATATAATTTCGCCTAAAGTTTTGAGGGAATAACGAACCTCTATAGGCTTTGTCTAAGATTTTTAGAATATGAAATACGAAGGCTCGAACCTCAATGTACCCAGTAAGCTAATATGATTATTTTTATCTTGAATCTATGTTTTTTCTTATAACAACCCATTCAATTGTTTTAGGGATATATGGTCTATGGTTTCAGGAATTGTTATTTTTACATCTATATCAAATCCCCCTGGAA
Organism: Isoetes taiwanensis; assembly: GCA_021234155.1. NCBI lineage: Eukaryota > Viridiplantae > Streptophyta > Lycopodiopsida > Isoetales > Isoetaceae > Isoetes > Isoetes taiwanensis. The sequence goes on along the minus strand of JAJEKV010000064.1, from coordinate 7,003,952 downwards.
CCCCCTGTTATTTTGCTACATATTTCCATTAATCTATTATAGATACATTGATCAAATATGTCCATTGATTCATAAAGTGTAAGCATGATTTCCCACGACTTGATTCATTAAGTGTGAGTGTCATAGTCTTTTGGTGTTTAACAATTTGTATTTGTCAGTGGCTACGATCTCTTTTCCAATTCATATGGTTGATGAACTTGATTGCGAAGTCCCTTGTAGCAGTTTTGCCTTCTGCAATGATGGTGTCTATGCGTGTATGGAGTTGTCCGTGTAACCTTAGGAAGACCTTATTGTTGATAAGTGTGTCTTCATTGCCTTGTCATACAATGTTATTTCCATAATTTCCATCAAGATGGCCCCCGTTCGAAGATGCTATCAATCAAGTCTTCTTCCACAACACATTCTTCGGGTATCTCAACCAAGTCATGGTCGAGCGTTGGCTCATTATTAATCTGTTTTCCATTACCAAGACATAGCAGCCAATGTGAGGAGGTTTGCTTTGTGTCAACTTGTGGGACTTGAAGCTAGTCCATAGCGGGTTCCTCTTGACACACTTCGAGATGACTTCCGTCCTTAATGCATGCTTGACCACAGACAACTTCTGTTGAAAATCGCTGCCGGTGAGCATTATCATTTCCCCAAACGATCTGTCATCTTGGCATATCTCGCGTAAAACCCTGTCGACAACAACGAGTGCCTGTGTGTGTGCCATCCTCATTTTGTCCCAGACCATGATGCATGTTGAGTGGCAGAGTTGCTCAAGTGGGCAGGGCCATCCATAGTACCAGTCTTAACCTCCTTGTTCAATACGGCGCTACAGGAAGGTTCCCCTCTCCCCCTTTCCCCCCCCCCCTTCTTTTCCCCCTCTTCCCGTGGACCACTAGCAGAGTTGTCCCCATCCGCACTGCCCAGCCAATTTGTTCGAACAATCATGGCCAGTTCGGTATTTGCAAAACTGCTAGTCAGGATTCTCGAGCAGCATTTGAAGGGATGGGCAGAGGTGCGGGCCCTCTCACAGGCAGGATTGAGGCCCCGACACTCAACCATTGATCACATCTTCATGCTGCGGACTCTAGTTGAACCATCAACAAGACATACATTGTTGCTTTGTTGACTTCGCCCCAAGGGTTTTGACACTATGCTCCAAGAAAAGCTATGGGTAAGATTGCGACAGCTAGGGGTCCCTATTGATCTGCAGAATGCAGTATATAGGTTGTATGAGACATGCTCAAGCTAGTTTCAGTCAACAAGCCAACCATTTGGTACCAACTATCAGGCCATCAGCTCATAAAGCCACCATCAAAAGTTCAAAGTGCTCTATATTCAAGTCTCTCTTCAGGGGACCGTCAAATGTCCCTATTGGATGCTGTCTTATGGTATGACATAAAAAGTACTATCTGTCTGTCTGACTACCTGCCTGTCTGTCTATCTGTTGTTAGACCACCCCATTGTAAATACACCATCTAAGTTTATACGTCTAAGTTTACAACGATGAACTTGCCTTTAATAGCTTGAGAAATAATAACATTATTTTGACATCTTCCACATTGCAACCACAATCAAAGGCTATATCAAAGGATCAAATAAACACATGCCCCAAACTTATGTGCGGCAACGCCGAGCACACACTTACTAATATGTTCTATTTTAAAGTTTTAAGTAACACTTTTATGAGTAGTATGATAGTGGGATACGCTACTTCAAAATGCTCATGCTATTAGAGTAAACAAGGTAAGTTGCATGCAACACATGTCCTAGTGCTTAGCTCGCAATGCTACTTGTACATCCCTCATACATCCCTGTGCCTAGCTAGCGATGTTGAGGCTTGTACTTGTATTTGCCAATTACAAGATGCCTAACTTAACGAGTTGCTTGTAACAACCCAATGCCTTTTTATTAGACATGTATTTTTTTTTCTGCAGGACATGTTGCAATTTTATATTATATATAAGGTGTTAAAGTACAAATTAGAATAGTGGAAGGCCATCTACATCGACCAAAATAAGAAAATCCTTCACAACTTTCTTGTCTCAAGTAATAAGCCGGAAGATGAACAAGTAAGAGCCCGAAAAACAACATGTTGACTTCGCGTCCAAACTATCCATATAAACCAAGACGACAAATAAGGAATGCCAACTTCTTCTGTTTTAATCAAGAAATGAGGTAGTAGCCCCAGCAAAATCGTCTGATTATTATATTTATAGAAAACAAGCATTGAACCCAAGTCCAAACAAATGCTATTTATGCACAAAGCACAAATGAATGCTCAATTGTTTTTTGTCATAACCCATATATAGGACACAAGGGGCTAACTTGTGAGCTGAAACTATGCAAATGAACATTAACACGAAGACTTCTTTGTACCACCTGCCACAGAAGGTCATTCACAGTTGGAGGAAAATACTTCAACCATACTATATTTACGTTGAGACACTTGAAGCTGCCATTTGGAGATAGAGACTTTGTTTGAAAGAATAGGCGATAACGAGGAGGTGCACCCTGGATTACCACAGTCGTACGACCCAGATCTTATGTTAGGGCCCCTGGGCACCTCTCGTTTCGCTTATAGTCATTTATGATTGGAGGCGCCTATGATTTTGAAATTTGAAATATGATTTCACATAAGGTTTTGAGGGAATATCGAACCTCTATACGACTTTGCCTAAGATTTTAGAATATAAAATACGGGAGCTCGAACCTCTACCGAAATAATTCAATGTTCTAACTAATACTACTTTAACCAATATACCCAATGAGCTAATGCGATTATTTTTTATCCTGAATCTATTTTTTTTTTTTTTTTTTTTTTAATTGAAATTATGTTGCAATACATGGTCTTTGTTCTATTTACAGGAGGTCAACTCCCCAAGAACATGATGAAGAGTTTGTACATGGCCATACTGGTGAACTACCTATGGCACAACTGCAACTGCATATTACGTAAGTATTTCAATTGATATGATTAAACGTCAAGGTGATGTGAACTCTAATAGGAATATTCATAAACTTTCTAAGCCGAATATTATTAATTGTCATAAAGGTAGACCTTGTGATGGAAAGAGCTAAATAGCTTTGGTTTAATTTCTACAAGTCTGTCAACTTGAAATTGCATAGTATATGGGGCCTTAGTTGGGAACATCCCCTTGGCTTTTGGAAAAGAAACTGCCAGGTGAGGCCATATGATGTTAATAAAATGCTAATGAGCTATGGTTTTGTGATCTAGATATGGTACACTTAAGTGGAATAAACATATTGGATTATTAAAATAAGGAAATTACTAATTGTGAAACTCACTTAACCTAAAGATACAGATGAGCTCCAACTAGGGCAAACTTGATGGAATAAGCGGCCAGAGTAAAGATATGGCCTGCAGCAACATGTGAACGAAAGGTACACAATGATATTTTCTCAAAAGTATGATTTCGCCAGTAGAAAATGCCGGAGACGGTCCCGCTGGCGACTTTGGAGTTCTTAGGTTAAGAACCGCCTGCAACTTGGATCTTTTGCTATGTATTTGGCATCTTGCCTGTTGAATGTTACATGATCCGATGGCTTCCGGAAAAAGCATGGCAGAAAGGTAGGCGGCCTAAACTTGTCTACCACGAAGAGATAGGCTCAGCAGGAAATAGCAAATGCTAGTCGGAAGAAGCTCTTCCAATTTTGGAGGTAAAATGAGCAATAAGCCCTACAGGCTGCTCTGAGGCAGTATTTAAGATAGATGATATAGATAAGCAGAAAGCTGGCGATGGTGCAACCAGTGCAGATGCTACCGTCAACAAAAATATCATGGAAAATACAAGGGCATGACGAAATTCAAAGCAAGTCAAACAACCAGGAGCACAACCCTCAGGTTTGACTAGATAATGCTTTGTATCCTATTGATTTAACTGGCCTTAAACACAAATAATGATAGGCTTCTCCTAGACCTCTGCCTTGTTATGAATATATTTTCCTATTGAGTTTGCAAAGTGCTTAAGAAATGGTAGATCTACAGAAAAGGTTTACTTATGGTAAACTTCTCATTGTCTACACCTAGATTGAATCTATCATTATACAATAGCGTGGCCCAAAGGGACTCTTGTGTATGTATCATTTTTCCCGGCCGCTTTAAGCATCTTAAATAGGTTGAGTACAAGGTCAAGTAAATAAAATAGAAATAAGCATTCAGCATGTGTTGGACAGTAAGATAATTTGCTTAAGATTATTGAGTATTGACGGTTATGCATGGCTTAACTGATACATATTACTTCAAATTGAGTTGAAGGTGATGGTTATAAGCTTATATTACTATAGATCTTCGTAAATACATGCTGCATATACTCGGCAACCTGAATAATGTAAAAACCATAGTCATATTTCTGCTGGCTGGATCTCATAACTGTACAGGCTATTTGCACCTCTTGGATTTCTGCACACTATGTGTAACCCGTATTGAACTACCTACTCTACGTAATATTCTGTACTTAGTCTTATTGCAAGGCTTTATTTTTGTATTTTATTACCCAAATTGCTAGCAATAAGACCATTGAGAATGCTGACCATTCCCCACATTTGTTTGTAAAACAAGCAGGGTGAAGGGGCATAAACCTAGAAGCTCTTATGACACCTGCTAGTAGCTTAGGCTTTTACCCATGTTCTTGGCTAACTGTCCTCTGGTTCTACTGCAGGTAACAGGAACTTCTACTCCCTGCTATGTTTTGTTCAAGAAATGGAAGATTGACGAAATTCAGGGTCTAATTCTTGTTGATTGGACTTGATCAATTCTCAAAATCTATTCTCTTTCAAAATGTAAAGTCTGAGGTCGCTTTTTTGACTAAATCCTTTCGCTTATAGCTTATTATAAAGCTAAAGTGTAAGTTGAGTTGAACCCTCGTTCTCGTGTCATATCTAAAGTTTGTTGCATCATTCTTCACTTTCGATAATTTGTCACTACTATTGTCTTCTATATTACTTTTGGAGTCTTTATTGAATGATAACCAGATCATGGCTTTGTACTAAATGTCACCAGTTTGGTACTTAGGCTGCTTATTGAATCTGAAGTTTTTCCTTGAAAAGGTTAAATGTAGGATTGAAGTCTGTCTTGACAGATTTAAAGGTTTTTTGTTCTAATTTCAGTTTATTGGTTATACCAATTTCCATGATGCTGGTTATATTATTTGGTGAAAAGCATTTGGCTTGTTTAAATGATCTAATGCACATTGGACCGGAATTTATAGGATCATACAAAGGAGCATTTGCTTGAACAACAATATCACGAGGATCGAAGAACCTGAATGCTTTCAAATATAACAAAGAAAGAACTACTTACACGCCAAATTATGCCATAGAAAATATTCTGTCTTATATTAAAAGTAAGGAAATAGCAAAAGAAGGTTTTGAATGTATATGGCCATTTGGCAGATAAATGGAAGATAAATATAGCCATTTGGCATGGATTTCCACAATAACAAAGATTTCTACACGAAGAGCTGCTGGAGCACTTTACAGAGTCAATGATATGATCAACATCTTAAGAAATATTTTAAGAGCTGAATATGGCAATATAGGTGGGTAGGGCCTGGCAACAAGGTCCTACTCACCTTGTTGCTTGTTTAACTGCTCATACTAAGAGTGTTTTTTACTCTTTCTTTAATTGATTTGGCCCTCCTGACCTACGGTTGGTGGTAGGTTTTTTTATTATTGAAATTATGTTGCAATACATGGTCTTTGTTCTATTTACAGGAGGTCAACTCCCCAAGAACATGATGAAGAGTTTGTACATGGCCATACTGGTGAACTACCTATGGCACAACTGCAACTGCATATTACGTAAGTATTTCAATTGATATGATTAAACGTCAAGGTGATGTGAACTCTAATAGGAATATTCATAAACTTTCTAAGCCGAATATTATTAATTGTCATAAAGGTAGACCTTGTGATGGAAAGAGCTAAATAGCTTTGGTTTAATTTCTACAAGTCTCATCAACTTGAAATTGCACAAAGATATGGGGCCTTAGTTGGGAACATCCCCTTGGCTTTTGGAAAAGAAACTGCCAGGTGAGGCCATATGATGTTAATAAAATGCTAATGAGCTATGGTTTTGTGATCTAGATATGGTACACTTAAGTGGAATAAACATATTGGATTATTAAAATAAGGAAATTACTAATTGTGAAACTCACTTAACCTAAAGATACAGATGAGCTCCAACTAGGGCAAACTTGATGGAATAAGCGGCGGAGTAAAGATATGGCCTCGCACCAACACGTGAACGAAAAGGTACACAATGATATTTTCTCAAAAAGTATGATTTCGCTTATAGAAAATGCCGAGACGTGTCCCGTTGGCGCTTGGAGTTCTTAGGTTAAGAACCGCTTTTAAATTTGGATCTTTTGCTATGTATTTGGCATCTTGCCCTGTTGAATGTTACATGATCCGATGGCTTCCTAAAAAGCATGGCGTAAAGGTAGGCGGCCTAAACTTGTCTACCACGAAGAGATAGGCTCACAGGAAATAGCAAATGCTAGTCGGAAGAAGCTCTTCCAATTTTGGAGGTAAAATGAGCAATAAGCCCTACAGGCTGCTCTGAGGCAGTATTTAAGATAGATGATATAGATAAGCAGAAAGCTGGCGATGGTGCAACCAAAGGATGCTGCTACCACAACAAAAATATCATGGAAAATACAAGGGCATGACGAAATTCAAAGCAAGTCAAACAACCAGGAGCACAACCCTCAGGTTTGACTAGATAATGCTTTGTATCCTATTGATTTAACTGGCCTTAAACACAAATAATGATAGGCTTCTCCTAGACCTCTGCCTTGTTATGAATATATTTTCCTATTGAGTTTGCAAAGTGCTTAAGAAATGGTAGATCTACAGAAAAGGTTTACTTATGGTAAACTTCTCATTGTCTACACCTAGATTGAATCTATCATTATACAATAGCAGGGCCCAGTGGACTCTTGTGTATGTACTGTTTCCTGGCTGCTTTAAGCATCTTAAATAGGTTGAGTACAAGGCTGTTAAATAAAATAGAAATAAGCATTCAGCATGTGTTGGACAGTAAGATAATTTGCTTAAGATTATTGAGTATTGACGGTTATGCATGGCTTAACTGATACATATTACTTCAAATTGAGTTGAAGGTGATGGTTATAAGCTTATATTACTATAGATCTTCGTAAATACATGCTGCATATACTCGGCAACCTGAATAATGTAAAAACCATAGTCATATTTCTGCTGGCTGGATCTCATAACTGTACAGGCTATTTGCACCTCTTGGATTTCTGCACACTATGTGTAACCCGTATTGAACTACCTACTCTACGTAATATTCTGTACTTAGTCTTATTGCAAGGCTTTAAGGGATTTGGCTACCAAGGAAAGGATCCTACGGATGGGACCCAGATTGAGGAATGGAATCAAGGTACAGGAGTCATTAACGGTGATGCAGAGACAGGGGCTGCACAGGGAGTTGGCCAAAGCCAGGGATCTGAACCAAGCAGGGATACAAGCGGGGGTCAAGAATGGCAAGGTCTATATACACAAGAGGGGGAGAGAACAAGCGACTCAACCGCAGGAACAGACGGCAGGGTTGCAGGGGCTGCAGGGGGTGCAGGGGATAGAAAAATCAACGGAGGCAGAGAAGGAAAACATACGCCCCCTGATGTCTATACAACAGGGCTGGAGAAACGATCGCGGAAAGGAAGCTCTGGAAGAGCGTGCACGGTAGAAGGAACCGTAATGCGAGTAATAGGAAGAAACGAAAACGGGGGAAACGAAGAGCGAGCAACACAAGCAAGGTTCGGAGGGCCAACCCCGACAATGAAGACCAGGGGAAGACCAAGGAGGATGGGCATTGGTACAGAAAACACAGAGATACAGTATGAGCAACCTGGGGGAAAAGACGCTGACATTGTGGTAATCGAACCGCACATCGGTACCCATGGGATGATGGAGAAAGGTTAGAAGGTGCCCAAGGTCGCGGACATAATATGCCCCAGAGACTTGGGAGCATAACGCCAAAAGGCTGCCAGAGGAGGAAGGATACCAACTGCTCACGCGTGTTGGAAAGACAGGAATTTAAAATAGGAGGGGGAGTGCGAGGTTTGGCTTGTTATATAAAAAAAAGGCAGATTAACAATGCATGTATGTTACATTCGGATATCAATAAAAGATATATGGTTTTGAGTATCCAAATGAAAAACAAACAAGATGTGGTTCTGATAATTACATATTACCCAAATAAACGGTGATAAACTAGAACTGCTAGATCTGGGAGAGAATATAACGAAATGGAAGGAACAAGGACCAGTGATTATAATAGGAGATCTAAATGCTAGAACCGGACAGGAACAAGCACAGAGTACACACACGGATGAGATAGGGGGCGGGCGGTGTATACGATGAGGGCAATGGAGTGGCGAGAGGGATCTGACGTAAGATAAGGCAGAGGTCAATGCTAGAGGTGAATTACTGCTGGAAGTATGCACGGCAACAGGGATGATTATAGCCAATGGTGTGGGAAAATGGAGGGGATCAGGAGGCTTCACGAGCCAAAACACACATGGTAAGAGCATAGTGGATTATATAATTGTGAACGAACAAGCAGCAAAAAAGATAGAAGGGCTGATGCTACAGGAATGGCCGACCGGGAGGAGGGAAAGCCATAGACCAGTTAAACTAACAATCGGGCTAGGGGAGACGCCACAAAAAGACAGCACAGAAAGAAAGGAAGATAATAAAGACAGGGTGAAGATTCAGTTCCAGGAGACACACGCAGAAACCTTCACCCAAATGATCAAGGAGGAAATGGGAGAATGGAACTGGGGAGAGCACAACGCAAGTGAGAATGGAAACACCCTAAATGACATCATGGTAAGGGTAGCAACAGAGGTGTTTGGGAAAAAGATCAAAATCAGGAAAAATAGGGCATTTAGAGCTTCAGTATGGTATGATGACGAGTGTAGGGAATACAAGAGGAAAGTAAGAAAACATAGGGGAAAGGAGACATACCGAGAAGAAAGGGCAAAGATACATAAGATTACCAAGAAGAAGAGAGATACAATAACTTTGTTACAAAGACCAATGGTACTTGGGGAAAATGCTGAAAAAACAGCCCGGTTTTGGAGAGGACTCAAAAATAAAGGAGGGGGAAGTAATGTGAAAGCAAAGAACGAACAAGATGACATTGGAACCGAGGGATGGGAGAGTTACTTGGATAAATTATACAAGACAGGGGCACCTCCAGTATCGATACCACTACAGCATGATCAGGACAAACCATGCTTCAACTTGCTAGACGTAGGGATGGCCCTGAACAGGATGGCCAATCATAAAGCTCCGGATTTATACGGACTCACCGCTGAATCTTCTTTGAAGTGTGCGAATTAGAAATCGGCGCATTGTGTTACCGACATTTTAACGGCATCATACATACAGGACTCCCGCATGGATGGACATACAACGTAGTCATACCTTTACATAAGACAGGAATAGAAAAGATCCGGGAATTACGAACAATAATGGTAAGCTCGATTTTCGCAAAATGGTTTGGAAAGGTATTGGATAATAAACTAAAGAAATGGGCGTAAGAAGGAAATATGAGAGCACAAAGGGCAAGCGGGGGTTCGACCGAGAGCACTCAACCACGTATCATCTAGTGACCCTACGGATATTAATAGAGCGTAGAACAAATTGCGGGGAAAGAAAATAATCTGCACGCTTTGTAGATTTCGAAAAAGCATTCGATACGGTTCCCGAGAGAGAAGTCGCTAAAGAGATTGATGGACATGCAGCCCCCGAAATATGGTAGGATCGATAGCAAGACTATACCACAAGGTGTATGCTAAAATGGAACAGAAGGACAGTACCGATAATCTGCGGACACACCGGGTAAAGCGAGGATGCCCGCTATCCCCAACACCGCTTGGAATATACATAGACGCACTACGGGATACATAGCGTAACGTAAGGGAGACGAGCATGCCCCAACGCTTAGGAGACACGAAGGTACCAATAATGCTATACTGCCGGATGATCTTAGTATGATGGCAACAAAGAACAAAGGAATGCACTGACCGCTCAAAATTCTAGAACAATTCCGGAGGATATCTGGTCGACAAAGGAATCTAGCAAAAACTAAGATAGTCATCTTTGGACACAAGAATGCATAAACCTTTTAAATATAAAGGTAACGAGATAGAGGAACCAACAGTAATCACGATATCTAGGGTATGACACGCATACGGCACGTGGAAATGGACCAAAGGAGCCAATGCCGATTTCAATCAGCTATAGGAAGCTACTTCAACATGAAAAACTTTTGTAATGAAGTAGAATAACCCGACCGATATCAAATGTTATCTATTCAAGCGAGAATAGCCACCACCCGCTTATACCTGGAAAGCGTAAGCATGGGGGCCAGGTCTAACAGAGAGAAACTGGGAAAAGCAGGAAGGAATTCTTAGGCAATGGCACGCATAGAATTGTGGTGAGGACAACACACCACTAACAATCATGGTCCTCGAAACAGGGGCAAAAACCAATGGAAGTGAGAGCATGGGAGAGAACTATAAGATACCCGCCGTAGATAACGCTGGAGACATACAAGGAAAACTCCGGCCAAAGATTGCAATCACGTAATCAAAGAAAATCACATATCCTCGAAAGCAAAGGATGGTTTAAGGAGGTGGCAACATGGACCGCACAAATGGGATTAAATCTGAAAGTGACCTAATAGAAGAGGGGCAAAGGGAATGAGGAGGGGCGCATTACGCAACAAGAGCATGGTCGCAAAGGCATACGGACCCAAGACAGACCGCTCATACAGTGTTTTAATCCGCACCAACAAATAGGAAATCAGATATCTGAGGATAACTTATCGGGGAAAAACAGAAGGGACACGCTAGCCAGATTTAGGATGGGAAGCCATGATCTGAGAATCGAAAAAGACAGGTGGAGAGGGGTAGACAAGGAAGACAGGATATGCAGAACCTGCGACGGGGGGAGAATAGAGGATGAGAACCATATGATTAGTGACTGCCCGACATACGGAGACATCGTGACGGATATAGGAATATAAGGTGGGGAGAACCAAATCCACAAGCCGATGAAGATGACAGAATCACTAAGTGATCTAGCGTACGCCATCCACGTAATGACGGAACCGCATTGTAGAAGTACACAAAGGAAAGAGGGCTTGTAATATGATCCGTACAAAACGACTCATATAGCCTCACACAAATTGCTCAGCTAAAAGCTGATTGATAACGACGCATCACTGCACGGCCAAGAAGCCGAGGTAAAAGCGGGGTGCCGGTATTAAAAGGAAAAAGTCAGCCTTCCGAAAAGGCTACATTGTAACAGCGTGATGTGCTAGTAGCACCCTTTTAGGGAGCTCGCCCATGCTACACAAGTCCAGGGGCCTTATGGCACAAAGGACACAAATGTATTCTATTCTATTCTATTCTATTCTATTCTATTTTTGTACTGTTACCAGCCTGTTAGCAATAAGACCATTGAGAATGCTGACCATTCCCCACATTTGTTTGTAAAACAAGCAGGGTGAAGGGGCATAAACCTAGAAGCTCTTATGACACCTGCTAGTAGCTTAGGCTTTTACCCTTGTTCTTGGCTAACTGTCCTCTGGTTCTACTGTAGGTAACAGGAACTTCTACTCCCTGCTATGTTTTGTTCAAGAAATGGAAGATTGACGAAATTCAGGGTCTAATTCTTGTTGATTGGACTTGATCAATTCTCAAAATCTATTCTCTTTCAAAATGTAAAGCTGAGAGGCTGTTTTTTGACTAAATCCTTTCAGTTATAGCTTATTATAAAGCTAAAGTGTAAGTTGAGTTGAACCTGTTCTCAGGTCATATCTAAAGTTTGTTGCATCATTCTTCACTTTCTGATAATTTGTCACTACTATTGTCTTCTATATTACTTTTTGGAGTCTTTATTGAATGATAACCAGATCATGGCTTTGTACTAAATGTCACCAGTTTGGTACTTAGGCTGCTTATTGAATCTGAAGTTTTTCCTTGAAAAGGTTAAATGTAGGATTGAAGTCTGTCTTGACAGATTTAAAGGTTTTTTGTTCTAATTTCAGTTTATTGGTTATACCAATTTCCATGATGCTGGTTATATTATTTGGTGAAAAGCATTTGGCTTGTTTAAATGATCTAATGCACATTGGACTGGAATTTATAGGATCATACAAAGGAGCATTTGCTGAACAACAATATCACGAGGATCGAAGAACTGAATGCTTTCAAATATAACAGCAGCAACTACGACACGCCAAATTATGCCATAGAAAATATTCCGTCTTATATTAAAAGTAAGGAAATAGCAAAAGAAGGTTTTGAATGTATATGGCCATTTGGCAGATAAATGGAAGATAAATATAGCCATTTGGCATGGATTTCCACAATAACAAAGATTTCTACACGAAGAGCTGCTGGAGCACTTTACAGAGTCAATGATATGATCAACATCTTAAGAAATATTTTAAGAGCTGAATATGGCAATATAGGTGGGTAGGGCCTGGCAACAAGGTCCTACTCACCTTGTTGCTTGTTTAACTGCTCATACTAAGAGTGTTTTTTACTCTTTCTTTAATTGATTTGGCCCTCCTGACCTACGGTTGGTGGTAGGTTTTTTTATTATTGAAATTATGTTGCAATACATGGTCTTTGTTCTATTTACAGGAGGTCAACTCCCCAAGAACATGATGAAGAGTTTGTACATGGCCATACTGGTGAACTACCTATGGCACAACTGCAACTGCATATTACGTAAGTATTTCAATTGATATGATTAAACGTCAAGGTGATGTGAACTCTAATAGGAATATTCATAAACTTTCTAAGCCGAATATTATTAATTGTCATAAAGGTAGACCTTGTGATGGAAAGAGCTAAATAGCTTTGGTTTAATTTCTACAAGTCTGTCAACTTGAAATTGCACAGTATATGGGGCCTTGGTTGGGAACATCCCCTTGGCTTTTGGAAAAGAAACTGCCAGGTGAGGCCATATGATGTTAATAAAATGCTAATGAGCTATGGTTTTGTGATCTAGATATGGTACACTTAAGTGGAATAAACATATTGGATTATTAAAATAAGGAAATTACTAATTGTGAAACTCACTTAACCTAAAGATACAGATGAGCTCCAACTAGGGCAAACTTGATGGAATAAGCGGCCAGAGTAAAGATATGGCCTGCAGCAACACGTGAACGAAAGGTACACAATGATATTTTCTGAAAAGTATGATTTCAGTTATAGAAAATGCTGGAGACGTGTCCTGTTGGCAGCTTGGAGTTCTTAGGTTAAGAACTGTCGGTAACTTGGATCTTTTGCTATGTATTTGGCATCTTGCCTGTTGAATGTTACATGATCCGATGGCTTCCGGAAAAAGCATGGCAGAAAGGTAGGCGGCCTAAACTTGTCTACCACGAAGAGATAGGCTCAGCAGGAAATAGCAAATGCTAGTCGGAAGAAGCTCTTCCAATTTTGGAGGTAAAATGAGCAATAAGCCCTACAGGCTGCTCTGAGGCAGTATTTAAGATAGATGATATAGATAAGCAGAAAGCTGGCGATGGTGCAACCAGTGCAGATGCTACCGTCAACAAAAATATCATGGAAAATACAAGGGCATGACGAAATTCAAAGCAAGTCAAACAACCAGGAGCACAACCCTCAGGTTTGACTAGATAATGCTTTGTATCCTATTGATTTAACTGGCCTTAAACACAAATAATGATAGGCTTCTCCTAGACCTCTGCCTTGTTATGAATATATTTTCCTATTGAGTTTGCAAAGTGCTTAAGAAATGGTAGATCTACAGAAAAGGTTTACTTATGGTAAACTTCTCATTGTCTACACCTAGATTGAATCTATCATTATACAATAGCAGGGCCCAGTGGACTCTTGTGTATGTACTGTTTCCTGGCTGCTTTAAGCATCTTAAATAGGTTGAGTACAAGGCTGTTAAATAAAATAGAAATAAGCATTCAGCATGTGTTGGACAGTAAGATAATTTGCTTAAGATTATTGAGTATTGACGGTTATGCATGGCTTAACTGATACATATTACTTCAAATTGAGTTGAAGGTGATGGTTATAAGCTTATATTACTATAGATCTTCGTAAATACATGCTGCATATACTCGGCAACCTGAATAATGTAAAAACCATAGTCATATTTCTGCTGGCTGGATCTCATAACTGTACAGGCTATTTGCACCTCTTGGATTTCTGCACACTATGTGTAACCCGTATTGAACTACCTACTCTACGTAATATTCTGTACTTAGTCTTATTGCAAGGCTTTATTTTTGTACTGTTACCAGCCTGTTAGCAATAAGACCATTGAGAATGCTGACCATTCCCCACATTTGTTTGTAAAACAAGCAGGGTGAAGGGGCATAAACCTAGAAGCTCTTATGACACCTGCTAGTAGCTTAGGCTTTTACCCATGTTCTTGGCTAACTGTCCTCTGGTTCTACTGCAGGTAACAGGAACTTCTACTCCCTGCTATGTTTTGTTCAAGAAATGGAAGATTGACGAAATTCAGGGTCTAATTCTTGTTGATTGGACTTGATCAATTCTCAAAATCTATTCTCTTTCAAAATGTAAAGCTGAGAGGCTGTTTTTTGACTAAATCCTTTCAGTTATAGCTTATTATAAAGCTAAAGTGTAAGTTGAGTTGAACCTGTTCTCAGGTCATATCTAAAGTTTGTTGCATCATTCTTCACTTTCTGATAATTTGTCACTACTATTGTCTTCTATATTACTTTTTGGAGTCTTTATTGAATGATAACCAGATCATGGCTTTGTATTAAATGTCACCAGTTTGGTACTTAGGCTGCTTATTGAATCTGAAGTTTTTCCTTGAAAAGGTTAAATGTAGGATTGAAGTCTGTCTTGACAGATTTAAAGGTTTTTTGTTCTAATTTCAGTTTATTGGTTATACCAATTTCCATGATGCTGGTTATATTATTTGGTGAAAAGCATTTGGCTTGTTTAAATGATCTAATGCACATTGGACTGGAATTTATAGGATCATACAAAGGAGCATTTGCTGAACAACAATATCACGAGGATCGAAGAACTGAATGCTTTCAAATATAACAGCAGCAACTACGACACGCCAAATTATGCCATAGAAAATATTCCGTCTTATATTAAAAGTAAGGAAATAGCAAAAGAAGGTTTTGAATGTATATGGCCATTTGGCAGATAAATGGAAGATAAATATAGCCATTTGGCATGGATTTCCACAATAACAAAGATTTCTACACGAAGAGCTGCTGGAGCACTTTACAGAGTCAATGATATGATCAACATCTTAAGAAATATTTTAAGAGCTGAATATGGCAATATAGGTGGGTAGGGCCTGGCAACAAGGTCCTACTCACCTTGTTGCTTGTTTAACTGCTCATACTAAGAGTGTTTTTTACTCTTTCTTTAATTGATTTGGCCCTCCTGACCTACGGTTGGTGGTAGGTTTTTTTATTATTGAAATTATGTTGCAATACATGGTCTTTGTTCTATTTACAGGAGGTCAACTCCCCAAGAACATGATGAAGAGTTTGTACATGGCCATACTGGTGAACTACCTATGGCACAACTGCAACTGCATATTACGTAAGTATTTCAATTGATATGATTAAACGTCAAGGTGATGTGAACTCTAATAGGAATATTCATAAACTTTCTAAGCCGAATATTATTAATTGTCATAAAGGTAGACCTTGTGATGGAAAGAGCTAAATAGCTTTGGTTTAATTTCTACAAGTCTGTCAACTTGAAATTGCACAGTATATGGGGCCTTAGTTGGGAACATCCCCTTGGCTTTTGGAAAAGAAACTGCCAGGTGAGGCCATATGATGTTAATAAAATGCTAATGAGCTATGGTTTTGTGATCTAGATATGGTACACTTAAGTGGAATAAACATATTGGATTATTAAAATAAGGAAATTACTAATTGTGAAACTCACTTAACCTAAAGATACAGATGAGCTCCAACTAGGGCAAACTTGATGGAATAAGCGGCCAGAGTAAAGATATGGCCTGCACCAACACGTGAACGAAAGGTACACAATGATATTTTCTGAAAAGTATGATTTCAGTTATAGAAAATGCTGGAGACGTGTCCTGTTGGCAGCTTGGAGTTCTTAGGTTAAGAACTGTCGGTAACTTGGATCTTTTGCTATGTATTTGGCATCTTGCCTGTTGAATGTTACATGATCCGATGGCTTCCGGAAAAAGCATGGCAGAAAGGTAGGCGGCCTAAACTTGTCTACCACGAAGAGATAGGCTCAGCAGGAAATAGCAAATGCTAGTCGGAAGAAGCTCTTCCAATTTTGGAGGTAAAATGAGCAATAAGCCCTACAGGCTGCTCTGAGGCAGTATTTAAGATAGATGATATAGATAAGCAGAAAGCTGGCGATGGTGCAACCAGTGCAGATGCTACCGTCAACAAAAATATCATGGAAAATACAAGGGCATGACGAAATTCAAAGCAAGTCAAACAACCAGGAGCACAACCCTCAGGTTTGACTAGATAATGCTTTGTATCCTATTGATTTAACTGGCCTTAAATACAAATAATGATAGGCTTCTCCTAGACCTCTGCCTTGTTATGAATATATTTTCCTATTGAGTTTGCAAAGTGCTTAAGAAATGGTAGATCTACAGAAAAGGTTTACTTATGGTAAACTTCTCATTGTCTACACCTAGATTGAATCTATCATTATACAATAGCAGGGCCCAGTGGACTCTTGTGTATGTACTATTTCCTGGCTGCTTTAAGCATCTTAAATAGGTTGAGTACAAGGCTGTTAAATAAAATAGAAATAAGCATTCAGCATGTGTTGGACAGTAAGATAATTTGCTTAAGATTATTGAGTATTGACGGTTATGCATGGCTTAACTGATACATATTACTTCAAATTGAGTTGAAGGTGATGGTTATAAGCTTATATTACTATAGATCTTCGTAAATACATGCTGCATATACTCGGCAACCTGAATAATGTAAAAACCATAGTCATATTTCTGCTGGCTGGATCTCATAACTGTACAGGCTATTTGCACCTCTTGGATTTCTGCACACTATGTGTAACCCGTATTGAACTACCTACTCTACGTAATATTATGTACTTAGTCTTATTGCAAGGCTTTATTTTTGTACTGTTACCAGCCTGTTAGCAATAAGACCATTGAGAATGCTGACCATTCCCCACATTTGTTTGTAAAACAA
Organism: Isoetes taiwanensis; assembly: GCA_021234155.1. Taxonomy (NCBI): domain Eukaryota; kingdom Viridiplantae; phylum Streptophyta; class Lycopodiopsida; order Isoetales; family Isoetaceae; genus Isoetes; species Isoetes taiwanensis. Next base: position 6,986,692 of record JAJEKV010000064.1, on the reverse strand, counting down.
GCAGGGTGAAGGGGCATAAACCTAGAAGCTCTTATGACACCTGCTAGTAGCTTAGGCTTTTACCCATGTTCTTGGCTAACTGTCCTCTGGTTCTACTGCAGGTAACAGGAACTTCTACTCCCTGCTATGTTTTGTTCAAGAAATGGAAGATTGACGAAATTCAGGGTCTAATTCTTGTTGATTGGACTTGATCAATTCTCAAAATCTATTCTCTTTCAAAATGTAAAGCCGAGAGGCTGTTTTTTGACTAAATCCTTTCAGTTATAGCTTATTATAAAGCTAAAGTGTAAGTTGAGTTGAACCTGTTCTCAGGTCATATCTAAAGTTTGTTGCATCATTCTTCACTTTCTGATAATTTGTCACTACTATTGTCTTCTATATTACTTTTTGGAGTCTTTATTGAATGATAACCAGATCATGGCTTTGTATTAAATGTCACCAGTTTGGTACTTAGGCTGCTTATTGAATCTGAAGTTTTTCCTTGAAAAGGTTAAATGTAGGATTGAAGTCTGTCTTGACAGATTTAAAGGTTTTTTTTTTTAATAACAACTTCAATGTCCTAATTAAGACTACTTTAACTAATATACCCAGTGGGCTAATGCGATTATTTTATATCTTGAATTTATGTTTTTTTTTTTTATAACAACTTATGCGATTGTTTTATGGATATATGGTCTATGGTTTCAAGAATTGTTATTTTTACATCCATAACAAATCCCCCTAGAACCCCCTGTTATTTTGCTACATATTCTACACTAGCTTATACAATAAACTTCCAAATCCGCTCATTTCTAACATTCATGAATAAAGGGAGGTGATTTTTAACTCTAGTTGAAATTCTTATAGCCCAATGCTTAAACTTATACTTATCTCAAAATCATTGCCATAGGCCAAGTTGGGCATCAAAATACCAAGCTTTAGAAGTATGAAATCCTGCAAGTAATCGCTTTCGAGTAGAAGAATACGGTACCAATGGACGTACAAGTTTTCAAGCCGAGGCATTGGGATAAATAGCTGATGGAAAGAAAGAAACCCAAGGTAGCTCTACCTACACTCTTGACCTAGAAAAAAGGGAGCAATGGAACAAATACTACCTCAATAATCACATATACAGAATTACCTTGTAAGATATGCCACATAAACTTTGAAGCAATAATCTTCCCATACAACCGAAGATTCATCATACTCAGGCCATCTTGATGTTTATGATGTAAGAATTTAGCAGTCCTTCACAACTGCTCTTATCTCACTACCTTATAGTTTCCGTAAAACGTTTAATAGGAGCTACCAAGTCTAAACTAAATAAACATATGTATTATAAGTATATACTTAGCTACTTGTATCTGTCTTGCCATAGACAAGTTACTACTTTGCCACCATATCAAGTGCCTTTGTAAGTCTAATATGATTTGATCCCAAGCTTTATAAATGGAATTTTAATCCGAAATGGACGCCCAATAGTCTAGTAATTGAATCAGGATAATACATTTCCAAGGATAAGTATTCAAATAAATTGATAAATAGAATCAAATGCCCAAATAGCACTACATTTTTGACAGTTCATCAAAACACTCATAAGCCAAAGAAAAGAGATCCAAAATTTGCTTAGCCATATCCAAATTTTCCTCTTCTGTATCAAAAAGAAGAAAGGTGTCATATGCAAATGATTCCAAATAGCTTGAACTCCTGCAACCAACTTAACTTATGTCCTTCCAAAGTGCCATGCTCACAAGCCTGATGCAATACTTGGCTTAGTTCTGTAGCAACAAGAATGAGCCAAACAATGTGATAAAGGATGCCTCTGTTGAATTCCATGACCCAATTTGAGAATTTGAGATGGCTCATTCTGACATAATACAGTACCACGAGCAGATGAAGTATATATTGACATTGCCTACTTTCATATGCAAACTATGTATAGTTGATTACACTTCACTGCTACTATTGTCTTGCAAAGTGGACACAAACATAAGATTATCAAGGAATAAACTGGACACAGTTTAATCGCTAAAAATGCTTGAGAAATAGCTTCCAGCTGTGTGGTGTGATAAAAATTGTACCTAACTTTAATGTGTGAAATGAAATGAAATTGATTATTACGTTTGTGAGACTGCCATGTCTATAAGATGTTCAACTGGTACATTCAACATTATAAAACAAATCATCTAATACATCCTCTGATAGTAATATATTATTCTCTCCTACCTATAACTCATCTACTTTTAAGGTTCTTAAAACATCGTCCCTATGCTCTAAAATATCAATGATACACCTCCGAATATGCGATTCTAGAAAATCAAAGAAAGCCATCAACATGTCAGCACATATATCATACCTCTCTCGAATATCTTTGTAAGCAGGGCAATGCAGAAGTACATGTTCCTCATCTTCAAGTATCCCTGCCTCAAATATCTTGCACAATCTAAGCTCGCTGGAATGTCATTCCACCTGCCTACTTCAACACCAAGCCTATGTGAGCTCAGCCTCATCCTGCAGATGGCATGGCTATGCTTCATGGAAACCCCCTCTACCAAATACTTTGCGTCCTGCAATGTAGGATTAACATGAGTCCTATAAAACTTCTTTTTTACTGCCCCATCTCTCCATGTCCTCTGAAGAACATTTATTTTGACCCATGTACGGATATCATCTTTATGCAAAGCTAAATCATGAATATCCACCCCCCATCGTTTCATCCACTGAGTGGCGTCAGCAAACTAGCCCTTAACGCGTGTCTCCTGCAATGCTAAGTGTGGTAAACTTTGTTCAGGCATAATATACAATACCTTATAGATATAATTAAGGAGTCTGCAAAGCGCCTCCGCCTCCAGTGTGAGCATCCCACATTTCGCTAACATCATATCATAGTGAGTTTATATTTTTGTTCAAGTTCAGACCGACATAATTTCTTTTGAACTTTCTCAACATTTTTTCAAGTCTTCAATGCCAATCCAAGATCCCATATACTTCACATCCATACAAAACCACAGATTGCACCAGTGTTATACTTTTCAAGCAAAAATTCCATATCACTGCTTTGGCACATCTACATTGCATTGCATATAGTGCTTTGAGACTATTGTTTATTTTTTGTTCCACTGGTTGGCTCCAATTTGAACTCTTATCCACTATTATCCCAAGATACTTGTAGCTATTTGTAATTTCTACAAGTTCACTTTGATAATAGAACTTTAAAAGATCAGTTTTGTTTGCCCAAAAAACAATAACCTTGGTCTTACCCATATTGACTTGCATGCCTTTTGCATCACAAAATAAAGAAAGCAACAACAATACCACATCATCAACATATAAAAGTAGCATAAGAACATACCCATTTATAGGCGTCCCATGGTCCCTCATCCAACATTCAGGTTGGTCTATAAAAGACTAAATAATGCACAGAGAGAGAGAGAGAGAGAGAGAGAGAGAGAGAGAGAGAGAGAGAGAGAGAGAGAGAGAGAGAGAGAGAGAGAGAGAGAGAGAGAGAGAGAGAGAGAGAGAGAGAGAGAGAGAGAGAGAGAGAGAGAGAGAGAGAGAGAGAGAGAGAGAGAGAGAGAGAGAGAGAGAGAGAGAGGATGACATGGTGACATGGACATGGCAAAGAGAGGTTAAGAATCATAAATGTGAGAAGAGAGGAAAGGAGGAAAACATGAGAAACGAGGGAGTGAAGAAATCAGAAACAAAAATAAGAAGCAGCGATTGAAAGTAAGTAATTCATGTAGTAATAATGAATTTAATCAAGTTTGTTGATTTGTTCATATAAATTAAGCAAATATCTCCAAATAAAAAAATATTATTAGAAAAACTGTATCCTTATGTGAAACCAGCACAAGAGAATCGCTTTGTTCAGAATCCGATTCTTCTCCTTTTCTGCGGATCCTCCTCCTTATCTGCCGCTTATCTGCTGATTCAATCTACAACTAGACCTAGCAACTTCGGAATCTTGAGTTTGGCAAAAAGAAAAATAAAAAAACAGTTATAAGCACATGCTGATGTGCTATTAATCAGATCATTAAATTGTCTTGTCGGACTATGGATTTGCACCCATGATTTCTTCTATCTGGGCAATTCGACTTCTAATGCTTCTACTATGAGTTTTCTTATTTGCAATCTTGATATTGCCTGCAAACTCTACTTCAAAATGTTGTTGCTGCCATGGAATCGAGTCATTCCAGTATATGCCAATTAAGCAGACGTCTGAAACTCACCAATAGAAGTGATTGATTAGGGAGTCCATATGATTTCTTTTTGAGTGATGAGGTGTGCTTTCCCTTTCGAATATCCTCCTAGTGTGTTATGTAATCCCGGATGCCCTTCGTTAATTGGCTAGAGTCTTTAACATTTTTGAAAGGAGGAAGTGGTTTTGGTTCATATGTAGGAAGAAGAACTTCATCTTTAAACCCCCTTTACCACATTTCGATGCCTTGCCCATGCATCCACAACTTATCGCCTAGCCTCTACTTATACTACATGATTGGTATTCTATCTCTCACCCAAGACTTAAACTGTAGTAGCTTTGAGTGGTTTGTCAAATGATCCTTACCCTCCAACAAGTATCTCTCCACAAATCTGCAACCTCATCCACCAAAAAGGCCATTGGATTAGGGTCAATGTAGTTTTTGAACACATCCATGAGTTCAAGGAAATTTGTAACGTTCTCCCTCTTGAGCTTAATGGAGGAAGTACCGAAGAATGCATCTATATCATCATGAAATCCACCTTCACAACCTTGAAGACTCCTACTGCTGTCAAGTATGACATTGCCCAAAATATTCATCTATTCTTGTTTTCTTTCCAACAATTATCTAGTTGAACACATAGTTTATTTAGCAATTTTTTTCTTGTATGGGAAACTCATCCTAAGTCCTCCTTGTTTCTTTCGATACTTTTGATGTGAAGTCCTTTATCTGCCCTTGGTAAGTAAGTGGTTGATCATCCAGGCATAAAAAATGGGGGCTGACAGAGAATACCTCCTCTCTTCTATAGTTCCTCTCTCCAGTGTTCTCAAGAACTTTAAAATCGAACTCACATGGAAATTTGGATCATCCTTCCAATGATCAAGCACAAAATGACTATAGTTGCCGCTGCCAGTGCCATGTCCATGTATGAAGACACCCGCTAAACTTACTTTCATCTGAAAAGTGTTTTCACAATGCTTGAGCAAAGGATCTAGCTTTGGGAAGAAAGTCTTGTGTTGGTCCATCTTGTCATGAATCAGACACAAATATCTACCAGGCTACATCTAGAAAAACTTTCTCCACTGCCAATATAGTTGTCTGCATGATATATGGTCTGACTGGTGATCTGCAAATTGCTTCCTAATTGCCATCCTTTCTTTCTCTATTGCAGTTGATGCAAGTGTGTCCTTCAACTGAATACAGGTATTGCATTGTGAGGGCATTTGTTGCAGGACGCACACATCAAAAAAGTGATAAAGTAATATCCCTATGAGTTCATCGTAGCAGGAATTTGTACACAAGGAATAGATGAAATTAATCCTGTCTTTCTGAAGTTGTCATATATACTGGGATCTTATTTCAACAAGGTCATCTACACTATACTGAACCATGTAATAGAGATTGCAACAATCTTGTCCTCTCTGACTACTTCTAAGTTTTCTTTGGTTACTGCCCTAATTTGCAGCCTTTGCAGGCAGCTCTCACTTCTAGCCCTCTTGGATGCCTTTGGTTGCCTTTTATGAAACACGTAGCACCTCTTCCTTATACGCAACAGATGCTCATCCATGACGAAGTCTTCCACATGACCTTGGTGGGGACTCAAGGTATCTTCCTGAGTTGGGGCTTCCAAGTTCTTCTCGTCTTTGTGAGTAATGTGTCTAATTGGCCATCTTAGCTAAGCTTGAGACTTGAGCATCACAGAGCATACAATACAACCACTGGAGGTCCATTGAAACATGATGGTATCAACTTTGATAAGCAGCCTTTTAATGCCAACACCTAGATGATCATCCCCAAGCCTTTGATCAATGACACTATCAACTGGATCCACCGCAGTTATATACCCTCTGCAAAGACTGTCCTGGTGCACGAGCGCACCATATAACACTCCATCTTACTCTATTAGAGCCTAGGGCATTGTTTTACACTTGCCTTGTGTGACGCTCATCGAATCCATACGATGTTCCCATCGTATAAATACGAGAAATTCCCCTTCCATGGCAACTCCATCACCACGAAAAGGCCCTCCGTCTGACTTGGACCACTTGTGATGGCAAATGTCCAGGTGATTGACACAGAGGTGTCATTCGTCCCACGTCCTCTATGGGAGTCCTATATAGCAGAAGCATACAGACATAGCACACAACAATCATGCTCAAAATAATATACCATCATGAAGGGTGGCCCATCCATCATCATCTAAATAGCAATCCAAGCACAAGATAACATAAGCAATATACCATAAACAAGGGCTCTATCCTAGGCTCAGACTCCATGGGGTCGACCGACGATCAAGGCCTCAAGATAACATCAAAAAGGTATAACATGGCATTGGCTGGCATAGAACAATGGCTAGGGTAGTCCACTCCATCCGCTCCTCCTGTGCACAAATTGCAGATAGGCTGAAACATGCTATGGCGTGATTGTAACCTTCCGGAGATGCAATCTCATGGAATCACCCTATGAGACTACTCCAGGTTACATCTCCTCGGTCGGATGAGGCAGGCCAGGGATGCGTCCCCTCTCCGTGCACAATGGATGCCTGGGTATGCTAGAGAATGAGTGCCTCCTTAGCGACTTCATACCCGACTTGAACCTCCCAAATCCGTGGGCCATCTCGGTACACCCATCGAGCCCAGGACGTCCATATAGGCACGTTTCTTGCAACCCAGGAGGTGTCGGACCCATACCCAGCCCCAACACGAGGACCGACTATAAACTTAGCACACTGTAGGAGTCCTATAGCCACGTTAGGCAAGACCCCACTCCCGTTTCACCATCGTACTCGTTATTTAGTGCTGAATCACGATATAGCATCCACAGTTACATCCACAGTTAGGTGGGCTCTTGTGCACAGGCCGCATGTAATGGGAGTTAAGGGGTTCTAGCTAGGAGCATATCTAATCATAGATGGCCTTTAGGTCTCTACCCCCCTTTTACTCATACAACACAGGAGGAACAGAAAGAGAGCATTCATATCTGATACATTCATCATAATCTCATCTAGAACATAAAATAGGGAGACTAATCATCCATTTTACAAGCAAGGGTTAATTCCTAACTAGAATCTCAAGCTAATTAAGCCTACTAACTAGCGTCGGAGCTAGATCTCCTATCTCTCAGATCTTTATGCCCTGCTGGTTGACTAAGCTCCTCCTCCTTCTCCAATTGCCCCCAAATCGAATTGGGGCAATTGGGGGTGGAAAACCCCAATTTGGGTGTCCCAAGTTAGCAAATCTCCCTTGCCCAATCGATTTGGGCCAAGTATCAATGCTAAATTACTTATTATTAAGTAATTTAGTATTTTAGCCTTTTTAATATTAGGTTAAGCCCGAAATTCGAATTAGGGTTTAGAGTTAGGTTTCCACCTTAATAGTTAATGAGTTAATATAGCTAACCTTGGCTTATGAATAATTAATTCACCATTAATTATTCATAGTGATGCGTCATGTATTTATACCCAAAAGGCATATAAATACGTGGAACGTCACATTCTCCCCACCTTAAAAATGATGCTGTCCTCAGCATCAAGACTAGGCTTGCTCGGGGCCAACACATGAAATGCTGGAAGTAAGTGTCCCCATTTTAAAGAGGTAACATGAGATGATAAGTCACACAAAAGTTGTCATGTTCAAAGTGATCAAGTTTGAAATGACTTGTAATGTGCAATTTATAACTCCTGCGAGAGTTGAACGGTAAATAGTCGACCAACCTTATATGGAAGGGGATATAACGATGTATGATGTGGTTAACTAGAAGGCGAATTAAATTACGAAAGAACGAACATATTGAGGCAGGTGATATAAAAGATACATGTATAGACCATATAGGATGATCGTTTAGGACCATAGTCTGTCAAAAAGAGACACTGAAGATATAATGCATAAGCAGGCACAATATTGGTCGTCGGTGGATCGTAGCCTATAGGGCAAAGCAGTGAAAAGAGAAAGCACATATCACACGAGAATATGGGCCCCTAGTGACCCTGTAGACAGAATTACAAGACATCAGTATGTACTAATTTATATGTTGTGGTTGAAGGGACCACCCCCTTTGAAGAAGAAAAAGTGAAGAAGGGGAAACCTATCATGCCTAAGATAGATATACATTGCAGTGACACTATATCACAGTATACCTAATTTAGAAATCATTCTTTGTTCACACACATGTAGCTGATTATATATTATACATGGGCATAGATGTAGACAACTTCTATTTCTTTTTTTTTTAATATAATACACACTTATAGTCTCTCGTAATTTAATTTTGTATCAAAATTTTTTCTTATTTCGTCACAGTTTTAACAAGTCATATATTGCTATCGTCATTGTTTTTACATGCCCATCATTTTTATACTTATCCTTCAATACAATTATATATATTGCACTGTATCTCACTTTTTACATATATATTTTAACATTACACGACGCACGCACGCACGCACGCGCACGCACGTTCTTCATCATTTATTATTCATAACCTTTCTATAATCATAATCTAAGTCTCATTATTCCTTCAATAGTTTGTATAACACATATATAATTATATTTCCCATTCGATTATATTTAATATTGCATTCACTCTACACTTTATTATATCAACATTTTCTTTCCACCATACTTTGAAATACTTTTCTTCTTTGACTATCTCGCATCTTTCCAAACCCACACTGTCTATCTTAACCATACTTTACATCCACATGTGCAAACATATTAATTCATTAGTTATGTCTGCACATTTCTCAAACATACATATATTCTTATATTTACATCGTACAAATACATCTTACAGAGACATTCTATGGGGCACTGCTAAGTTGATGCCGCTTGGATCATTGTCTGTCGGTGCTATGGCCATACGATCTTCTTGTATCACAGAAGGGCAGTTGTGACTACAGTGTCCAGCGGAGAAGCATCGAAAGCATGCCTGGTCCTTCTTGAGCCTGTTATATAATGATGGTTGAGCAGGTGCTGGACTCTTGCTTGAAGTAGAAGTATGGCACATTGGGAATAAGGAGTGGTAAGGTATCCTTATTTTGGATCGATAGCGGAGAGAATTGGTATGACGATATTTTTTATTCCATTGAACCACTCGACGTTAAGCAACCCAGAAAGGTATACTTAATAATTACGAGGATTGATTTATCATGCGACATATATATTGCCATTCAACGTACAAGGATACAGGGTATAGCACCATTTAGGTGAGGGATAAGTGGTATATGATTATCTGTCATAGACCATGTTAGAGAGGTACTATACCAATATGGAAACTAGATTATAAGTACCTAGCTTATGAAAGGAAGATCACTTTAGAAGTGTAGGTTTCGACAATGGCAGGCAAGGTGTAGAATGTTTATGCTATATAAGCTAGAGGATGAATGGCGTATAACGATGCAGATCCATAAACTACAGATTATAAAATTACGCATACGTTGCGTTTCGTAAGGAGGTTGACGTTCCTGAGATGTGCAATAAAGATGAAAGGATATGCATGAGTAAGATGAGAACATAGTCACATGAATACGCTTAATGAGATTGGGCAAATGCATGCCCATCATGCACGGTACAAGTTAAAGGAAAGGAACACATCGTGTCTCCTGTAGGAGCAAAGGGGTGCCGAATAAAAGACTGGACAATAGCGGAAAATGAAATAATGTACCCACATGACGATGTGATACGAGGGTAATTTGAAAGTTGTTGTAAGCAGCATTTCGAATATAGGGAAGTTAAATGGATACTTTGAGTAGCCCAAAGTGTGGAATATAAACAAGGTAGGTGCCCAATGAACATCTCACCAAGGAGAATGTGCTCTGGACTTGGTATTGTGTGTGTATCCCGAGGAGTAGCTCCGCCTTGGTATATGCGTACTAGGACCATTTAATGGCATAACAACAGAAAGAAAGGGTGTGTAAGAGAACTTTTAGTTCACAGTCCGTATGAATACGGAAATAATGAAGATAAGAGTTCTTATAGTAGACTTTAAACATATCCACTAGGAACTTAGGGTGGCCTCTCTCAGTGTGGAATTTGTGACTAGAGCTTGAGGATCAAGTCAAAGTAGGGTTACAAAGTCTAAAAAGTGTGGTGTCAAAACCACAACATGTATATGGTACAAGATAAATGAATTGAGAAAATATGTTTGCGGCAACAAGAAGTTGAATTTTTGGTGGATAATGTCATCCACTATATTGTTATACAGGAGTGGATTATGACACATGTTACTATATCACATAATAACAAGGTAGTGGTCGTGGATGTTGGAATAATTTAGTGGTATCAAATACCACATTAATAAGATAAGATAAGATAAGATGACATTAATGAGGATATGAAGGATGTCGACTGTGACATTCAGATGTATGTCATATTGGAAGATAGTAGAATATTTGTACAAGGCGAGTGAATTACTACTTGACAAGGTTTAAAGAATAAGCATAATGATATGCTTATATATGCAGATATTGGCTTATGTATGATCTACCAGAGATAAGCATACAAGATATCCCAATGGTTGGAGCTGACTGTCTTAGATACATCGTAGGAAGGGATATGAAAAGAGTTTAAATAAGGGAAAATAGCTAGAGTAAGTCTAGCATATACAGTGATGTTACGTTCCAAAACATCCCCGAGGATGGTTGGAACGATATTGGAATAACAAATAATAAGAGGTTAGCTACTCAAATATTCTAGATACTAATGAATTAATTCAGCATTATAAGCTGAGAATATCTATTGGGTTTGTGTATGACAGGATGTATGAAATATCCCATCGAATGATGGAAGAAGAGAAGTTCGGCGACTTTGCTGATCATCCCCTTTGACCGACAAGAGGGTAAAACATAAGAATTCGAAGTCCCAATGAAAATCAAGACGAGGTGTATAGGATAGAAGGGGTGAGATTATGTTGTTAAGTACGTCGTTTAAAAAACATTTTTAAAGATTTTTTGAAGATTTTTAAAAATTTTGAAAAAATCTTTAAAAACGTATTTTATATACGTTAAAAATATTTCAAATCTTTAAAATCCTTAAAAATCTTTAAAAATCTTTAAAAATCCTTAAAAAATCTTAGACTGTATTTTTTTTAATCCAAATATGTGACATTCTTGAACTTATTTATCCTTGTATATAACTGGGATAGTAACCTTTGGAATTATGGCATCCCGTGTGGGAATTGTTGACCGGGTTTTTGGCACCCGGTCAACATGAAAAAAGAAAAGAAAGAGAACCATTGGAAGGAGGGGGGGTCGATTATAAAGCCCAAATGTTGTAAAGGTCTAAGGCACCAAAAAAATAAAAAAAGGGCCTAGATCTAGTTGTTTAAATTTAAGGGCTACTAAGATTTTTAATGGTTGAAGAGGGGTACATTATCTAAGGCTAAGATGAAGAGGCAAGATCAAAGGTGGAGATTAAAAAAGACAAAAATTAAAGGTTGAGATAAAGAGGCAAGATCAAGGGTGGAGATGAAGGGGTCGAAATTAAAGGTTAAGATGAAGAGGCAAGATCAAAGGTGGAGATTAAGAGGCAAAAAAATCAAAGGTCAAGATAAGAAGTAATGTTTATAAAAGATTCTTGAGGAGCACGAGCTCCTCCTCTTGCCTTGCTCCAAGTTCTTGGGATGGTGGCAGCTCCTCCTTGAACTGGATCAATGGCCCCTCCATGGTTCAGAGACATGGAGGGACCCTGTTGTATTTGAAGTTTTGTGCTTATATGAATTTGCTTTTGGGCCCAAAGTTATTCCATTCCAAGTTTTTCTTCAAATCCCTTATTCTATACTGATTTCATATTGCAAGCCTTTAATTTCATATTGCAGCATCGAAGTGATCCTGATTTCTGCCTTTGAGGCCACCTGTTGGGGATTGTGGGAAAAATCCACCAACAGAATGGAGGTTCTACCGAGATCCAAACTTCCCCGGGATCATATTTTGATGCTGCTGTATTTTTCCATCATCCATTTTTTCTCTATGTTTTGAAAGTGCAGATCAAGAAGTGGATATTGCGGATACTGCTTGCATTATTTCGGGAGAGCCAGCAAGAAGCCAGCCCTCCAATATCTACCCAATGCTCCCATTCTTTATTTTCCTTGCCTTTTTTTCCACTTGCTACTGATTCCATCCGCCTGAAGGAAAGAATTCATTTGCATCTCTCATATGCCTTGATCTTTGCTTATATCTACCCTTACTATGGTCTGCCCGGTTGCCTTCTAAAAACTCCGTGAAATCTCTGTTCTTTCCATCTGCAAAAAAAAAAAAAAAGGGAGAAGGTTTTGGGATCTAATCCAGCACATTCTGTTGAGATTGAGCTTCAAGGTGCAGGCCACTGCTCCATACCTGCAGAGCAAAGAAAAAAAGGGAATAGAAGAGGATGTTGTGCAGCCGCCATACCTGCCCTTTATTCTGTCAATAGAAAAATTAAAAGAATGAAAGAATGCCTTTTCCGTGCTCCATTCTGCCATATCCATCACTTTCTTTGCCGTTATGCCTCTACCATCTGCAAAAACTGAAGCCCTTTTCATTCAGAGGAAGATTTATAGAAGGACATTCATAGATTAAGCTGGACCTGAAGAAAAGGTTTGTGCACGCTGTAAGCTTTGTTCTCTGTTTGCCATGGCCGTGTTCTGAAGAAGAAGAAAAAAAATAATAATCAGGGAAAGCTTGTTGCTCCCGGACCTGTAGAAGAAAGAAAAAGAGTTAAAAAGTAGGAAGCAGGTCGCTGGTCCACCACCGCCAAGCTGCTGCCGCCTTACCTGCTTCAGCCGAGCACCCCCGATCTGCGCCATAGCCGCCCATCACGATTTTTTTATCCTTGCAAGTTTTTTTTTTTTTCTCCTTCTAACCTTTGCTTTCTTTTAACCTTTGCTTTTCTTGTTTTCTATTCTTTCCTTTCATCTCATGTTCTAACCTTGCTTTTCATGTTTTTTATTTCTGCCTTTCATCACACATTTCTAACCTTTGCTTTCCATGTTTTTTCCCTTTCATTCATTTTCTAAACATTTGCTTCCAAATTCCAATATTTTCTCACTCTTTTTCTAGTTCTTAACCATTGCTTTCATTTTGCAACAATGTTTCTTTACCATTTTTTCCTTGTCTAAAAACTATGGTCCATCCTTATTGCCTCAAACATCATTATTTTTGCCCTCATTGTTACACCATTGCCACAATTTTTTGTTTGGGCGCCGCCCTCCTTTCTTATACCATTTTTCCAAAAAATATAGCCATCTTGCCCCAAGCATTACATGTGTCTTTCCCTAAAGCCCGAAATTACCATTGATTTTCTATTATCATGGCACTCATTATTATTATCATCATTCTATCAAGTTCGAAGTCTCGGTTATTATTACCAAATTATTATCATTATTATATGGTGTTGGAGTACACCCTAAAACCTCCAAATATTATTATTATCCTATGGTGTTGGAGTACACCCTAAAACCTCCAAATTATTATTATCATCATTTCGAGTTCGAAGTCTCGGATATCAAAACTTCGGTTGTGTTCCTTATTGAGTCTAAGGGACCAACTACTGTACTAAATATATGAAAAACTTTGAAGTAAGAGGGCCGAGGGGACCGGCCCATTTTTTGTTTGGGCGAGATGTTGACCGGGTTTTTGGCACCCGGTCAACATGAAAAAAGAAAAGAAAGAGAACCATTGGAAGGAGGGGGGGTCGATTATAAAGCCCAAATGTTGTAAAGGTCTAAGGCACCAAAAAAATAAAAAAAGGGCCTAGATCTAGTTGTTTAAATTTAAGGGCTACTAAGATTTTTAATGGTTGAAGAGGGGTACATTATCTAAGGCTAAGATGAAGAGGCAAGATCAAAGGTGGAGATTAAAAAAGACAAAAATTAAAGGTTGAGATAAAGAGGCAAGATCAAGGGTGGAGATGAAGGGGTCGAAATTAAAGGTTAAGATGAAGAGGCAAGATCAAAGGTGGAGATTAAGAGGCAAAAAATCAAAGGTCAAGATAAGAAGTAATGTTTATAAAAGATTCTTGAGGAGCACGTTGCCTTGCTCCAAGTTCTTGGGATGGTGGCAGCTCCTCCTTGAACTGGATCAATGGCCCCTCCATGGTTCAGAGACATGGAGGGACCCTGTTGTATTTGAAGTTTTGTGCTTATATGAATTTGCTTTTGGGCCCAAAGTTATTCCATTCCAAGTTTTTCTTCAAATCCCTTATTCTATACTGATTTCATATTGCAAGCCTTTGATTTCATATTGCAGCATCGAAGTGATCCTGATTTCTGCCTTTGAGGCCACCTGTTGGGGATTGTGGGAAAAATCCACCAACAGGGATCATAGTTTATGTACGGGGCTAAAGTACTGTCCATTTGGGAAGTCGGTGGCTCAGCCACATCATAAAGATATATAGGCAATGGGTTTTGTTTCAAGGAACTATTAAGGTTAAACTTTAGCCAAGTTAGAGCAGAGCTCTAGTATTGTGGGATGAGGACAATGTGTTGCATAATGGTCAGAAAATATTCTCTGATATTATTGTGACCTCTAAAGATAGATCCTATGCTAGGTTGTTATACCTAAGCTATTAGAGGCACATACACAATTATGAATCATATGTGCATAGCTGATAGAAGTATTGGAAACTATTGGCATGGGTTAAGGTTATTATTAACCATTATACCTATGGGGAAGATTATTTCTTTTAATATCAGCATATGAGATCGAAACAGATGTTTCAAATAGCTCGGTGGTGGCAAAACCGTCGGAGCTTTGGATCTCGGTTGCTTAACTGCCGGATCCTGGAATACCATATAATCAGAAGCCAAGATCCAACTCTAAGTGAGCCGGATCTAGTAGAATAAATGTCGAATGAGTAAGGTTATTTGTGCTACAGTGTTTGAGCCATTCCCATATTCGACATTTGAATTCAATGGTCTTTTGTTTTATTATCAATAGAGAAGTTGAGTCTTAAGCTATTGAATCAAGTTAAAACTTATTATACTAGATCAAGTTGTTTAAAATTGCAAGTGATTTTATCTTGTTGAATTTACTTGATCTAACAACAAGTGGTATCAGAGCACCAGGTTCAAGGTCATGGCCAGTAGATTTGGAGCAAGTTTGCTCAATGTTGTTGAAGTCTATAAAGGGGGGGCAGGATTTCAGATTTGGAAAAACCAGATTATGCATATTCTGGAAGTAGAGGAACTTTGGGAACTTGTAGATCCCAATGCAGGTGAGGATGATGCAGATGACACATCTTCTACAAGTGTTGCTGGTGCTGGTGCAAGCTCAACAGCTGGAGAAGTCAGAAGAGGAGGATCAGCAAATCCTAGTGGAGAAGGAAGCAGCTCAGCAAATGCAATCAGAATTGCAAAAATAAAGGAGGCCAAAGGAATCATTTGCAGTAAGGTTGGTCTGACCATTATGCTGAAACTCAGAGGTAAGACACCGAGGCAGATGTGGAATTATTTGCTTAAAAATTATGAGGCTAAGACATCTTCCCAAATTGATGTTTTGGAGACTGAACTAAGGAATCTAAGATTCCATGAGGATGATGATGTATCATAATTTTTTAATAAATTTGATAACATCATAGCAGACCTAGATGGAGCTGGAGTAGTTATTAATGAAAGGTATCAAGTCTTATCTATTGCTAGGGCAGTGGCATCCAATGAACATCTATCTGTCCTAATCAGAAATGTAGCAAAAACCAGACTTAAGGCAGAAAACATGTTGAGGACAGAAATTGAACAAAGGAAGGTGAGAAAAGAATATGAGGAATCTAGTGAAATACTCTATGCTGGGGGAAAAGGACGAGCAGGTCCTTGCTTTTATTGTAATGCTGAAGGTCACATTAAAGCCAATTGCCCTAAGTTATCAAAAACCAATAGATGCTTTAATTGCCAAGGGTTTGGACAGGTTGCTGCAAATTGTTCCAACCCAAAAGATCAAGATAAAAACAGAGGTGCAGCCAGTAGAGGCAGGGGATACAATGCAAGAGGAGCTAATTCTAGAGCAAGAGGGAATTTTAGAAACAAAGGGAGAGGAAGATCAACTAGTGTGAACATAACAAGAGAAGCAACTGAAGAAGAACCTGAGGAAGAATTGGACGAGAATGCAGAGGTAATTTCAAAAAACACTTTCAGTTTCTGAAAATGGTTCTAAGAATGATGATAATCTATTTGTCATAGATAGTGGAGCTGAAAGAAGCGTAATTAAATCCAAATGCAGATTAAAGGAGAAGAATAGCAGAATTTCCAGTTTTGTTTCAATGGGAGATGGCAAACTAGAGAAAGTTGAAGAAGAAGGACTCTTGGAGCTTTATGATTTGGAAGGGAAAATTGTCATGCTTGACAAAGTGTTTTGTGTGCCTGATATAGTGAAAAATCTCATTTCTGTTACACAGTTGGTAGATCTTGGATACCATGTGACCTTTGAAAGGTTATTTTGTAAGGTTATGATGGATAGAATAGAATAGAATAGAATAGTTTTTAACGTCCACGGAGACCAATAGGTCATGGGACCCATATAATGGGCTAGTACAATCATTACTACTAGGATTAAAAAACCCCTGCCTCGAAAGGTTTTCAAGGGAAAAACCTTGGCAGTAATGATGATACTAGACAAGCTTAGATAATGACTACTGAGGGCTCAGTAATTGCAGACGTTTATCTAGAACCTCAAGTATGTATAATGCCAAGTCATGCACAGATGGTGCACTGAGAAGCTGTGGAAGCGTGGAATGGAATGCTAAGGTCGAAAAATGATTCCGGACTATCTCAAAAGCAGGGCAACTCAGAAGAGTATGGCTTTCATCTTCAATAACCCATGAATCGGCAACAGGCACATAGTCTCGCTTCTCGCGCGGCAATTGGCGGCCGCTCCCATCTACCCGCCTCAATCCGTGAGCACTGTGGGACCCCGTGCAAATTGATGCAATAGCTACAAGCTTGTTCCTGGACAATGAAGCAAGCAAATAAGCTTGGGGCCCTGGTGCCAAAGTGGGATTTATGTGTGCATGATAATGACCAGTTTTCACTTGGGCCAAAGTAATCTGGTCCCATATCTTTTGAGAAAAAAGCGACCATTAAGATATTGTTGCAAAAGCTCGATCAGAACGGCAAGCATCATCGAAGCTTTCGTTGCACAGTTCTTAACGGGCAAACCATGTAGTGCAATGCTCTTTCCAACATCGTTTCAAACGCTGAGGAGATTCAGCCATGGCAAGTGCAAGAACAGGATACCTAACATCATCCATGTGGTGCACCTTGCAGATATAGTGGAGATGGCGCTTCATGGTAGAATGTTGAAGAGGCCAAAAACCTGTCTCTTGTAAAAGAATAGCACAGGGCACCGTTGTTTTAACTCCAAGGCTGTAAGTGAGAAAGGACTTTTGCACCCGCCCAAGCTCTCCCAAGCACTAGCACTAATGGCGTGCCCCCACACTTGAAACCATACAAGAAAACAGGCTCTACCAAAGCTCAAAACAAGTGGGCTTTCCGTGGCCAATCATGAATTTCTCGAAAAACAATTGTTTTGCATTGCATAGAGTGCTCTCCATCCAGCAAACCACCCACCAGCTTGGTAATACAATTGTTCCCAAAGTGTGTTCTTCTGAGAATTCTACACCAAGATACTTGTAGCTATCTACAACTTCAACTTCACGGCTATCATAGTGCATAGGGGAACATTGTGACGAGAAGATTGAACTACCAAAAGCTTGGTCTTTTTGCAGATTAACACGCAGACCTGTGTTCTCAAAAAAAACGTCGCGAGCATGTAAATGTTGCTGCATACTAGCAAATGTATGTGCCGAAGTTGTGACGTCCCCTACTGTGATTATCACGATGCCCGCACCGTGATACAAACGAGGAGTTCATCCCCGCACCAGCTCTACACCGATACAGGGCCCTCCACATATCAATCGCGGACCGCCTAGAGTCCACGGTGGGAAGAGTGAAGGGGTCATTTTACCCCGCCTCCCCCTCGGGGCCTACCTAGCTGCGGAAGCGTAAACATACACGTCAGTAACATAACATCATATATATCCACCTCGAAGGGTGGCACATCAACATCTGTATAGACAAAGATCAGCACAATACAAGGAAGTTCCTACCCAAGGCTCAGACTCCAGGGGGATGACTGACAAGCTTGGGTCTCCAGAGTTCAGTGCAGACAGAATCATGACAATGGATTGGGCTGGCATAAGAACATGGCTTAGGGTTGTCCACTCCATCCGCCCCTCCTGTGCACACTTTGCAGAGTAGGTTGAAAAGTGTTGGGACTGGACCAGAGTTCACCGGGTGCATAGCCAAAGGGGCTATTCCTGGGTTACATCTCCCCAGTCCCGATGGGGCAGGTAGGGATCACTCCCTCCAGAGATCTACATGCTGACCCAAGGTGACTAGAGGGCCACTGCCCTTATTCGACTTAACCCACTGGAAGGTGAACTCCACCCCACGGGTGTCGAGCCCATGCCTTACCCACACTCAGTGGCAAGCCATTAGACCTAGTCACTCTGATCCCCGGTAGTACTACTAACATTTCACCATAGGGATCGGTCAAGGGGTCGAACACGAACCTCATTCTAAGCCGGTCGCCCCCTCACCCACAACCGGGTGGGGTTCTTGTACACAGGCCGAAATCTAGTAATGCACTAAGAGAGACTATCTAGGAGCATCATCTACTAAGCTTCAAGTCTCTACCCCCTTCCCAATACAAAGGAGTTCACGTAATTCATCCGTCCCATCACATCATCATAGAACTAAAGAATAAGAACTAATCTATATCATACATAGAGTTAGGTTCTTTAGTTAGAGTCAATCTCGGGATCCGCTTGGCTACTAGGGGTGATTTAATAGGCTAAACCCTCTGGTTCAAGGCTGGAAGAAGGTTTAGGCTATTCAATCGACTAAATACCCGATCCCCGGTTCACTCCTCTCGATCCAAAGGTGTCCATGTCTCGCTACGCCCGAAAATGGTCGGAGGAGGACGATCGACAAGCTGGGGCGCACGGACGATCGTGGGAGTTGGAATTGACTCCTCGGCGCCTTGAAATCGAAGCTTCGGAAGGTCTCAGGGGCTTAAAAAGGAAAGTTAGGGTTTGGTGCCTTATGTAGACTATCGCTTAGGTTTAGGGTTTCCATGACCCTTGGTCTACCTTTTAATGGGTTAAAGGTCTAAAAGTGCGCCAAGATTGCTAAGTGTAAGCGCACCATTGCAAGTTGCCCCCTAGGGCTTACCTTTTGCTTGGGTACACGCCGGCGGCATTACGCGTCGATTGGATGGCGGTAATGCGCGTGATTCGGTCAAGATGCGGTATACGCCTTGAGACCATATATCGCATCGAACGCGTCACATTCTCCCCACCTTGAAATGATGTCGTCCAGCAAAGATCGTGGGTCTCCCCACCTTGGAATCTTCCTAACCTCGCAATCAACCCGATGCATACGATATACTACTATAATACTTACACATTTATTAAGATTACCTTAAGGTAATATTTTTAAATCATTATTACGCCATTACATTATCAAATAACTTGTCAAATCGTAACTTCTATTAAAACAAGGTACTTATTAGTCTCCGTTATCACAACATTTAGTTTATCACAATTTAGCACTTTCATATACAATTATTATTTAAGGTGCTCTTCATTCCTTGCAACACATTCCAACAAAATTTGTGTTGCAAGTCTTCGCACCTTAAAATCCTGTATTAATTTTACAATATCTATAATTACATACTTACTATATCTTAATTATTAGAATTACTCTAAGGTAATGTTTAAGACATTACTGTACTATTTCATTATCCAATTAACTTATGATTTCATAACTTAATCCACGCAAGGTAATTATTAACCTTACTTAATACAACATTTAAGTTTATCAAAGTTTATCAATTTCATACAAAATTTACACTTCTAAGGTACTCTTCATCCCTTGCAACACGTTATAACAAAATTTGTGTTGCAAGTCTTCGTAATTCGACCTCGTAGCCCTCCAGAGCGCTCTTATTGGCCTGCAGGTCAACACTACGTTATTACCATTTATATTAATTAAAATTTTGGTTATATGGTGACCACCCCACCTATCTACATGAATGCATGGCTAATCTCCCGGCGTAGGAAGAGGATGATTCTTCCATCGGTGGCCGGGGAGACAGCCTCTATAATGCCCGTGTATGCCGCTCATGCCTACACCTTTAGTTGCCCAACGTGGAGGATAGGTCCTTCCCGTATATGGGGCGTGAAGGCCAGATTCCTCCTATCAAAGCATATATGGGGCTAGAGGTGCATTCCTCAATGACCTCCTTTCTCTCGAGGTCGCCTACTCCGTGGGGACGGTAGTAGACTTTCCAAGCGAACCATGGTCATGCCTACATTGACATTACACCACGCCCCAGAGATCACCGTAGTAATCTCATCATCGGTAACAACGATGCAACCCTTACCTCATAGGTTGCATCGCGTGATTATACTTAACTAGGCAAGCTATAGATCTACACAAATCGACATGCCCGGTTTCATTTTTTTTGGGCTCCTTTAATGCATGTGATTTACATAATTACCCTAAGGTAATATTTATGAATTAACATTATCGGATGCATTACTTCCGATAGTACAATTATATTTACTCTAGGCTTTACAATATTTAATTACTTTTAGATCGCGATTATTTAAACAATAACCCTGATTTTAGACCTATTGTTACATAGAGAAGGTTTTAATTATCATACACAAGAATTAGATGTGCTTCTTATTCTCTTCCTTGGGTCTTGCATTACCCTTGGAAGTATATCCCTAAGATGCACTTAAGTATATCCGAATTCTATTTTCTATTTATATTTATAAGGACCCCGAGGTCATATAGCTATCCTTGGAAGGAATTTCATCCTTGCGAAGGATTAATTAACATGCTACCTCCATTATCGTTGTTATTTAACTTATTTCGGTATGATACATATACGTACAGTAATTTCTATGCAATTATTAGGATCTATATGTAACTTATTTATAAGATACATTAAAGCTTATAATGCATGCACACGCCTTACCTAAGGCTAGAATACATCCACCCATTGAGCCGGCGTCGAGTAATTTGGAGATGACTTGGTCGTTGCGTTGCTCCCATAGTTTTGCTCCATTCCTTGGTGTAGTTAGCTACTACGTCGGTCTCGCACTTTGAAGGCCACCTGAGCACTAAGGTATCTATCTAGCTTACGCTCTATTCTCTTCGGCCATTGCCGGAGTGAACTCTATTCTACGGGTCGGTCAATTTGATGCAAGTACGTTCAATCATAAGATTGAGCCCTCCCACTTTCTTCAAAAAGAAAATGGTCCTCAAGACTCCTTTAATGACGTTGTACACAACGTCATATCTATTCTCTCCTTTAAGAGGTTATACGCTTCTTACTTAGCGCATTAATTTACTAGCCTTAGCTGACATATATAATCATCTAAGATGGATGCACATATTATGTTATCATTTATTTCAATATAGTTATGGGTTACCTACTTAGTTAGAATGATTCTAAACCACAAGGTTTTGTCATCATGACAATTCCTTTTGTCTCAAAAGACTATTTGATTACTATAATTGTTATTTTAGATGTATCTTACATGTACTATTCTTTTATATTCTAGAGATTCCCCTTTCTTAGTTATTTAAATTCTTGGAATATTCCTACCAATCAAATTGATGTCGTAAGTAACAAGTTGGCGGGGACTTGTTAGATTACTTCTTTTCTTTCGGTTGGATTATTCTTTTGGAGGTACTAGATTTATACATGGTCAACAATTATCCTAGTAATGATTCCTTCTTAGCGAGGTGATCAATCTCACCAAGTGGTTTCAATATGTTGGATGTCTGTTAACAATCGTGTATAATTTTAGTTACTCCTATGCGTTTCCTTCCCAATATTTGACGCTTAGCTCAATATTGGGGCAATCCTTTCGGCGAGAATGTCTAACAATGCCTTCTAATCCCAATATGGATGTTACCATCCCTACATTTAACCTACTAGGCCCCATGGCTTTAGATGCTTGAGCTTGCTAGAAGCTCATCCACTCGTTGCCTGCTTGAAATAGCAAGGTAACGTTCTTCTGAGTCGCTCGATACTTCAGTCTCCTTGACGGTGGATCCTCTTTGATGTAGAGGTTGACTTTGTTCGTTAGAAGCCTCTCATTGCTGGTGGCTTGCTGGTGTAGTTGATCACTTGAAATCTTCCATGCCTCTTTTCAAAAGCCTGAAGGTGGTGCCGTTGAAAAAAAAGGTTTTTCATCTTGAACTCTTTGTCTTGGCAGCTAACGACTCTGTATCCGATATTGTTTCTTCGACTCCATCGATGTCTCATACGTCGAGTCCTCTTGTCGCTATCGTGTTGCCGAAGAGTGTTGAGGATGTGGATTGCTTCACCCACGCAAATTGCGACATCTCTTCTTTTGATCCGTTATGCTATGGGAGGGAAGGAATAACAGGAACTATACATGCAAAACATATAGCTTACATAATTACAATTACTACTAGCTATTAGGTCCCCTTGTGCCTCCCTCCGAAGTTGCACACCTATTCCTTGGCAATGTCATCGGTGTTCCTCCCGGTGCAATGGTGTTGGCGATCCATATCCTCCTATTTGTGCGTCACCGTACTCGGGGTAACTTGTTGATGCACTTGGGCCCTCCGATGTTTGTCGGCTATGGCACAACACGCTTTGGATCACATTCTAACTAAAGGTGTGCTGGTCGTTGATGCTTCAACATTTCGATTACGCTTCCCCGATCCTCGTTCTCGGTGATGTAATTATCCCCCTTCATGATACTCGAAGCTATTTGAAGGCGTCTCTTGAGGTTTGTCTTGCGATTCCTTTGGCTATACTCCTCTGGGGTTGTTCTCTTACTTCCAGTTTGTTCTTTGAATCGTCCATCCTTGGGTTCACCAAGTTGCATGCAAGTCCACGTGCAAGTCATCGCTCGCCTCGCCTAGTTGCTTCTCCATCGAGCTTCCAAACTTCCTTGTTTGATCCCCTCGATCACATGGCTTGGGCGTTGTCACGTTCCACTATGCCGTCTTCTTGTCTTGAGGTACCTTCCGGTGGCTTTGATTGTGCTTTCGTCGGTTTGATCCTCCTATTGCCTCTAGGGGCTCGTGGAAGAAGTCGGTTGCTAGCACTTCTCCGGCTTTCCGTTCGACCTTTGTTCCTCTATGCATGTCGGTCTCTCGGCAAGTAAAGCATCATGGCTCTCCTCCTGGCGGCTATATTGTCCGGATGATGGATCCTTATATCTGCTGCGGCTTGACCCTTGAGTTGAAGGAGTACACGCCTTAAATATACTCACGTGCGTTGAATAGCCCAGGCTATTATCTTGAACTCTCTTTTGCCGAAGGTGCTTCAGTTGCTATCCTTGTCGTTAAGGTGTCGAATGCTTCTACCTTTGGGCGTTTGGCGTGCCACATGTCTGGAGGTATGATCGGCTTCTTCTCTTCTAATTCTTGGTAGGAGTACTGACGAAGCCATCACCTAGTTGTTGAAGGCATATCTCCTCGTCGCGGTGGCTTTTCGTAAGTGCATCTCCATCTAATACACGTGTCATAGCGCATCACCCTATATTACCACAAGGTGGAATTATGGTTGTCGAGATGTTGCCTTCTTAGTTGGCTCGTTGTTGCCTCGGGCGTTCCTCCTATTGTTGAGGCCACTTTCGTGTCATAAGTTCGTCAAGTGTTGTTCTTTGTCACAAGAGGTAGTGTTAAGTCCCGACGATGTCCCGTGCAGCAACATGATCTTGACATGACCGGTGTTGTCTTTTTTGTCGACATTGGGTGGACGGCGGTCTTCTACTTGAGGGCACTTCCTAAGTGTTTGGAGTCGAAGGTTTGCTTGGCCTCCGATCGTTTCTCCCTCGTACTTGCTCTTCCATTTTGATCTTGGGCTATTGTTGTGCTTCCTTGCTTCCTCTTTTGGTAGTCGAAGTGAAGGAGCTTCCTGATCTAAGTGCTAAATCCATAAAACATGACTGTACTCATGTTTCTCCACTATATCTGTGAACATCCGAGGTATACAATACACATATACGCATTTACATTGGGATTTTAATTCATCCACTTTTCCAAAACAACTACGAAGATCTACTTAAATGTTTATACTCCTTTAGGGTTTCCCCTCCTCCTATCGCATTTGATTCTTCGGTTTTACTGCATCTTCTTCGTTCTGGTTGACTCCGGGATTCCTTGAGACGCTGCTACTATTGTTGAGCTTCATGTCTGATCCGAAGTTCGCCACGCTTAGTTCGCGAAGAGTGTTTGTCGATGTGATCCCTTGAGAAAGATGCTCCTCCTTAATGTGTATATTCGTGCGTGAGGAATCGCGGTGACCGCTCAACATCCCTACATGCGGTGTGTCGTTTGCAAGGTTGCCGTTGTGTTGTGCGGTGCCGTTGATCGCTGAGTAGGATCACCCGCTGTTGCGGTCAACCATTCTTGAATATCTTCGGCTCTCGAGATCGTGGTGGTCGGTGGCGTGCATTGTCATTCCTTCGCGGGTTGAATTTAAAGTGCAACTCCCATTTGCTTGGGCTTTGCTCCATTCCGAGGTGCCTCTCTTGTGCCCTCGAAGTGTGATCATCTTCATTGCACCTATCATAACTCCTTTTGGTCGCCTTTGCATGATTTGTACCTGCTGGCTAGGTCGCCTCCTCCGTCCTTTGGGTCCTATCCATTCGAAGTCTCGTACTCACGGCTGGCGTAGTAAGGTCGTCCTTTCTTTGGTTTCTAGGTGTTTTACGGGTCCGAATTCTTGTTCGAAAGCAGAATATGCTCCCTCCTTGATCTTGCCCCTAATGCTGATATAGGCCTTCCCCGATGTCGGAGATGTTCCTTCCCCGATATCGTCTCCTCCCCTCATGGTCTCCTACTTTTGGAACCGATGAAAGTTCTCCTGGCGGGTGCAAGGAGCCGGGAAGCTTGTCCCGGTCAGCCTTAGGTGCTTTGTGGTTGCGTAGCTTGGTTGCTCCTTTTGTTGACATTGCATGACATTCGCTTGAGCTACTGGGCTGCAAGGTCGTGGTGGTCTTCCCTCCGGTTTCTATACGCTCCTGTGTCGCCATGACTTCTCTCCTCGACGAAGATTATGTCTTCTCGCCCCAGCTCGTGATGCTAATGCGTATCGATTCTAATGTCTTCACACTTTTGTATTTTGCTGCCTTGCATTCTTCCATTTGAAACTCATAATGGCGTCGAGTTGGTGAAGGCGTCGAGATCCTCTTTCTGATGTGAGCTCATGGACGTGGTAGCCGAGAGGTTGACATCTAGAAAATTCTTGATGCCGCTGGTTACCAAATATCCTTCCCATTTGATGAAGATTGATGCTAGGCGATGGTATCCCCGTTCTACTCGTTTGTCAGTTTAGGTGTTTGTCGTTGTGCTTCCCTCTCTTGGGTCTGCCTTTTCGGTCTCCTCTCCTTATCTGTCTGTACGTCGGTTGGGACCTTGATGTCTTCAAGGGGTTGCGCCTCTACCTCTTCTGTGGCTCTAGCCCCGTCCTTCGAAAGTAACGCTCGATATTCTAGAGTCTAAGGGTCTACTTGAAGGGCTCTCCTACAACATTTTGGGCTCTATAAGCAAGCAAGATGGCTCGAAAGCAAAGACTATTGGAGACATATCTATAATCTCCAAGTCTATGGATATTAGGACGTGTGGTATGGCATGACATGAGGGTTGTTTTGCAAAACCTCCATGATGTTTGAGGCATACTCTAAGGTCCTAACAAAGTTGGTTTGGGGGAGTCCAATCTCTACACATGAGGTGACTTGGGCAGCTCTAGACTCTAGCTCCTTTCTAGGTATCCCGGCAATAGGGAGTGTCAATGTGGCGGCTATATAAGTCAAACTCTATTAGGAGGACACTGAATTAGGTCAAGGTTTATGCTTTTGGCATGACCAGAGGTGATGTACCAACAGTTGGACTTGGGTTGGTATCTTTGGTCTAGATGACTATAACAAAGGGGTGTTCTTGGGCACTTCTATCTAGGAGTAAGGCATCAGCTTTGAGCCGAGAGCAATGCTTGCGAGGTACTAATGGGGTATGCTTCTATTTACAAACAAACCACAGTTTGGAAAAACAATTCAAGGGTTTGAGGAACGGTCCTATTGCAACAATTTTCAGGCGATTTGGAGCTCTGTAGCTCAAGTTATGGAAGTTCAAAGTTTGGAGGTCTCATGGAAGTTCAAAGTTTGGAGCTCTCACGGGTAGCGCCCAAAAACTAAAGTTTAGTTCTTTGACCAGCGCGAGCTATGAGATCTTGCACATTTTTAAGTAATTTAAGTAATTTAAACATGCTATTCTAACTAATTCCTACCTTGGAACTAGCCTTACCATATTACTTTTCTCAAATTCATCAAGTTTAGTGTGTTCTTGGCTCGATGTCTCACGACTTTGCCTCGCTCAAAAACTAAAGTTTAGTTCTTTGACCAGGCGTAGCCGTGAGACCACCTTGCCTCGAGGAGGTTTTGGCTCATTCTTTTAGTCTTATTAAGTTCCAATTTACTTAATCATTTACTAGCTTAGCATAAACTACCAAAAATGAGAAAAAAATTTCCCCTTTTTTTCGAGGCTTGAGGATCCTATCAAGTTAGTACTACTTCGGGCATGGTCGCTTTGCTCTTGGTCTCCAAGAACATCGCCTCGATACCATTGTGACGTCCCCTACTCGTATACGATGCCCGCACCGTATACAAACAGGAGTTCATCCCCCGCACCAGCTCCACACTGATACAGGGCCCTCCACATATCACTGCGGACCGTCTAGAGTCCACAGAGGGAAGAGTGAAGGGGTCATTTTACCCCCTCCCTCGGGGCCTACCTAGTCTGCGGAAGCGTAAACATACACGTCGGTAACATAACATCATATATATCCACCTCGAAGGGTGGCACATCAACATCTGCATAGACAAAGATCAAAGACAATACAAGGAAGTTCCTACCCAAGGCTCGGACTCGGTGGGGTGACACAAGCTTGGGTCTCCGTTCGTTCGCGCATGCATGAATCATGACAATGGATTGGGCTGGCATAAGAACATGGCTTAGGGTTGTCCACTCCATCCGCCCCTCCTGTGCACACTTTGCAGAGTAGGTTGAAAAGTGTTGGGACCTGACTGTAGCCCGCCGGGTGCATAGCCAAAGGGGCTATTCCTAGGTTACATCTCCCTAGTCCCGATGGGGCAGGTAGGGATCACTCCCTCCAGAGATCTACATGCTGACCCAAGGTGACTAGAGGGCCACTGCCCTTATTCGACTTAACCCACTGGAAGGTGAACTCCACCCCACGGTGTCGAGCCCATGCCTTACCCACACTCAGTGGCAAGCCATTAGACCTAGTCACTCTGATCCCCTGGTAGCACTAACACACCATAGGGATCGGGTCAAGGGTCGAGAACACGAACCTCATTCTAAGCCGCCTGGCCCCTTCACCCACAAACCGTGGGGTTCTTGTACACAGGCGAAATCTAGTAATGCACTAAGAGGGACTATCTAGGAGCATCATCTACTAAGCTTCAAGTCTCTACCCCCTTCCCAATACAAAGAGTTCACGTAATTCATCCGTCCATCCATCACATCATCATAGAACTAAAGAATAAGAACTAATCTATATCATACATAGAGTTAGGTTCTTTAGTTAGAGTCAATCTCGGGATCCGCTGGCTACTAGGGGTGATTTAATAGGCTAAACCTACATGGTTCAAGGTCGGAATAAGGTTTAGGCTATTCAATCGACTAAATACCTGATCCCTGGTTCACTCCTCTCGATCCAAAGGTGTCCATGTCTCTGTTCTGCTTCGAAATGCGGTCGGGAGGACGATCTGACAAGCCAGGGGCGCACGCACGGTCGTGGGAGTTGGAATTGACTCCTCGACGCCAATCGGCTCTCGGAAGGTCCGTGGGCGAAAAGGAAAAGTTAGGGTTTGGTGCCTTATGTAGACTATCAGTTAGGTTTAGGGTTTCCATGACCCTTGGTCTACCTTTAATGGGTTAAAGGTCTAAAAGTGCGCGCATTGCTAAGTGTGCGCACCATTATTGCAAGTTGCCCCCTAGGGCGACCTTTGCTTGGGTACACGCCGTCGGCATACCGCCGATTGGATGGCGGTAATGCGCGTGGCGGTCTTGATGCGGTATACGTCTTGAGACCGTATATCGTACTGGAACGTCACATTCTCCCCACCTTGAAATGATGCTGTCCGCACACCTTGGAATCTTCCTAACCTGCAATCAACCTGATGCATACGATATACTACTATAATACTTACACATTTATTAAGATTACCTTAAAGTAATATTTTTAAATCATTATTACGCCATTACATTATCAAATAACTTGTCAAATCGTAACTTCTATTAAAACAAGGTACTTATTAGTCTCCGTTATCACAACATTTAGTTTATCACAATTTAGCACTTTCATATACAATTATTATTTAAGGTGCTCTTCATTCCTTGCAACACATTCCAACAAAATTTCAACAAATATTGTCAACAACTTGGAATCAAAAGACAACTTACTTGTGCACATACACCTCAACAAAATGGAGTAGCAGAGAGGAAGAATAGGACACTGCTCAATGCTGTGAGGTCTATGCTGAAACATTCTGGATTGCCCAATTTTTTATGGGAGGAAGCTCTCAAAGCTGCTGCCAACATTCAAAATAAATTACCTACAAGAAGTACAAATGGGGAAGCACCTGACAAATTATGATATGGTACTGAACCCTCTTTTGATCAATACAAAGTGTATGGTTGTGCAGCTTATGCCCATGTACCAGAAGAGACTAGGAAGAAATTAGATGATAGGGCCTGCCTATGTTATCTTATAGGCTATGATGAGAGTTCAAAAGGATATAAGTTGTATGAACCTGTAAAGAAAAATTATACTAAGCAGGGATGTTACTTTTGACGAGCATACACTTTATAAATACAGAGAAATGGAAAAACAAAAGGACATAGTGAATCCAAAGGGCAATGAAGGTACAAAGTCAGTTAGTTTTGATGAGGACAAAGCTGAAAATATTACTGGAATAGAGCAGACTGAAATCATGGCGGATAGAGAGCAGGAAAATGAGCAGAATGATAATGTAGGAAATGAAATGAATGAGGGAACTCAGGTCAATGTGGATCATGGCAATGGTATTGCAAAACCTAGGAAAAGACAAACAGAAGTAGAAAAACTCAGAAATGATTTGGAAATAGATGCAAATAAATATGGCAGAAATGTTGAAGGGAAAAGCAAGAGGCTTGCTGAGGAACCTACATCAGAGCCAGAATTGGAACAAATATTGGCTATTTTAGAGCCAAATGTACCCTCTTCATATGAAGAGTCAATGATTGCCGGAGACCAATGGAAGAAGATTGTATGCTTTTCAGAGAACTCAAACATATGAGCTAGTGAAGAGGCCCTATGGGAAAAATATTGTTAAAAGCAAATGGATATTTAGACTTAAACCTGACTCTGATGGAAAGGGACAGAAATATAAAGCTAGATTGGTAGCAAAAGGATTTTCTCAAAGGAAAGGACTAGATTATGATGAGACCTTTTCTTCAATAGGTTAATTAGCAAGCTTGAGGATGCTATTAGCAGTAGCAAATGCAAAGAATCTTGACATACATCACATGGATGTAAGCACTGCCTTTCTAAATGCAAAATTGGATGAAGAAATTTTTATGGAGTAGCCACAAGGATTTGAAGAGGGAAACAATTTGGTTTGGAAATTAAATAGGGCGGTCTATGGTCTTAAACAAGCACCTAGACAATGGTACTTTTGTATGGATGAATATCTAAGAACAGGTGGGTTTGACAAATTGCAAAGTGATGGAAATATCTATATTCTTAGACAAGGCAGCAAATATTGCATCATTGCACTATATGTGGATGATTGCATTATGATTTCCAACTCCATGGAATGTTTGAATTACAACAAAAATATGTTGAAGCACAAGTTTAAAATGACTGATTTAGGTGAGTTAAAAAGGTTCTTGGGAATTGAAGTATACAGGAACAGGGAAAGCAGGAAAATTATACTCACACAGACATCAAACATTCAGAGTATTTTAGAAAGGTTTGGAATGAGTGACTGTAAAGCAGTCAATATTCCTTTGGTACCTGGACATGCCATATCTGAGGACATGTGTCCCTGGTCTGCATGTGGGGATGGGATCTATGTATTCCCCCAAGAGAACCTCAATGCCATGTCAGCCCGGGACAGAGGGGACTGAGCATCATCACCACCAACATGCATATCAATAGGTTAGATTAAAGGGATGCATGGCTTGTTGGATTGTCTATCACTGGGGTTGCCATGACTAAAGCAGGGGTCCAAGATAGATGATGAGGGAAGGGGCAGAAGGGTAACAAAGAATAAGGGGTTAAAGGGCTATTGGAGACTCAACAAGTTTAAATGGTGAAAGCGAAGCATAAACAGTGCCCGTTTTCAGTGGTTGGCACGTGCCTGGGGAAGGGAGTGGTTTCACTTTGTTACGGGCATAAAGATAGTGTAGAAAGAAAAAGTGATCAAAAAATCTAGAGAGAAAAGTTGGTTAGACACTCTAGAGAGAGGGAGTGTAGGCGATAGAGAGTTCTACTTTTATAGCTAAGCCTTGCAATGTTGGGTACCCACTATTAGCACTGGAGTTGTCCACTGGACCATTTATGGTCTATGGTCGTACCTTTGCCACTTAAACCCATATATCTAAAGAGGAACTTCTCCACTTTGCAATCTACCACCACCTTTTGAATCTTCACTTGATTCTTTATGATCTAGAAGAATTTCATGACCAATGGATTCATCCATGTCTTGTGGTAATTGTCCAAACATCATACAATTTAGCAGTTTTCGTACTAGTCCAGAATTGCATTCTTCATATTTTCTAGCACAAAGGGGTCCAAACCTTGCTAAAAACAAAAGCAAATAATTTTTTATGATAAAACATATTGACATTAAATGAAGTCGCCATACCCAATTTTGCTCAAAAGAGTTGTTTGAGGGTATGAATAATTTCTCTCTTATTATTATAAGTTTTGGCATGATTCTTGTGGTCATAAGTTGTTGACTCTAAGAGCTATAGTTCGATATTTTTTTGAAGCATTTATAAGTTATAATGATTTCAATGTTGATTAAAGAATCTCTTAACATAGTAGTTGCAAGATTTAAATATAAATATCCATGGACCATTAATGGTCAATATTTAGACTTGTCAAAATTTGAATCATTTAATCAAGATAACACTCTTTTTCAACTCACATATAATAATACATGTGTATAAAGATTCTTGATGTCATATATTGCAAAAAACATAAAGAAACCTACTTTTCTCTTGCTATCATAAACTTATTACTGTGTTTGCTGCCATAAGTATTGTACGTTATATATATAGTGTATGTAGATCATCTTTCATCATGAGCTACATTTTTTTATGGATGCAAGTCTTCATTGGTAATATAGATCTCTAATTTCATGTTAAAATAATTATTGGTCCACATAAGACAGAAAATAGTTTTGACCCTGTCATGTTCGGTGAACCCTATCTTCCTTCTCATATCTTGGAATGAGGTGCAGGTTTTTGTGCTGTACTCTTTGACTTGCATAGAAAAATAAAAAAATAGTAAAAATAATAAAAAAAAATCATTTTATTAAGACAGTTTTACCTTATGTAAATATAAGGCAGTCTTGACATGACCCCCTTGGATTCACCTAAGTATAACTTCCAAGAATGGAGGTAGATAGATTTTAGATATTTTTTATATGGAATATGATTGCCATATATGAAATTTCAAAAAGGGTTTTATTGAATTTTGAGCCAATGATTTTAATTAAACTTTAAAATGAACAGTGCAAATGCACCATTTTTGGTCGTCCATCACCTGACAACTCTAGTGTTAGTGAAGATCAGGCCATCACCTGACAACTCTAGTGTTAGTGAAGATCAGGGCTTATGTGTACAATTCTTTTATTAATTTTAATGTGTAAGGGCAAGAACTAAATTCATCATATTATTTATGAGTTTACAGACAAGGGGAAAACAAACAAATGGTCTCCATACCCCAAAAGTCCTAAATTGTGCCTGCCAGTTGCCTCTAACATGGACTACTAAAATTGGTACATGAATATCATCCCACCTCAATAACCTAATGAAATTAGATTATAGTCACTATAATTTAAAGATCTACAAGATGATCATGAAAGGCTGTCAACAATGATCAAGACTTCCACAATGTAAATACATTCAACTTCATACATCAAGAAAGTCTCTTGATGAGCTTCCTGAACAAGGACTAATAAGAACTTTTGAAAACATTTATCATCGTATTTTTAGTATAAATGAAATGAAATATTTATTCATATAGTAAACCATCTCAAGTTTAGTACATGAAGCATTTAAGACTATAACAAATTTGTGCGCGGTTGAATAACTATTGAGGATCGAATCCAAATCCCTCTTCATCCGTGCGATGCTCTCTCACAAGTTCCAATCCAGTTTGCTCTCAATTATCGCACTACACCTACCATTTAATCACTCAATCAAATATAGTCTAATGTGAATTACCTATCCTATGTGTTATGGAGGGCGGGTCAAAAAGACATGTCCATCTTTTCACAAAATTGCCATGCATGAAATATGTCTGGTTGAGGCATTTATGTTCACCTTTGTTTCACTATCTAATGACTCGAAGTGCGATGCGATTTTCACGTCGGACATATACAGTCCCTAAATCACAAGGGACTTGTATATACATATAATTCATTAACATCAAACATCAACTTGTTCAAAAAGTATTTAATGCTTAAGAAAAAATCATGTCAATAGTTTGCATGAACATATTGTAAAATTTGCTAGTTGTTAACTCTCCAAAAACTTACAATGTCATAAGTTCATTCAGGAGGAAGAAAAAATGCAGGAGAGGGAACTCCATTATGGAATGCAACAGCAGGGATAGGAGCCTCTGGATTAGGAATGAACTGGGGAGGAGGTGAAGGGGCTTGGAATGTGAATGGAGGGGGAGCAGGAGGAGAGAAGGAAGCAGGGATTGGAAACCCAAATTGTGGTGATAGAGATGGAGCTTCGTATAATGGAGATGGTGCTAAGGATTCTAATGGTAGTGGTGACTCTGATGGTGATGGCAATTGAGATGGTGATTGAGATGGTGTTGGTGGTTCAAGAAAGGATGATGGAGAAAGAGGTAGGATGGTAGGCATGCCAGAAGATGGAGATGGTGATAGAGGTTGGTAAAAAGACGAAGAAGAAGGTGATTCAAATGGCGATGGATATGGAGACCATGGTTGTGGTGAGGTATGAGGTCCATAGTTGAAGTCTCTGCTAGAAGATGGAGCTTCTGTAGCAGGAAGATACTCTGGCGACATTGGAGATGATGACCATGACCTGGGTGTGATATTTGGAGGTGATTGAGTAGGAGGAACATTGTCCCAAATTTTGTGTCCTCTGTTCCACCAATGTGTTGGTGTAGATGCTGGTGGATTAATTTGTGCAGCCTGCTGCTGAATCTCTTTCCATATGTTCTTCCATATTGGTCTTGGCTTTTCAAATAGTTTCTCTATTGCCTTTGCATTTTCCATCACCTTCATATTCGTTGCTTCTTTCCTACCTGCATATTGATCCCTTGTCTTTACTAGCTGAGACTTGCATATTTGAGGTAGATAGAGACCTGCATAATGGACGTATGATTATTTAGATACAAAAAGAAAAAAATGAAAACATCAATAAAGGAACAATCAAATATTAAAGGAAGGATAAACTATTAATCAGAGAAAAGATTCTAGTCTACCTTCTCCTGCAGCCAACTTTAGATACAGATCAAATATATTAGGGCACTGCTCTACACAATCTTGCGAGCATAATGACTCCATAAATTTCTTTTCCATTAAAATATCTGTTGATAAGCCTACTGTCATTCTTTCTACACCACAAGCTGAAATGCATTCTGAAGTCTCTATATATTCTTCCTTTGCTTCTGCCATAACCATAGATGTCTACACATATACAACATATTGAACTTAAAGCATTTACAGTATTGATTGCAGGCTATTATTTAGAAATAAACCATGGAGTAAGAACTAACCTGACATTCATGCATGACCTCTCCATTTATTCCTGGATAAGTTTCTAAGGTGCATCTTGCACCAGATGATGCAACCGCAAATGCACATTCGTTTGGTCTTAAATCCTCACATTGCAAAAATGCTACATAATTTTTCCTTCATCAGAAATTTAGCATCCATATTCTACTACCATAATTCATGAATCTATTGAATGTAAATGACATACCTGAAGTTAGTGTTGCAAGTAAAGCTAGTACCAATATTCCTACAGCTCGTCTAGCCATGATTAATTTTGCCTTACAATCCTCTCTGTATAAGTGCAAAAATTCAAATCAAGTTATTTTTTTGAACTTGAATATCTCGTTTTAAAATAAGCTATAGAATGCTTAAGCCTTCTAATATCTACAATAAGATTCTTTAACATCTTCATTTTCGAATTGTATGGGAAGCATTGAAAACAACCAATGAAACAACCAATGATCCTATTAGAATAGAATGGAATGGAATAGAATAGAATAGAATAGAATAGAATAGAGTGTATTTTTATAGTCAATGAACCACCAAATAAACAATGTAAAGGCAGAGCCCATTGTTGATAAGAAATAGTAAATTAAATGAGCTTATGAGGAACTGTGAGAGATGATGAACATTGGTATGTGTCGTATCCTATTCAAACATGTTGACTACCATTCTAACACCATCACCACGAACCCACGCAAAGTAATTAATGATGTATTTAATGTTCTTGATTGATATATAAATATACATCAAATGCATTTTTATTCTTAATAACGTCAATAATTTTTGTTGAGATTACTAAACAAACAAAAAGGCACAACATGAGGTTCGAGCGTATAGCTTGTGCATTGTGGCATATCTCGTGTCATGTGTGTCACATGTTGCTTATCATTTTTGTGCTTTTTGTATAGGCAAGTTGTCATTTGTCATCTATTGTGCATGTCATATATCAAGTTTGTCAGGACATATGCATATATCATGGGGAATGGTGTTGGATGCCATGGACATGTTGCATGTATTTATTTCACATGTCTAAGAAAAGTGGAGACGTACATGTCATAAATCGTACTAGTGCGGCCATATGTTGCATATATCATGGAAATGTTACTCGATATCATGGACATGTGCATGTATTTATGTCATATGTCGGACTAAGAAATATTGTAGATCTACCTAATCATTGATTGTATAAACAAAAGTGGAACAAATTCTTGATATGTAGCAATACTATGTTCTCTTATCTTATTATTGGTAGCCTTTTAATATTTGGTTATTGTGTTTGGTGATGGGGCCTAGTCCCCAGGTTTTAGATGGGTTGTTGCCCTTGCATGTGCCGTCCCATAACCCGTTGGGTTCCCGTGGACGTAAAAATTCATCTTATCTTATCTTATCTTATCTTTAATTAAAGACCAAAATAGATGTTAAAAGTTGTATTCTCTTTAATTCATTTATAAATTAGAATAGTCACAATATCCAAATATGTAAAAGTCATATAAACAAAATGGATTTAACATCAAATCACTTGCGAGAACAATACGGTATTAAGGTATTAAGGGTACATCATTATAAGAACTATAACAGATGCCTTATCATATATTGGGAACCTACCTTTTAGAATACTGGAATTTTAGAAAAAAAACTTAAGAACTGTTGAATTGATTTAACGAGATAGAGGCGGACGGCCTTATATAACAATTTAACTATACTAGTTGGCGCCTACGTATTTGGGGTCTAATTGGTGTGATCATAAATAAGTATAAAAGCACCTCTGTTGTACAGATATAACATAGTAAAACAAAATGGATGCATTTTGAATCCATGCAGAATTGTTCAATTTACTACAAAAGGCCAAGCTGCTCCATCCAAGTCGTTATTGAGCCCATCAAGGGTGTTACAACTCTAGAGGGATCTAGAGAATTGACATATCTTCCACCTCCAGAATATGAAAAATGTGATCTTTTACAACATGTACTACAAGAACTCCGTGAAACTAAAAGGAAGTTAGCACTGTTGGAAGAGCAAAACAAAATGTTGTAGGAGCAAAATGACATTTTGATTGCAACTCAACATTAGAATAAAAAGATGTCAAGAAATTTTGGAGATCATTTCCGCAGTGGCAGATCTTCAGGAAAGCGGGCATTGATTGAAAACCTTTTAACAAAAAAAAGAAAGCGAGGCAAAAGACAGGAAACAATCTATAACTCTCCAGCTTGGAAGAATTGATGCTAAAGAGACTGTCTAGATTTCATTTTGGAGATAGTTATGTTCTTAGACGAATTAAATGTAAATGCATTTCGAGTTGGTAAACAAGGAGGTAAGAGGTGTGACGGCCCTTCGCCCGACACCTATCGTTACTGAGTTACTTCACATAAAGCTCAAGATCCCACGGGTGCAGAACCTACAGATCGTCCCCAGACCCCAAGTAATATGTTGCAGTCTCCTTAAGCTACGGTCTTTAACTCAAGGAAATAACCTTCACCTAGAAGCAACTCGACGTGACCAGCGTCGAGTCCGCACTAGCGAGCTTCGTCAGTGCCCACTCGCTAGTGTTGAGTGCTAAACACTCGTAGCTCGGTTTCTGCTTATTCTCCCCGGAGAGTTGTGGGCAGACCAAGGTGCAATCCAGGCTAGCAACATGAGCGATTTCTAGTATTTTTCTATGGGTATGCTAGCTCAAGAAAGACTATTTATGTCTATGTATCCAACTTCGTTCGGTAAGGTCCATTATTGAACGGACTTGTTAATGCCTAAGGTTACCCCTAGAATGGGTGTTACTATCCATTATCGAGATATTCATGCCTTGAACGAATTGACATATATCTTTCCTTTTGATTTACGAACAATTAATACCTAACCTTAGTTCATATAACGTTCGGGCATTCCTATAATTATAATATGCCAAAACGAAAAGTTAGGCAACAGAGTTGGCTTGGGAACGGCTCATGCTCAATGTATTCAGGCTTAACTTTGCACGTGTAATATTGTTGCATAATGTTGTGATATAGTGGTCGAGTTAACTTAATGCTAACTTAATTTGCATGACAATGAAGACACTCCATGTCGTCTAGTACATGTGTTCTAAGCCCAATGGTCTTGCTTTCTTATTCGACATGTTATCTATGGTCCTTGCTTAAATAAACGATTTAATTAGTTAAGTTAATGAATATATTAAAAGTTATGTGGTTGATAACGGGTCGTGGCCTTATCAGACGAAAAGCTTTGGCCGGATCACCATATCGATCAGCCAAAAGGTCATTCCGACCTGTTTAAGGGGCCGGATCCTCCAATACCCTGGTCGATTTCCCCTTTTTTCCTGGTTTATAGCTGTTATTTGCAGATGAGAATCACGATTCCGAAGGATTGACAACAGATCCGTTAGGGTTCTTGCAAAGCCGGAAGTCCTGGCCAATCTAGAAGCTATTTTCTTTTAGGTCTAACCTATTACTTGATTAATACTGCATTTTTTTGTGTTTCCACTTTCTATCAGATCCGAAAAATGGAGTAAGTAGGCATTTCGGCCCTTAGGCTCGCCGAAGACCCAACTATTCATGGTTTTTTAAGCAGGAATGAAGAATCGAATTTATAAGACAGCCGTTGGTTTTCTCTGATACTGCAGCCCATGATTAGCCCTGCTCTTAAGATGGATTTCCCCCTTTTTTCCTTAAAACAAACATCAGGTTAATCTTACCTCAAAAATCGCTTCTTCAAATCTCTCACTCGTTTAATCCCTCCCAGATTTCTGCCTTCCTCCTCTTTCTCACGTTCTGATTCTAACTACTTTAGAATTACTTCTTTGCCACGTCCTCTCAATGCCACCTCATCTATCCTTGTTATTTTAATTTAAGGATATAACTATAATACCCAACAAGAGGAGACCACCTATTGTAAGACTAGTATTGGAGCCCAGGAGAGAGTGCTTAATCTTAAAGGACATAGATAAGTTTGTGATTAGACAGATAGAGGGATTGTCAATAGAGTGGATAAAAGTAAGGCAACATCGAGAAGATGGATATTGGACAACCATGAAAGCTCATGCCACTGTTTCTGAAAGAAAGTTCATGCCCAAATCTAGCTAGGGAGCTGCATTACATTTTTCCAAGATATTGATTTGCTTCTTTTAGCCTAAACTTGGACACATGGAGCAAGAAGTTCCCCCCCTTCTCCAGCAAACCTATATGCCCTAAAAAATGACTAGGTAGCGGAGAAGGTGGTTTGGCATATCACAAAAAACACGAGTTGCTTTGCGTATCAGATTAATGAAAACTTGTAAGCATGTACAATATACAGTATACGTGGTTTGAAATAAAGAATCATTCACAAAACATATATGTGGGACTATGTTATTTTGCTCTTTTACATGAATCTAATATTTATAAGCATGAGCGACTATCAAAACATTATCGTTTTATGTATTTAAATGCTGATATTATATCATTCCTCAAATGAATTAGTAGGAGATTTCATTTCTAGGACTACGCAAGCATCATGATATAAGCAAGAAAATGAACTGGTGAGGCATGAAAGCACATCTCTGAGAATGAAATGAGGATGACAAGATCAATACAATGGAGGTACGCATTTACTTAATGGAAGTGAAAAGTATCCATCTTCATACTATTTCACAAATAGTCTTAAAGGAAACAAGATAGTAGCATATATGCATACACATGGCAAAGGCATTCATCATTGCTAGTATTGTAGAAAAGTGTCCAAAAAATAGAATAGAATAGAATATGATTTTATCGAACATTGCATGCTCATGTTTAATAAAAAATTGCGAGGAGGCCGCCATAGGTTAAAGCAGCATTTCTATAAGCAATCATGCTAGGAAACAGATTGCAAAAAGCAGGAATTTTACAAAACAAGAAATAAGCAATGTTAGTATTGGATGTGGATGCTGCAAGGAAGTTTTGAGCTATAAATAAAGATGAATGCTAGCGGGCAAGCGCATAATTGAAAATTGCATGCATGAAAGAAAAGAAATTTACATACTTATCGCAAATTGCTGAAGAGGAAAAGGAAATGTTTATAGCTAAAAGGCAAACTGAACTTTGTGAGAAGTTTATTCATTCTCCAAATAAACTTTGAAACATATGAATAGTTGTATGCCCATAAAAAACGAGCTAAATGCACATGAATTGTATAATTATGCACACACTCTTATATAAGGGTAGATGAGACACTAATTAAAGTAGATTTTGTTCTTAGAGAACTTGTCTTCTACTTGTCTTCTCTGTGGATGATGTAAGTGAGGCTATTAAAAAGTTAACAAATGGCAAGGCAACATATGTCGAGGGTCTTAAAGCATAGATAGCGAAATGGGCAGGTGGAGAAAACCAAAATGGTTTGGTTTATTACGCTTCCCAAAAGAATGGCAACTCAGCATTAGTAGTACCATTCCACAAGGATGGGGATAAGTAATTTGCACAACTGGAGACATGCATATATAAGGCTTAGGTATGGAGAGTAGATCCCTAATGTTAATATCAGCCTATGTATGATGCTTTCCATGTAAATGTTTAAAATACTTACTTATTACTGAGTTGAGATCATAATAAACTGGAACATGTTCCCAAGCATCTGAAATGAAATGGAGCAAATATAAGAGCGATAAATACAAGTCTTAGAATTCCCCATGCAGAATTACTGTTGCTTTTATAAATTGCAAAAATGGTCAGTAGCCTGTGAGTAGCTGTGCACTGCCTTGCCTCTGCTATGGAATCGTATGCCCTATATTTTTAGCTTTGTGAACATAAGTTAGAAAACGGCTGTAAGACAAGTGCATTGGATGCCAGCGGATATGCATAATGCCTAGAATAGGAAACAAGTTTGAAAAACTCTTACCTTTGTGGAGCTCTTGTTCCGTGAGGCCGTTATAGCTATCTGTGCCCTATTTCTGAAGGCGACGGTCCAGACGCCCATCAATTTTCTTAGATCTGATCCAATGGCCTAAGTGCGCTACAAATAAACAGGATCTGAAATTAGAATTTGCCCTAACCATTAAAAATGCCTCCTTACATTTAAGGCTACCGGAAATACACGAAATTATAGTGTAGTTTCCCAGAAATCCTTAGAAACTTCTATGAAAATGGCCTGAAAAAAACGCAGGGAATGCTTTTTTAGTTATTGGAGATTTTTTATAATGGCCGAATTTTTCAAGGTCCCCCCCCTCTCCCCCCCCAAAACCCCTTCCCCCCCAAATTTCGAACCCTGCATTAACATAATCATGGAGGTAACAAGGTTTATTTCTCTCTGTAGTCATGGCATAATAATTTGTCAGTTTTTGAGGATTTTGATGGAATAGTATGCGTTCTCACCCTTTGTATTTTAAGATTGGGAGTAGTCTGGTGGGTTCGCCTTGTTCTAAGCTTCGACTGAGATCACACCATGGGACGGAGGAAAAAATCTTCAAGCCAATGAGAATACGACGAGTCAACATTATCTATTCATTTGATGTCACACACGTCAGACTCAAAATCCAAGATGGCAAGCAAACGAAAGCAGGTGTTCGAACGAGAGCAAGCAGGTAAAACCCATGCTTCCAAATCGATTCTATCATATTCACATTTCACCTTCCTTACATATATAGATGGTTAATGTCATTTACTGAATTTGGATATCACATTCAACGAATTTTGATAATAGTTTTAATATCGCATTCAGTGAATTTTGAATCTGCATTTGGACAAACTCTCATGCAACAATCCCCTTTCATGCCAATGCAGGTTTTCTAACCACAAGACAACTCTTGATTTTATAGTTGTGGTATATTTTATAAGAGCAGCATGTACTTCTTAACATTGTAACTATTTGTTGAGCATATTTGTTGCCAACACAAAAATTGATTTTTTAAGGCTAAGATGCATGTTTTTCCAATGTAAAACTATATATACTAGGTTTTCAGTCTTGTGAGACTCAGTGATAGGTGTCAAAATTGAAAAAAGATTTCCACAACTCCATTTGGAAAATTTAGTTTTCTGCTAGGACTATTGACTTTATTTTTTACCTGGCCAAATATGCATATTTGAGGTCAGATCTGCTTCTTTGTTTGCATCTGACTTTCATAAACTGAATCCTTGCTATCAGAACAACTTTTGGCAGTGGAATTGCATCAAAACTCGAGTCTAGAAGCATTTGGCATAAGTTTTGCCAAGGACAACTTTTCTTGTTTTGGGAACGCATTTCTAAATCAATATTTGAGCTTTCTCCTTCCAATTTTTTTGGCTTAGAGTGGTTGCCTAAAGCAACCTGGAGGTCTTGTACCAGTAAGGTCCAGGAATGCCTACAACCGTTCGTGCAATTAATTTTGCTAATTGTTAAATGTTAGTGCAATGATTTTCTTGAAATGTTGATTGTTTTTTTAAATTAGGAGTCCCTCCTGGGTCGCAGGAAACGTGCCTGTGTGGACGTCCTGGGCTCGATGGGTGCGCCGAGGCGGCCCATGGATTTTGTGGGGTTCAAGTCGGATACAAGGAGGCATGCATTCTCTAGCACACCCAGGGATCCATTGTGCCCGGGGAAGGGACGCCTCCATGACCTGCCTCATCGGACCGAGGAGATGTAACCTGGAGTAGTCTCATACGGTGATTCCATGAGATTGTGTCTCCGGAAGGCTACAATCACGCCATAGCATGTTTCAGCCTATCTGCAAAGTGTGCATAGGAGGGGCGGATGGAGTGGACTACCCCAACCATTGTTCTATGCCAGCCAAGGCCATGTTATACCTTTGTCTGCTGTTATCTTGGGGCCCTGACTGTTGGTCGGTTCCATGGAGTCTGAGCCCAGGGTAGAGCCCTTGTTTATGGTATATTGCTTATGTTATCTTGTGCTTGTATTGCTATTTAGATGATGATGGATGGGCCACCCTTCGTGATGGTATATTATTTTGAGCATGATTGTTGTGTGCTAACATGTATGTATGCTTCCGTTGTATAGGGCTCCCATAGAGGACGTGGGACGAATGACACCTCCGTATCCTTCACCCGACACTTGCCCATCACAAGTGGTCCGAGTCAGACGGAGGGCTTTTCCGTGGTGATGGAGTCGCCATGGAAGGGGAATTTCCCGTATTTATATGATGGGAACATCGCATGGATTCAGGGAGCGTCAGGTGGTATTAGAGCATGATTTTGGTAGACCAAATCATTGCACTGACATAGTCTAACTCGTTAGGTTGGTTGGTTGTATGGGACTTTGACTTAGGCTAAACTACCCCAATTCCATAGTTAGTATGTATGTTGGCCTAGTTATGAGAGGATTAAACTAGTTAGGTATGAAGGTGTGAGTTATTATAGTTAAGTATGTTAAGTTCTTGGAGAAAGGAGGTCTCTTGTTTCCAAGGGCCATAACTTTTTATAGGTAAATCGGATGGAGGCATTTTTGCACTAACGTATCGGGCACGGTCAAATTACCCAAGGGACACCAGAATCTGGCATCAAGACGACATCAAATAGGCGCGGGAGCACAAAGTGCATGTCTGGCAAAACAACGTCTTAGAATTGCAAAAGAAATGCGTATTTTTCCCGACATACACTCACTACCACCCCAATTCTGGGTCCACACTTAAAAACAACAGTAAAAAAAAGACCACATGTCGTTGTTCAAAAAAATCTACATGTGGAGGCGGTGTAGTTTTTTTTAAGGAGCTATAGTTTTTTTTTTTGAAGGTGTGGTCTTTTTTTGAGGTGTGGTTTTTTTAAATGAAGTGTCGTTTATTTTTTTGAAAGGGTGTTGTTTTTAAAAAGATGTTGTCTTTTAAGGTGTGGTTTATAATTAAGTGTAGTTTTTAAGTAGTTGTTTTTTATGTAAGTATAGTTTTTCGAGGTGTGGTTTATAATGAGGTGTAGTTTTAAGTAGTTGTTTTTTAAGGAAGTATGGTTTTCTGAAGTGGTGTGATTTTTTAAATTGAGGTGTTGTTTTTTGAGGTGTAGTTTATAAGTGGGTGTAGTTTTTAAATAGCTGTTTTTTAAAGAAGTGTGGTTTATAAGTGGGTGTAGTTTTTAAGTGGCTGTTTTTTAGTGATCATTTTCTGAAGCGGTGTAGTTTATAACCAAGTGTAGTTTTTAAGAAGCTATTTTTTAAGGAAGTATAGTTTTCTTGAGGTGTGGTTTATATAACTAGGTGTAGTTTTAAGTAGCTATCTTTTAAAGTAAATATAGTTTTTTGAGGTGTGGTTTATAAGTAGATATAGTTTTTAAGTGGTTGTTTTTTAAAGAATGTGGTTTTCTGAAGTGGTGTGGTTTATAACTAGGTGTAGTTTTTAAGTAGCTATTTCTTAAGGAAGTATGGTTTTTTTGAGGTCAGGTGTAGTTTCTAAGTAGCTTGTTTTTTAGGGAAGTATGGTTTTTTGAGGTGTGGATTATAAGCAGATGTAGTTTTTAAGTAGCATTTTTTAAGGGAGTATAGTTTTCTGAAGTGGTGTGATTTTTTAAGTTGAGGTGTTGTTTTTTGAGGTTTAGTTTATAAGCAGGTGTAGTTTTTTAAGGAAATATAGTTTTTTGAGGTGTGGTTTATAAGTAGGTGTAGTTTTTAAATGATTGTTTTTTAAGAATAGAATAGAATAGAATAGGATTTTTAGCGTCCACGGAGACCAATTGGCCTATGGGACCCAAACAAAAAGAGAGCAGCAAAGCGTATTCTTGTGGGATTAAAAACCCCCGCCAAAGGGTTTTTGAGGGAAAACCTTAGCGATAATAAGTATCTTTGGCAGATCAGTAAATTGCATAGGACAGTTCAAGACCGTCCCGCAGGACACAAACGAGTCCGTGCATCCATAACCTCCGGAGGTATGACCCCAACAAACCCACCGACGCCGTAGTCAATAACCTATGCAACGGTGGCCGTGCACTAGTAGTCGAACATACCTCTCTCGGATATGGGCAAATGCCGGGCGGATCTGGAGGTATGACATTCATCCTCAATCGCGCCGGGTGGCAACAGCAAAGCCTTTGCTCGTGCTTCCCGAGCCCAACGCCTGTTTCAATGCAGAGGCGATGTGCACCGTCTTGAATGGAAGCTATAAGTCCGCGCTTCTTCATGGGCAATTTGGGTGTATAAATCGGTGTGGGCCTCTTGTGAGCCCGGGATTGACTTGTCTGGCGATAGTGTGCCCGCCTTAGCGTGCGTCGAGCCTCGCATCCCGAGCTTGCGAAGGAAAGTAGCATCTAGGTACAATTTAAGTGCCTCGCGATCTTTCTTTGTCCCGACACGGGCGCTTCTGTTTTATGCATGCCCAAATGAAAACCACCGAGCTTGCTTGTCTTTCCAAAGGGATTTCAGTAGCGTTGGGGACCCATCGGCGTGGCCAAAGCAAGATGGGTGTATCAGCCATAGCGACCACCTTTGGAAGTAAACAATATGGCGTTCCAATGCAGCCCGTTGAAGGGGTAGAAAGCCCATCTCACGGAGTAGGATCTGGTGTGGACTTCACCCC
Organism: Isoetes taiwanensis; assembly: GCA_021234155.1. Lineage (NCBI taxonomy): Eukaryota > Viridiplantae > Streptophyta > Lycopodiopsida > Isoetales > Isoetaceae > Isoetes > Isoetes taiwanensis. The sequence goes on along the minus strand of JAJEKV010000064.1, from coordinate 6,942,011 downwards.
GGGGCCCGTGCCAAGAAGGCCTTCGCACTGCCGAGGTCATTCCAGTGTTGAGGGATATCACTTTGGACCCCACACTTCGCCCCATACAAAAGGACCGGCTCAACCAAGGCCCAAACAAATGTGATTTGGTGGCCCCAGGCATAACTCGCCTTTGTGGTCGCGTGTTCTCGCATGGCATATAGTGCTTTCCAACCCGCCGTGACCCGCAACGATAGCCGCATCCCAATGGGTGGTAGTTGAGAACTCAATCGCCAAGTACTTATAGGTCGAGCCACCTCTACCTCTTTCCCCACGGTAAGTGAAGGTGGGAAGCCTTGGTGACGGAGACGATGCAACTAGCGAAGACCCTAGTTTTGGCCAAGTTAACTTCGCATGCCGGTGAATTGGCAAAAGTGTCAAGAGCATCCAGTGACACTTGCATGTCCTCGGAGTATAGGCCATGAGGTTGACATCATCGGCATATATGAGTTGCCGGATTGTGTGATGCATGAGATGTGCTTGGCGCCTCCATGCTCGAGCTAATCTTCCAAGCCCGATCAATGTATTGGCCAAAGAGTGTGGGGGAGAGGGGCAACCACGGCGCACTCCAATGCTCTTGATTACCGGTGTGCTGCTGATGTGATACGGCCCGAGCATGCCTCGTCAGCCTATATATACGCATTACGCAAGTCGGGGGGGGTCCCCGGTACCATGATCGTCCCCGAGCTTGTTGCGGGTAATGCGTGTGTCGAATGCTTTTGCAAAATCGACGAAAACAACAATCATGCGGTTCTACCGGCGATTCCCCGCTATCCTCAATCAATGTGCGCAGAGTGAAGATGTGATCAATGGTGGAATGTCCGGGCGGAAACCTGCCTGCGTGTAAGAGCTCACACCTCCGTTTCCTCTCGCCCATATTGTCGACCCCTCAAGGATGCCGATAGCGGTTTTGCAAAGAGAGAGCTGACCATAATAGTACGGTAGTTGGTCGGGCATTGAGGGTCCCCGCTTTGTATATGGGCACTACTGCGCTAGTGGTCCATTGCGTGGGAAGCCTTCTCGCAATGCTTTATTGAACAATGCCGGTGAGGACGAGCACCGATGGAGGCCCAGCCCATTTCGAAGTTCTTACCTGCATGCCATCTAAATTTGTTGCCTTCCCATTAGCTAGACGCTCAGAGGCCCATGATAACATCCCCTTCGTGGATAACCGAGCCATGCCTATCTCGTGGAGGGATCGGTGCGCCCCGAAATGGTCGCATACCGTATTGCAAGCACCGTACCCATTGCTCCGAGGTGATGTTCCCCGTGGGTCGCGGCGGGGCTTGCTCAAGACCCTTCTCCGGAATGTCCCGGGCCGGTCCAGAGACCAAACATCATTCTTGATGCTTTGCGAGGTATCCGCCTTCTTGTTCTTGAGAAAGGAGCGGTATTGACCGATGGCCTGTGGGCGGAGATGGGATCGATGACTTGCGGAGTGTGCGTTTGAGCTCCCGACACTCATCATCAAACCATTTGTTGCGGGAAAAGGTGGTAGTGCCTGTGGTTCGCCGTGAGCGGCCTCTCCCAAAGCATCTTTCAGCCAGCCCGGCCGGGCGTGAGTCACTCAACATTGCTCTTGAAGTGTGGGGAGTTGCAGCAGTCCCGCCAGATCATGCTCAAGCAGCTGGGCATAGGTCCCTGCACGGTCGTAGTCCAGGCGCAACTGGGGCACCCGGTGTGTTGAGGCAGCAGGTGCACGGAAAGCCTCCCAATGGAGATGCATGAACAGGGGCCGGTGGTCCGAATCTACTTCCTCGTCCCGAGTGTCTGTCCCGATGGGAAAATGAGTAACTAGGTGCAGATCCCGTTCCTCAACCAGCAGATAATCCACCACACTGGAGCCGCCCCCTTGGTTCTCCTGTCTACAAGTGTAGCAACTGGAAGACGGCCATTGTGCCAACCCATTACAAATAACCAGGTCAAAGATACTACCCAGCAACAACAACTGCCTGCCATAGCGCGAAATATGGCTATCATCTGATATCCTTGACCAAGCCACCTCTGCGGGGTTCAACTGCAAGACATCCTCTGCCAGGGGGTCAAATTTTGGAACCTGCTCGGCTCCTGTGCGTGCATTAAAGTCGCCAAGCAACATAACCCTGCCCAATTGTTTGTGCTGCTGTATGTCATCATATAGATCGACATAGGGCTCCAATCGATCCACATCCAAATGAGTGTTATAGAAGTTGCTCTCGGCATGTGGAAAGTAGCATGCTGCTATGAGGAGAGTGTCGCCACTGTCATGCTGCACGCGCACCCACAAGTAGCGATTGTGCCTGTCTGTTTTGTGCAACGAGACTGAGTGCCTCAAGGTTGCACGGTAGTAGCAGGCAACGCCGCCATGCCCTCGCTTGCCTGTGCACTCATTGAACACCGAGAAATGCAGATAGCCTGGGAGGTCCAGTAATCTGTGCCCTGCATGCTCCCATGTCTCCATGAGGAAAATGAGATCCATATCTGGTGCAATAGAGTTGAGACTCTACAGCTTTTCGCGAGGGAAGCCCCTGACAGTTCCAAGACACCATCCGGCGGCACAGTTCCTATTTGTTGGCATTCGATGTGGACACTCGATGATCTGCCCGCCGCGGGGAAGAAGTGTCGCGGCGCTGGCAGCAGTCGGAGCGGCGGAGCGAGAGGTGCAATAGGGGTACCGGGCGGCAGCAGCCAGCGAGGCGAGAGGCGGCGGCGGCGCGTTGTATCGGCGACCTCGGCGGCGGCACGAAAATCAAAAAGGCTTCCCCCGACAAGGCTGCGCCCCCTCTACGACGGGACGTCCCGACCTGGGGCGGTAACGCCCGGCCCGGACTCTGTTGCATCGGGGTGAGATCCTGGTCGACATACAGAGCAGTCCCCTTCAATTGCCTACTCTGACGCAGGATGGCCTCACGTACTCGCATGTCTGCCACCGTGAAGGTAACAACGCGCGGGCGATCTGTGCGTTGAGTCCCAAGGCGGCTTGCTCTAGCAATGTGTACCGCAGTCGGGAATGCCATTCGAGATAGGATCTCACCCTGAATGCGCTTGGCGAGATCTTCTCCTGCCTCCTCCGAGAGTCCACGCACCACCACATTATGACGTCGGCGGCTCTGCTCATGCTGCTCACTGAGTCGAGGGGCAACATTAGCTGTCCCAGCAGGTGATGCCTGTTGGCTGGAGCATGTGGGCTGCTCACAGCGAGGGCGATGTGGTGTGTGAGGTGGAGGAGGTGGTGTCTGTCTGCCTGTTTGGCAACCTTTGGGCTGTGGGGCACGTGCGTTTGGCTGTCCCTGTGTTGCGGCCTCTGCTGCCTGGAGTCGGGAGCCTAGCTCCTGTTGGAACCTCTGTTGCTTGGCCAACTCACTCGTGCAGTGCCGCAGGTGTTCATGGACCTCAGCATGGAGGCCGCTGCATTGCTGGGCAATGGTTGCTTTGAGCTCCCGAATCTCCCGATCTTGTGTCTTCGCCCTACTCTGCAGGAAGTATGATTTTTTGAAGTGGTGTAATTTATAATTATAGCTGATTTTGCAAGCACGGCTATATTATCATGCCCCACTTATCCATACGACTCACTACGGTGTCATTGCATGCTATGTGTCAAAATATCATTAGCGTAAGAAAATAAGGCAAGTTAAAAAGTTTGGCAATGGTTGTTTCTTGCAAAAACCTCCAAGCTGACATGGCAAGAATATGATGAGGTGGCAAGGGTAATGATGACATGGCAAAACCGTTATGACATAGAAACTTTAACATCAACAAATTTTTCTAGTAAGATAGATTTTCATGGTGACATGGCGCTATTTGGAAGAGGTTGGCACATCACATAATGACTTGGCATATTTCTAACTCTTTGGCCAAAATAGCTAGGTAAACTTTCAAAATATGCTCTTTTAGCTTTTCTGGCAAAGAAAAAGAAAAAGGGGGAAACATGGATCCAAACTTGATTAAATGGAATTTTTTTTTTTTTTTTTTTTGAAGGACGTCAAGCTTTATTCACCAACTAGAAACCAGAGCAACATAAATGCAAAGACAGGATTATAACCCCAGTGGACAAACCGATCCAACTGAGCACAACCACCTGCCTATGCAAAAGAATGAATCTGAAGGTAAGTATGCCAGATCAGTACTTTCTTCTCTTGATCAAGAGAAGAACAATTGTAAGCCATAACAATTTTATCTTGCGCCCACTGAAGAACAACCTCATCTGCAGTATCTATGCCCTTAAAGATAAACAACCTCCTTCTCTTCCAGATTGACCATAAAAGCCAGCCGCATGCGAGATGAAAAGCTCGTTTCCGTTGTTTGGGCCAAGCATCGGGATAGATAGCAAGCAAAATTTGCTGGCTAGATCGAGACGTGCCAAAAGGGTCAACAACCAAGACCATGCCCGCCGCCCTCTCACACAAGAAAAAACAATGCTCAATACTCTCAACCCTTTGCCGGGCATAAAGGGCGAGCTCAAAATCCGATTATCCATTTTATGGACTAACCTGCTGACTCGAGGGCATCTATGGATCACTTGCCACCACAAAACTACTACTTTGGGGTGAAGCGACTTATCCCATACCCATATCCAAACACTTTTCCATTGTGGCCGGGGACTCAAGATCCCATCTATTAGATGGAGGCGGGATTTCAGAATGCACAAGCAATTTATACACGAAGACACAAACCGCCTCGGGCGGATATCCCGATGGCAACCCCATATGACTACCTCAATCTGTGGACCGAATCCTCGTGGCAACAATGCAAAGAATATGATTCCGGACACTCTGTCCCATCTGTACAACAAGAACTTTGTTCTAAATGCTTCCCATGACATGAGATGATCGGACTCATACCAAGCCGCAATAGTATTGATACCACCGCTACCCATCGTCGTTGTGTCTTTGGATGAACAACCACACTTAGAGGCACATTCTCCGAGTGTCCCGCAAAGGAATCCACCAAAGATGGAGTGGACAACCCAAGACATGCCTCGGGATTAATATGGAAAAGAGACCTGACAAAGGTCCCAAGCCGCAAGCAACCCCTTTAGAAAGGGAGAAGCATTAGGATACGGATGCATATGATAAAGCAAAGCCCAAGGAAGGAGGGGCTTAATGGAAGCCTTATGAAATGGGAGACAATGCTTGAATCGACCGCACCAACAACCTCGGGCCGGAGAATCATCCTTACCAATGAAAATCCTCCAAATGAACTTTGATATCATCACCTTGCTTTGGAGGTGAAAATCCAACATACCAAGACCACCAAATTTTGCCTTAGGTCTAATGCATTTCGCCCAAGCTACCTTGACCACTCGCTCCTAACTCATTTCCACCCCAAATAAAATTTCTCGACGATACGCACAATCTCCTCCATCTTACATCATGGAGCTAGTAAAGCGACGCCATGTAGACATGAGTATTACTAAGAACACATTTAGCCACAAAGTTGATTCTACCGCATGGACAGTTTAGTCAGATTCCACCAAAACAAGTGCTTTTGCAACCCACTAATGATTTCTTCCCAAGCATCCGGGCGAGACATGAATTCCAACCGGGATACCAAGCAACTTTGTGGTATTGCCATGCGTAAGAATCTTCCAAGGATAGTCCAAAATACGTGGAGGGAAGGACCGTCCAACGCCCACAAAGTCAGTACATTTTGCCACCCTACAAGAACTCCCGATGCTAAGGAGAATGTGTCTAATAATAGCTTAGCATTACGAAGATTCTCACCTCGGCAATTAGGAACAAAAAGTGTCATCGGCATATTGGTTACATACCTCTTGAGAACCATCGTCCATTGGGAGGCCTTGAATAACACCATCTTGGGTAGCCACGGAGAAGAGCTGGGACAAGACTTACGCCACAATTGTGAAAAGCAAGGGTGCTAAGGGACAACCCCGCCGAATTCCTCTACCCACTACAAAATATCCGATGGCTCGCCCTGGAAAAGGACAGTAGATCCGGGTGATGTATGGAGCTTCATGACATTCCTTGTGAATGACTCCCCAAACCCAAGTGCAAGAAGACACTTCTCCAAGAAGCCCCAATCAACACTATCGTAGGCTTTAGCAAAATCAAGCTTAAGATACACTGCTCTATGACCCTGTAACCGGGCCCAATATATTCCTTCATATGCAGCAGCCATGTTGTTGTAAATGGAATTTGATATGGTCATTGATGGTAGAAAGGGGGGTCAAAGGGTTCTAGCAAAGCACCACCACCTGGAATATTGTTTGTGTGCTTAAGTTTGGGAATGTAACATATTGTTGTACATTCGTGAAAAATTCCTTCAACGGTTAGATCCAAGGTGGCTCAAACATGTCACGTGGGCTCCAACATGCCACCTAGGCTCCAACATACCAAGGTGGCTCAAGCATGCCACCTAGGCACGAACATGCCAAGGTGTCTCAAACATGCCAAGGTGGCACAAACATGCCAAGCGGGCTCCTACATGCCACCTACACAAGGCCCCCAAAAATGAACTAATATATTAAACCACTAGTATATCATCTAAAAACCATGATAGATATAGTTTTTTATGCATCAATCTTTTTGAAAGAAGGAAACCACATGCCTTAGTGGTTTGTCAAAATTGATAGTGGTTCATGACATGGTTATCAATAGTGGTTATGAAAACTACAGTGGCTTCTTCAAACTAATATGGTTTATGAGTTAGTTTCATGCATATAATAGTGGTTCATTAAATTTTATGATGTCCAATTAAAACCATTATGAACCGTAACATGGTTTTGGAGGCTAGTTTATATCCAACATTTATCAATGAACATAACATGTTTTTTTAGCATAATAAGGGTTAAGATGATTTGTGGCCTTTTCTTAAAAGTGATCAATGAAGTTTGCATTGGAGTCGCGATTTAAAAACTTAGTAAGTTAAGATTTGAGCTAGAATGTCCTACCAAAACGTTGGCATGTGAGATGTCTTATACTATATGTAGACCTTTCACACATCCTTGCTATACCATAGTAAGTAAATACTTTGAAAATGATGGGTTGGCAAAAAACATTCAACATATGAAAAACCCTAGCATATGAAAACATTAAACTTGTGATTTTTTGAACATATATAATCTAGTGTGTGATCCCCCCTCTCCCGCTTTTTTTTTTTTTTTTTTGTTACGGGCACAACCTAGTTTCACATTTTAATGCCATGTTTTTTTTTTATGAATCTCCTCCGTTAAGGCATCTGTACAGTCGAGCAAGCTGGATCCACTACGGGTGGGCATAGCAGAGCTATGGCTTTGCCCTGAAATCAGAGCTCAAAGGCCGGGCTCAAAGTTTTGATCAGGCTGGGCCAGGCTAAAGAACAAATAGAGAAAATAGAATGTTCTATGATGTTCTTTCTAGCATGTTCTAGAAGCCCATAGGTAAGCAATTCAATTCAAGAAAAGGAAGTTTTCAAAAAATTTGCAAAGAGGATAATCACATCAAAATAGAATGTTGGAGAATGTTAAAAGCCTATGGAGAAGCACGTCAACTGAAAAATAGAGAGTTTCAAACAAAGATGTTGCAAAGAACATGCTCTAATCAAAATAGAATGTTGTAGAATGTTCTAGATGCTCACCAGTAAGCAATTCAATTAAAATATAAAAAGCTTTTAGATTTTTGTAAAGAAAGTATTGTAATCAAAATAGAATGCCGCAGAATATATTAAAATGTTCTAGAAGCCCACCGATAAGCATCTCCATCCAAAACAAGAAAGTTTTTAAAAATATTTGAAAGAGAACGTTCAATAAAAAAAATATAATGCTCTAGATGCTCACGACTAAACAACTCAATCCAATTCACAAATGTTCCAAAGAAAGTGATCTCAAACCCAGAAACTTTTCAAACAACTTGCAAGAAAATGTTTTACAATTTCCTAATGGAAAACACCAAAACATAATAAATCTTGTAAGATCCAAGAAGAAGATTTTGAACAATGCGTCGACCTGAACTTGCACCATAGGAACATGCTAGAGCTGGAACACATGGTTGGATGTGCTATGCTCACACAAAATGTTCTAAAATATTAATCTTGTACGTGTCGACCCAAACTTGCACTGCTAAAGTTGGAACATGCATTATATGTCGTGCTAAATTTCTTCCATATAAATATTCTAGAATGAGCCTTTTAGAATACTAGTAACGATGCACGTCGTTGCTGGCTTTAGAAATTATTTGAAATATCTAGCAATTTGTCTTTTATCACTATCTATCTGTCTGTTTATCTGTCTATCTATCTGTGTGTCTGTGAAATGTGAAGTTTTTCTCTGTTTTCTCTTCGGCATGGTCTTCTCTTGAGCTCGACGTACTCTTGTGTTATAGTTCTCAGGGATACCCGACAACGGTATCCCCTTTTTTATAATGTATTTATTGGTTTGAACCATTGCGTTTGAGCAATTTATTTACTGGTTCCAGCAATTGTTTCTTTTCAACTAACTTACCCAATGGTACCCATTTGCCTAAAGGCTATTGTCCCTTGCTACTATGGTATCCCAATGCTTCTCCCTAGGTCCATGCCTAATAATCCACCCCTAGGAAACAATAGTGCCTAGCTAAGGAAACATAAAAAAAAAACATGGTATACCATTCTTGCATAGGATGTGCGACCCAAATATAGTCCAAGATCCCAAACCAAGGCTATACCAGAACAACCGCTCAAACTAAGCATCTTTAACACTAAGACTTCCTCGTATTACCTCGAATAATTACAGTTCAATTTAGAAAACAAGTCAAACAAAAGAAACATTTGTGGCGGCCTTGGCCCGCCGCGATACATTTCTTGTACTAAAAATTAGTGCGTATTGATTTGGAAAGTTGCATATACAAGCCCCATGTTGGCCAAGGTGTCATCTCTATAAAAAAGGGCCAGAATTCTCCACACTAGAAGTAAACACATGGGGATACATGTGATTATGGTATGAACAATAGGTGTTTTTTATTTATCATCTATATAAGCCTTGCAATAAACTTGCAATATTTCATTTCCTATTGTGGGAGGGTTTTTCTCGCATGGTGGGACTATGATTCCTCCCGTATATTTTGGCATGTTTGAGCATCTTAATTGCACTTAAAGTCATCTTTCTATTTTTGTGTGTTTTGGATGGGTTTTTTTCAATGCTTCCAAAAAAGAAGGAGATTGAATAAGGGTGAAAGGGTCAGCCCTGCTCTAAGGCCAAACTCCTGCTCCACCCCCAAAAGGGTTTGAAAAATCGGCCTCTTTTGCACAGCATGGAAGTCGTTGAATCTAACGATTTAGTGCTTTTTGCTCAATTGAATGTTCGGTGGCACTTTGGCATGGCTGTACTTAAGTGTGCTTTGTAGGGTTCTGGTGAGGCCCCTCTATGCCCTCTATCTGCTTGCCAGGGCTGCCTTTTCTTTTCTAGAGATAGAGCTCCATGCTACCATTATGGGGGCATCTGGATTATAAGAACTAGGGCATTAAGGAGATGGATATGCAAGCCTATTCAGGGTGAATTGGAGGCCGATTTAAGGGTAATGATGGAACTATTCTTGCTTAGTTTTATTTTTGAATCAACTTTCGTTGATTGTCGGTTGTCGGTTTGTTTGACACGGATTCTTTGGAGGCATGGGAAGGTTTCTTGTATAAGGAGAGAAATGCGTCTGGGCTCTGGTGTGGCCGGCTTGGCCTGGATGTTCGAATCCTCCAAGCCCGCTTCCGTTTCTATTTGTTTTGGCTTCAATGTTTAGGGGGTTTGAAAGAGACACCAAAGCATCCGAGATGTTTGGGCAGTGGCTGTTCTGGCAGAAAAATCCACGTGCTTTCAAGCCATGGTCATGTGAAAATAGTTTTAACACCATATGTTCGGTGCACAATACCATATGTTTGATCCACACCATAGGAAGTGGTTTTCGATCCACACCATAGAAAGTGGCTTTCTAATTTTCCATGAGAATGTTAATGGCCATTGATTGGCACAATATTAGGAATATGCCGCCGATTGATGACTGTGAATCAAACAAATTGCACAAAGAGAAACATTTACTTGGTGATTGGAACTGTAAGTCCTATGGCATCTGAAATCCTGCCCTTGGTTCATGGCGTAGACATCCGTGCAGAATACGTACAATACATACAATGCTGCTTAGAATGAGGATACGGTGAATAACGGGGTCGGGGAGGCGTTCAAACCCTAATACTGCTTACCTCTATATGCGCCTCCCAAGTCCGGCAATGCTTTCTTGTATCCATCTGTTTTGGATGTAGTTTTCAGAAAGGTGGGGATTGATTCTAGAGTTTATAAACTCCTGGGTTATTTTGTCTTTGAGTTGCTTTCGTTTTTCTGTTACCAAAGGAAATAGAAGACACAGAGAAGAAGAGCAGCTTGCACCAGACCAGCGCACGAGTGTGCTGCTGTCACTAGTATTTTGGTCATTGCTTCTAAATTCATGCTTATGTATGGTTTCGTAGTTAGGGGCATAGATTTGCATAGTACAAATTCTGCTGATTGCTCGTTCATCTCATTAGCTCCCAGCCCATCAATTTTTCCTTGCAGATCGAATGCTCAAGCCAGCCCATCTTCCTGTTGCCATTTTCGTGCCGTTTTGCCTTAGCACAGATGACCAGTTTTGTGATCCATGGAAAGTTAGTGAATTCTCTTGGCATTTGCATCGGTTTTCCTATTTTTTCTGGCTGCAAAGGGCAATGGCAGATAGTATTGAAATTGATCACGTACTCTGGGGAAGTTTTGCTACATTCTTCATTTTTAGTTGATTTTGCTTTGGGCCCCGAAAACATTCGTCCTCTGGAGCATGCAGCTGCCTTTTGTGGGAAATTTTAGAGATCCGACACTATATAAGCTTGTGCTATACTCTGTTGGGTTGGCGAGAACGATTTCGCAATGAATACGATTGTGCGCAAGGTGGGGAAGTATGAGGTGGGCCGCACTATTGGCGAAGGTACTTTTGCAAAGGTTAAGTTTGCACAGAATACAGAAACAGAAAGTGTTGAATAAGGAGACTATTCAGCATAAGATGGTAGATCAAGTGAGTTTTTTTTTCCCTATTATCTATTTTCCCATTATCCACTTCATCTCAACTCTTCGGTCATACACAATTTCAGAATAACTGTTTGGGTTCAAATGACCCATAAGATGACAGAAATTTACTTCATTTGCTTTGCGATATGTGTATCCATAAGGGTGAAGTTTTTGAAGAATTTGGTTGTTTTTCTTCTTGGATCTCTTCATTCTATGTTTTCTTTCATGGAATATATTCTCCTTGAATAAGGTCTTTCCATAATCAGGTCCATGAAATAATGACTATTAGCTTGTGTTTCTTCTTAAATTCTGTTTAGACTGCATTCCATATCAGAAATTTGTCTGTGCAATATTATATCATGCCATATGTAAGGATGTTGTCCTTGTGCAGATTAAAAGAGAAAGAGAAATTTCTATCATGAAGCTTGTACGGCATCCAAATGTTGTTCGTTTACATGAGGTAAGATTTTTACGATGCTGTTCCTTGATTTGCATCTTAGTGTTGCTCCTTTTCCTTTTTGGTTGGTATTCATTCCAGGTTCTTGCTAGCCATACAAAAATTTATATCATCCTTGAGTTCGTAACCAGTGGAGAGCTTTTTGATAAAATTGTAAGAAATAAATGTCAATGTTGATCGTCTGACTAGAGTGGAATCGTTTATGTTAAGTTTCTGAAGTTTATGCCTGAAATAATTAGGCCAACTGTTTAAAATTCAGACAGAGGGTGAAGTAGTGTGATATGTTTACAAGCATAATTATTTTTGTTGTGACTTTCGACAAAGTGATCCTCTTGCCAGGTCCATCAAGGAAGGCTGGGTGAAGCAGAATCTAGAAAGTACTTTCAACAGCTCATTGATGCAGTGCATTACTGCCACAGTAAGGGTGTTTGTCACCGAGATTTAAAGGTATTCGTAACAATCATAAAGATCAAATTTGGGACAGGCCTTGATGCCACATGCTTGAATGCAGCCTGAGAATCTTCTCTTGGATACACGTTCTGCTATGTTAACCACAGCTAAGTGGTCTTCAAACATGCCGATTTTGACCTGGAAGAGGGAATCCAGCGTTAACACATACATTATGGAGCCTCAGTAGGCCTTTTTGCATTTCCAAAACCTTCAGTGGGCTTCCAAACTTAGGGAACAGCGGGTATCTGACACCAGGTATGCATTATTCATTTATATATTATCTTCAATGTTACAAGACGATTGGGACATCTCACATGATCTGCATCGCAAGGCAGACCCAACACTAGCAACAACAGACTTCTCGGTTGGAGGAAGAACCTACAACTTGGCCAAGCTCTGATTAAGAAGCTTCATCTTTTTGGGTATGTTACATTCTTTACCTTCTTTTTTTTGTCTGCACAACGATCTATTTCGAATCTTGTAAGGTTGCTGTATTTGAAAATTTTTATAGCAAGGGCATTTACAGTTAGTTGTAATGATCATGGCGTGAAAGCTAGGTAATTGTTTGCGAAGTTTTAGATTAAGATGTTGCCTTATGCGTATGCTGTTGGATTACAGGTTGTTTGAATTTCTACTATGCACTTTCGAAATTTAAATAATAAAATTTTTATACTGTTGGATTACATAAAGTGGTACGCTGTTGACATCACTTCTCAGGTTAAAGAAGAAGAACGTTTGCCAATGTCTGCAAACTGAAGTGCAAGTGCAGAGGTAAAACAAAGCTATTTACTTTTATTCTTATTTGATTATCTAGCAAAATAAGAAGTGCACAGAGTTACTTGTTGCACTCGAGATAAACAAAGGGGCTGATTTTCTGTGATATGGGATTTTCTTTGAATTGTTATTGTATGTAGCATAATAATTTATATTTAAACAAAAGCTAAGCTCATCCTTGTTAGTTGCTATTTGCTTTGCTTCTATATCTTTGCCCATTGCCAATGCCTGGATCAAAAACTCAAACCAAATCCAGTAATATATCATTTTCCTTGTGTTTGTTGGTTGCCCTAAAGCCTTGTTGTTGTCCCTTTTCCTAGGCGTCTGCAAGGTTTTTGATGAAGGCTTTTATTCCATATTTTCACAGAAATAGAAAAGAAAGCGATTCTAGTAGTTGGAGTAAAACATGAAAAAGAAATGAAGGGGTTATGAAGAAAAACAGAACGTATGGTTTAATTGAGAAATTTATCTATGTCTATTCATGTATTTGGTCAGGGTTTTAGTGTTGCTTCTTTTGCATATGGGCCCGCTTAGGTTTAGCGATAGGCTTTCATGGAAACATTGTTTTTATATCGAATTAATGGCTTGGGGATCAAATAATTCTATGTTTTAGTAATGATAGTGATGTTTTTAATTTGTATACGGATGTGTCAATTGGAAATACTAAGGTTCAAATCCTTGGGCGCTTTATATATGCATTGTATCCATTCTACTTTATAAATCCCATTTGTGTTTCTTATTATAAAAATAGGTGTTTTAGTGGAAAATTTCCCTAGAGATTATCGTTATTTTCACTTTGAATATCAGTTAAATATTTATTAGTTTGTGGTATAAAACAGTAACAGTTTCTGTTCTAAAATAACATTTATTTTTATGATATAAACGTTTCAATTTCTTGAAAAACCAATATCAATCATGAATAAAAACATTAGCAATTGAATGTAAAACCTTATAACAATTGTTGTCTTAAAAAAACAATAGTTTTTATGCTGAGTGTGCCTTATTATATTTACTAAAGTAGTACCAAATTGCATTGTAAAACGTCATTGATTTGTCCTAAATATATCAAATATATAAAGATGCAAACATTCACTATTTTTATGAAAAAACTATTAATCGTTAGCCTATATTTCTCGATACAACATATTGTGTAGAACAACATTGGTTCGTATTGCACATTACTAAGGCATTGCTAATAAAGCAGTAATTATAACCATAGTATTAAACTGTAATCGTAAACTATAGTAAGAAAACTAGAACAATAAATCACAAGTAGAAACCACACTATATAGTCAATCGTAGTTATTCAACATATTAACCCACAAAGTAATATTATTTTGTTGTAGTGGTTTAATGTAAATATTGCTACAAAAAATTGATAAAAGTTATTTTTTGGGGGCCTTGTGCTAGGCTCCAACATGCCAAGGTGGCTCAAACATGCCAAGTGGGCTCCAACATGCCACCTAGGCTCCAACATGCCAACGTGCCTCAAACATGCCACCTAGGCTCCAACATGCCAACGTGGCTCAAACATGCCACGCGGGCTCCTACATGCCACCTAGGCTCCAACATGCCAAGGTGGCTCAGGCATGCCAACTAGGCACCAACATGCCAAGGTGGCTCAAACATGCCACGTGGGCTCCCAACATGCCACCCACGCTTGAACATGCCAAGGTGGCTCAAACATGCCACGTGGGCTTCCAACATGCCATCTGGGCTCCAACATGCCAAGGTGGCTCAAACATACCACCTAGGCTCCAACATGCCACCTAGGCTCCAACATGCCAAGGCTCAAACATGCCAAGGTGGCTTAAACATGCCACGCGGATTCCTACATGCCACCTAGGCTCCAACATGCCAAGGTGACTCAAACATGCCACGTGGGCTCCAACATGCCACCTAGGCTCCAACATGCCACCTAGGCTCAAATATGCTAAGGTGGCTCAAACATGCCACGTGGGCTCAACATGCCACCTAGGCTCCAACATGCCAAGGTGGCTCAAACATGCCAAGTGGGCTCCAACATGCCACCTAGGCTCCAATATGCCAAGGTGGCTCAAACATGCCATGCATGGTCCAACATGCCACCTAGGCTCCAACATGCCAAGGTGGCTCAAACATGTCACCTAGGCTCCAACATGACACCTAGGCTAAAACATGCCAAGGTGGCTCAAACATGCCACGTGGGCTCCAACATGCCAAGGTGGCTCCAACATGCCACCTAGGTTCCAACATGCCAAGGTGGCTCAAACATGCCACGCAGGCTCCAACATGTCAAGGTGGCTCAAGCATGCCACCTAGGCACGAACATGTCAAGGTGTCTCAAACATGCCAAGGTGGCACAAGCATGCCACGCGAGCTCCTACATGCCACCTAGGCTCCAACATGCCAACATGCCAAGGTGGCTCAAACATGCCAAATGGGCTCCAACATGCCACCTAGGCTCCAACATGCCAACGTGCCTCAAACATGCCACCTAGGCTCCAACATGCCAAGGTGGCTCAAACATGCTACGCTGGCTCCTACATGCCACCTAGGCTCCTACATGCCATGGTGGCTCATGCATGCCAACTAGGCACCAACATGCCACCTAGGCTCCAACATGCCAAGATGGCTCAAACATGCCACGTGGGCTCCCAACATGCCACCTATGCTCCAACATGCCAAGGTGGCTCAAACATGCCACGGGGCTTCCAACATGCCATATGGGCTCCAACATGCCAAGGTGGTTCAAACATACCACCTAGGCTCCAACATGCCACCTAGGCTCCAACATGCCACCTAGGCTCCAACATGCCAAGGCTCAAACATGCCAAGGTGGCTTAAACATGCCACGCGGACTCCTACATGCCACCTAGACTCCAACATGCCAAGGTGACTCAAACATGCCACGTGGTCTCCAATATGCCACCTAGGCTCCAACATGCCACCTAGGCTCAAACATGCCAAGGTGGCTCAAACATGCCACGTGAGCTCAACATGCCACCTAGGCTCCAACCTGTGTGTTGGTAGATTCTTAAAGGGTTTACGTTTTGGAGGACGAGTTTTGGTTGTTTGCACTTGAGACATGGCTGAGAAGTCGTAGTTGAAGATGCAAACCAAGGAGAACTGACACAATGGAGTTTGGATCTATCCTCCTCCCAAGATGGCTCAGTGCAACCTAGGCTCTCCCTCCCACCCACACACACACACCACACACACACACACACACACACACACACACACACACACACACACACACACACACACACACACACACACACACACACACACACACACACACACACACACACACACACACACACACACACACACACACACACACACACACACACACACACACACACACACACACACACACACACACACACACACACACACACACACACACACACACACACACACACACACACACACACACACACACACTTACTTCATGTCATTTCATCTCTCCTCCCCTCCCTCCCTCCCTCCCTCCCTCTCTCTCTCTGATTGGATATTTGATAGAAGAGCTGGCACCTTCCCCAAGTCGAAGAAGGCCAGGACTTTGCGCGACTACCTCACCAGAGGGGAGAGACCAAGCCCCAGGAGATGGGCCCTAAAAACATTCTCGCAGCCTTTCCTAGCAGTGCTCCTTCACGAGGCCGTATGCTAATGCCAAAGTTCAACAGGCTTTTTATGGTTCAAATGATGTGCCCCTAGCAACCACCATGCCACCTAGTTGTCTCAAACATGCCCTTAGTCTCAAACATTCCATTAGGGTCATAAAAATGCTCTTTCAAATGATATTTTTTTTTTAAGGATGAAATATGACTTCGTATGTTTTCATGGTTGAAATGTTGTGCCCCTAGGCTAGAACATGCCACCTTGGCTCAAGCATGCCACATAGATTCAAACATGCTACATAGGTTCAAACGTGACATGTGGGTCAAACATGCCCCTAGGCTCAAACATAATGGACACGTGGCCGAAACATGCCACATGATCGTGACATGTGGGCTAAACATGCCTCTAGGCTTAAACATGACATGTGACTCAAATTGGACAGGTGGCTCAAACATGCCACATAGGCCCAAACATGCCACTTGGGCAGGCATAACAAAATATGGTGTTGGTCTCCTTAATTTCCGGTTAAAATCTTTATTTTTTGTTTCGAGTTTTCACTTGTCGGCAAAAACACTGTTAGGAATTTTGAGTTTCTATACAAAATCCGACAAATACTCATTAGGATATATGTAAAATCTAGTGGAGCATGTCATACTCTAGATAAAGGTATTGGAGATCTTGAAGCATGGCCACTAGAGTCTTAAAAAGGCATGATTTATTTGTATGTTTTAAAGATGAAATATGATCTTGTACGAAATATAACCCGAGTTTGAATGGGGCCATCATTGATGCCCCATGGAAAAAAGGGGCATCATGGTATGGCGGGATGGGATGACATGACAGTGCCAATAAGGGTGGCCACAGCGAGAATGTTTTGGAAGCCTCCAGCCCCGCAGCCTTCCCAATCCGGCAACAGAAGAGAGGCCCCCCATCTCCGAGCTCAATCTGGTAAAGATTGGAGGCCCAGAGTGGAACATTCCAAACTGGCCTCTGTTCCCCTCCGCTGCCAATTGGAGGCCACCACCTCCTTGTTGAAATGAAAAAAACGACATGTGGCTGCCCCTAATATATACAGCACTCGCTATTCATATGGTAGATTTAGAGCGCGAAAAACCATAGAGCTTTATCAATGGTGCAATTCAAAAAAGAAAGCTATGGTATAATTGTATCCCATCAAAATCAAACGGTCGAGATGAGCGGCTGAGATCGTGATCCAGGCCTTGCGATCCTATTGGCTGGAATTAACGGCTGGGATTAACAGCCAGATTAGATCCATGCGTTCTTCTTCTTCTGCTGTGCCTCCGCCCTCAAAGCAGAAGACGGCTCCGCTTCTCTCCCAAAGCAAATTCAGCAGAAGACGACTCCATCCCCCGGCTTCTCTTCTCAAAGTCCCGGAGGCCCTGCTCTACGATGGAGCTTTTGCTGGCTTCTGCTTCGAAAATAACAGAGGATGTGAAGAACATGCTTTCATGTTAGAGGGCTTTTTCAAACAGAGTCGGATGGTAAGAACAGGTTTCCGGATTGGGCTTCTTCAAACAGAGTCGGATGTTTCTGCTAGTTTTTAAGTTTTTATCTGCGTCTTCAAACAGGGTCCAATGGTTCTGCTTCTTCGAACAAGGCCGAATGTTATGCCCAGAATATTTTCCTTATCTTTCCTTTTGAGTTGGGCTTTACACCATAGCTTGTTGTCCATCCAAAATCGCTGGTTGTGAATCTTGATATGTTTGCTCGAATTGGGTACTCCTTGCTTAGGGTTCTTCAAGGCCCCAGACTGCTGCAGTCCATGATGCTCGGAAAAGAAAAGTAGATTGCCAAGAAGGTAGGCCCAGGTATATTCACAGATTTTTACTTCTGATCTTGCTCAGTTCTATCTCTCCCCCCAATAGGCAAAGCTGTGTGAAAGTTTATGACCATTGATTTTTTATCATATCATGGTACCATAAATTACAAGACCACGATCTAAGATGGAAACTCTGTCTTTCATAGAAGAAAAGTTTTGAAGATGAGATTGAACTGAAATAGAACTGAGGCAGGACGAATGTGCAGGTACTAGAATACTGGAATGATGAGCTTATGGTTTCGGCTGTACAGAAATCTGAATTAGTATGGTCAAACACTGCTACAGTGTTTGGGTCAATCCCAACGGAACAGTAGCTTTTTAATAACCATTGAAATTTGCTTTTTAATAACCATTGGAAATTTGATAAGTTTAGCAATAGCTTTTTAATAGCCATTGAAATTTCGATAATTTTAACAATGCCTAGTTATGTAAAAGGCAAATTGAGCAATACCTTTCCATCTAGATACAAATTGAGCAAATAGCTTTGCATCTAGAAGAAACTACACCATCTACAATTGAAAAAAGCCATGTTTTTAATTGAAAAAACAACACCTTAAATATTTATATCTACATATATTGATTTTATGTCAAACAATACTCGAAAACAATAGTTATTTTTAAAAAAACCACATCTTTTTTTATAAAACCACATATATCATTTTTTGAGGAAACCAACACTTGAAAACAATATAGTTAAAAAAAAAAAAAAACTACATATAGTTTCTAGCAAAGTCGGACAAATTTCTCTACGTAGTTTTTTAGTGGTGTTTTTTTTGGAAAACAACAGTTAAAAACAACATGTGGACTGTCTAAGTTTCATTGAGAACCACATGTCTATTTTTAAGGAAAGCAACACCTAAAAACTACAGCTATTTTAAAAAAACAACATGTAGAAACACTTGCTAATTCGTACGTGTAGATAATTTTGACAAAATTCTACACGTAAGGTTTTTACAAAAAAACTACACGTATAAAAGTTTGACTAAAAACTACACGTTGTTTCTAGCAAATCTGGACAAAAAACAACACGTAGTTTTTTGGTGTTGTTTTTCAGCAAAAAAAGACACTAAAAAACAACATGTGGACCCAGTTTTGGGGTGGTAGTGACTCGTATAAAAACAATGCGTATAAAGATATTTGTCGTATAAAAATTCTATTGTTCAACATATAAATGCATTTTTACC
The DNA here is from genome assembly GCA_021234155.1 of Isoetes taiwanensis. Classification (NCBI taxonomy): domain Eukaryota; kingdom Viridiplantae; phylum Streptophyta; class Lycopodiopsida; order Isoetales; family Isoetaceae; genus Isoetes; species Isoetes taiwanensis. The sequence goes on along the minus strand of JAJEKV010000064.1, from coordinate 6,922,710 downwards.
CCCTCAACCCAGATTTGAACTCGCAACCTCCCAACTCTAGCCTTAGGCGCTTATCACCACGCCAAGCTTTCTTCAATGTGATATATATGTTTCACCTATTTCTTATACACATCTAATACCCTGTTTTCTCTTTATAGCAACTTTTTTTTATAAAAGTGTAGTACATGGACTTGAACCCTTGACCTTCCACCACCAGCCAAATCCTTTACCAACAAATTAAATCCCCTTTTAGTGGATACAATCGTCTCTTATTCAACTTAACCGATTATATCTCTGTTTCTATAATAAGACTTCTGACTAGTAATCACCCTTCCCTAAATCAACGTTGTGGTGGCGACAACTCCGCCGGACTTATGCAACCATGGTGAGGTAGGAATAGCCTAAGGGTTCTTACTATCACTGCGGAATGGTTTCCACAACCATATCGATGAACTTTCACGCTGAGCGATGGAAGGGAACTCCTCTGAGTAAGATAGAGACTTCTAAGTTGGATTCTAATCCACTATCACCCTGGGTATTCTTTAGGCGACCATAATGTCAAGTTATCGACATTCCTAGACCTATAGCTTTAATTAATTTTTCCTTTGGTAGATGCCTTGATAACAAAATTTTCTTCCGGCCCTGCCATGATTTAATCTATACTACATTCATATGCTTTATATTAGACCTTATTCGACATTATATTAAGGGTTAAGTAAAATTTTATAGACATAACTATAGTTAACGTTGTTTCTCTTTAGTGTCTAAGCCTTGACTCGTCTAATTTCCCAGAGAAAGGATCTCTCTTGGCCCAACCGACTAGGGACTGCCATGCAACACCCCTCTAGACCATGGGTCTAGCTTTAATCCTACCACCCTTCACTACTTCTTCTCGATGGTCGTGTTCCTTTTATGGATCACTCCCCCAGATCATGATACATACTCTGTAATACATAGTGAGTGCTTGTGTTAGAACACCCATAACAATGTCAACACTTTACTCTACAAACTTTAGTATTATTTTGTGCCAAAGTTCACTGCCTATATGGCCATGATTATTTATCTGTGCCACACGCCTGTCAAATTGACGATGGCCTACCTCTTTTGGAGTTGTTCTATGTAACGGTCTAATGGCATAGAACCATTGTTGAATAGTCATCTCCTTCTAGGGTATCTAGATATAGTTGGCGCAAAGTGTTTGCAACCATTACTTTAGTGCCTAAATGTCATTAAGTTCTACAAATGAACTTACATATTCCAAGGGATTATGTGGATATCCAAAGGACAGTACCACCAAAGACCTCTCAAGAGAGGCCTCTTCTATTAAAAAGGTTCTTGGTGAGTTCAATCCACCATGTTGTCCTAGGAAATGAATGTCTTCTTCCCTAAGCCATGCACCAAACCTTTAAAGAGTTTTTCAGCTCTTGCTGCCTTTCAAGCCGGAAATCTATCCTTGCATGTTAGGAGAGGCCACCCTTCAAGTCATGCCACTCATCCAAAGGTTGTGGAGGTAATAACCTTCCCATTCGGGCCGCTACATATCATGAACAAGGGTCCTCCATCAATACGTTTTCTATGTCCATGGCTAATTTTCATCACCCCAACCCTTGAAGTGTGTTGCTTATCAATTTCCACATTGCTCATCGACTATGCACGTGATACAACGTATACAATTCACCCTTTGGTTGTGACCCTTATTCCGTAGGGTCACCAATCCATTTACTCCTTTAGGTATTCTTTAATAGTCTTATGGCGTCTAAGCCGCTATTATATGCCATATGATATAACAGTTTATGTCCAAGGCTGCTTCCAAAACACCTATGTCTGATACAACCCAGGCAGTTACTTTTTTCTGCTACCCCGGCTTTTATCAATGTTCAAGCCTTATATATTCCAACTTACACCTCCATGTAACCCATGGGATTCATGTCTGCCTGATCGGAGTATGGATCATCTGGGAGATCTAGTATACAATGTCTATGCAAGACATGTTCGAGCTACTAGCACGTAATTGCTATTCGCTACCCATCTTGGAATTGTATTATTGTACTATTCAACCCCATCATCTTGAGCTTTATTCTATTATCCGTTGACATTTATTTCCAGTGCCAACTACAACATCCTACCTTAGCATGCAACCGATTCATTGTTGTTTGCACATTCTAGATATATTCCGGACCCTTCATTGGTAACTTTGGGGTACACCCGTCCTTCTCTCCTCGTATCACTGCATAGATTACCTCACCAAGATGTTTATCATATGTGTGTATAGTACATACGTAGTAAACATTGTGTTGTTAGATCAAGTAAATTCAACAAGATAAAATCACTTGCAATTTTAAACAACTTGATCTAGTATAATAAGTTTTAACTTGATTCAATAGCTTAAGACTCAACTTCCCTATTGATAATAAAACAAAAGACCATTGAATTCAAATGTCGAATATTACTGTAGCAATGGGAATGGCTCAAACACTGTAGCACAAATAACCTTACTCATTCGACATTTATTCTGCTAGATCCGGCTCACTTAGAGTTGGATCTTGGCTTCTGATTATATGGTATCCCAGGATCCGGCGGTTAAGCAACCGAGATCCAAAGCTCCGACGGTTTTGCCACCACCGAGCTATTTGAAACATCTGTTTCGATCTCATATGCTGATATTAAAAGAAATAATCTTCCCCATAGGTATAATGGTTAATAATAACCTTAACCCATGCCAATAGTTTACAATACTTCTATCAGCTATGCACATATGATTCATAATTGTGTATGTGCCTCTAATAGCTTAGGTATAACAACCTAGCATAGGATCTATCTTTAGAGGTCACAATAATATCAGAGAATATTTTCTGACCATTATGCAACATTCCCCCATCAGATAATGTTCTCTGAAATTGGTTAACAGAATAACACATATCTGTCAATAATGATCTAGTCCTGTAACACCAAGCAATTCTTTGAATTTTCTGAACTTGATATATGTGAGAGCTTTTGTGAGAATATCTGCAGCTTGATCTTGAGTGCCTATGAATTCAACTGAAACCTGTTTCTTTTCAACCATTTCCCTGATAAAATGTATATGCAATTCAATGTGTTTGGTCCTTTGATGTAAAACAGGATTAGTAATGGCTATACAACTTTGGCTGTCACATAATAAAATGGTGGCACTTTCTTGCATTATGCCCAACTCATTGAGTAATCTCCTGGCCCAAACGATCTCTTTAGCAGCAAGAGTGGTAGCTACATATTCAGCTTCAGCTAAAGACATAGCATTACAAGATTGTTTCTTAGACTTCCAAATTATGGCTGCTCCACCAAGCATTAATGAGAATCCAGATGTTGACTTCCTGCTGTCTAAATCAGAGCCCCAATCAGCATCACAATATCCTTTAAGGATTAGATCATTGTTTGAATAATTTTTTTTTTTTTTTTTTTTTTTGTGGAAACGGCAGTAGTATTATATTACATGTAAATACATAGTAATACAAAAAGACAGGGGGAAACCCTGTGATATAGGCCAAATTGGAAAATGGCCTTGACACTCCAGAGGAGGATAATTACTAAGATTAGAACACTGATTGAAGTTTTTAACAAAATATCAGAAACAAATTTATAAAAGCATTAAGTTTCTCTTGTTCTGATAATTCCTGCTAGTGTACTGAGTCTTCAGTTTTCTGTGACTCCATCCAAGGAGATAACTGCCGAGGCATGAATGGTAAATCTGAAAAGCAGGTCATCGAGCTCCCGTGCTCCATAGGGGGAGGAATCCAGAATGTATAGGATCCAAGATTCCCGGGCTCCTATACAAATTTGAAGTTTCTCCTCAAAATAAGGCTTGATTTCCTGTTTGAAAACCCAGATATCATCATCTTTCAGTACTTGCTGTAAGGTTCGAATCATTATCGTTTCCGTTTTGACCCATTGCAGGGCTGCCAGCACCTCCTGGTGAGACATAGGACGAGTATCTTCCGGGACCTCTCGGGCATGGCCGCCTTCATGATGTTTGTTGACCAGATAATCTGTCAGAGACATTAGAAATGTTACTGAAGTAAGACAAAAAGAAAGCATAGAACCCTTGAAAAGAGCCCAAGGCATCCCATCTTTTGTCATAATTGCATCCCTTTTTCATTCTATGTGCCATGGTCTTCTGCTAACTCCAATTGAAGGGTAGTCTTAAGAAAGTTCAAGTCTGGAGTGTGGTGATTAATGGCAACATTGTTCCTATGTTTCCAGATTACCCACAGGCATAATGATCTAATTGTGTCCACAAAGGAGGAAGAGCTTGCAAGAAAGTCAAAAAGATCATGTTCAGCAGCTGGAATTGCACCAATATGATTGCCTATCCAGGTCCAAAAGGGGGTCAGCCAAGGGCAAATAAAGATGTGTGTAGAGGACTCGGCTTGGCCACAGCCTAAAGGACATCTGTCAGAATTTTGGTTATTATACTTAGCTCTGTGAGCATTAGACTTCAAGCTTTTGTTCAGGAGGAGCCACCTGAAAAGACCAACCTTCTTTGCACATTGAAGTTTCCAACCTTTTCTTATAACCTGAGTGGCTTCCTGTTCTGTACAACCCCATTGACTGGCAACTTTAGTTCTGTGGTCTCCCAACAGCAAGGAATAAACTTTAGCCACACTATACCCTTTGCCATCCATGGCCCAGTTCTGTTCCACTGTCCGTGTTCTCCTCCCTCTATTGTGCCTTGTTAGGGCTTTGTAAATATTTCTATTGGAACTGGTATCTTGTAGGAGACTAGAGATTTCCAGCCATGTTTTCCAGTTCTCACCATCTACCATGTTACCAATTGTGCACAAGCCTTTATCCATCCATTCCTTGTATTTTCTTGGATGTTTAAGGGCTAGGCATCCATCATTTTCACTAACCAGCCCTTGATGCCAGAAAAAATTGAAGTTTTCTGAGACTTGTTCTATTGAAGTTTTCTGAGACTTGTTTTTGAATAACTTATGCCTTGATCTTGAGTTCCTTTAAGAAATCTCAAGATCCTTTTTGCTGCTATCCAATGTTGTTTGCCTGGGTTGCTTGTGTACCTACTTAACAAACTGACAGAAAAGGCAATATCTGGGCGTGTACAATTACTAACATATAGTAAGCAACCCAATAATTCTCTATAAGGTATCTCCCCCATTTCTTTTATTTCTGAAATATTTTGGGGGGGAAAAAATGATAGTCTACATTAAAAAGAGAGACACAAGCAAAATCTCGTGCAAGAAACATGGCAAATAAGGCGTATAGCGGAAACTCCAGCCTAGCAACAAGCCGTACCCATTCCACAACACCACCAGAGCTACACTTGAGGAGCACTTGAAATATATTCAAGAGATGGTGGAAGGCAACACCATTAGGATTGCCTATTTGACAGAAGAGATAAAGGCCTCCATACCCAAATTGCTCAAAGAACAACCTATTATAGAGAGACGTCGTGTTTCCAGCATGAGGACCTGCCTGCAATAGCTTGAGGATGGCCGTTGCCTAGCACAGTCCAGAAGGCAATAAGATTAGGGTGGGGCTTGCTGATCTTTGGGCTTGTCTGAATGTTTTATCCATCAGCATGACACGATGGCTCGTGATAGAGAACATTTCAAGCAGGAGACAAAGGCAACTATATCTCGCCTGTGCTTTGAAGCTGAGGAGATGATCACCATAGTCCAAAAGATAGTCCAAGCAACTAGCAAAGAAAGCCTATTATAGCACCAGCACCTCCAGGGCAGGGTCATCGGTTTGGAAGAAACCTCATCGGCCGATGATGCCAAGATTGCCTCCAAACTTCAGAGATTGAAGAATAGGGTTATTATGGGGGATCGAGGAATACAAGAGCTGGGTCCATCAGTTGCTCAGCAAAGCAAAGGCCTCCATGCAGAAGCTCATGAGCAGCTGCAACATTGCATATGCAAATGGGCAAGGCAAGAATTGCTCCAGCAAGAGCTAAGAAGGTGAAGGCTACTCTGCTACTGCAACTGCTTCTCATGCTCATGTTTCCATGCCCATTAGGGCGGATTTGGGATCTCAAAATGGCTCATAACTTGGGTTAAAGAATTCCACGTCATATTTGCCACGGTCAATTAGGTTTGCCCGTTTTCTTATCAAAGTCAGTATTAGTTGGCAAATAGAAAAATGGGCACGCTTACTTGGCATCCACATGGCGAATTTTCATAGGGGATGTCCGAGCATGCATTGCAGCAACATTAATGGCCCATATTTTTGGGAATCATACCGCCGGCCAAAATAATGGCTACTTTGTCCATCTGGTGTCAGATGCAGCAACCCTATTACTAAATTTTGGCGCCAGACTTCTCTACTATTCACTCAGGCACCTCTTCATGCATTCTCTCGGGCTTCACTCACTCTTCATCTAGGATCCATGTCTCCTATAATCTCTGTATTCTTGCCTCAATGCGAAGCTGTCTGTCAGCTATTTAAGTGGGTACGACCAATTTCGCATCATGTGATCTCCTCATTTTTTCGTTTATTTTGTTGCCTCATCTTTACAAACATAATTTTTGTGCAGGTTTATGTTTATCAGACGTCGAGGATATCGTTCCGACCGAAAGCATTACTAGTATCCTTGTTGTCTATCACATAGACATTGCGCATGTTCTTTTCCAAGGTATGGATGCTGTGGCACTGCGAGGTACATGCATCTGGTTTTACGGGCATGATTACACCGTAAAGGTTAGGAGACCTAGCTTGAGGCTGGTTGAATTACCCCTTTTAAGTGAACTATGTAAGCCACAGACTAATGAGAATAATGTAATTGCAATGAAGAAATGCCTGGCTGACGAGGTACAAGCGGGGATGTCTGAAAATGGAGGTGTGAGAATGAGTTTCAAAGTCTTTACACCATTTGAGATATTTGCCAACATATTCTAGACGTTCCAGGAAATTCGAAAAGCCTTGAAGACATATACGTGCTTTTGGCCCTCTGCTGAGTTTGTGGATGGCCTATTTCTCGGTCCCTCGTGGGACGTTCGATTCCACGAATCATCATGTCAACTTACAGACTGCCGCATAGTTGAGTCCTCTTTAAGTTCAGATACTTTCTTCCAAAACAGTATTTATATGTTAATTGTCAACTAGAACGCATGAAACAGAAAAAGAGAGGCTGCACATCTTATTGGGAGTTATCTGAGGACCATAACAAACACTCTAATGCACTAGATATTCGAGTATGACGAGGGGACGAAGTCATTTATACAACTACAATGGAAGCCGAATGGCCATTATCAGAACTAAGAGTGCTAATAGAGACAGAGGAGATTGCAGCCGACTTTCATATTTCATTGATGGCATTAGGGTTCGCTATAGGCAAGAATATAATGTAAAGTTTAGTGAGTTTACGATCAACAAGAAATTGTCTATTGCTTAGCCATTTGAATTTCCTTTCATTTTTCACTTGTGTGAAATTTTTTTATAGGGCTTCGTACAATTATTTAAAAAAGTTATCAATGTACTTTACGTTTAATGTCCATTTTTTACTAGTTATCTCTTGCCAGTTATCTATCTCCTGTCAGTGTGCGTAGTATAAAGTGCCGTCCATTGAGAAGCCATGGCTAGAATTAAGCAAACCGCAAGGATTCATCCAGGTGGTGTAAGTCCATGGGATTGCGTTACTCCGCCTCCTTCACTCCCTCTGATAGAGACTCTTCTCCTCCACCTCCGATTATGTCTAACAGAAGGCCAGGAAAAGAACTCTGCATGACAGATGTGGGGGAAGCAGCTCTAGAATAACTAGGGAGGTGCATTCTGGTTCAGAGACAGAAGATGAAAATGTGACAAATCGGCGAGCAACGTATGACACCGGATTGATGATTAGGCAGTCAGCTCTTCCTGCTCCTCCTGTGAATGCGGCAAAAGATTCTAATCAAAGAAGGAGAGATTGTCCAAGGAAGGGGAGGCGACCAGAAATGTGAGGAGACGGTCGGAAGAGGCGGCCGAATCTGGAAATGATATGGGTGAGGGTAGCAATGAAGGTGCAGGCGTAGAGCAGCCGCAGCAACAGCCAACAGAGTAAGGAAGAAGGAAGTGGAAGACAAAGCAAGGCATTAAAGCACTGTGCGAGATAAGGAAGTATCAGAAGAGCACTGACCTGGTTATTCCACGTCTCCCATTTGCTAGATTTGTGAAAGAGCTATTGCAAGAATGTGATGCCATATATAACATCACTTACAGGATTCAAGCAACTGCCTTGAATGCTCTTCAAATGGCAGCAGAAGTAGTTGGTGTTGGTCTGTTCGAGGACTCTCAACTTGCAGCCATATATGCCAAGCAGGTGACTATCATGTCGAAGGACATGCGCCTGGTCTTACGCATTAGGGATCCTGAGTACTATGGTCGTGATTTTGAATCTGCATACAACAAGAAGAAAGACCTGCCAGATCCTAAGGCGTAAAGTGCCTTTGTATTTTATTGATATGTTGATATTCGTTATAAATATAATTTATTCTCTTAATCAACTACTTTCTTAGAAGGTTAGCTTCACATTTTTTCTTTTTTTTTTTTAGGTTAGGTTACGTCAGAATCACACACGATGTGCACCAAGCATTGTGCTCTTTTTTTGCACATACTAGTTTTTACGTTGTGTGATCCAATCCCTCACCCCAACCCTAACCCCAACCCTAGAATGTACGGACGAATCTCCATAATGGCTCTATGTATCCTTTCAAAATGGACAACGGCTACTTTAGTCCGCAGTTATAGGCTCCTCCACATCTTTTTTGCCTTTTGCATCTGCTTCGCCATGGATTGTTATGTCAAGTTTTTGGAATGGTATGCATCTGCCCCACATGCCAACGAGGAAGTTGCGGCGACTGATATTTATCCTTTCTATTGCAAGGAAATGGATATCATGGGAAACAGTGGCGAGCTCACATGCTACCGCGATATTGCTTTAAGTTTTAGCCGGAGTGTGTTAGCTCAGCGAACGTGCTTTACAGATGTTCCTAGGGTGTGGATTCCAAAACTAGTTTTAGAGGAAGCGGCTTCCCATTTGCAAGGATCCGAGAGTTTCTTCACGAATGCGGCACAACAGGCTCTGCCGGCCTGCGCGCTTGTACTTAAGAAGGTAACTTATATCTCTTTGTCATTTGCATTTGCTAGTTATTGCATTTTGATCGGCCAAGCCAATAAAAAAATGGAAATAATCAAATCATTAAGTCAAGGTGGACCACTTATGTGTGATGATAAAGATGATGAGATAGAAATGGTGGTAGATATACAGGAAGAAGAGCAAGAATCTAGCAAAATTGACCTGGATGCATTGGCCTTGTGTGAACCAGACAAGGAAGATGATGACGAGGAAGATTCTGAAGAGGATGAGGATAAAGAGAGGTTGTTTGACATAACGCCAATTTTGGTGGAAGGAAAGGAATGTTTATTGTTAAGTGATATACTCAAGAACCCATCTTTGCTACGTATGTGTGCCAGGGAAGACGAAGTTATCAGTACCTTGGCTGAATGGGTACAACTAGGTGCAGACTTTGTAGAGGACCTCGAAAAGAAATATTTGAAGTGTCATCTTATACTGGTAATGCTATATAGCTTAAAGAAGCATATGAGAGGCTACAGACTCTTTGTGCGGAAGAGGAGCAGAATCTGCCAACGGAAGAAGAATTTCAGCATCTTCGTTCAAAGCTGCCAACAACATCTACAGGCTTGGAAGGGCCTTTAGTCAATCGTGGTAGCATAAGCCTCATGAATTTTGAGAAATTTGAAAAAGATAACCTTGAGGTGTCTTATTTGTGGGAAGTTGATGACTTTTCTTACCGACATGCACAAGGCAGGCAGGAAAGTTAAAGGACTCGACTCTGCTGTGATATATATTTCAAGATTCAGGAATTGAGAGATTATTGTCTTCAGCATAACTTTGTCCAAAAGGGGCGGAGTTTGTGTATTACATTCGTGCATTGTGCATGTTCGGCAAGCATTCCCATTTGGCATCTAATACTGAAAGGGTCATAGCAATTCGGAGGGATGTCATGTTAGAATATTTTGATGACCAATCCGGTCTGCATACAATGAATATGTTAAATTTCTTAGCATCCGGGCTTAAATCACCTAAGGTTGGAAGCTGGGCTCGATAACATGGAAGGGGATTGAAAGAGCAAGAAATTGAAGATGAAAGTTGAAAATTTGTAAGTTATGTAGCAATAAAATTATATTATGTATCAACAAAATTATGTATCAATAAAATTACATTACGTATCATCGAAATTATTTATAGGAGAAATTTTATTTGTATGTTATCAGATAAGAATGAAATATTAATGGAAAAAAAAATCATTTCTTCACACGACGCGAGACGTGACGGTCCATCTGCCTGACCAACGGCATTTTTCGCGTCGTATGACACAAGCTACTACGAAATTTCTCTTATAAATAAGAATCATTTAGCACTTCCACTTCTGCTCCTCTTTCGATCTTCCACTTTCACCCCTCCACTTGCGCTCCTCCTCCGCCTCCTGCTCATGATGGCATCTGCATGTCCATCATCTTCTAGCAAGCGGCCACGCCAGAAAACCCCTTTGGCCCGCCCCGAGCTTCCCTTGGACATCACCCTTGCCGTGGTGATGAAGAGATTCAAAGAAATTCATGAAGAGAACAGCCGTCTGGCGGCCGAGAAATCAAGGCGGCGGACAGATTGTCCTTAAAGAGGGGGCTTCTCCATGAGCGAAACATCGAGCTTGCAGAAACCTTTGCCTTGTACCAAGAGACGAATCGCGTAGGGCCGAGGCAGTTGAAACTGCCCACAATATTTCTTTGAATGGAGAAGAAGCTTCAAGCTACAGAGGATGAGAACACAACTTTAAGGCTTCAGCTAGAGGATGAGGAAGATCCCTAGCCAATATTTTAATGTATTTTTTGTATTTCAATGTATTCATCTTGTTTTCAAACGTTTGTGTCTCGTTGTTTTTTAAATATCATACCACGCGAAATGCCATACTTGCAAATAAGTAGCACACAATGGATTTCACGTCGTATGATCTCCGAAGTGTATACCTCGCCTCCTATGTACATTTATCTATCGTATTAATATAAACTTTTTGTAATACAAATAACTTGCTAAATGTTGTGATATAGATATCTTGCTCAATAAAGGTTGTTTGGCTTATTTATTGTTCGAAGATCATATGACGTGAAATGCCATGTGATCACAGAAATTGTACATACTGTATTTCGCATCATATGATCTCTATATTATATTTTGTTACACATATCTCCACATGGTGTGAATCATGTACATAAGAAAGCGTCCGCATGCAAAGCAGGTGGCATATCGATTGTTAACACTAGAGTTGTCTCGGGGACCATACCCCCTGCCACTTAAACCCATATATCTCACAAGAGAAATTTTCATTTTAAAATATACCACCACTATTTGAGTCTTCACTTGATTCTTAACGACCTGTAAGAATTTCATGACCACTGGATTCACCTTTATATTGGTATGATTATTCAAACTTTGGAGAATTTGGCAGTTTTTACAGCATGCTAAAACTGCATTCTTTAATTTTCTAGCATAAAAGTGTCTAAACCTTGTTAAATATGAAATTAATTGATATATTATGATAAAACATATCGATTTGCATGTTTCCATGTTTGACCGCTATCATTTGATATCAATTGAAGTCGCCAAACCCCTTTTTGCTTAAAAATGATGCATGAGATTCAAGAATTGTTTCTCTCTTATTATTACAAGTTTTGACTTAATTTTTATGAAAATGAGTCCTTAACTAGACAAGCTATAGTCCAAGGAATTTTTTAGATGTTTATATATTATATTAGTATCGTTATTAACCCAAGAAATTATTGTACAGAATTCAAAATAGAAATATTGGTTAAAGTGCTCCAATAAACTCCATCTATGAGTCTCATAAGGATAGTAAATGACGCATTCTAATTAATTCTATATAGGAATTTACTTTATCAACATAAATATAGTGTAACTAGGGTATAACCATGCATTATCTAGATCTAAACAAGATCTAATATAACAGGATGAACACAAAAAAGGGTTCCCAAGTGCGTTGATTATACCCTTATAAATCTAAAACTTAACAATGATATAGTTAGTGATGGTTATTAATGAATGGAGGACAGTATCACGAAGTTTAGCCATGACTATAAATAAATAGATCAAAAGACTTTCTGTACCTGTTTTTCTAGTTCATCTAAAATATTAACTTATTGCACTACATATCTCCCGTAAGTCTTTTAAATGGCACAATATATGATAAAGAGGGATATTAAGGTCCTCGGTGTGGTCTTACTAGAAAAAAAAATGAAGAAACCTACTTACTTTCCACCATTATAAAGTTAGTCAATGTGTGGCTGCTCCAAAGTGTTGTAGTCTAAGTAGGACCATAGTATGTAGATCAACTTTTATGATAGGCTATAATTTTTGTAAATTTGAACCTTTGTTGGCAATATATATCTCAAATTTCATGTTAGAATGATATGTTATAAACAAAATTTTGAATATAAATAAGCATGGACTATTTATAGGTCCACGATTAAACCAACCGGATTGAGAAAATTTCTCTATTTATTTGCGCTGGCTCTATTCATTTTATCCTCTACAATGATATTATGATTTCTCATCGTCTATAAGATAATCTTCGAAAGGTGTAATGGACTTTCTCATACATTCCAAGTAGCCATTAACTACTTAATTTTTGTGTTTCGATGCCACCTTTTAGAGATCAACTAATGTTATCATATATTCTAGGGAAAGATCCTTTGCAAAGCAATAACATCCGAGAAGTGGAGTGGAGTTCCATTGAGCTAAATGAGTGAAAATACAATGACCCATAGGGGTACCCACAATGAGGCCCCAACATGAGTGAATATGAGTGAAAAAATCCAATAATGACCGCAGCCATATAATAGCTTAAAACATATAACTAGGCCCACGATCCACGAAGTTCCCGAACCAAAAACCGCATCCAAAGCCCGTCCAAGTCAGAATTGACCAAAGCTGCACCTCGTCCCGCAACCCTCAAATATCGACTCCCAACCCCCACCCCAACAAGAAGGGGTAGAAGTGAAAACTGCAACCGCAACCACCTCGGAACTGCTGAAAATCGGCTATAATCTCAGTGTTAAGAAAGAGGATCGCGCCGAACTGCAAAACGCAATCACACAGATGGTTAACGTGAAAAGGTTATGAGCCCTATGGCCAAGCATGCACCATGCTCGAAAGGCAAGCAGAGCACAAGAATCTGATGAGAAAAAAATAGCAGAATAGATAAATTATAAAGAATCTTCGGAAGTGACATTGCTACACCAAGAGAGAAAATATCTAGATACACTAGGCCCGACTGCGGGGGTCTTCCCCTCAGTGCTCTCTGGAAGCCACAAGGCTACGCTAGGAAGAGAAAATAGGCACATCCAATAGAAGAATCCTTTGGAGCCTACCCAGAAGCGACAAGTGCTACACCGGGAGAGAGAGAGCAAAAGCACGACCAATAGCCAACTAATAATCAACCCAATAGTAAACAAATAGTTAATAGTCAACACAAGCAACCAAGCACAATAGCACAATATCAAAAAATTGAAAAGGTGACCCATCACACGCCAGCTGTAAACAAACAGACCACATGGAAGTTTACGACAAGGGGATAGACGCCCTCTCGGACAAGCATCAGAACGCCAACTGAATCAGAAAATATATGAGCAGGATGGAAAAAGGATTCTAGAGATAATGACACAGCAAATGAGAATACTTGGAAGCCACAGAGCTACGCCGAGAGAGAGAGAGAGAAATGAAATGAAAATGTATAACATCACGTCTGCAGACCACCAGGTCTATGAGACGTTCAATAAGTACAATCAACATTGTAAAAAATATCTTCTAATGCATCTTCAGATAGAGATGCATTAGTACTCTCCCACTCATCCTACATTCTCTCTTTGCAATTATACAATTTCAATAAGTGATCTCTATGCTCTAGCACGTCAATGATAAATTGTCCTATCTTAGAGCTTGATAGGTCAAAAAACCCCCTAAAATCATCAACAGTAATTTGGTGTTTGCACCTGAGATGTGCATATGCTGAACATCGTAGAAGCGTATGTGCTTCATCCTCAATGGCATTCATATCACACAGCTTACATACTCTCAAAGCATGAGGAATATGATTCCAACGTCCTACTTCCACCCCCAGTCTGTGTGAACTAAGCCTCATTCTACTGATGGCATGTCTGAGCTTAACTGAAATTCCCATTTCAAGGTACTTTGGTGATTGCAGCTGAGGATTAATAAACTGTCTGTAGTACTCTTTTTTTACTTCTGGGACACGCCATGATTTTTCTGTCACATGTTCTTGTACCCAAGCTCTCAAATCATCATGATGTGTAGGAAGATCATGAGGATTAAGATCCCACTTTCTCATCCAGATCTCAACTTCCGCATTGGTGCCTTTATGTCTAGTCGCCTCCAAAGCCATATTGGGTAAACTATGATTTTGTCCCTCAATCTGCACTTTGCATACATAAGAAAGAGTTCTATATAGTGCTTCTGCCTCTAAAGACACCATCCCACATTCTGCCAGTAACATATCATATGGGGTCTGCGCTTTAACTCCCAATTCTGTCCTAAAAAACTTTTTTTGAACTTTTTCAATTTTCCTCCAAGTGTCTTCTGCCAAACCAGGTGCCCATAACTCACAGCCATACAGCAGGACCGATTGTACCAATACTGCAAACAATGTCTTTTTAAGGCTAAAATTCCAGATTTCGGCTTTAGCACTTCTACGCTGCATGCTGTAGAGAGCCTTCAAACCACCATTGACCCTTTGTTCCACTGCTTGATTCCAACTAGGACTCTTGTCTACCTGAACGCCCAAATATTTGTATGAATCCACAATTTCCACCTGCTCCTCTTTGTAATAAAACCTAAGGTGATCCACTTTAAGAGCCCCAAATACAATCAGTTTGGTTTTGGTCATATTCACTTTCATCCCTTTACTGTCACAAAAACTTGCTAAAGCTTCTAGGTGCTTTTGCATACCTGCCACTGATCTTGACAAAATTACTACATCATCAGCATATAGCAATAGCACCACCACATACTGACCTAACATCATGCCATCTCCACCATATCTGAGGACCCACTCCTCAAGCTGGTCTATAAATAACCCAAACAATGTGGGCGACATAGGGCAGCCTTGTTTAACACCAATATTACTGGCCACTACTTCTTGACATTCTTCAGAATAGGGAAAAGATAACCTGACCAACACTTTTTCGTATAACAATTTTACCGCCTGTCTCAGTTCCACCGATACCCCGAGTTTATCCATTCTTTCCCACAAGTTACTTCGGTTTACCGTATCAAATGCTTTAGTGTAATCCACAAAGAGGGCATACAGGGGTTTTCTTGTCCCTGTGACTAAATCTACCATTGCACGTAATGTCACCAGATGATCTATAGTGGATTTTTTTGGCCTGAAACCTGCTTGCCCCATAGCTCTAACCTTAGTTTCTTCTGCCCAATCACTAATTTTAATATTCACCATGGTCGCAAAGAGCTTTGCAAATAAACTACTAATCATAATCATTCTATAGTTACCTGGGTCATTTACATCCCCGGATTTGTGCAAGGGAACAACCCTGTTCATTTGCCATGATTGTGGAAACCCATCTCGTAGAACTGCATTCATCAATTTGAGGAGAATTTCGTGTGTCTTCTCACCAGACCACTTGAACATTTCTGCTACCAAACCTGTGGCATCTGCAGCCTTCCCATTAGCCAATTTTTGTAAACCTAATTCAATATCTCGGATTGAAAAGCCCCATTCATCATTCATGAAATATTGTATGTCAAGCCTGTCATCCAGTCCTGGGACATGGTACAGCTTATGTACTTGGCCCAATAAAGCCTCTACATCCAACACGGCAGTGTGATTTAATTGTGGCTTAAGCCTATTCCAGAATCTTTTAGGCTTAACCAGCAGCTCTTTAATCATGTGCAAGTGTTTTTGGTAAAGCGACTTTTTCTTCTTTGATTTAACTAGCTACATATATTCCTTTTTTAGCCTTTTTCTTCTTTCCCCTTGTGCATTTTTGAACTCCTTTCTTTTCATTTTGCATTCTGTATCAAACCAGCTGTTGCAAGGCAGTCCTTTTAGCTTCCTTTGGGAGACAAAACATCTAGCAGCATATTCAAGTACCATCTCACCAAGCAATGTACTAAGATCGTCAGCCCCCTCCGGCCATGTCAATGCATTTGCATTCAATTCGCATATCTCTGCATATTCACTAGCTTTATTATACCGCATATTTATCTTTATTTTAGGTGCAACTTTAGCATTATCTTGAACAAGTGTATGCCTTTCTATGCTCAGAGTTACCATCATTGGAGCATGATCAGATTCTGGCCGATCATCACCAACAGTAATGTCTAGTATCTGATCCATCAATTCTGGTTTTGCAATGACCAGATCCACCACGCTAGCACCTCTACATGTAAGCTTTCCTGAGTTGGGATATTTACATACCCCATTGTATATTATCATGTCAAGTCCTGTGCACATATTCAATAAATGATTCCCTTGAGGTGTGGGCCAACGTATTCTGTCATCAGAAATTCTAGACCAGCCACATTGTGACATCTCATATCCATCCATCATCTCCATCCAAATAGGTTCCCCTTCAGTGCTTGCAACTGCTGCTTGCTTATTTCCAACACGACCATTAAAGTCTCCCAGCAAGAGCACATCTCCATGTTGTGTTAGCTTGAGAACATCCTGTTCTAATGCAAAAAATGGGTCATCTCTATCTAGGTCTTTGTCATTATAACTAGGAGATTCCCGTGGTGGGTAGTAACACCCTGCAATGAAAACCTTCCCTTTCTTCCCTGTCATCTCCACCCATATGTGCTGCTTGGTTCCCATTCCATCTACTGTTTGTACCAGGTGCTTAAATTTGTGTCTTACATAGCACGCAATACCCCCATGACCTTTTAATTTCCAATGCTTAAAATTCCAAACTGATTGTAACAAATGAAAACCATTAATATCTAGTGCTCCTCGTTCTTCATTCTCACAAGTTTCCAGAAAAAATACAATATCTATATCATCTAAAACATCTTGCATTGATCCTAATTTAGTTGCATTCATACTATTTATGTTCCAGCACATAACCCTGGCGGTCACGATTTCCTATGCATCCATTTCTTCCACAATCACTCTGCCACGGCGCCAATACGCCTTCTTTCCATGCTGCTTTGCTTCTTTGAAAACCCGCAACTGTTCCCTGTATTCTTGCAACTGGTTTTTTGTGAGGTCATCATTTATCCAAATACTTTTTCCCTTTAAAAGTGTTTTCTTCTTCAGCACATCAAACTTTTCTTGTCTGGATCGGAATTTCACCACAATCTGCCTTGCTTTCTCACCTGGCTTTCCTACGCGGAAGGCATCTACAATACCTGCATCTGTGATTTGAAGATCGCTTCGACAGAAAGATGTAACAATTTGCACTGTTTTTTCATTGGCTTCCTCTTGCAGGCCACTCAATCTCAGATTTAGTGCTTTTTCTTTCTTCTCCTGTTCTTCTATATATGATGCTAGCTGGTTTTTTATGTCAGACATTTCCTGATCTCTTGTTGTCTCACATTCACTGTTTGCTTCACTGTCATCACTATTTTCATCATCCTGATTTGCCAGCACTTCTTGTTTTAAGGCATCAAACTCAGATCTTAGCTTTGCTTTAAAATTTTCCAGCTCACCAAGCATCTGTTTCTGACACCTATCTATTTCCAATTGCACTTGAGAAAGCAAAAAGGCTTTGAGATCATTGACCATACCTTGCACAGAGCTCTCCATTGAAATCTTCATAGTCAGCATCGATTCATCCATGGTTGTTCTCATCTGTCCTACAGCTTGAAGCAGGTCCTCCTTGGTGACTCCAGTTGGTCCCGATTCAGCTTCAGATTCAGCTTCCAGGGCATCGAAATCCAGTGGCTGTTTGTTCTTAGGGGCTCCCGATCCTGCTGCTTGTTGGTTATTTTTAGGGGCACCCGATTTAGGGCCCCCCGTTTGCACGTTGCCAAAGAGCCCGGATTTGGCATCCGACTCTTGTCCACCGGATTTGGCATCCGACCCAACGGATTGCTGCTGCTGTGCAACGGCATCAAGTGGCTGCTGTTGCTGTGCCACGAGATCAAGTGGTCCCGGACCATTGTTTTCTGGTTTTTTTTTTGACCTAGTTTTCACCGCGATCTTGCGAGAGAGAGAGAGAGAGAGAGAGAGAGAGAGAGAGAGAGAGAGAGAGAGAGAGAGAGAGAGAGAGAGAGAGAGAAATGAAATGAAATGAAATTTATTATTACGTCTTCGAGACCGCCAGGTCTATGAGACGATTACATTGCACTCAAAATTATAAAATAAGTCATCCAGTGCGTCCTCAGAGAACAACACACTGGGCTCCTCTACCTCAATCTCCGTCACCCTTTGTTGCTTCATCAGGACCTCTCTATGGTTAAGAATGTCCATAATACAACCTCCAATGCATGAGCCTGCCTGTCGAAAGAAATCAACAAGCGAAATAGCACTGACCCCATGCTTGACCCGGATATCCGAATAAGCGCGACAAAAAAGCAGGACATGGGCCTCATCTTCTACTACTCCCGCATCACATAGCTGACAATGTCTAAGATCATGCGCAATGTCTGCCCATCTCCCGATCTCCACACCAAGTCGGTGTGAGCTCAACCGTATTCTTGCGATTGCATGCCTAAGTTTCACTGATATGGGTTCCCTAAGATACTGCGCTTCTTGCAGAGATGGATTTATGTGAGCCTTATAATACTCTTTCTTCACAGCTGGCACGCTCCATGACTTACTCAAGAAACTATCTCGAACCCAACCACTAATGTCCTCTTTGTGCATCTCCAAATCCTGTATGTTCATCCCCCATTTCATAAGCCATCTGTCTATATCTGCACACCAGCCTTTACTTCTGGTTTCCTCTAAAGCAAGTCTAGGCAAGCTATTATTCGGCATATCATATAGGACTTTGCACATATAGCGCAGTAGTCTGCAAAGAGCCTCAGCTTCGAGTGGCATCATTCCACTTTCAACTAGCATCATGTCATATGGTGTTTGCATCTTTGTGCCCAACTCCGTATGAAAAAATTTCTTCTGTATCTTTTCCACTTTTTGCCAGCTATCATTAGCAAGGCCTGGTCCCCAGACTTCACAGCCATATAGCACAACCGTCTGGACAAGCACCTTGTAGAGCATACGCTTCATCTCAAAATTCCATATCTCTGCATTCACACACTTCCTTTGCATGGCATACAACGCTTTTAGACCCGCATTCACCCTATGTTCCACTGCTTGATTCCAATTAGGACTCTTATCTACGGTTAGGCCCAAATATTTGTAATTCTCTACCACTTCCACTTGCCTATCCTTATAGTAGAATCGAACATGTTCCGTCTTTTTTGCCCCAAACACCACTGCCTTGGTCTTATCTAGATTCACCCGCATGCCCTTATCCTCGCAAAATGCTTCAAGCACATCCAAATGCTTTTGCATCCCTTGTATGCTCCGGGACAGCAATACTACATCATCAGCATATAATAGAAGCATGAATACATACTCTCTCAGAGCGGTACCATCTCCCCCATGTGCTCGTACCCACCCTTCAAGTTGGTCTATGAATAGAGAGAGAGAGAGAGAGAGAGAGAGAGAGAGATGAAATGAAATGAAATCTTGATTATTACATCTGTGAGACCATCAGGTCTAGAAGACGTTCAAAACGTACACTCAACATCATAAACTAAATCATCTAATATGTCTTCAGGCAAGAACATATGTGCTCTCTTCTTCAGTGTCTAGCTCATTAATATCAAAAAACATTTTTATATTTTTAATACTAGTGTCTCTTACTTGCATAACTTCCACAAGGAAGTGCCCAATGGTGATTGGAGGTAGTTCGAAGAAGTGTACCAGTGTCGCTGCATGTATTCCAAACTTGGCTCGAATATTTTGATAGGCTGGACAGGATAGAATAACATGTTCTTCATCTTCAACTTCCCTTGATCCACAAACCTTACAATACCTTAACTCATGTGGTATCTTTGCCCATCGACCGATCTCCACTCCTAGATGATGAGAGCTAAGTCGCATCCTACTGATCATATGTCTGGGCTTTACAGAGAGACTAGCTTTTAGATATGAAGCTTCCCGTAGATTAGGATTCATAGTATTCCTGTAATGTTCCTTTTTTACCTCAGGGATGTTCCACATTTTATGCATTGCATGGCGCCTTATCCAGTCTTTTCTTGTTGTGGTCGAGATCTGCTAGCTTCATTCCCCATTTCTTGAGCCACATCTCAACATCTGCATACCATCCCTTGTCTTGGCTACTCACAAGGGCCTTATGTGGTAAACTATCCTGTTCTGGCTGGGCTTTTATTTTGCGCACATAAATAAGGAGTCTATATAGTGCTTCCAATTCCAAGGGGAGCATGCCACATTCCACTAACATCATATCATACGGTGTCTGCATCTTAGCCCTTAACTCTGCATGAAAAAAAAATTTCTGTACCTTTTCTACCTTCTTCCAACTCTCTAGCGAGAGCCCCGGCCCCCATACTTCACAACCATACAGTAATACTGACTGCACTAGGGCGCTATATAATGTTTTTCTCAAACTGAAATCCCATATTTCTGCTTGATGACATTTCCGCTGCATAGCATACAGGGCCTTTAGCCCCCCATTGACCCGCTGCTCAACTGCTTGGTTCCAATTAGGACTCTTATCTACTATCAAACCAAGGTATTTATAGTTTTCCACAATGTCGAGCTGTTCGTTCTTGTAGAAGAAAGCATATTTGTCCACCTTGTTTGCCCCAAAGACTACCACCTTTGTCTTAGCCATGTTCACTTTCATATCCTTGCTATCACAGAAGGAAGCAAGCGCATCTAGGCGTTTTTGCATTCCTAACACACTTCTTGACAATAATACTACATCATCGGCATATAAGAGCAGTAAAATAGCATACCCGACTAGAGTAGCGTCGTCACCCCCAAAGCGAGTAATCCAATCCTCCAACTCGTCTACGAATAGCCCAAACAGTGTAGGGGACAGTGGACACCCTTGTTTAACCCCGATATTATTTGTGACCAAATCTGGGCATCTCTGAGATAAAGGAAAGGATAGCTGGACTAAAACCTTCTCATATAGGACCTTCACTGCACCCTGAAGTTCTGTGGGGACTCCAAGTGCTTCTAATCTTTGCCATAAGAATTTTCTCTGAACCATGTCGAAAGCTTTAGTGAAATCCACAAATGTGGCAAACATTGGTTTTTTCGTGCCTTTTACTGAATCCATCAAACATCTAAGCGTCAACAAGCGATCAATGGTAGACTTGTTTTTTCGGAAACCTACTTGCCCCCTGGCTCTTACATCATGCTCTTTAGCCCAAGTACTTATTTTATCATCGAGAATGGTGGAGAACAGTTTGGAAAAGAGGCTGCTAACCATTATCATACGATAATTGTTGGGATCTGTCACATCTCCTGCTTTGTGCAAAGGGACTATTCTACTCACCTGCCATGATGGTGGAAAGCCCTCCCTCAGGACTGCGTTAAACAACAGAACTAGAGCATCTATTACAGATGGGCCGGCCCACTTAATCATCTCCGAAACCAGCCCATGAATATCACCGGCTTTTCCATATGATAGCTTTTGCAGCCCCCCTAAAATGTCTTCCATAGAGAATTGCAAGATATTGTATCGTGCAACATCATCTTGTACCTCGTCCATACCTGGAATGCAGTATAACCTACGTACTTGTTGTATTAACAACTCCGCATCAAGAGGAGTGGCATGCTTCCCTTTTGACCTCATCCTGTTCCAAAATCTTTTCGGATCTGTTATCAGTTCTTCAACCATCATTCTGTGTTTCTTGAACAAGTGCATCCGTTTTTTCGCCTTGATCAATTTCATATATTCCCTTTTTGTGCTTTGCTTACAACTCCCATGTGCTTGCTTATATTGTTGCCTCTTTTCTTTGCATTCTGCGTCAAACCAAGAATTACAGGGTAGCCCCAATTTCCTTCTTTCAGAGGAAAAACATTGTTTTGCACTCTTCAACAGTGTCGACAGGAGTAGATCGCTTATCCCCCGAGCATCTGTGGGCCATTGGATGTTACTTAAATGTTCCTCACATATCTCCTGATATGTCTCCCTTTTACCTTTGTGCATCCGTATGCCTTGATGTTGTGGAGGCATGCTGTACATGGGATTTCCTTTCACATAGATTTCAATAAACAATGGCACATGATCTGATTCAGTGCGTAGGCTCCTACGGAAAAATGCTTGACCTCCTTAGCAAAATCTGCACTTGCAATGACGAAATCTACCACACTTGCATCTCTACAAGTTCTTAATCCTGTGCCTGGAAATTTATCTGTGCCATTAAATACTAGTAGATCCAGCCCACTACACATATTTAGCAAATGGTGTCCTTGCGGATTTGCCCATCGAGCTGTGTCCTGTGATAGCCTAGACCAACCTGATTGAGATAATTCGGCATCATCTAACATCTCTAACCATATGGTGAAAGGGGTCATCCCGGTCTACATCCCCTGAGTTATAAGTGGGTGATTCTCTGGGAGGGAAGTAGCATCCTGCAACAAAAAGCTTTCTAGCTCTACCCGGCATCTCAATCCAAATGTATTGCTTCGACATTCTATGATTTACAACTTTAATAAAATGAGGAAATTTTGTGCGTATGTAACACCCAATACCCTTTGAGCCTCCAACCCTTGTGATTCCATACTGAGGAGAGAGAGAGAGAGAGAGAGAGAGAGAGAGAGAGAGAGAGAGAGAGAGAGAGAGAGAGAGAGAGAGAGAGAGAGAGAGAGAGAGAGAGAGAGAGAGAGAGAGAGTAGGCCCGACCGCAAGGATCTACCCCTACGTGCTCTCCAAAAGCGACAAGTTCTACGCTAGGAAATTGCAGAGGCCACCAGCCACAAAGATATAAAAGAGAAGAGTCGGTACAACTCTCACTAGGTGGAACGAGAAGAAATCAACAGATGTTAAGACGAGCTGACACCAGGTGACTAGACTCAGAGGAGGGAGGGAGGGAAACTCTAGAACCAACAGAATTCAGCTCAGAGGAAACGCTGATGAGGGATGCTAGCAGACAATATGGATATATAGTAGACAGAGCCAAAGAAAGCCTGCGCCATAGAAGGCTCAGGCTATAGATAGATCTGACGCTCAAAATGACGTGACGCCAAAACAGGCGTCCCTTTCCCCAGAATGATGGTTCTCTTCTATATAAGAAGAGAACCATGGCATAATGTGGTATAAACTATATTCTAAATAATTGATTAAGATGATGATGTTTTTGACTTTTAAATAAAGGTCATGTGGACCAATAATTGGCATCGATATAGCAGTCTATATTGATCTTCTTTAGTCATACCTTTTCATATTTTTCCGTGATTCATCTTGCATTGCTTTCTTAACATTGGGAAGCTTTGAAATATGGTGTTTGAAGTTCATTTTCAAGGCATAAATCTAGAGATCAAACATAAAAACATTTGATGATAACTTGGAACTAATATTAAAAGTTTTAGCGCAAACCTAGCAATAGATATTTTTTATTGATAGAGGAGCTCATGAAATACTAATATTCTAAAATTCAGCTTGAGATCGACGAAGGTAAAGAAGTTATTGATTTAAAATGAACCCATGGACCAATAATGGTCTTAGGTACAAAAACCTTTTTTGATTTATCATGATCGTGCCTTTTGCTCTTTTTCTTTACTTGTTTTTTCATTGGTTTCATATCCATACAAGCATTCACATATGATTTTTTCAATGACATACTATTTCAATAAATTTTCTTCAAATATAACAAAATAAACATGAATTAAAAGTCACTTAAAATTGTTACTATAAGTCAAAGATGAACCTTCAAATTACAAACCAACAAATATTTTTTATGCATGAAGCAATTAATCAACTTCTTATATACCAAATTTGAAGTAAAAAATAATTTTCATGCAAAAGTTGTAGAATCTATTGTTTAAATTTGGTTTTTCCGGCACCCCAAAAACTTTTTAGATTTTTTCTTTAACTTGATTTCCTAAGATTTCGAGGTTTTGGCAGCCGGAAAATAATTCCGATTTGCCAAAAATCGGGAAAATGTTCTCAACTTTTCCCCTTTCTGATTTCGGCCCTTCTAATCCGGCATGCATGTGCTGTGCGACGATGAAGGGCATGGAGGACGGGTGGAGTAACTAGGACAAGTATTAGGTCGTTGGATTTTTTTTGCAGTTTATTTCATTTCCATGGCCGCGAAGATGGAGTTACCAGGTCCCTTTGCTCTGATGCTGTCTGTAGTCTTTCTGTGTTGTAGATTTTATTAAAAAACTCATTCTGTCTTAAGAGAGAGGTTTTGAAGGATCATGTGACTCTCGAAAAAGCCCTGTGTTTTTTTAATGGTAGGGTTTCTTTAGGTTATTGAGAGTAATAGCAAGCAAGCGTTGATTGCATAAGTATTAAGAACGGAATGTGAAGAATGAAATGAAAGAAGAAACCAAAGAAAAAAAGGGCAAATTTGACGGTGGGAGATGAATGCAACGGCTGTGTGTAGGCCCAGCTTGCAGATGAATGTAGTGGGCAGGAGGAGCAAGCAAGGGGGGCGTTGCCCACTTTTGCACAAGGAGACATGCATCTGATCCACAGGCAGCTAGGATTTGTTGGAGGCAGACACTAACTCTAAGTTCGGCAAATCTAATCTTGCTGAAGAGTTTATAGTTTGCAGAGCTTCTAAATACTCTGCCAGGATAGAAAATCAGGTTATTCATCCTTATTTGCTCTTGGATTCTCATGTCTTCTACTTCGGTTTTTTCAGGTTAGAACAAGTTTGGGCTCCAAATATTCAAGGTAAAATCTATTTTGTCTGTATGTGCATACTATGACTGCTCAATCTCTGCGTTTTAATGTGGCGAAGAAGGTTAACTAGGTAATACAAAAAAACTTCACCAGATTATGTATTACTCAGGTCCTATTATTACAGGAGCTCTTATTGGGATTGTTTCTCAGTAGCTGTGGTAGCAGATTGGCCAGAGACGAAGCCAGAATGGGCAGGTAAGTGGCCTTCAGCATGATCCAATCATTGTTGTAAAGTTTTGTTCTTGCATTACCATGTCTCTTATTTTCTTTTCTTTTTTAATTGAACAGGCTCAGCCTCCGTGTCTGCTTGCCATCCATACCATGATTGCTCAGACTCTGTATTTTTGCATACAGACATATACCATGATTCTTAGACTCTGTATTTTTATGTGTAGAAGAACTTTGACCAGTAAAAACAAACTAATCTCTAGAAAATCATGCATTGCTTAAGCCCTAGGAGATCAATCGCTATATTCTTTTGCTATTAGTTGTGGCAGTAGCTTGGCTGTGGATGGAGCCAGAATGTGCAGGTGAATGGGGATGCCCATCACTTAGGGAATCCAGTTGCATATGATGTTTGTATAGACCCCTTTAGATTTGATTTTATATAGACAGAGTATGGTTGATTGCACATTTGTGTGAATTATTGCTATTAAGAGTCCATCACTACGCTTCTATCATCATTCTGGCCCAAAACAGAGGTGGTAAATCATCTAAGTTGCATTTCAAAAAAGGCATAGTATAGGCGCTGGCAGTGATCTACATCCACGGTATGTTTTAATATTTGCCATTTTCCCAGATTTAAGAGGGTTTAGTGAGAGACTTTGTATCTCGACCTTCCTTTGCTTTATGTACTGAGGTGCGTCAGCTAATGAATCCATTGTATACAGTGGGATCCTTGAGAATCTGTGGTTTCCTATAAGAGATGCTTTTCCCAAGACATGAGGAGCCTTGAAATAATGGAGCTTATAAACTTAAGTGTGAAGCATGAAGAGATTGGTTTAGAATGTGAGAAAAGGAACCTAAGGATGAGCTATACCCATAGCTTTAATGTAGGCAGTAGTAGATAGCAAGGGGATTGCAGTCTGGATTTCAAAAGAGTTAATTTATCGTAGTCGTCTTTGTTGCTACCCATTCTATGTCTAACTTCTACAATGTTTCCTCCAAGCATCTCTCTTTCAAAGATTTATTGGAGTTGCTGACCATCTTTCTATTTTGCAGGTCTATCTTTACAGTTTAGATTGACCATGAACATTTGCAGACTGCCCCGGTGCTTTGGAAGCAACATGTAAGGAAGTTTATTTTCTCCAAACATCTCTTTCAAAGATTTGTTGGTTCACTGACCATCTTTTTATCCTGCAGCTCTATCTTTACAATTTGAAAAGAACATCGAGGTCTGCAGAATTAGGATCATGTAGGAATTTACTTAGAAGCAATTGCCATTTATGATTTGCTTTTGCACTACATCAGCTTGGCAGAAGCAACATTCATTTAGCATACGTGAACCTAACTTCTGTCTACATGGGTTTTCTTAAAGTGGTTGCAAGTTTCCTTTGAGCTATCTTTGTTATATTGCTACTTTCTTTAATATATAGTATAGTTAACAGCATGATGATCTCATGATGAATGTTCTCAATGCATACAGGCTATTGCAGAAATTATTACGAGCAAATATACTAAGAAATGGATAGATGTGGTAAGGAATCTTACTGTTCACATTTGTTTAGGATATTCATATGTTGGCATGGAATGCTACGTGTCTCTGTCAGTAGACTAAAATATGCTGGATAATGTACTTATGCAGGCTATGGTTTGTGCAATAGCTGAGATTGAAAGCGATAGACAGCCACTTACCCAACGATATGACCTGTTGAACGAAGAATGTACCAGGTTGATGCAAATTTTAAAGTCTAGAGCTGATTGGATTTCCAGGTAATTTCAATTTTGACATGCATGTTTGCACTGTATTTTATTTTTCTGCCAGGATAGTAAGTTAGTAGCCTGTTTATGGAAGTTTGTTGAATAAAGGGTCTGAATTTCCTTTTCCAGAGATATGGGTTGCAGGGCATACACTGTTGACTGGGCGGCATCAATGCTCTATAGGCCTTTTGAAAGCGTTTATTTTGGGGCAGCATAAGTGGTTCTCATCGTATGAGAGAAAGTAAGCATTTTCATGTCATGAATATCTAAACTGACATTAACCATTAAAAACATTGGACTTATATCCAGGAAAAGGAGTAAAGAATTTATTGTCAGGGCATATCATTCTGGCCCAGAGCATGCGGCATATAAATCTTCATTGCAGTACTGGAACAAGTACTTAATTGCAAAACAAAGTCTACCCTTCCATAGGTTCGTTTAGCATGTAAGGAAGTTTATTTCTTTGAGTTTAAGATCAAACTATCTTTTCTCCAATTGCTTCTGTCACAGGAACTATAAATTATTTGCTTTACTCAAATTAGGCATGTTTGTGACTGTATTAGGGGCAAGTGAGGATAACTTACGCTGGATTCTTTGGCCCTTCATATTAGGGAAAAGTGAGGATGACTTACACTAGATACTTTAGCCCTCCACAAGAAAAACATTCTCCTTTTTTCCAGAGGGATCTGAATCTTTCTTTTCGGTACACTTTCATAACATATAGGGAAACTCATCTTTGAGAGGTAGGTGGGCAGTTTTGTTACAGTGGTTTTGCAAGAATGATTTGATCGCAGAGGACGCAACTTGGATTACGGCCAATTTGCACCACTATTTTTGACACATTTTTGTTTGTTTTAAGCAAGTAGATGGCCACTGCTTGAAGATGTACAAATTGATAGAGCCTCCAAAGATTGCACTCCAAATACCTTACTGGATTCCATGATTAAGGCTGCTCGAAGATCTGATGATTGATGTATGCTTTTATTTGGCTTCCTGGCCTCTGTTCCATGTTGCACTTTCAAGTCAGATCGCATAGCACAGTAGCATAACCACTCGAATGCAAATGTAGCTTTGCCATTATGGGATTGTCCTTGAATTTTAAGTCAATCGATGCATGTTGTTTGCCATATTCTGTTGCATTAAAGGTATGGGAAAGAAGCAATTCAATGTGATAGAACACATGTGAAGCAGTGGAGGAATATGAACTGGACAATAAATGCATTTGTTGGAGCCATACTCATGCACGGACTATTTTAGCTCAGACTAGATAAATAAATGATCTCCGCGTTTTCAGCATCCTATCCTTCACTCTCAGGGCTGTAGTTAATGATGTAAAATACAACGGTATGAGACACAACAGATGCCATTTTTGTCTTTCAGACATGAACTTACCACTTGTTGTCTATTTGTGCAGGATATCTAATTCATGAAGGAAGGTGGATCACCCTATTATGATGTGTGCTCTATAGTCCTCTGGTTTATTACAATGCGATGAATAAAAAATTGAAGCCATGTCAACTTTATGACAATATGGCTTTTTTTTAGATGCTATGTGTACTCTACCTTACCCTCCTCAAGATTCTAACAAACCAGCTACAATTGCCACAAATTTGCTTGGGAAACATTTTGTAGTAATGCATGTCATCAATCAGTCAATGCATCTTTTTGTTCCTCAATTTGTGCAGTAGTACATGCAGAAATGAGGTATCTTCAAGTGAAGGAATAGTTGTCCTTCAAGTAGCCTCTATTGCACACTTAGTTGATAGTTGTCAGGTTTTCTTACTTCTGGTATGATATTTAACAATCCAGGCAAGAACAAAGTGAACACCTATGCGTAATATGAAATTTATGAATAATGGCTCTATTCAATAAAGTTATGCAAGCCCTTTGTGCAATTCTCAATAAAGTTATGCAAGTCCATGTATCAATTTCAAGCATGGGGTGCCAGGTACAAGACCTAGGCAATCCAACCCGCAATAAAGTGAATATCTATGCATAGGATAGAGTTTATGTATAATGGCTTTTATTAGGTAGAGTTATTCAAATCGTGTTTCATGTATTAATTTGGAGCTTAAGGTGCAAGTACAAGACCCAGGTTACCCTAAAGAACACATTAATGGAGCACCATGATAATATTAAAGAAAGAAAGATAGATACAGAAGTAGGGATTTGTTGTGACATTCGTAGTGCTTTTACATATGCGTATAGCTTTTGTGAACTGGACGAACAACACAAGTATATCGCAAGCATGCAAGCAAACATATAGGCAAAACTAAATGTCTATGGTTGTAAATGAAACATGTGTAGGCACTAAATTATTACAGAAGATCTTATCAGGATTGCTTGCTATTAGCTGTGTAGCAAATTGGCTAGGGTTATTAAGCTTATACAACAAAACTAGCACTCTGCTTACCAACAAGAAATAATATTGTCCATCAAGCTTATCTATTTCCGTTCTTACAACATGTTTGTCATCGCCCTTCACATCTACCATCCCTCTCAATACAATTACCAACTATTGCTTCGAACATTTCAAGAATTGATGCTTTTGTTCTTTCATAGCCATACAAACAGGTTCTAAAACATATATTGCAAGCAATTACTATGTTCAAACTTCAACTTCTAATTGAATTGCAAATGGCCCAAAACCACTTCATTCATTAAGCCATTTTTTATAATACACAAAATACTCATCATAAATCCACAACATCCTAGACAATCTCATTTCCAAGGCATACAAAGCCAATTTATCTACTTATATGAAAACTATCATGACCATATTATAAGCTTTTAATCATGTCATCACTTCCAATTTTCTTCTTCAGTTAAATGGTTGTAAAAATGTTGCTAAATAGTTAGGTAGTTCATTCCTTTTAGGCACCCCTGTCCTCCCTTTTCCTACTTAATTCTGCTACATCGAGTTCATATCTTAAATGAGATTTCATGTATAGAATAGAATAGATTTTTAGCATCCACAGAAAAGAAGTAGATCCTTGCGAGATTCGAAGTATTCTAAAGCCTACTAATGCAAAACCATTCTACAATCCACATTTGCTAAAGCCCGGCAACGCCGGGCACCATAACTAGTTTTAATTGAAACAGCCTTCTGGGAACCATTATTCTTCACAATTGTGGCAGTATTATCCTAGCTTTTGTCTATTGCTACTAAAGATGACATCATTCAAAGTCTATCAGTGGACGATGACTCCCAAGAGGTATGTAATAAAAAATGTCGATGACACTTTTTCGTTCCTAATTGCCAAGGCTGAAAATCTTCATAATGCTAAGCTATTATTAAAGACATTCTCCTTAGCATCAGGAGTTCTTGTAGGTTGGCAAAAATGATAGCCCCGTCCTGCTCTGTATTTTGGACTATCCATGGAAGATTCTTCTGCATAGCACTACCACAAAGTTACTTGGTATCCCTGTTGGAATTCATATCTCTTCTTGAGATGCTTGAGACAAAATTATTAGAGGGTTGCAAAAGCACTTATTTTGACGGAGTACAACTAAACTAACCATGTCTAAAAGAATCATTGTGGCTAAACGTGTTCTTAGTAATACTCATGTTTACGTGGCATCTGCTCTATTAGCTGCTTAGTGTAACCTGAAGGAGATTATGCGTATCATCAAGAATTTTTGGGATGGAGACGAGGTGGGAGTTGTGGTCAAGGTAGCTTGGGAGAAGTGCATTAAACCTAAGGCAGCTTGTGGTCTTGGAATGTTGGATTTTCACCTCCAGAGTAAGGTGATGATACCAAAGTCTATTTAAAAGATTCTCATTGGTAAGAATAATTCTCCTGGCCTGAGGTTGTTGATGCAGCCAATTCAGCATTGTCTTCCATTTCATAAGGCCACAATTAAGCCCCTCCTTCCTTGGGCTTTGCTTTATCATATACATCCATATCCTAACGCATCTCCCTATTTAAGGGAGTTGCTCGCTGGTTGGAACATTGTCAAGCCTCCTTTTCATATGAACATTGTCTACTTCGTGCTGATGGATTCCTTTGCGGGACGCTTAAGAAAAGAGAAAGATTTGAAAAGTACTTAAGGGCATATATTTTTGAGGGATTTTAGGTTCAAAGTTGGGTAAATCACCACAAGAATGGTGTTCTCATCTAGTAAAAGTTGTTGAAGAATAGAATAGAATAGAATAAAATAGAATATGATTTTATCGTCCACGGAGACCAACTGGCCTATGGGACCCAAGTACAAAGAGAGAGCAGCAGGTATATTACTACCAGGATTAAAAAACCCCCGCCCCGAAGGGTTTTCGGGGGAAAAACCTTAGTAGCAATAAGGATGCTGACATACTGCACAGTTATATACATAATCACAAGTACCAGGTTAATGCCTGGACGTGGGGCATAATCGAAGTCCGCGATCCATTACCTCCCCCCCGGAGGTACGATCCCAACAAGCCTACAGAGGCCGTGCTCAAAGGCTCATGCAGGCCCGATGGGGGCACAACTAACCGAGCATACCGAGCCCGATATGCTCGTGACGGACAGGCCCGGAGGGCGTGACTTTCATCCTCAATGGCCACGCTGACAAAGACTCGGCTGCACTCGGCCCTCACGCTGCCCCCCGGAATCCACCTCCCCTGCCTCACGCGGAGGTGGTGTGCACTGCGCGAATGGAAGCAATCACCCCGCGCTTTTCATGGGTAGATGGGTGCGCAGTAGTGGTGTGGGCGCCGTGAGCATGGGATTAACCTCGGCTGCCGATAATTTGCCACCTTGACATGTGACAGGCCTCTCATCCCAAAGCTTGGCCATGAAGCAAGCATCCAATCTTGCTTCAGGCAGCGTGCGTTCCTTCGGTGTATGCACCGGTCCACATCTGCGGTGCCTGCACATTCCATCGCGAAACCACTGGGCTTGCTTGTCTTTCCAAAGAAGCTTTGAGTCGCTGCGGGCCCATCGCCACCGCCAAAGCAAGGTTGGGCAGCCGGCTTCATCCATAGCCACCACCTTCCGAAGTAAATAATGTGACGCTCCAAAGCAGCCCTCTCAGAATGGAAGGAAGCCTGTCTCCTGGAGCAAGATCTGATATGGGACCGTGGATTTCACTCCCAGTGCCTGGGCCAAGAAGGCCTTCTGTACCTGCTCTAGATCGTTCCAAGTGGTGAGGGATATCACTGGCCCCCACACTTCTGCCCCATAGAAGAGGACCGGTTCAACCAAGGCCCCGAACAAGTGTGCTCGGTGACCCCATGCATACAACTCGCCTTTGTGATCGTTGTTTTGCATTGCATACACGGCTTTCCACCGCAGTGACCCGTAACCCCGATGGATGCATCCCGGTGTGTGGTAGTAGAAAACTCAATGCCCAAATACTTATAAGATCGAGCCACCTCCACTACCGCCCCCGGTAAGTGAATGGGGAAGGCGTGGGTGCCGGGATGATGGGACCAGCAGCACCCTCATCTTGGCCAAGTTAACTCTCATGCCAGTGAATTGGCAGAAAGTGTCCAAAGCATCCAGGTGGCATTGCATGTCCTCTGGGGTATATGTGAGCAGGTCAACATCATCCGCATATATGAGTTGCCGGATTATGTGGTGCATCAACCGAAAGGCCCCCCTCGTGCTCAGCGAGCCATTCTTCTAGCTTGTCAATGTACAAGCCAAAGAGCGTCGGGGATAGAGGGCAGCCCTGGCGCACCCCAATGCTACTAACAACGGGCTCCCGACAAGGTGAGACGAATCGAGCAAGCCTCGTATAGTCCGTATATAGCATTCTCGCAAGTCGACGGGGTCCCAACCGCCTCAATCATCCCCACAACTTATCCCGAGGCATCGCGGTCAAAAGCCTTTGCGAAATCCACAAAGCAACAAAGACAGTTTCTCGCATTGATTCCGCTATCCTCTATGAGTGTTCGCAGAGTGAAGATATGGTCAATAGTAGAATGCCGGGGTGAAAGCCCGCCCGTGAGAGCCCGCGACTTCTCCATCCTCCGCCCAAAGTGTCGTCCACGCCAAGAATCCCGGCAAGCAACTTGGCAAAGACAGAACCCACCATAATGGCGATAGTTGGTCACCGTGGGGGTCCCCTCGCTTTGTATATGGGCACAACTCTACCGTAGTCCAAGGGGGGGGAAGCCTTCTTGCAATGCCCCGCTGAAGAATGTCGAGAACCGCACCATTGGGGCCCGCCCACTTGAGAAGCTCACCGCATACCATCCAAATCTGCTGCCTTCCGGTAGCGAGGCATTGCAGGCCCATTATGGCATCCCTTCAGAAATGACCGTGCTAGGCCTGTCACATGGGAGGTATCTTCTGCCTCGGCCCCATTGGGTCATACATACCGCCGCAAAGTATCTCACCCATTGTTCCGGGGTAATATTTCCCGTGGCCGGTGCGGGCTTACTCAAGACCTTTCTCCGTAAGGCCCTAGGGTGGCGGGGTCTAGTAGACCAAACATCATTCTTGAAGTTCGCGCAAGGTACCGGGCTTTCTTGGTCTTGAGGAAGGAGCGGTATTGACAGATGGCCTCATGAGCGAATGGTAGGGTCCAAAGACTTGGCGGAGCCATCGCTTTCAGCTCCCGACATTCGCCATCGAACCGCTGATTGCGTGGGAAGGTGGTTGCAGCCCCCGCGGGATCGCCGAGAGCGGCCTCTCCCAAAGCATCTATCCCCTACCCTCGAAGGAGACGGTTCAGCCGGGCCGCTCACCGTTGAAGTGTGGGGAGTTGCAAAGACTCCCGGCAGCTCATGCTCAAGCATCCTCGCATAGACCGTCCGCATGATCATAGTCCGGACGCAAATCCGTGGTACATGGGGTGTTGGGGCAATGGGTGCCTCGGTTGGCTGCCAATCTATCTCAAGAAGACCGGGGCTGATGGTCGAGTCTACTTCCTCGTCCCGACCACCGTCCGGAATCGGGCGCCAGTGATCAAGTGTAGGCATTGCTCGTCTGCTAGCACGTAATCCACCACATTGGTGCCGCCCCCTGGTTCTCCTATCTACAAGTGAAGCGGCTGGAGGACGACCACTGTGCTAGCCCATTGCAAATGACCAGGTCAAAGATACTGCCCAACAACAATAGCTGCCGGCCATACCGTGTCACCTGGCTGTCATCTGATGCCCTTGGCCAAACCATCTCTGCGGGGTCCATTTGCAACACATCCTCAGCTAGAGGTGCGAATTTTGGGATCTGCTCTGCCCCTGTGCACGCATTGAAATCTCCAAGCAACATGACCTTGCCCAATTGTTCAGATCTTTGGTATGTCATCATATAGATCGACATAGGGCTCCTGCCTGTCCACATCCAAGTGCGTGTGGTAAAAGTTGCTCTCAGCATGTGGGAAGTAGCAAGCCGCCACAAAGAGAGGGCTGCCATCGCTGTTCTGCACTCGTACCCACAGGTATCTGTTGTGCCTGTCTGCCTTGCACAGGGAGACCGATTGGGCCAAGGCTGTCTGGTAGTAACACACAATTCCTCCGTGTCCTCGTTTCCCAGTGCACTCATTGAAGACGGAGTAGCTACCGGTATCCCGGCAAATCGTAGCCTCAGGACCAAAGATGTTCCCATGTTTCCATGAGGAAGATAAGGTCCATGTCCATGGCGACGGAATTGAGACTATCCCCCTTCTGCCATGGGAAGCCACGGCAATTCCAGGATACCACGCCGAGGCACGATCCCTATTTAGTGGCAGGCATCGCCACTTCAGGTCCGGTGGTAGTGGTGGTCCCAGGGGGAGCGGAAGATGTGGATGCCTGTGCCGCTGGGGCCCCCTCAGAGGGGACTCGAGGGGCCGGAGTGCCTGCATCCCGAAGGAGGGCAAGCTGCAGTATGTCCCCTCTTGTGCAGTAAGTAGTGTCTATTGACCCAAAAATTGATGATTGAATTGAGGTACATCCAATGCAATGTAATGGATCATGGAAAATTAAAATATAGTTCTTTTATATCATTCCAAGTGAGATTAAGAAAGATGCTATGCTATTTTGTTAAAGGTAGAGTAGAGTAGAGTAGAGTAGAGTAGAGTAGAGTAGAGTAGAGTAGAGTAGAGTAGAGTAGAGTAGATAAGATTTTTTATCGTCCACGAAAACCCAATAGAAAGGATGTAAAAAATTAAGAACCTAATATGAGAAAAAAAGTGCAAAGAGAAAGTATGAATGAGATAAATAAAGTATGGCCAAAAAAAGGGGGGAAGAATAAAATAGAATAGCTTTTATCATCCATGAGGACCAAATCAGCCTATGAAATCCAAATGAAGGAGCATGGCAAACTTATTACTGTTTGAGTTTAAAAAAAAAAAAAAACTGCCTCAAAGGGTTTTCAAGGGAAAAACTATGGCAATAATAAGAATGTGTCAGACTGTACACGTATACATCATGAACTATATATACATGTCAGGTGAATGTCCGAGGACATAGCTACTCCTGCATATCCATGACCCCAGCACGTCCAACTCAGTTTAATATGCTTGGATTTGATTATATACTGAACAGCCCCAAAGGATGTGGCACATCCTCGACGGCCCCCACTTGGTGGAATGTGAAGAATGGAGATAATGATTAAAAATTGAATAATAATAATAATAATAATAATAATAATAATAATGGAAAAAGATGTGACTAAAATGTAATTTGGAAGAAATAAAAAATATAAGAATTTTTCACGAGAAAATGGGGTGCATCATTTTTTATTTGATAAAAGGAAAAATACATACTCAAGTGATTCTCCAGGAGGGAAGAGTTCTCTCACCTCTCTTCCCAGGACCTGCCACTACCCAGTCTCAATGGGTGATCCAAGAGCCCAAAGAGGAGGAAAGCAAGTTCCCTCAAGACATTTATAAATTTTTACATCAATCTCGTCCATCCACTTGTCATTTTAGCACTTCTTTTTGACATCAATCCTTTATTTTTCGTCCTTTTCTTCTCTCTTTCTTTTTTGTTTAACAACTAACACAACTTGATATGGGCCCTTGGATTCTAACAAGTACAAATGAATCTGGGCCATTGATAACGCCTGTCCCCCCACCTTTAATGTGTAATTTTCACTATATTGGCAGGATGCCAAAAATCCAGCCAACACCTATATGCTAACATCATATTATTGAAAGTAAATATGTTCCGCCGTATTCTCTGGACTGGTAAGCACCTCAGTCTAAAATAGAATGTTTTCTGAAACTTCTCATATAATCAAAATAGAATGTTCTGGAATGTTCCAGATTCTCGTGGGTAGGCACCTCAGTTTAGAATTAGAAAGTTTTTTTGAAACTTTGCAAAAAATCAAAATAGAATGTTCTAGATAGCTCTATAAATTCTAGATGCTCATGGATAAGCACCTTAGTCTAAAATCTTCCCATGGGTAGTAGATATGACTTCTCCATAGGTGATTCTTTAGAATTGATAGTATGTGGCAGTAAAGTTCTCATAAATTTTCAAATGGATGTTGATTGACATTGATATAGACGTTGAGCTGTGACGTTCCAGTACGATATACGGTCTCAAGACGTATACCGCACTGCGCCGTCACGCGTACACGCCGTCCAGTCGACGTGTACACCGAAGGACGCCCTAGGGGGCAACTTGCAATGGGGCGCACACTTAGCAATATGCGCACCCTTAGACCTTTAAACCATTAAAGGTAGACCAAGGGTCATGAGAACCCTAAACCTAACTGATAGCCTACATAAGGCACCAAACCCTAACATTCCCTTCTTCGCCCACAGACCTTCTGAGCTCCGATTCGCGCGCTGAGGAGTCAATTCCAACTCCCACGATCTGCCAATACGCCCCAGCTTGTCAGATCGTCCTTCCGACCGCATCTCAGAGACATGGACGCCTTCAGATCGAGAGGAGTGAACCAGGGATCAGGTATTTGGTCGATCAAATAGCATAAACCTTACTCCAGCCTTCGAATCAGTAGGTTTAGCCTATTAGATCACCCCTAACAGCCAAGTAGATTCCGAGAATGACCTAACTAAAGAACCTAACTCTATGAGATAGATTAGTTCTTTATTATGTATTATGTTGATATGATGGACGGCTGGATTCTGTGAACTCATTGTATTGGGAAGGGGGGTAGAGACTCAAAGCTTAGTAGACAATGCTCCTAGCTAGTCCCTCTTAGTGCATTACTAGAATTCGGCCTGTGTACAGGAGCCCACCTGGTTGTGGGTGAAGGGGCCAGACTGGCTTAGAAGGAGGTTCGTGTTCTAACCCTCGACCGATCCCTCTGGTGTGTAAGGCCTACCGGGGATCAGAGTGACTAGGTCTGATGGTTTACCACTGAGTGTGGGTAAGGCATGGGCTCGACACCCGTGGAGTGATGCGTCACTCTCCAGTGGGTTGAAGTCGAATAAGGGCAGTGGCCCTCTAGTCACCTTGGGTTAGCATGTAGATCTCTGGAGGGAGTGATCCCTACCTGCCCCATCGGGACTGGGGAGATGTAACCCAGGAATAGCCCCTTTGGCTATGCACCCGGCGGGCTACAGTCAGGTCCCAACACTTTTCAACCTACTCTGCAAAGTGTGCACAGGAGGGGCGGATGGAGTGGACAACCCTAAGCCATGTTCTTATGCCAGCCCAATCCATTGTCATGATTCTGTCTGCACTGAACTCTGGAGACCCAAGCTTGTCAGTCATCCCCCTGGAGTCTGAGCCTTGGGTAGGAACTTCCTTGTATTGTGCTGATCTTTGTCTATGCAGATGTTGATGTGCCACCCTTCGAGGTGGATATATATGATGTTATGTTACTGACGTGTATGTTTACGCTTCCGCAGCTAGGTAGGCCCTGAGGGAGACGGGGTAAAATGACCCCTTCACTCTTCCCACTGTGGACTCTAGACGGTCACAGTGATATGTGGAGGGCCCTGTATCAGTGTGGAGCTGGTGCGGGGGATGAACTCCTGTTTGTATATGGTGCGGGCATCGTATACGAGCAGGGGACGTCACAGTGGTATCAGAGCAATGTTCTTGGAGACCAAGAGCAAAGCACTGGCCATGCTCCCAGTAGTACTAACTTGATAGGATCCTTAAGCCTCGAAAAGTGGGAAATTTTTTTCTCATTTTTGTAGTTTATGCTAAGCTAGTAACAATTAAGTGAATTGGAACTTAATAAGACTAAAAAGAATGAGCCAAAATTTTTTTGCCAAAGTGAGGTGGTCTCACAGCTCACGCCTGGTCGAAGAACTAAACTTTAGTTTTTGAGCGAGGCGCAAGCTGTGAGACATCGAGCCAAGATCACTCAAACATGATGAATTTAAGAAAAGTAATGTGGTAAGGCTAGTTCTAAGACAGGAATTAATTAGAATAGCATGTTTTAATTACTTAAATTACTTAAAAATGTGTGAGATCTCACAGCTCGCGCCTGGTCTAAAAACTAAACTTTAGTTTTTGAGCGAGGCGCGACCTGTGAGACCCATAAGTAGAAAAAGTCTGAAATAAGTGTAAGTTTTAATTAAACAGGTACCCTAGCAGGTTAAATAGAGCAACTTGAATTTTGACCTAAAAATTACCAAGCTATAAATAGGAGTAGAACCCCCTCATTTGAATGTTCCCGCCTTAGAAACCAGCTCTCGCTCCCTAAGGCGATCTTTGGCGCCCGATATCCGATTGACGATCTGTCAAACATGGCACGGACCAAACAGACCGCAAGGAAAGCCCGTCCAGGCGAAATCCCCAGCGCCAGCAACATCGACCTCATTCAGCAGATGCTTCGGGAGAGGCTCATCGCGAGGGGAGGTGGGTTGTCTTCCAGCGAGGAGAGTATTGCAGATGACCAGAACGAGGAGATAAGCCAGCACTCGGATGCCGGGACCGAGCTGATTGAAGAAGAAGAGGAAGGGGAAGCTGCAAGCCAGGAAAGGAGAACCAAGGCCCGAGAGGAACCAAGGATGTCGACTCCAGAGCCGACCATTGAAGAACAAGTCGAAGCCTGGATTCAACAAAAGGAAGCAGAGGAGCAGCAAGAGCAGAGCGAGCCGAGACTTGAGCCGGCAGAGGAGGCAGACCTCACGAAGTTCATCAGGAAGTATGAACGCCGAGAGAAGAAAAGGGAACAAAAGAAGAGGAAGAGGGAGGAGGAGGAACAGAAGGCGGCCGAAGAGAAGAAGAAGGCGAAGGGGAAATTCGTGGTCGGCCCAAGGAAACTGAAGGACGTTCCACCAAAAAGGATGCCTAACCCCAAAGTCGTCATCAAAGAGCGGCAAGCCGACCAACCTCCGAACCCCTCCGACGACTCTTCTGACGAAGAGCCTAACCCCAACACAGCAGGGGCAAGTTCTTCCAAACCCCCGACTGTCGAGCAGGAGGTAACCGAGCAGGTAGCACCCGAGGAGGAGCAGCAGGACACAGTGAAGAAGCCCCCTCCTTACCCGAAATGGGACAGGAGGAAGCAATCCCGACCTGCTCGGGAGTCTTATGTAACTAACCCCGTTAAAATCTACGAGCGAAAGATGCGGGAGCATGAAGCTTATATGAAGGAGTGAACAGGGTCAAAACCATCGAAGGGGGTCACCCCACAAAGCAGCAAACCCTACGACCACCACCACCAAAGCCCAAGGTCCCGAAAAAGCCTGTCCAGAAGAAGCTCACTAAGAAGCAGCTCGAGCAAAGAGCGCTACGGGAGATTCGACACTTCCAGCGCAGCTACGGCTTCCTAATTCCCCGCGCCCCCTTTGCTCGGCTAGTTAGAGAAGTAATGCAGGATTTCAGGACCGACTTTAGGGTCACAGATGAAATGCTGCTGGCACTGCAAGAAGCGGCTGAGCAGTTTATAGTGCAACATTTTTAAGACTCAACATCTTGCACTGTTCATGCCAAACGGGTAACCCTTATGAGGCAAGATATGTATCTTGCTAGACGCATTAAGGGAGAACGCCCTTAGAACATTTTGTAAATAATTGAAAATTTTGTAATATGGAACAATTTTGTGTACTTTAATTGCCTGAACTTGATTAATTAGGACAAGTTAGCAGGTTTTAGCTTTTATTTCAGCTAAATAGGACAATTGCAGACCGAAAGGCGTGATGTCTCACAGCTCGCGCCTGGTCGAAAAACTAAACTTTAGTTATTGAGCGAGGCGCAAGCTGTGAGACCTTGCCCAAAACTTGCCCAAAACAGCTCCAAATTGACCAAATAAGGGGTCAATTCTACCTGATTTGATGAACCCATCATCCTTACACCCTTAGTTCACCTAAATTGGACACGTTTTGATCAAAATGGGACTGATGTCTCACAGCTCGCGCCTGGTCAAGAAACTAAACTTTAGCTTTTGAGCGAGGCACAAGCTGTGAGACCTCCTACCATTTCTTCATCAGGACTTGCCCAAATGATCTTCAACCCGTTGTATAGCATCTTTTAAGTAATCCAGCCATGCTCTAACACTTGAGCTAGTCTTCAAATTCCCATTTTGACCTCAGTATAGACTACAATCACCCAACCCCAAGAATTTTCTAAGTCACCCAAAAATTAGGGTTTTCTCCCTTTTCTATAAATAGGTCCCTCATTTCACACGTAGCACCCTACAAGTTTGCTCCTGCCCTCTTAGCCGATTTTTCAACTCCTTGAGGCGCTCTTGCAACCGTTTGATACCCTCTTCCGCATTTAACCAATGGCAACCTCTGATTTTCGCAGATGGTACAGCGCCAGCGCTCATGCTGCCGAGGCCGACATCGACCAACTTTTCCATGTCTTCAGGAAGGAGGTAGATGTCCAAGCAACTTTGCACGCAACCCCAACTTACAGTAGAGTCCTATCGGAATTCCAAGCTAGGGTAGAACCAGCACTAGTGCAACTCCCACCTTGCGTAGGTTACTTTGTTCCTAGGCAATCCCTGCAAGTAGCTTTAGGCGATGTTCCAAACATTGCCAAGTACCTGACAAACAAGGCGCAGCGCACGCCCGAGCCAATGGTCCTAACTGTCAATAGGACCAAATATTTCTCTTTTAACACTGCCCTAGCAATTTTCCTTACCCATCGTGCCGAGAACACCGTGGGAGAAACCTCCATTCCACCCATGGATGTGGACCCATTAGCCATAGCAGCAGAACAACGGCTCCTTACGCAATACGAACAGGAGCAGGAAGGAAAAGAAGAAGACTCAGAAGAAGAGGAATCAGAAGAGGAGGAAGACTACGTCGAGCTCGACCCAGCGGAAGAGCGGCGACAGGCAGAACAAGAGTGGCAAGACTTCAAAAGAAGCCGGCAAACTCTTAGAGTCGCGCCGCCCCTTGGGCTAGGCATTACAAGCCTAGCCCCTATCATTGTCGAGGGCGAAGAGTTTCTGCTTCTAAGCGACATCCAAAACCTCCCTGAGTGCGAGGGGAAAGGAAGTATCGACCGAAGAGTTATCGCACCAACTCAGAAGAACGGACTGGGCGACTTCATCATCCGAGGAGCATCGACTTCCCACTCCAAGTAAGGGAAGCCGACACTTACATCTGAGAGTCGACCTCCCGGACATCCAAGCCTACAGCAAAGAGGCGGATCATGGAGCCAGACCAGGCCGCAAACCAACTACCGACGGAGGAAGAGTTCCTTGCTCTACAGGAACAGATGGGGATTCGCCACGCGACATCGAACATCTTAACGGCAAGCTCTTCGGCAACACCTCCCCGGGAGAGAAGAGGCGGGATTCGACCTCGAGAGCTTCAAAGAATCATGGACTACTGGGAGCTCACCACGGTGGAGGTTGATGATTTTGCGGCGGAACCGCTGGATACCGAAATGCCGAGGGGCGAATCGCCACGCAACGGCAGTGTCGTTATGCGGTATTACCTTCCCCTACTGATAGATGGAAGAATAGCGGTAATTCACCGCAAATTCACCCCCAGGGGCGAGGAAGGAGTGTCGATGCTAATCGCGCTCTCAGGATTTGGCCGGCATGCTCGGCTACCCCTCAACACCGAGTATGCCATCCTG
Organism: Isoetes taiwanensis; assembly: GCA_021234155.1. Classification (NCBI taxonomy): domain Eukaryota; kingdom Viridiplantae; phylum Streptophyta; class Lycopodiopsida; order Isoetales; family Isoetaceae; genus Isoetes; species Isoetes taiwanensis. The sequence goes on along the minus strand of JAJEKV010000064.1, from coordinate 6,880,997 downwards.
GTGAAGAGAGCGGTAGCACTCGATGTTTTTGACTTCGCCATACCTTACAGGCGACAGGGAAGGCTAGCAGTGACCACCGCTTATACCTCCGAGCGCAGAGTCGAAGATTTGGCGAGAGCTTTGCAGGGTGGATCTTCAGTCAACGTCCTTAGGAACTTGGGTCATTCAGTGGGAACAGCCCAAGTGAAGAAGTTCCTAGAGGATAATCCATCCTACCGGCGTTATCAAGAATAGTTAGGAATCTTGATACCAGAAGTCTTTTGTAGTAAACATATTATATAATATAAATATAACTTCTTTTGCATTTTTAAATGTTTTGTTGATATATTTTGTTCCGCAACTATACCAACAACACATATAATGCAACAGAACAAACAAAACTAACCGTACAACCATGACCAATTGTGTATGCAGAAAGGGAACAACGAACAGTCGAGCAAAACAGGAGGCCCAACAGAGATGAAGAAACTCCTGACAGGCAACCCCTTCAAAGGAACCTCTTCGAGGGATATGGCCCCATGACACCAGAAGAAGAGTTGCCGCAGATGCGAACAGACCTGGACCAGATAAAGGCCCTACTAGCAGCCCAAGCATCATCCGGGCCACAAACGACACCCCCGAAGTCGGGGAAAGACAAGAGAAGGAGTAAGAGAAGGAGGTCCACTAGCATAGAGACCTCCGAAACAAGCTCAACCTCGGACTCTGAGTCCGAAAAAGAGGCCGAGCAGGCACCGGACCGTAGAGACAGCAGGCAGAAGGACACTAAGGCCCTAGATTACCAGAAGAAGGTGGACTTAGCACTGGGCAATGTGTGGAAAGCCCGGAAACTCGAACAGTTCTCGGACGAGAACAGATCCGACTTAGAGGCGGAGGCATGGCTAGATGAAATGAGTGAGTACGGCAATGCCTATGGCATGAAGGACAAAGACAAAGGCAGGGTGGCGACGGCCAACCTGAAAGGAGCCGCACGCATATGGTGGAAGGGCTATGCCAAGGCCCACGGGTTGAGCAGAGATGCATGTCGCTTTAAGAAGTTCTCAAAAGCTTTCAAGAAACACTATGTCCCTCGGGAACACAAGTCGAACATGATGCAGCAGTTTTACAGATTGCAGCAGGGGTACAAGACGGTGCAGAAATACACCGAAGAATTCATGAGATTAAGACTGTACGTGCCAAAGCTGAGCGAGAAACATGCGGTAGAAAGCTACATAGAAGGGCTGAACGAAGAACTCAGGAAACTCGTAAGGGCAATAGATCCTAAAATAGTGTCGGAAGCGGAATCCAAAGCAATTAGTTTGCAAGGATCCGGACCGCAGAACAACACACAAAGGCAGCCTCACTATCAGGATAGAGGCAAAGCAACAGGGAGCTACAGTCCGAGAGCAGCCAGCCCAAGCCCAGGAAAGTCCCCATATAATAGCAACCAGGGGAGACAGCAGGAAAGGAAGCAGGTGTCCTTCAAGGACAAACAGGAAGGTTCCAACTACTCCAAAGCAGTACGATCCTTCTTACAGGCGCCCAAGGAGAAAAGGCAGGAGTGCATAGAGAAGCAACTCTGCTTTAGATGTTTCCAATGGCCAACCGCCGGCGAACCCTTCCCATTTGTTATGAGCTCGGCTAGCGAGAGTTGGGCGGATGGGACACCCCATCGACGAGGATCTGCGAGGAGGCACGCGATTACATTCGTGGTGAGTGCCACATCTTGACGCTATAGATACTGAAACGGCGGGACCAGTATAAGGTAATCACCACAGTAGGAAAGGCAAAGGCCAAGTCCTTCATAGTCTTGATAGACTCCGGAAGTAGCCATAACTTCGCGTCCCCGAGGATGGTTGAAATGTTGAAATTGAATCCCCTAAAGTCCAAACCAAGGCCGATAATCTTGGCAAGCGGGCAAGAAGACATACGATGGGGAAGAGAATCAACTTCGACATTGACTTGCCGGGGATTAATATTCGATGGGGGCGTAAGTAATGGGCATTGGCAAATCGACTTGATCGTTGGAATGGAGTACCTTGGACCAGCAGGGGCCATCATTGATTGTGGAAAGCGGAAGGTGACCTTCCCAATGCCCGACGGCAAAGCCATTGAGATCACAGGTAAAGAAGTCACCCCCATCATGCAATGTATGTCCGTTAAGAAGCTGCTCAAATCTATAAAGAGCGAGAAGTGGCATACATCTTCAAACTCGAGATGAACGAACCCGAATCGGAAGCAAGCAAAGAAGACAAGGTGCTCAGCAACTTGCCCAAGCCAATCGCCAACTTGATTACGGAGTTCCACGATCTCTTTCCAGATGAGATCGAGAAACTTCCCCCCCTACAGGGGAGTAGAGTGTGAGATAGCACTCGAGCCAGGGACCAAGCCGACAAGCAAGGCCCCATACAGAATGACCACACATGAACTCACAGAGCTAAAGAAGCAGCTACAAGAATTGCTCGATCTAGGCTTCATCAGGCCTTGTGTCTCACCATTCGGGGCACCCATACTCTTTGTCAAGAAGAAGGATGGAAGCTTGAGGATGTGCATAGATTACAGACAATTGAACAAGCACACCATCAAGAACAAGTACGCACTCCCCAGGTCAGACGACTTGATGGATCAGCTCCAAGGGGCAAAGGTATTCTCCAAGATCGACCTAAGGTCAGGTTATCACCAGATCAGAATAAAGGAAGAGGACATCCACAAAACAGCTTTCAGGACCAGGTATGGGCATTACGAATTCACCGTAATGCCATTTGGGCTATCCAACGCCCCAGCTACGTTCATGAGACTCATGAACGACATCTTCAGAGAATACTTGGACACCTTTGTGATAGTGTTCTTTGACGACATTCTCGTGTACAGTAAATCCATTCAAGAGCATGCTCAGCACGTCAGGAAGGTGCTCGAGAAGTTAAGGAGGCATCAATTGTATGCCAAGTTGTCGAAGTATCATTTCGCAACAGAGAAGGTAGAATACCTCGGTCATGTGATTTCAGCAGAAGAAATCTCGACAGACCCCGCCAAGATTGAAGCAGTAATCCAATGGCCGGCACCAAAGAACGTCCATGAGGTCAGAAGTTTCCTTGGCCTAGCAGGGTATTACAGAGATTCGTCAAAAAACTTCAAGAAAGATAGCAGCCCCAATCGACGGACTTAACAAAGGCGAGAAAGTCAAAATTGGGCAGACCATTGGCTCAAGAAAGCCCAAGCGGGATTCGAATTGTTGAAGGAAGCTTTGACAACCGCCCCGCCTTGACCCCGCCGACGGGAAAAGGACAAGTTAGTGGCAACGGACGCAAGCAAGATAGCCACAGTGCGGTCTTTGATGCAAGAAGAGCGGGTAATAGCGTACGACTCAAGGAAAATGAACGACGCCGAAATGCGTTACCCGACGCATGATCAAGAGCTGCTAGCAGTTGTCAGGGCGTTGAGAATCTGGAGGCATTACCTCTTAGGGAGGAAATTCCAGTTGGACACTGATCACCAGAGCCTCCAGTACGTATTCACACAACCACATCTCAATCTGAGGCAGAGAAGGTGGATGGAATTTCTCGAGGCGTACGACTTTGAGATAGTCTACAAACCCGGGAAGCTTAATGTGGTGGTGGATGCGCTTTCAAGGCATCCCCTGACAACCAGAGTGCACTGCAACGCAATCTCGACGCTCTTCAGCGAATTCGGGAAAAAGATAGAAGAAACCCTGCCAACGGATGTGGACTTCAAAGAAGTATGGGCAAGCTTGTCCAAGGAAGCGAGAACGGACAAGGAGAGGGAAACCTTCAAAAACTTTAAAAAGGAAGGTAACCTCCTATACCATAAGAACAAGTTGTGCGTGCCGGAATCATCTGGAGTAAGAAAGTTGATCCTCCACGACACCCACAACAGCCCAATAGCTGGCCACGCAGAATTCATGAAGACATATTTCAAAGTGCGTAGCAGCTACTATTGGCCAGGAATGAAGAAGCAGATAGCTCGCCACATCAAGGAGTGTCAGCTATGCCAACAAACGAAGGCAGAACAACTTCGAATTCCAGGTGCCTTGGAACCATTAACTGTACCAAACGCTAAGTGGGTCGTCAGCATGGATTTTATAACAGGACTGCCAAGAACAGTAAGAGGTAAGGATGCCTTGATGGTCGTGGTCGACAAGTTGTCGAAGATGTCCCATTTTGTGCCTTGTAGGACCACGGACACAGCCATGGACACGGCAAAGCTCTTCACCAAAGCATGGAATAATTTAAGAGCTAAACTTAGCTATTTGGCAATTTTTTAGCACATTTTCAAAAAAAATTGGCTAAAGTAAATGGAAAAAATTGGGAAAAAAATAATAATTTTAGCTTAACTTTTTTTGGGACTGCACCAACCCTGGAGTTCTTTAGCCAAACGCTAGAAAGTAAGAGAGTAAAATTTTGTATTGTTTAGCCAAACCATAGAAACTTTTAGAATGAATTTCGGGCTAGTTTAGCTAACATCATTCTAGTTAATATGAAATATATGACTAGTAGTTTAGTTTCTAGAATTATGAATTAATTTGAGTCCTAGACTTTGCTAATTAGCATTATTTTAGAATGTTTTCACAAAGAAAATGACCAAAATAAGTGGAAACAATTGAAAAAACATATAGTAATTTGGCTTAATATTTTCTGTAGGCCACACCATAGAAATTTTTTGGGATGATGTTTGGGGTAGTTTAGCTAAACGCTAGAAAGTATGAGAGAAAAAATGTGTAGAGTTTAGCTAAACCATAGAAAGTTTTGGGACTAATATCGAGCAAGTTTAGCTAAAGTCATTCTGTCTAATAAGAAATATGCGATTAGTAATTTATTCCCTGCACCAAAGAGATTTTCAGACTTCATGGCATGCCAAGGGAGATTATCTCCGACCAAGACCCGAAGTTCATCAGCGCCTTCTGGCAGGATCTCTTCACAACGATTGGGACGAAGCTATCCATGAACACGGCCTATCATCCACAAACGGATGGGCAAACGGAGCGTGTCAATAGAATTTTGGAAGACATGCTCCGAAACTATGTCTGGAACAAGCAAGGTATGTGGGAGGAATTTATTCACTTGGTGGAATTTGCATACAATAGCACCAAGCAGGAATCATCCCAAATGTCGTCGTTCATGATCAACTACGGCTACCAATGCCTAACTCCAGACACTTGGCACAATCCCGTGTCAAAAGTGGAAGTCTCGCAACAAATGTTGAGTGACATGCAGCAGCTCGTGGAAAAAGTGCGAGGATATCTCCTAGCAGCAAGGAGTCGGCAAAAGAGCATCGCCGACAAGTATAGAACAGTCAAGGAGTTCGAAGTTAGCGACAATGTGTGGCTCAAGATCAAGGTGAAGCAGGCGAAGCTCCGCATCGGGAATTGCAAGAAGCTTGCTCCAAGGTGGGCTGGACCCTTCAAAATAGTCAAGAGAGTGGGTTACCAATCCTACAAGTTAGACTTGCCAGCACACTTAAAGATCCACAAAGTCTTCCACGTGAGTCTGCTGAAGAAGCATACTCCCAACCCAGAAGAAGTTTTGGACACTCCAACGATGTTGGAGATGACAGAAGAGCAGTTGGAAATAGTTCCAGAGCTAATTCTTGATAAAGCATTCAAGAAAACAAGGAGATCGGAGTTTCTCCAATACTTGGTCAAGTGGAAATACTTGCCGGTGGAAGACGCGACATGGGTACTTAAAAGAGATCTGGAAAAACAGTAGTTTATGGAGCAATGGGATGGCAAGGTCATCTCCGAAGAAATCGGCCCAGGCATGTCGATTTGTGTAGACTAATAGCTTGCCTAGTTAGGTATAATCTACGCATGCAACCTATGAGGTAAGGGTTGCATGCGTTGTAACCGATGATGAGATTACTACGGTGATCTCTAGGACGTGGTGTAATGTCAATGTAGGCATGACCGCGGTGCCGCTTGGAAAGTCTACTTCTATCCCACGGAAGTAGACGACCTCGAGAGAAAGGAGGTCATTGAGGAATGCATTGATAGGAAAAGCACCTCTAGCCCCATATATGCTTTGATAGGAGGAATCAGGCCTTCACGCCCCACATACGGGAAGGACCTATCCCCCACGCTGGCCAACTAAAGGTGTAGGCATGAGTGGCATATAGGCATATAGGCGCTGTCTCCACGGCCATAATGGAAGAATCACCCTCTTCCTACACCGGGAGATTAGCCATGCATCCATGTAGATAGGGGGGGTGGTCACCATATAACCAAAACTTTATAAATAATTAAATATGGTACTAACGTAGTGTGACAGAGCGCTCCGGAGGGCTAGGAGGTCGGACTACGAAGACTTGCAACACAATTGTGTCTAAAAGTGTTGCAAGGAATAAAGAGTACCTCGAAGAATAATAGTATATATCATAAATTATGAGTAACCGTTGTAATGACATGTGAATAATTAAGCATTTGATTGAATAATAGTTCAATAATGTCCCGTAAATATCACCTTAAGGTAATTCTATTAAATGTATAAATGTAATAATAGATATATCGTATGCATGAGGTTGATTGCAGGTTAAGAAGATCCCAAGGTGGGGAGACCATGATGCTGCGGACAGCATCAATTCAAGGTGGGGAGAATGTGACGTTCCAGTACGATATACGGTCTCAAGACGTATACCGCACTGCGCCGTCACGCGTACACGTCGTCTAGTCGACGTGTACACCGACGCATACCCAAGCAAGGACGCCCTAGGGGGCAACTTGCAATAGGGCGCACACTTAGCAATACGCGCACCCTTAGACCTTTAAACCATTAAAGGTAGACCAAGGGTCATGAGAACCCTAAACCTAACTGATAGCCTACATAAGGCACCAAACCCTAACATTCCCTTCTTCGCTCACAGACCTTCTGAGCTCCGATTCGCGCGCCTGAGGAGTCAATTCCAACTCCCACGATCTGCCAATACGCCCCAGCTTGTCAGATCGTCCTTCCGACCGCATCTCAGAGACATGGACGCCTTCGGATCGAGAGGAGTGAACCAGGGATCAGGTATTTGGTCGATCAAATAGCATAAACCTTACTCCAGCCTTCGAATCAGTAGGTTTAGCCTATTAGATCACCCCTAACAGCCAAGTAGATTCCGAGAATGACCTAACTAAAGAACCTAACTCTATGAGATAGATTAGTTCTTTATTATGTATTATGTTGATATGATGGACGGCTGGATTCTGTGAACTCATTGTATTGGGAAGGGGGGTAGAGACTCAAAGCGCTCCTAGCTAGTCCCTCTTAGTGCATTACTAGAATTCGGCCTGTGTACAGGAGCCCACCTGGTTGTGGGTGAAGGGGCCAGACTGGCTTAGAAGGAGGTTCGTGTTCTAACCCTCGACCGATCCCTCTAGTGTGTAAGGCCTACCGGGGATCAGAGTGACTAGGTCTGATGGTTTACCACTGAGTGTGGGTAAGGCATGGGCTCGACACCCGTGGAGTGATGCGTCACTCTCCAGTGGGTTGAAGTCGAATAAGGGCAGTGGCCCTCTAGTCACCTTGGGTTAGCATGTAGATCTCCTCGGAGGGAGTGATCCCTACCGCCCCATCGGACCGGGGAGATGTAACCCGGAATAGCCCCTTTGGCTATGCACCCGCGACCGGCTGATCCCGTCCCAACACTTTTCAACCTACTCGCAAAGTGTGCAATGGAGGGGCGGATGGAGTGGACAACCCCAAGCCATGTTCTTATGCCAGCCCAATCCCTTGTCATGATTCTCGTTAAATGCGACGAACTCGGAGACCCAAGCTTGTCGGCCATCCCCGAGTCCGAGCCTTGGGTAGGAACTTCCTTGTATTGTGCTGATCTTTGTCTATGCAGATATGTTGATGTGCCACCCTTCGAGGTGGATATATATGATGTTATGTTACTGGCGTGTATGTTTACGCTTCCGCAGCTAGGTAGGCCCCGAGGGGAGGCGGGGTAAAATGACCCCTTCACTCTTCCCACTTTGTGGACTCTAGGCGGTCCACGGTGATATGTGGAGGGCCCTCAGATCGTGTGTGGAGCTGGTGCGGGGGATGAACTCCTGTTTGTATACGGTGCGGGCATCGTATACGAGTAGGGGACGTCACATGAGCCAATTCTCCTGCCATCAATCTGCTGCAATGCTGTTGTAACAAAGAAGAATAAACAATTTCGCTACAAGTTAACCTTGTTCCAGATCCTCCAAGATAGCAGTAGAACATTTAGATGTGCTAGAAAAGTAGTCTGGTTAGCAGTTTAGAACGTGAAGGACATATGTTGTTAGTATCTTTGTTTTCAAGAGCAATGATAGCCTATAGGCAACGCATCAAATGCACAACCATTTTCAGATAGCTCTACAAATGATGATGTAATATTGACTATCTTTCTTATTGTTCAGGCATAAGCTGATACTCTGATAAAATGCATCATCTTTCTTTGTTTCGGCTTAAGCTAATAGCTGATGACTATATCGGTATCCAATCACCATGTCCTAAGAATACAATTACCATACTTTTAGAACTTCTGACATTCAAATGGGACACCAATCAAATTGACGGCAATTCTGTATGCCACTATTGGTGCAGCCCTGTATGTCACGTGCACATTGGCTTCACTTCTTTATCCCATTTTATCTACGAAGCCACCAACAAGCCTCATTTACTGATAATTATTTAATAGAGACTTAGAATATATCCATTAAGCTACGCAATTGAATGCGGCCTTACCTAGATTTCTTCTAATAACATATGCCTCCCAATATTGTATCCATATCTCTTATGTTAATATATATCTGCACATGTAAAAGCACCTCCCAATATTGCATCCATACCTCTCATGTTTATATATCTGCATATGTAAAAGCAGATTACATTTCAGGAGGTCAGAGATGTGCCAAAATCATGATGTTGGACTAAATGTAATAACAAACCGAACTGGATGTTAACCATACCTAGATGCCATGCTCGTGACAATAAAACTTCTAGTAAGCATCATTCAAATAGATCAAACCCTAAAATATGGAATTGCTCTCTTGTTTCTAATTAGATTGCACCTTGTGTATCCCATCAGTCATATACAAATTTTATATCATGCCGAGGCCTGTGAAAATAGATCAAATCTTAAACACAAGCAATATTGATTTCTGTGATTGATCTGATGCATAATGTCATTCTTATCTGGCTGCATAATTCATGGGTGCTCTACTATCGTTATGCCTTAGATATCCCTATATAGTGTGTTTGCCTGAAAAAAGGAGATTATGTTCCTTTGTAACATCAATCCGGTCCAATCCAAAGATGGTTGGAGCAAGTGTAATAAAAATGAAAGACATATTCATGATAGTAATGCTCCCAGGAAGCTTTGAGCAGGACATATTTCTATCCTCTTTTCCTACCTCCACTTCCAAAGCCCCAAAAAGATATCCTAGGTACTTCAGAAGCTACCAGACATCCCAGGTGCTTCAAAAGCTACTAGATTGCTCAGGTATTGTATGCAAGAGTTCTGAGATCCATGAAGCTCCAAAATTTGGAAATAACTCAATCCTATAATCAAGCCACTTGCAACATGAGAAAAATATCCGAATAAATCTTGTATTTTCTTTTTCTAATCCATCTCCATGTAACACACCATATGTACCAGAAGTTTAAGTCCCAAATCACTATGTCATGGTTCCATCTGATGCACTTCACAATAGCAAACAACAAATGGAGAAAGGTTTCTCCTTCCACAGAAATAACGGCCCAAGTTTTCCCTCTCCATATGATCTTGCTTGCTACAGGTAAACTCGTTACCTTCCTGAACTGTAGCGTGAATAACGGGCAACCCATAGGGCAAAATGAGTCTTCCGATTGTGTCAATGAATTTTTGGCCTCCCCAAAGCCAAACACCTTAAGCATATAAGGTTGCCAAATTATCTGAGGCATAAGGTTTTGTTAATGATGGGCCGAAATATAGGGGTTAGGGTTGCGGTCTAAGCAATGGTTGCAAGTTAGAAATTCCTGGCGAGCGTGGTCCGACCAAGGCGGGCGGCCTGATCTGAATCCGCTGGGCTGGAGGAGATGGCAGGCATGCCAGGTAGGCAGATGCCGCTCCCTGTGTTTTGGAGGATGTTGCGCATGTGGCCTACCAAAAGAGGCCCCTCGTCGGCTTCAGCTGCAACTCTCTGTTAGGTGTGTCTGTGCTGGGAAGGGATGCTTGGAGCGGAAGGGAAGGTTGACAGGAAAGGGGCTGAGGAGGTGTTTTGTGACTAGTAGTTCGTAGTTTTGCCCGCAACACTGAGCCTGACATGGGATTGCCAGTGTCAGAATTTTGCCTGTCATCTGCTTCGCAGGTAAAGAAGTTCTTCTGCATATTCAAGAAGGAACATGTCACTGATTCTGGTTATATGGCATGTGGATTGATCGAAGGTTCGTCAGCTATGTTCTTTGATTGCTTGATGGTGGAATGATTTCTTTCAGGGTCTGTGTTTTCCTGTACAGACGCATCAATAACTTGTTGTATCAACAAATTTTCTTGGAAAATACATCGGTTATGGAGCAGCGGTTCCAATTGCTATCCTATGGGGAGAGATATGGCTGTTATAGGGGCGAGGTGAAGTGGAGTTGTACAATTGGAATCCTTGAGAACCCGACAGGTTTTGCAGTCACACTGTTTTTTGTGCATATGGTCTCAAGGGTTTTCTATGGTGAAAGGATTCTTGAGGGAGTTTGTTCCAGTTGCATGCTCAGGTTTTGTCTGCAGGGAGCATTTTGGGATGCTGTAGTTTGGCGCCATGCAAGCCTGACATGGTTGTGGCAGCTCATGTTAATCTGTTTTATCTCTTCTTAGTTGTTGGATTTTTGTTCTGTGCTTCTTTGTGAAGCTGCTTACATGTAATTTGGAGTTGCTACATGTAATTTCATTTGTTTTACAGTTCTGTGCATGTGCTATGTCTTGTGAAGAATGTACTTTGGTAGTCAGTTATATTTGCAAAGTCAATGCAATTTCGTCCAATCAATCATGTATTTGTATTTCTCTTTGTTGCATATGTGTACGCATATGAATACATATATGGGAAGCATTGAATTCTATATGGATGTGATGTGGAAATTCCTCAGTCCTTCATTTGGCATATTTGTGGAATTATCTTTGGATCCAATTGTCTAAAGTGTGCAATAAGAAGTGTGCAACAATCCATATACTTTTTTCATTGTCGGAAATACAACCATAGGTATATATTCATAGGAGGAACCAAAAACTTTTTTCCTACCAGAAATACAATCAGTAATTTTTTTTTTCTTTTTTTCTTTTTTTTTTGAAGGAGTGAGACTCAAGCACCATCTATGCATAAGAAGAACATCGTAAATACGTCTGCCAAATTATCTTTTTTTTTATCATCAGCTAGAGATGAGCAACGATAAGCTTTAGTGATCATCTGCTGAGCACAAAGAAGAAGCTGCTGATCAGAGATGTGTGCACCTTGGAAAATACACAAACGTCACCTCTGCCAGATAGATCACAAAATCCAACTAGACGCTAAGATGAAATGCCCCTTACGCAAGTTCGGCCAAACAGAGGGATAAAGTGCTAGTAGGATCTCCTGGCTAGTGAGAGACACACTGAAAAGAGTGAATAACCACACCCAAGCAAGCCGTAGATGATCGCATAAGAAGAAGCAGCATTCAATAGTTTCAACACGTTGGCCAGAGGGCAATGATCTGAGACTCTCTAAGGTTCATCTTGTGAACCAAGACATTCACTCGAACACATCTATGGAGAATTTGCCATCACAGCACTGACACTTTAGGGTGGAGCAATTTATCCCATGTCCACATCCAAACACTTTTCCACTGTGGTTGAGGAACCTAAAGATGCAAGTGCTGGGATGGGGGGAGAGGCTCACAATCCAAAAGCAGCTTGTACGTGGAAGAAACAAACTTTTCTGGCTTAACACGTGCATCACATATCCAAATAGGCACATCAACCTGTGGTTACTGCACAATGGATGGTAAAAAATCAGCCACCCCAGCCCAGATTTGCCGATCCCATCTGTATAACAGAAATCTCGTCTAAAAAGCCTCCCATGATAAAAGATGACTAGAATCATACCAAGCTGCAATCGTTAAAACCCCAGATAGCTGCCAATGCCGTTGGGTCTTTGGATATACAAGTGCACATAAAGGCTGCTGATCATATGTACCTTGCAAGGGAAGCCACCAGCATGACATTGACAATGAAGCACAAGCTTGGGGATTAACATAGAATAAAGATCTAACCGCATCCCAGGAAGCAAGCAGACCTTTAAGAAATGGGAAAGCATTTGGATATGGATGCAGCGGGTACAACAAGACCCATGGGAGACTAGGCTTGACAGATGTCTTGTGAAAGGGAAGGCACTGCAAAAGTGATTGCCGCACCAACCTTAAGCCAAGAGAGTCATCTTTACCAAGGAGGAGCCTCCAAATGAACTTTGAGACCATGACCTGACTTTGAAGACAGAAGTTCAACATTCCAAGGCCACCAGCTGCCTTAGGCTTGATGCACTTAGCCTAGGATACCTTAACAACAGCACCTTCTGATGTACCACCCCAAATGAAATTCCTGATATTGATACACACGATCTCATTCATCTTACATTGAGGAGCCAGTAAGACAGATGCCATATAGATGTGGGGGTTGCTAAGGACGGATCTTGCAATTGTGATCCTACCAGGGAGAGATAACTTAGCCACCTTCCACCAAAACAGATGTTTTTCAAGACCTTCAATGATCTCATCCCAAGCACGTGAGGTAGAAACATGCACCCCCACAGGAATGCCCAAAAGTTTTGTGGGTTTACCATGAGGAAGCACCATCCAGGGGTAGTCAAGAATACAAGAGGGAACATCACTATCCAATGTCCATAGAGCAGTGCACTTTCTCCAACCTACAAGAACCCCAGAGGCCAAGGAGAAAGTATCTAGGAGCAGCTTAGCATTATGTAGGTTTTCATCATTGGCCATAAGAAAAAGGAAAGTGTCATTAGCATACTGATTACACACCTCCTGAGAACCATCCAGCATGGGTAGACCCTGGATGAGACCTTCTCGAGCTGCAACATCAAAGAGTTGAGACAACACTTCTGCAGCAATAGTGAAGAGCGAGGGAGCCAAGGGACAACCCTGTTGGATCCCCTGACCAACAGAAAAGATTTGGGATGGCTCAACTTGAAAAAGCACTGTAGACCGCGATGAAGCTTCATAATGTCACGGGTGAATGCCTCACCAAATTCTAAAGAAAGAAGGCATTTCTCAAAAAATACCCAGTCCACACTATCATAGGCTTTAGCAAAGTCTAGTTTGAGGAACACCACTTGATGACCCTGCAAACGAGCCCAATACATGCCCTCGTACGCAGCTGCAACATTATTCAAGATGCATCGGCCAGGGAGAAAGCCAGACTGCATAGAAGAAATTGACTCGGCTAAGATGTTGCGTACCTTGTCAGCCAGGGCTTTAGCAAATATTTTGTAGACAGATGAGAGCAAAGTGTTAGGATGCCAATCAGAAATGGATCTAGGCTCTTTGCACTTTGGAATGAGAGAGATGCATCCAGTGTTGAGGATCCTATCCAAGCCTTGACAATGCTGAAAGTTACCAAAAGCAGCATAGACATCATTTTTGAGCCAAGGCCAGCATGCTTGAAAGAACTCAATAGGGAAGCTATCAAGGCCAGGACACTTATCATGCTTCAAATGAAACACAGCCTCCTTCAAGTCCTCTCTTGTTATATTCGATTCAAGTACCCCTTTTTTCTCAGTGGAAATAATTGGATGTACCTTAGACAACACAGCAGTCTGCATATCCTCCTGGAATGGCATGGGGTGCTGCACAAAGAAGGAAGAGAAATGGTCAAAAAGATATTGCTTGAGTTGCACTGGATCAGAGATGAGAGAGCCATCAGGAAGATGGAGGGAGTGAATAGATGTTGCCTGCCTTCTCCATTTGGATGCTGCAAAGAAAAAGCGAGTACACCTATCCCCATCCTTGAACCATTGCAAACCAGCTTTCACTCGAGCATGCAGAACCTGCTCATTTTCCAGCAGTTTAATTTGTGAAAGGGCTAGTTCTTCTCTGGCCCCATCATAAGGAACATGAGAATGACAAGTTGTAAGTTCACTATACAATGCAGAGAGTTGCTCTCTTGTCTCTAATGCTCAAACTCTGCCCCATTCCTTACACAAGGCACCCAAAAATTTAAGCAACATCATAAACCACTTAAAAAACACTATAGATGTGGTTTTTTATGCTAGAAAAATTATTCTTAATAAAAACCACATAACAGTGGTTTTCTTGACTAGTACATGGTTATTCATGTCGATTTTTTGTTATAGCATGGTTTATTAAAACCCATATTATTTTAGTACATGGTTTCTAACATCAACGGTGGTAATTCATGCTGGTTTTCTAATGTAGTAGGATGTATGAAATTGATTATGTGGTTTCTAACATCAACGGTGGTAATTCATGTTGGTTTTCTAACGTAGTAGGGTTTATGAAATTGATTATGATTTGTAGCACGGTTGTGCAACACCACTGTAAATATGGCAATGGTTGTTTATGTTGGTTTTCTATTGTCATAAAGTTGAAGTGGTTTATGACATGGTTTTTTATACCAATTTAAATGGCATGGTGGTTATTTATGCTAGTTCTCTATTAACACAACGCATGTCATAAAATGGTTGTGATTTGTAGCATAGTGTTTCATCATACGGAACAATTTTTTTTTTCTCATAATTAACCACTATAGATATGGTCTTTTGTAATTTTTCTTTTCCTCTTTTGAAGCACTCATATTTATCAAATATCAAACAAACCAATATATGAGAAAAAACAAAGGTGTCTTTTGTAATTTGTCCTTACTTGGTCTTTTATAAATTGTTTTGCATCTTAAAACCCAACATAAAATAATGGTTTTCTAATGGTCTTTGAAGGATGGGGATTATTCTCAAAGTCGAACATTACCATGGAAGTTCTCCAATCATTCAATTCAATTCAATTATAAAATGGTCATGTTAAATCCTTTGGATGAAACAACTTTACGAAAGTCAAATTGAAGTTAACATAAAGAACAAAATTACTGCAATGAGGGCTCCTCTATTTTCTTCTTTTTACTAGACTTGACATTTAATGGTTTTTATTAAAGGGTCTTTAATATCAGTAGAATGTGACATGAAACTAGTGGTCTTTTTGCCATAGACCAGAGGAGACTATGTATGCATCATATCTAATTCAATGCGGCAAGAGTGACATTTTACATGCATGCATGCGCATTTGTCTGGTCTGACTTGCTTTGACAAGACTAGCACAAACATTTCTCTTCAACGACCTGATTCTCTTCACCAACTCACTCACTAGTTCTAAAATTTCTAAAACTAGGCGGCATCCCGACTATCTTCACAAGGTTGTGGCGGATGTGATTCTGTATATGGATGGAAAAAATTTGTGCAGCTTTTCTTTTTATGATGCTAATATTGCAAATGTTAAATGTAGGCAACCAATCCGAGTCGCCGCTGTTGAATTGAAGGGCAACTCGATTGTTGCACTGGAGGCAGAGGCATGCCAAATTTGGGGAAGCTGTTCTCGCTCATGGGGCTGTTGAGGCTTCCGCACCTGTACTATTTCCATCACAATTAAGGTAAGGAAAAAAAATGGAGGGTTTTGCCAACATCGATATTTGTTTGCATGCAGAGGTGAGGCGGCATGGCCAATACCTAGCTATGGGTGATATCAAACTTTATTTTGGAGTTTTGAAGTTTTTGAGCTATTCGTACTTAGGCCCTATGAAGGGTCTGTTGTGTATTTCTACTCTACCTGTCTGTTTAAGGGTCATAGTTAAAAGCTCTTTCATGCCTTTTTCCAGTCTTGCCTTATTTTTTGGGCACAGAGAAACACGCCCTCAGGCTCCGAGCTTAGAGTCCAATTTGTAAATACAGTGGGCAAAAGAACGGCAAGCATGCTTAATCTTATTGTAAGTGTTCGCTCCTTGGAAATGAGTATCTCAAGATCTACAGTCATGCTTCATTAAGTATAGATTTACCTGAATCTTAAAAATGACTTGCAGGAAGGAAATTTTTCATTCTAAAAAATGGCAGGAGATGATGTCTCTCCTTCACAACAGTCTTTTGCATTGCAAGCTTCCTCAGCTTCGAGGTTAAGCCCATCATAACATGGAAATCCCGCATCAAATACTTCTACTACATTATCGCAGATAGAGATCCCACCTGCCAATGTTACAAAAGAAAGCTTCACAAGCATACAACAGACTAAGAAGTCTCCAATTGCATCTTATCAGGATAAAAATCAGGGGTTTCTTCCTTCCAGTACTGCCCAACAACAGACCTTATTGCAACAAGCACCTTAGCGTTTTTGGACGTAACAAGACTTCTATGTTGGGGACAATAAAGCATGTGGATCTAGCATAGAATGAGGGAAAGACATCTTCGTCACCAACTCAGCATTGGGTTCAGACAAATCGCCCAGAGAGGAAATATTATGCACAGCCTCCTGCAAATGATGAAGAGGAAGTGGACATTAATAAATATAACCATTGGATCCAACACATTTAAATTAAAATCCCCCTTAAACCCCCTTTGGTTTGGGTGCATATTCACACGGGGGGTGACTCCGGGCATCGAGAGTTGTCGGATTGGCATATTCGCCCCTTATTCCATAATCTACACCGTACGTAAAGTTCCTCATTTGTGGGGTATGCAAGTACAAGATTTGCTATACTGTATAATAAGATTCGCAAAATACTATAAGATTCCAACCGGAATACTATATGGTGTTGATTTCGTACGTCCAAAATACAATTATGAGGGCTCTCGCTGCCCTACGTCACCCCCAAATGAATATGCACCCAAACCAAAGGGGGTTTAAGGGGGATTTTAATTTAAATGTGTTGGATCCAATGGTTATATTTGGCCCTTCGGGCCTAAAATTTCTGTTCTCGTTATTCTAATCAAACTAGAACGCAAGCAGTTTGCATAAAAAATGGAAAGCAGAGGAGTCAATTAATATACATAAGCAACTTTTTCATTAAATGTATACCGCCAGCCAAAGGTTTAGTAGCTTCTTATGCTATGCTGAGGAAAATAAGAAATGAGGAAGAGCTATATAGTTACTTCCTCCAAAAAAGCAAACAGAATAAAATGTAGCATACCTTTAACAGAATACACCACTCTTCTAGGTCCGGCGAAATTTCGCCATAGCTCTCAAGGAATGCACAAGCCTAGCAGACCATGCACGGATTGAACTGAACAGCCGAGAAAAAAAGGATTCACCTATTTGGGCACTTGGAAATGCATTTGGAATGGACTTGGAAATGCATGTGGATCTTCATATGCGTTATATTCTTCACATACATCTTCATAGTCATCTTCATATGCATCTGCTTCATATTCTTCTTCAAAAAGCCCAGCTTCTTCATATTCATCATATTCATTTTCATCTTGAAAATCATATCCATGATAAATAACTTTACCTTGCCTATGTTTAGCATTTGATCTGCGAATCAGATGTTGGAAGAAACATTTAATCTCTGCTTTGAGCTCTGCTTTGGACCAATATTCTCTCACATATCCCCAAACTCGAGGCATATACTCCACGCTCCGGAGTTGATCAAGATCCAAAGCATCAAGTCCTGAGAATCGTTGAACAGATTTTTCACAAGGTATATGAATAAGAAGCACCCTCACGCTGCTTACCTTAGCTTTTTTGAAGATCCAGAGCATTCTATTATCTAAAGAATGAAAATATCCATCTCTGTACACCACTTCCATGGGCGGAAATTGGTGGGCATAAACTGATCCTTCTAAAATCTCTGTAACTGCATCATCAATCCGGTGGATATTTTTCTGGCACTTTGGATGAATCTGCCAGAAATAAGAAATAAAATTTGCCTTGGTTATCTGAAAACAAAACCAAGCAGGCAACAACGCTTTCCACTTCTCCGGTTGCAGGGCATAGAAAAGTTCTCTCTGTCCTCTTTTAGGATCAAGCTTTCGTGTTCCTGCTGTGCAGAGGAAATCAATCCAGCGTTCGGGTTAACGCTCTGATACCAACTTGATACAACGAAGTACTCTTCAGACAAATTCAATAACTAAAAGCAAAAGAAAAACTTCCCCTCAATCTTTAGAAGGTTTAGACCACCCAACCGGGTTCGGGCTTTACTACAGGAAATCGTTATCCTGCTGGCACCACAGACTGGATTACAGTCTTAAGAGAATTCAGAAAACCAGACTCTAGCTAGGAAGACTTTAGCAAGGCAAGGAGATCACTCAATCAAGCAACCGGATTCTTCTGCCTCAGCATCTTGGGATCTTTTCCCTGTAACTAGATAATTTCGGATGGATAAACGGATATTTTAAAATAGACGAACCCAGCCTACATAAGCAGCCGACTTCTTGATACATGCTTGGAGCATGCCTGGGAAAATGGCAGCTTTGATTCTTCCTCTTCTGGGCGGAATCTGGAAGCATCTGGGCATGGACACGACTATCAGACCAGATGAAACCCTAAGTCTCTCTGAAACCCTAGAGTGCATATGCACGATGGTTGCATGTGTTCTCCCTTTTTTTTTCTTCCTTATTTCTTTTTTTTTTTTTTTTCGTTTTTCCAAAAAGTGGGCTTTTGTTGTAAGCCCTTCGATCTTGTCTTTTTAAAGAGGGCTTTTGTTGTAAGCCCTTTGATCTTGACCATTAAGAAGGGCCAAATAAAAAAGGGCGCAAGTTGCATGCAAATACTTGGTGCGCTCTAGATGTACCAATTAGTACACCTTATGCAATACGCCCACCAAATCATATGAAAACCTTAGAGAAAACTGTATAAAAGTACAAAAAAAACCCCCTGTTATTATGCTACATATTTGACCTCATGAACGCATAAAAAATTGGGTAGATGTTCTCGTTGATGCATGTACATTATTTCCTTGCTGTCACCTATGGCCAATCTGATACCACTATAACCCACTGATTATAAATGCTTTTTTGTAGTTTAACCTTGGTTTCTTCGGTGCAATAAAACCAACAAGAACAGACAACACAATGAACATTAAAAATATTACCAGGATTATCATTGCCATTCCTGGATCCTGTGAATGCAAAAAAGGAATGCAAAATGGATAAAATTTCTCAGAGAATGTCTCGAAAGAGAGAATATTTGGCAATTTATAACAATATTAGAAGATCCATGAAAAACGCAAAACGTTAAGGGAAGCTGGCCAAGTATTTGCCTTGCCTAACTTAAGCCCCTTTTGTTGCGATTGAGGGTTGAGATAAAATTGCAATTTGCCATCTGAATTTGCAAGTTATAAATGCCTATCCAACAGAAAAATATAAATGCCTATTCAATAGAAGTACTGAGCCTTAAAAATGTTAAATTAGGCTTTTTGGCCTTTGCTTCTATGACCTATCGGTCCATCAATGCTGCAAAGATGGTAAATAAGCAAAAATAGATTCAGAAAGAAGCTTCCAGTCAAGACATAACAGGCCAAAATTGCATGCCATGGATTTGAGTCTTTGAATTATTCATTGGTCCACATAGACCAATAGTGCCCTTATCTCAATGCCATGTATCACAATAATTTTAGGGATTTATGGATTACAAGTTGGAAATCATATAGGTTTGATAGCAACACATTGAAAGAATAAAAAATCTTTGAGATTGCGGCATAATGAAGGTTGTAGACCTAATTTGAAGAGGCAAGGCTCAAGAAGAGAAACTTAAACGTACGAATTTAACTCTTAGCATCATCCTCATTTATCTAGAAGCGTAGCATCCCACAGCTTTGGAGCACACGCATTTGAAACCGGAGGGAAATGTTCTTGCCTTCAACACTGGAACATTGAGCGGTTGATGAAGAGAAATGTTCGCGGCGAGCCGCGATAAATTTCTTGTATAATCTACTTGGTTTAGTTTGAGAGCACACCTTCAACCGAAATGTAAAAAAAGTCCCCACACATTTTATGAAGTGAAGAAAAAAAAAACTGAGTATTTATATTTTTTCTTTTTGTTCTCGAATTTCCTACGTATACCTAATTTCATTTTTTGTCTTTAGAGTTTAGGGTTTTTGTTTTCCAATTTCGTTTTTCTTTAGGTCTTGCAGATGGTGTGCGGCGGTCGAGAGCAGGGATCTATATCCATCTCTTTTCGTTTTTCTTTAGATCTTGCAGATCGTGTGCGGCGGTCGAGAGCAGGGATCTATATCCATCTCTGCTTCATAAACTTTATTTGAGATGGCGACTGACAGGTAGGCAAACATTTCTCATTCAAACCAGATTCGAGAAGATCCAGAAGCGCCAAACCGTGCTCCTTCTTCCTGGGCCATGCGTTCATTGCCTTCATTCAGCTTATGTATTCTTCTTCTGTTTTCTATACATTCAGCAATGTGTAAAATGGATAGTGTTTCATTCTTGCAGATATCTGAGGGTTATCACTGCTACCACTAAGACGGCCACCTTGGCCCGGAGACTTGTATCTTCGAGCATGTTCCCCCAAGAATTGAGCCAGCGGAAGTCATTAATAATGCATGCTTTAGTGAAGCGGTCAGGAAGAATATCTGCCAACACATAAACTTCTCTAAGAGGCGTAGGCCACGTAGTGCATTGGCACAGATGCTGCTTGGTTCAATGCTCTTGGTTCGATGCTGCATCTGCACAGGTAGATTTACTTTTAATCCTTCTTCATGTTTCTTGTGCCTATATTGGTGAGAATTAAAAGTTCTATCTTGCGTGCAGGTTGGACAAGTTATTTTGTTCATGCCTTATTCTTAGATGGGATTTGGATTTTGACTATTATCACAGGTTTTATATGCATTTGTTGGATGTTCGACCTGCTACTTGCTTTCATGACTTTTACCTTGAATACAGATCTCGTAAATAAAAAGAAGACGTGGAATTTATTCACCATGTTATCCAGGTTTGTCTGTGTCTTAAATTTACATTGCAACTTAGAATGGCCTTTCTATGTTTTAGCTTTAAAATGATGCATATATGTAAGTATCATGAAGTGATGGGCTATTTGGTGTGGCCATTGGCAATAAAAGGTTCCTCTATGTTCAATATTATGGCAATGGGCTCTGTTTGTGTGATGCAAATCATTGCTTGTGCAAGGTACATGTCAATTGTATACTATATTATGCTCAGATTGGATCATCTGTCTTCGTAGGTTTTTGTTATTGCAGCAATGCCTATTATCTTTCGAAGCTTGTCAAACAGCAGAATACATTTATCTTTGGAGCTGTTGCTATGCTTACTGCCCTGCTTCCTACAATAAAAACTTTCAGGTATGGTCAATTTTTGGAGTAGTTACTATATTACAGATACAGCTTGGTATATGTGGATAGCGGAACTTGGTGTGAAGGTATTTGAAACTTGCTACTGATTGGATCCTTTTACTGTTAGGGACATGCAACATTAATTTGCATCCATGTGATATTTAATTATGGTTGTAAGTAGGTCTTTGCAAGGTCAGTACTTTCTTTCTGTACTAGATGTTTGCTAATTGATCTATTTTTTTTTTTAGTAAATTTATTTTGTACGTATCTGGTATTACTTGTTTGCTATTTGATCTAAATTTATTTTGTACGCTGGAAGTAGTTTATATTTTCTTATGAGTTTTGGAAATGGTTGGGGTTCAAATCCCCTGCTCTCTAATTTTTGTTGCGATTGTGGAAAGCAGATTTGGCGTCATAGCTGTAATAAGTAGAAAACCATCTTTAATCCTTACTAGCTTTAGTCTATGTAAAAAACCATCTTCAATCCTTAATAGCTTTAGTCTATTAACCTTGAGGCTCCAAACAACATAACGTTACTGATTACTTTACTGGTTTTTTATACCATAAAGCTAATTCATAACATTATTGGTTATCATTACTATGAAGCTAATGCATAACAAAACCATGCACATTTAGAACAAACAATTACATCTATAATATTGATAACAATAAAAGTAATTTGCATCTAACGCATTAACCATGTGCATTTACCATGGCATTTAGCCATGCTAGTTTACCACAGTAACTAACCACATTATAAAGTCACATGAATATAGCACTATATTAAAGCACATCCACAACCATCCTGTTGTACCACATGGACAAACCATCTAATTTTACCACATCTATTTACCAACATGTAATACCACTTTGACAAACTCTACAAAGAAGCCCTTTGCAATTACCACGCGGACAAACCATACCCTTAAACCATATAATTTTACCACATCTATTTACCAACATGTAATACCACTTTGACAAACTCTACAAAGAAGCCCTTTGCAATTACCACGCTATAATACCACCGTAACAAACCTTACAATAGAACCTATTAGTTTAGCCATATATGGTTTTTAATGAAATTAACCCACAAACACCCATTGGTCTTGTAGAATGGTTTTCTAGTCATAACCATGGGGAAAACCATGTAGTGTTTTAATTTCGGGTGCCTTGTGTTAGCGAGAGACTTAACAGCAGAAAGAGCTGCAACTAAACTAGCCATGCCTCTCCTAGAGAAAAATGCTTG
Organism: Isoetes taiwanensis; assembly: GCA_021234155.1. Taxonomy (NCBI): domain Eukaryota; kingdom Viridiplantae; phylum Streptophyta; class Lycopodiopsida; order Isoetales; family Isoetaceae; genus Isoetes; species Isoetes taiwanensis. The sequence goes on along the minus strand of JAJEKV010000064.1, from coordinate 6,858,496 downwards.
GGACCAAGCATGTTGACGGCGAGTTTGAAACTCCACATTCTCCAAAAACGTGACATTAAACTTGAAATAAGTTTTAGTTGGTCTACGACAACTAGCCACATTGCAGAAGAAAAGTTGAGGATGGTGATCAGAGATAGGACCATCCAAAAGGTTATACCTGTGAAATTCGAGAGATCATGAGTAGTATGAGCATTGAAATACCCTCTATCATGACGAGCATATGCTCTACCAGCTCCAATCCAGCCATTAAACCAGGTAAAAGATGGATCGCCCTCAATTTCTGTGAGCCCACAGTCATGAAGGAGGCACATCCACTGATCACGTTCAAAACCTTGCACCACTGCTGACCCCCTTCCGCTCCCGTCAGCCTCAAGTTCAACCATGTTGAAATCACCTATTAACAACCAAGCTACGTCATGGCCAAGTCTACATAGTTTGCTTCTCAATGCAGCCCATAAAGCCCCGCTTCGACTTGGTCTGTTGTGCGCATAAATGTTAACCAAACCCCATTCTCGACCTTGATCCTTCCACTTGACAATAATCCATCGTCCAAAGGCATCTGTCTTTATGAAAGTGACATTGATGGATGACTTCCATGCTCTAAGCACACCGGCCTTAGAGGAGCCAGCAGCAGAGATGAGGACATTATATTGAGAACCAAACAAGCCAACCAACTTTTGTATATCACCTCTACAACATTTATGCTCTTGAAGGCAATAGAAATCAGCAGATAACTTCTTAAAATACAGAGCTAGGCGGCTTCTCGTGCTGGGGGAAGAAGCTCCGGACGTTCCATGAGAGTATGTTCATGTGTTCAAGGGTTGACATTCAATTTCCATTCCCATTGTTCTCAATCTCTGTAACCTCCATGTCACAAGTATCAACATGTAAATCAGCCCATTGCAATTTCAAACTTGGCAAGGGGGAGCCTTCGCTCTGTTCCACCCTTCCATCGTGTCTGCCATTAATTAGCGAGGGCGGGCCTCCTCTCTGCTCCACCCTCCCATTATGTCTAGTCACTTCTGGGGGAGGTGAAGACATAGCAGATTCAGATTGAGGCACACTTGGCAAGCACTACTAGAGGATCGGTTGTTTGCGACGTCAGTTTGCGACGTATATGAAACGTCCATATCGTAAAAATCGCGTACATTCCCATGACGTGGCACAAAATTTAAACGACGTCGCAGATAGAACGTCCCACGCCGCAGTTGGAACGTCTAGTCAGACGTCGCAAAGGAAAAAATCAAGTACGTTCCTATGACGTTGCACAAAATTCAAACGACGTCGCAGGTAGAACGTCAGACGTCACAGTTGGAACGTCTGGCCAGACGTCGCAATGGCCTACTACGTGCCACGCCGCACTAGCGACGTATCACGTCGCAAGTGCAACGTCATTACAATGTGAAACGTCGCAACTGCAACATCTCATTGCGACTTAAAGAATAAACACAGAATAAATACAAATATGAGTTATTGAGGTGTTGGTAAGGCCTCAGGTTTGTTAGCCAGAGGTTAGGGGTTCAAGTCCACGAAAAAACATTTTGGGCGCACATATATGTACGTCATAGCAACATATGATCGACGTCTGTAAAACGTCATAAGGACATATTTTGTACATATTTGGGATGTCCATGACACAAGGCCCCCAATAAAGAACTGTTATCAGTTTTTTATAGTAACTTTTGTATTAAACCATTATAACAAAATAATATTACTTTGTGGGTTAATATGTTGAATAACTATGGATAGTTATATAGGGTGGTTTTTACTTGTGACTTATTGTTCTAATTTTTTACTACCGTCTACAATTATAGTTTAATATTGTGGTTTAAATGAGTGTTTTACTAGCAATGCATTATTATTTTGCAAGTGGTTGTATAATGAAGTTGTGTGCAACTTTTTATATGAATTAATAATGTTTCATACAATATGTTATATCAAGAAACATAGGCCAACTGCTAATGGTTTTTTCATTAAGATGATGAATGCTTGCAGCTTTAAAGATTCGATATATTAGGATAAATCAATGGTGTTTTTATAATGCAATTAATAATAGTTTAATAACTGCAATAAGGCAATATTGGACCTGAAAACCACTCTCTTTTTTAAGACAACAATTCTTATAAGTTTCTGCATTTAATTCTTAAAGTTTTTATTGCATGCTTAATATTGGTTTTTCCAGTAAATAAAAAATGTTTATATTAAATGACCCATTGTTATTTTAGAGTTTAAACTGGTATTTGTTTATATCAAATTCAAGAAATGCTCGCATTGATATTTAAAGTGGAGATAACAATAACTCTAGGTCAAATTTTCCACTAAAACGTCAATTTTTCAATAAAAGACATATGCCATTATAAAGTTAAATGGATATAGTGCGTATATAGAGTGCCCAAGGATTTGAACCCTGGTATTTCCAATTAACACATCGAGTGATCTTTACTCTCATCCCTACACAAATTAAAGACATCACTATCATTACTAAAACATAAAACTAATTGATCCCCAAGCCAGCAATTAAATATGAAATGAAAGCCTATTGCTAAACCTAAGCGAGCCGAAATGCAAAAGGAACAGCACACTAAACCGATACAAATAAATTTCACATAAATTCTGTTTTTCTTCATGACCCCTTCAGCTTTCCTCTAACTACTACAGGCGCTCACATACAGTGAAATTCAGAGAAAGGCTGGTATATTAAAAATTCTGTCCCTCTATTTATTTCGAGTGCAACAACTAATTCTGTGCACTTCTTATTTTGCTGGCTAATCATGCAACAACGAAAGTAAATAGTTTTGTTTTACCTTTGCACTCACTTCAGTATGCTGATGATGCCAAATGATCTTATTTAATATGAGAAGTGCTGCTCCGCAACCTGCCACTTTAGTGATCCAACAACACAAGGATTTTATTATTTAATTCTGAGAAATGCATACTAGAAGTTCAGGCAACCTATAATCCAATAGCATACGCAGCCGAGACCAATTGAGCAGAATGCAGAATACATGCATGAGGCTGCGCCACTCTATTGTAGACTATAAAGCACAAATTCAAGATGCATGCATCAAGGAATAAAAGAAAAGAAGAGATTACATAAAGAGATTACAGCTAAGTAATTGTTTGAAAAGTTTTAAATTACGATGTTGCTTATGTTGCTTCTGTGAGTCCATGGATTCGCTTGTGCAATTGATGTGCAACTGCAAATGCCCTTGCAATAAGAATCTCCAAATCGAGCAGCCTTACCACTGTGCAGACAGAAGAAAGGAAGGTAAGGAATGTAACATAGCAAAAAAGATGAAGCTTCTTAATATCTAGAGTTTGGCAAAATTGCAGGTTCTACCTCCAACCGGAAAGTCTGGTGTTGCCAGTCTTGGCCCTGTCTTGCGTTGCAGAGATCATATGTGAGATGTCTCTCAACCATCTTGTAGCATTAATATAGGGATTTTTATGTTAGAGAAATATGAAGATCTAAAAATAAAGCTTGCATACCTGGTGCCAGATACCGCATTGTTCCCTGGAGTTTGGAAGCCCTCTGAAGGTCTTGGAAATGCAAGAAGTCCTACTGAGGCTGGACATGGCATGTGCTAACGTAGCATTCCCGGTTTTCTCTTCAATGTCAAAACCCCTGAAGACCGCTTAGCTATTGACAAAGCAGAACCAAATCCATGATAAAGAACGCGGAAGACTGTTATTCCGCCGCTCTCTTGCCAATCACCACTGGAAATCCCTGTAACATGCATCCAAAATCAAGGAGGAACACAAAACCACAAAATCGTCCAGGGTAGTTAGCTTCAACTACATCTAGAACAGATGGATAATGAGAGATACCGGAAACATTGACGGACTTGGGCGGCGCACACAGAGATAAGAAAATTGGCCCTAAGTATTAGGGTTTTAATGCCTCCCCGTTATTCACCCTATGCTCATTGTGAGCATTGTACATATTGTATGTATTTTACGAATTGTGCATGCATGTTTACGCACTTATAAGAACCAAATAAGGGTCAGGGCAAAATTCCTGATGTTTATGATATTTGTTTATTTTAGGTAACCTTGGTTACCATTAATCCAAGTGGTGTCGCTCTAGCGGCGTTCAGAATTGTTGTTTTTTTTTTTTTCTCTCTGCCTTGCTCATCTGCACCGTCCCAGATTTTTTGTGCGGGGATTTAAACCCTCCTGTAGGCAGTGCCATGGACAACCAAAACCTTTAAAAAAAATATGTATAGACCCGTCCCATGACCCATTGTAGGGTCCTCGTGGATGTTAAAATAATATCTATCTATCTATCTATCTATCTATCTATCTATCTATCTAATTAATTTTCGGAATCAATAGTAGATTATTGTATATCAGCAAGAATCAAGGAAAAAAATCAAAAAGACGCAAGAAGATAATGGCCTCTGTGATTTATGACAATGCTGGCATTTCGGCTTGATGCAGAAGCAGACAACAACATCAGCAAATTCTGGTTCAGCTTTGAATGCACAAGCAAAAAACCTAAGCCCTAAAACTCTGTAAGAACTCCAAGCCATAAAAAGCCTCCAAATGCCTATGCTATAGAACTCTTCAAACCCACTCTGTAGATATACTCTGAAGAAACCTACCAAATTGGTGGCAAGCAAACACTGACTCTGCAAAACCCTAGGACTCTGACTAAGCCAACAACAAAACTCTGCAAAGTCATAGAACTTCGAGTAAGAAGCAATAGAAGGAAACCTAGTAAAGTAATCAATAGATCATCAAGAAACTACAAAGACTTCAAAAATAAATAAGTGCCTACAAGATCCACCTTAAAACACAGAGATGGCCTTGAAAACATATAGAACAGCCAATAATCTCTGCCATAGAAGCAACATCGTTAAAGCAAATAAAGTGCAAAAAGAATGAACGAAATTTTACCCCATCCGTGATTTATGTCCTGTAGCGTACCAGAAAATGAGGATATCCACCAGGGAACCAAAAGGCAGTGCCGTCATTGCCGAAAACCCTCACCTTCTAACAAGTTACCAGGTATTCTTTCTAGCAAGGGTCACATCCAAGTTAAATTATGGAAAATAAAAAATACCTATTGTGTATATCATAAGCACATATAGAGGTTATGTGCTCCCTATATGCATTTATTCTAATCTGGAAAATTTTAGCCTTCCTTTTTTTGGAGATGACGCCTTGGCCAATGACGGGTTTGGATATGCAATTGCCAAATCAAGACATACTAATTATTAGTGAAATCACAAGTGCAACACTTTCAGATGCTAGGATTTTTCTTATGTTGAACGTCCTTGGCAACTCATCCTTATTCTAAAGTGCCCTTTTACTATAGTATAACCGATAAGTAAACCGCTTGTGTATAGTATAAGACATCCATGACAAAATTTTGGTAGGACATTCTAGTTAAAATCTATTTTTTAAATTGCAACTCCAATGCGAACTTCATGTTTGATCACCAAATTCAAGAAAAGGGCACAAATCATTTTATGACCTTAATATGCTAAAAAAAATGTCATATTCGTTGACAAAGTTGGAGATAATAAACTAGCCTCCAAATCATGTCACAGTTCATCATGGTTTTAATAGGCTATCACTAATTTTAGCGAAACACTATTACATGCATGGAACTAACTCATAAACGACATTAGTTTGAATAAACCACTATAGCATTCTTAACCATTATTGATAACCATGTCATGAACCACTATCAGTTTTGACAAACCACTAAGGCATGTGGTTTTCTTCTTTCAAAAAATTTCATGCATAAAAAACTATATATATCATGGTTTCTAGATGATACAGTAGTGGTTTACTATATTAGTTCATTTTTGGGGGCCTTGTGTGACGTCGCTAATACATTGCACATGCGACGTGACGTCGCATATGCGACTAACGTCGCGCTGCGACGAATCCAGGGCGACGCATTTGCGACGAGCGGGAAACGTTATTAAAGCATGTGCATGCGACATTTGATGTCCTCGTTACGTCGCTAAGACGTCGCAAACGACATCGCAAACTGCCTATTCTGTAGTAGTGAAGGGCGAGCCCCTGCTCCGCTCTACCCATCCATTTATATTATCCATCGAACTTGCAGCTTGAGAGAGAGACTGCAAATACTTACTCCTGGCAGCCTTCTTCAGATTCACCTTTTGCCACCCATCCTGCTCCCTACGCTCTTGAGCCTCTTGAAATTTTTGCAGCTTCGCTCGCGAGGCATCACTTAGAACAACAGTAACAGGGCTGGTTTGAGACACATGGGCAACAATGTTCTCCCTCCCTTCAGCCCGAGGGGAAGAACCTAAATGTGGATGGGATGAAGGAGGAACATCAACAGATGAAGCTGGAGGTGTGACGGGGATTGGCACAAGCTGATCTCTTTGGACTCGAAAGTTGTCAAACATGGCAAGATGGGGAAAGAGCAAGGCGAGTTGAGGACCATTAAGTAGCTGCAATCCAAATTTGAAAAACAGAGGGCCACTTTTAACAACACCACAGTCAGGTAAGGCACGACCACATGGGAGAGACACACATATCTTGGCACCATTGATGGGACAGGTGTGTGCCCAAAGCATTAGCAATATTAATGAGAAACTCAGACAATAGAAGATCAGGAGGCAAGTTGGGAATTGAAAACCAGCAAGGCATTTTGATAGCAGTCAACATACCAGGAGTAAAGTTGGGAATTGAAAACCAGCAAGGCATTTTGATAGCAGTCAACATACCAGGAGTAAAGTCAGGAGAGTATGGTTGATATAAGATATAGTCGCTCCACATCGGGTCTATACCGCGAGCCACAAGCTTATCCACAATTTGCATCATCAAAAACAATAAAAAAGAACTTCTTATTCAACATCTTTGATGTGCGATGAGCAGGTAGCCCAATTCTACGAAGATGGCCTGTCAACCAGTAGCCAAGTTTCCTAGAATCCAAATAAGCAAAAGTATAATATGCCACCACAGGCGAAGAGACAAGATTGCCAATACACTTTTTATGCAATTCATAATCAATCTCTGCCACACCATAACCTGATGCCTGAAGAGTATTCTTACACACATCTGCCTGATAGAACACATCCACTGGAGGCAACTGAAGGTTCAATTGAGACTCCCTTGCCTTAAGCTCTTCCAGAAGATTACTGAGATCTTTCTTGTTATCCTGGACCATAAGGTCAATAGCACTGGAGATGCGAGATGCTGCCACTGTAGAAGAGACGTCCTTCTTGATCCATTCACTAAAGCGCATTCGAGATATACCCTCACCAGATGTGGAAGGCTTCCATGTCGACGGGCAAGGATTTGCAGCAGGTGGAGCAGCAGATCCAGAAGTATTCTTTAGATGGCAATTCAGGAAAATCAGAAGGAGAAAGATCTGGAGCACTAGCAACTTGATCAAGGCCTGACTGGAGAGCCAAAGGATTATCACGGATTACCAGACTCCAGTCAGAGATTGAAGCAGAAGCTTGTGCATGTGTTCTAGACGAGGAAGCCATCATGGACGACATAAGAAACAGCTAAATCCGGGATTGAAATCAGCAACAAAGGTGATGATGCTATACACCGCCAGAAAGCCCTCGGAACAGGCTTTCCAACGCAACAAAAATCCAATCAGTATTTGTGGCGAGAATATGCCTAAACCCACCCGACCCCACCCATCCCCCCCACAGGCAAATTGCCCCTTAACAGGGACAATCCAAAAAATCAACTAGTTCAATTTTAGGGCCTTGTGATAGAAAACAAAAATAAGTTCATGCATCTTTGAACTAGGTTCGTGTGGATAAGAAGGACCGGTTTCTTGAGTTAAGTGTTGATGCTTCTTTTGGAAGTGTCGAATTGTCAACACTCTTTTATCAACAAATGGAAATCTCTATTGTGAGCTCGCGATTGGTTCAATGACTAAACCTCGAAGATGTTACACAACAATTTGAGCCCAAAACCACCTATACAGTTATTGGTATATTTGCCAATCTACTTATGGCAAGTGTAGAAAGAAGATGCCTATGGAGCCTAGGAACATTATCTAAGGGCTAGGGCATCTTGATAGCACACTCGATCACATCAAACAAACCAACACTTGGATGCGCCAACTTCTGGTTTTCCATTGTTTCAACATGAGCTTTTTAGCACGATGCTTTCTTGGATTTCAACGTTCCTTGAACAATGTGATTTTCCATAGTAATTAAGGTCAATTGCTTCCCTCCTAAACCTAGTGATGTATATCTATCTCATACTCAAATTCTTTATGAGGAATGCTTATAGTGCATGCAATTTACATCTCGTCTCCAAAAATGCATTTCTGTGTCTTGTGATTCGGAAAACAGAAAAAATAGGTGAAAGAATCCAAAAAAGAAAATTTAAAGTACGATTATATATAGTTTGATACATAGGGGCCAATACCTAAAGTGTCTCATGGACCACTAATTTGACCTCCAAACCGTGGACTAGTCCCGAATGTCCATTCTCTTATCCTAGAAGAATCAATTAGTGTATTACTCTTGCTAGTTGCAAGTGGATCATGTGTTGTACATAACTTGGAAATTGAAGAATGCAGATCTTTCTCGTATAAAGGAATATCAAAGAACGTGTTACAACTTACATTTTGCATCAACTTAATGCCATATCCTATATACAATTGTGTAGTCCCCAAAATTCTGTACCTCCAAACTGTGGACTAGTCCCGACCCGAATGTCCATTCTCTTATCCTCGAGGAAACAATCAGTGTACTACTCTCGCTAGTTGCATCCTTGGCTGATGGATGGGAAATTGTCTTTGGTACCATTCTAAACAAATGGAAAATGCATAATTAGATATATGTTTCTCTTTTTTAATTGAAGGCTTGTTTTTAGATATCCTTCTCGTGTAAAGGAATATCAAAGAATATGTTACAACCTCGACATTTTGCATCAACTTAATACCATATATATACAATTGTGTAGTACTTTGACGAATTCTCCAGTAAAAAATTCAGGGTCGAAAGCTAAACTCTGTGGGATTTTCCAGCTACACTCGATTCTTGGCAAATTTTCTGACAGAATTGCCTCTGGGGCTAGGAGTGGATCCGGGGGTCCGGCCCTTGGGCAACTGGTTGAAGGCCAGATTTTTCATCGTATAAATCTCTTCAAATGTTGATGGCATTGGCATATTATGTTGAAATGCAGTTTTGTGGTGGCCCAAAACCGCAGAATTGTGTCCTTGGCTGGGTCCTGAAGGAGGTGTTGGCGTAGTCTTGGGTTTCATATCGAATAAAAATTCCATTCCCAGACCCACCACCGAATCTGCAAAACAATTTACTTGGTGTCTTACTGAGCTTCTGCTTGCGCTTGAAATTGGCGCGCAAGCTATCAAAACGAGAGTCCAACACAGGAGCAAATTCATCGCCATTTGTGGACCAAAATTTGGGGATCAGATCTGATTGCTCTTACTCTTCACGTAGTAGATCGGGTCTAAGTCGTCACTAGATTGGGCCGCTGTATGAGAAAGAAAAATTAGAATGGATGAATTAAGTATGGCTACTATAGGAGGAAGTCAAACAAGGAAAACACGGCATCGCGTTTGTCCGGAATTGATTGTACACGGCTCTCCTAGTTTTTCAACACGGTTTTTTTTTTGTTCGGCCACTAACTGACGTTCTGCAAGTTATGCCGTCCAATTGTTGGTAGTCAAGTGTTAATGGCGGCAAAGTTATATGCTAAATAATAGATTATTCATTGCAATAATGTGAGTTGACAAATGGGGAAACGTAATGCACATTTCAAACGCTTCTTTTATCTAGTGTGTCACTTCGTCGACATTTTGGGATGGGAACATCTCAAAGTGTAAAGTCATGTTGACGTCAAGGTAAGTTGGTGTCCATTCCTGTTTGTCATCCAATGGGATGTCGCCATGTGGCGATCATTCAAATCAAGAATGACAAATAGGTAGAGCATTCTTGAAAGACTTGCTACAGCAAGTTACCTGCGTTCTTTGGATTTAAAAACCCCTTTAAAACTTACCGCATTAAGACTTTCTTTGGATTTCTCATTGGATTTAAAAACCCCATGCTACGGCTTACCTGCGTTAAGGCTTTGCTGGATTTCTGAAAACCCCTATTGTTGCTATGGTCGCTGGATTTCTGAACCCTGTTGTGGCTATGGAGAAGCTGGAACTGCTGAAGCTTTGTGCCATGGCGAGCTTAAAAATTTCGCCGGAAATGAACCATTGCTGAAGCATCACTGAATACACCATCGCTGAAGCTTCAAACCGAATTTTGTTGCTTACCTTGACGTCGTGAAGGCTAACAATTCGCCGATTCGGCACGGGAGGGAAGCGGGCTACTGCGTGACGGTCAGCGCCTTACCCTACGCTCGGGCTGCCGCAGTAGCCCTCGCCCCTCCCGGCCGAATCGCTCCTTGTTAGCCTTCCACATAACATCACCTCAAAGTGTAGTCATGTTGACATCAAGAATGCAGGCTAATTGATCCCTCAAGCGTGAAAGCCAAGTGGTTGTTGATTTTGTATACAGGAATGTCTCTTCAGACATTCATGTATAACGTGGATAACAAGAACACTACATTCTCTGCCATGTGTCATGTTGCCAGACGTTAGAGCTAAGAACGTTATGCAAAAGACCAGAATGTCAGTAGATAGTTAAGGAAAAAACAAAAATTTAAGTAAATGAATACTTGGTTTTGAATAGTGCCACATGACGACGTCCCATTGGACCTAAGGACAGGATGTAGCATAACTGGTGTTGCTAGTCCAACCATTATATGAAATCTATGATATAATATATGTGGTTTTCTTTTTTGCCATTGTTAGTCACCAAATTCGTATATCAGGAGCATGGGTTATGGGAGATGTTGTTTTTTTGGTTTGAAAAAGAAATAAAAAATAAAGAAACATTGACAAGTTCGTGAACAATATAAAACCATTAAATATAGCACAAATCTCATAACACACCAAAACAAAAAAAAATTATTTATTTATTTTTTTTCAATACAAATCGCGTCCGACAAATCATAAACGCATTGCCCCCTTTGAAATGCTTTAATTAAATCTAGGATGTGACAAATTCTTCAACATGTAAAACCATTTAGAAGACTTTACATTAGTTAAACCAAAATAATTAATTAATTAATTCTCATCTTGGCATTGCCAAAAATGCAATACGTCCTACTAGGCCAAGCTGCCTTGTGCACATAAGAAGATATTTATTTGGCATCCAAGAAACATTGATAATGGCAGAAATCTCTATTAAGCTTATTTGCCCTTCAGACTTGCTAGCAGGTTCACGCCAAAACGCTTGATGTAAAGGCACATACCTCCAGCAGGAGAGGGCGCCCATAAAGCGCCCATAAACTTAAGGGTTTATTATTATAGGTTTAATTTTTTTTTAATATCCTATTTTGATAGAACATAATGAAATCTCATAGTTTAGCTTTCAAATGATACTAAACACGAGTTGATTTGACAAATTGGAAGTGTGCTATGAAGACTTTAAGTTCTATCGTTATTTTAACCCTAATAGACCAACAAATGCCCTCCAATGGACCACTACAAGCCCTTCAATGGACCACCAAATTCTCAACACTTGACCTTCATTGGCCTACAAATGCCCATCAATAGACCATGCATCTAGTTCAATTTCAATTACTTTCTAGGGTGGGCTATTAAAGGGCAAAGATGGGCTATTAAAGGGTAAGAAGTGGGCAATTAAGGGGCAAAAAGTGGGCCATTGAAGGGGAGTGCGTGGAAGAAGGCTTGGTTCGGGAAATTTTTTAAGATAAAAGTCAAATTTCCTGCTGGATCTAGCCCAGCCTACCACCTCCATGCTCCCACGCAATTCTTGCCGGAAGTAACAGAGAAATCACTATTTTTAGCAGGAAATTTCCATGCTATCTCAAAACCTTAGTGTGAATTTTCAGATCTACATGGTAGATTACAATAGTTCCGGGGAATTTTCCGAACCAAGGAAGAATAGCACCCTCCCCTAGCACGATCCATTATATCCACACACACATACAAAGCAGCTGGATGAGAGACATTCTTTGTGGCTTTAGGGTTTAAGGACCGTAACCCTAAAATCAAGGGCAATTACCTTGTTACCATCAGAGATGGAGATCTGAGAAGGGAGAGCATGGTAGATGTTTCTAGCTCCACAAAGAAGATGCACATTCTCATCAACAACCTGCATCAGTAATTGTTGGTAGCCTGAAGGAAGCATGGACATGTGGTGTCTACTTTAGATGCTTCTTCAAATGCACGACACACCAAAACCAATCTACCAATGTCTTGAGGAGTGGTCATTGGCAGAATCCAAGCAGCAACACCCTGGACATGGGTGCTTTGCTACTACTATGCTGCAAAATCTGATGATGATAGTTTTGACTATGCTGCTGATTCTGTTGTGGTTTTTTAAGATGGCCCAAATCTTGAAGATTTTTTAACATGTGTAAGGTTTGAGGAATCCATTTGTTTGCCTTTCCCTTCTTCCTCTTTTGTGGAGGATAAGTTAATGCATGTGTTTGCCATTTCAATGTAGACCTGAAGAGACCTTTTCAATGGAAATAGCCTACTGCATCTCGTTTAATCAGAGCTCCTTAGATATGGAAAAACCTAATACTCGCTATGCAATCCATCACAAAGCACATAAGCCTCACATCCATGGGAGTTGTTGTCAAGCCTGCTTTTCGTATACAAGAACTTCCCTTTTGTTGCAATTCTGCTGTGGAAGATGTGATGACGCAGCAGCAGAATTGCAACAAAAGGGAAGTTCTTGTTACGTGAAGTTTTGCTTAGGGTAAATTCTGGCGGTTTAGTTTTGTGGCTATGGCATCCCAAACTCCGACGATAGCGCTCTGTTTTGGTGATGCAGCTCAGTTGCTCTGTTGCAATGTAGGTTCTTGAATAGGGTCGGCCGAGGTTGCAAGCTTCTGGGCAAGCTTCTGGGACGTCCTATTCTGGCAATGATACTCTGGATGGTCGCCCTGTTCTGGCGATCTGGATGTGGTTCTTGGATGGTCGAGCTGTTCTTTTGTGTTTTTATTAAGCCTCTGGCAGAAGAATAGCCCTTTCTTGATTCAATATTCAGTGAGGTCAGATTAGTGGAGAAATAAAACAAATGATTTCCAGGCCTCATGCTTCTATTATTGGCATCTCTGGTATGGCATGAAATCTTGATCCTGGATGAAATCCTGGATAGAAATGCTGGGCTCTGATATGAAAGGCTGACCAAACAAGGCTTCTTAAGAAATCCATCGCAACGGAGGCTAAGAAGGTAAAAGCTAGGTAAAAAAATTTAGAATGACAGTAAACTCTCGGAACGCAGGTAAGAAGTTTTAGAATGTCTGTAAATATTTAGAATGCAAGGAAGAAAACATTCCGGAAAAGAAGACATGACACATGGCAGCATCTCATTGGTAGATAAGCCAAATTTTACCCTAAGCAAACTTGACATGCAGCAAAGCATGAAGCCTGAGCTCTGGTTCTCAAATCCAAGGAAGAATATGAGGTAAAGCTCTTCCTAATTTTCCCCTTTTTCTTTAAACTTTGTATATACCCTGCTCTGCATTGTATTGTCACATTCTAGTTTGCAGGCGAAAAAAGATAAAGGAGCTCCTATGCAATCTTCGAAAGCGGATTTCAATTTCTTGTTTTCTTTGGCTGGAGCTACGCTACTAGAGACTCATACAAATCAGCATTGCCTGGATTTAGATCTGGCCTATAGTCAGAACAGACGGGGTAGATAACGTCCTCTCCCGAGGACGGCCGAGGAATTTCGTGGCCACATGGCCACGAGGCCATTTTCCTGGCCCATAACTCCGAGGGGAGGACGTTATCGGCCTTAACATCCTGGGCCGAGTCCTTTTGCATAGAGTTCTTGGCTTCGTATTGGAAGAGAGGTTGTCGGCTCACAAATCCAGCAGAAAATCATGGTTTAACAGCAGATCTGAGCCGGAAAGGAAAACCCAGTTTGCCAAAGAGGGCAGATTGAAGGGGAAATAAGAATGGCAGAAAATCATGGTTTGGCAGTAGATCTAGCAAAAACTTCTGTAATCATAGTTTAACAGCAGATCCGAGCCGGAAAAGAAAACCCAGTTTGCCAAAGAGGGCGGGTTGAAGTAGAAATAAGAATGAATAAGAAATATTGCTGTAAGAATGTGGCTGTAAGAACGTGGAGCTGTAAGCCTGTTTTTTTCCTGGTCTATTTGGAAGAGCGGCCTCAGCAGAAAGGATCGATCTCGCCCGGCCTGCAAAGGCAATCGGCCAGCCTTTACAGCTTGTTCTAAATCCGGCGCACAGAACCAGGCCCCAAATCCGACGATCCTTTCTGCATCATATATCTGAAATCTCTGTTTCCAAGAAGGGAATGATCTTTTCCTTGCATCTTTGTCCATTCTGGTCGCTCTGTATCCAATCTAGCTCCAGCCGCCTCTGTATCCTATCTCCGCCTCTGTATCCTATTTGTGAAATCTGTGTTTCTCTGTTTTTGGATAATACCAGCAAATTCAAACACGCTTGTTATGGCCATAACATGTTTGTTATGGCCATAACAAATTGGTCCACAATGTTACTGGATATAGCACTTAAGTAAGAAGGAATGGCTGAGATTAAAACCTAGAGTAAAAGGATGAGGACCAGGACGTTAAGGATAAGCGGTTGTGCATGTTGGATTGCATTTTCAGTCAACTATCCAACAAAAGCTCATGACTCTTAAAATTGTTAAAAAGTTTGTTTGCCTTTCTAAGTAGCGGTGCAACAAAAACTCGTGGCCTTAATCATGTTACCCTTCTTATTTTTAACTTCTCCTTTTCATTTTCGTAATGATCAGGACCTTTGGATTACTACAAATTTTATTGTAAATTATAACGCTAACTAGTCAACAAATTTTAAGTGCAGAATTTCACCTACATTAATTTCAAAAGTATGCTTCCAACACAAAACCAAAATGAAATATTTTCAGAATCTCATGTCTGGTTTTTCCAGAAACAAGTATTTAGAGAATTTCATGAACAAGTATGTTGTAAGTTTAGAAACAAGTATTTTCATAATTTCATATCTTCTAATTCGAGAAACAAGCACAGTATTTCTGAATTCTCATTCTTGTGGATTCCTTTTCATGGCTGAAGCAATAACCAAAGCAAGTTGATTAACATCAAGCTGATTCTCAAAATTGAAGGTACAATGAGTAAAGCCGCCTTGGTTATTTATAACAGGCCCATTAACTACCAAGTGCCCTCGCCATATCTGAAAAATTTCTGCTCATTTCATTATAAAAAGAATCATCGTAATCTTCATTTGTGTCAAATCTGATCTGATAGATGGATTTGCAAGGATTGTTGAATCTGTAGTAGGTGCAGTGATAATAGCTCTTGAATCCTTGTTAGCTGCTTTTTCTGCAACAACCGATTTTCTTTATTATCAATCCCTGAGCTAGATAGCAATGTAGATGGAACTTTAATAACATTTGTACACGCTTCAGCAAGTATACTACTAGACTTTTTAGCGATTTCATCTGCATAAATGAAAACAAGACAAATTAATAAACGACAAATTAATAAAGAGAACAAAAGATCAATAGCAAGCTTGTGACAAGAGAAAAATGCTCAAACAAGAAACTTGACATGCTACCATTGAATTTCAGAAACTTGGATTTCAAAGAAAAATGTTGAAACAAAAAACTTGACGTGCTAGGACGAACTTAATTAGAGTGTCAATACAACTTAGTGGGAACGCATGAACTCTACTCTTGCACAAAATAAAATACGCGTAAATGTACATACCAGAAAGTGCATCCTTGTACATTCGAAAAGTTCCAACATTATTTAAAGCCTGACTAATTATTCCCATACATGTGTCCACCTTTGACTTCTGTGTCCTGTCATACCTAATAAACCATAGGCATCTAACCAGGGTATAAAAGAGTGGCGAATATTCGCCAAAAGGCGATTTTTTAGGGGTTAGCACAATATTTTTGGCGAAAATTAATATAGTCCATTTTTCCAAAAAATAAAAAAATTTGCCATTCGAAAGGGGGGAATTTCTGGGTTTTAGGGTTATTCGCCAGAGATAACTCCTCGTTGGGCGGCCGAATCGCCTTCCCCAGAAGTCGAATTGGCTCTCCCTAACTTCAGCAAATAGCCATGCCAACTCCATTCTTGAGCTCCTGTGATTTACGAATCGCCATTAGTCCTGACTTAATTTTTCTTCATTGTCTATGGAGTTTCGTATGCTTGCATTGGATTCGATGCATAAGGAATAACAGGTATTGTCTCCAATTCTTCCATCCTAATTTCATTTCTTCCTCTATCAATTTGTTCACTACTTTTTTCTTCAACTCCATAACCTGATGATCAGCTTCCAATTCATTTCGAAATTGTAATTCTTTTATGGTATTTTTCATTCTTCTACCTCAATAAAATGCACTAAAATGTTAAACGTCATAACCAATAACAGGCTTCCTCCTCAATTTCCAAATTCTTACATCTTGCTGCTGATAATTTTGCAGGTCATCTCTCTATATCTTTGTGATTAGCAAGCATATATACACCACAACACAACTTGTAAGTGAGATGTATTATAAAATTGCGTTGTCATTCTTCATTTATGCTGACACTTTCCCTTTTTTCTGATATGTGCTATTCTGCTCCAACAGCTTCAAATGTCTAAACAAAGGACCATCTTTTTTTATTCCAGTCAGTCTAAGGATGTAGCTCCTGAGTGCAGCATTGCAACACCTTCAACTGTTGATAAAGATAATTGTGTGGAGGAGACTCCAACTAATGTTAATGACAATGCACCATTTGTTTCGTCTTCTACTTTACGAAAGAAAAGGAAGAACACGTATGTTATTGGTCGTACTTTTAGAGAAGAATGGCTTACAGAGTTTCCTTATATTGAGCAGGCAGTTATAGCAGGAGAAGAGTGGGTGAGATGCAAGGTTTGCACTTGGGCACGCTCAAGGGATGTTCTTTTTCAATGCAAATATGATAGCATAATGAAGCATCATGGCAAGAAGAGGTCTATGAGGCAGAGTGAGAATGGTGAATAGCAAGAGGTCATTGATTTTGTTGATAATAAACATAGACAGTTTTTAGAAGAGTATAGAAAGCATTTGTTATTTGAAGAGAAAAAGGAAAAAAAAATTACACCATTACATGTATCATTCTCCAGGCAAGATAAATTGAACTTTGAAGCTAAGATTATCCAGATGAGATCGGTTTTTCATTTGCTGAAGAATGGTAAGCCTATGAAGGACTATCCAAAGATGCGTTGCTTCTTACTTGCCCAAAAAGTCCCCTTATGTCCTGTGTATCATTGGAGTGATTCCGCTGGATGGGAGTTTGCCAATGCTATGAACGAAGCCTTAAAGGTAGAGCTGCAAACAACAATTAAGAATGCTAGTTTTCTATCTCTATCACTTGATGAAGTGAGCGCAATTGACAATACATCTTGGGTGGCAATGCATTTATATACTGTGGTAAACTTTGAACGGAAGTCATATTTTTTAGATATTCATAAGCTTGCCCTGAGTGCTAATGCAGAGACGTTATTTGATGTTATTGCTCATAACTTGTCAACCGTTGCTGGTTTATGTAACATGGAATGTGCAAGAAAATTGGTTTGTTTCGGTGCTGATGGTGCTGCTGTAATGCAAGGTAACAGAACTGGATTGGGTGCAAGGTTGCAAAGTAAGTTTGCACCTTATTTGAATGTTATACATTGTATGAGTCATAGAACGAATCTGGCTTATAAAATAATTTCTGATTCTCCATATGTTGCTAAAGTAGAGACGATTGTTCGCACTTCTTATAAGTTCTTTTCAAAGAGTTCCCAAAGATGTGCAGCATTTCGGGAATTTGCACAGGGATTGACTGATGGTAAGAAACTTCTAAAGGATGTTACTACACGTTGGATATCACTTAATAAGCCCGTGAAACGTCTTTGTGAAGAGTATATTTCGTTGGTTGGTTTAGTAGAAGAATTGAGTTTTGATGAAGATGCTAACACCTCTCAAAAGGCGAGCGAGCTTTTAGTAATGATGACAGATTTTGAGGCTATTCTTACTTTTTTTGCATTGCAGCCTCTGCTATCAAAACTAAATTATCTGATCAAGATTTCACAAGATAGAAATATATTTATACCTGAGTACACGCTGGCCAGAAAAATGATGCAAACAGAACTTGAAAATTTGTATCTTGATGACCCATTGACAGGTCAGTCTTGCTTTGAGCGTCACAAAGATACGTTTCTTCTATGGAATAAACTAATAGCATTTGGAACACAAAAAAGCTTCCTGCGACATGATCCTAGTGGTATCCTTTGCATCTACGTGAAAGGTAAATATATTCGGATGTATGTTAGAAAGAGTAGTGGAAGAGGTGGCCATTATCGGAAATGTGACTTCAAAAATTCTGATGTGCAAATATTTGTGGACAAAGTCAAGCTTCACATGGCTGAAGTAAGTAAAGCAGCATATTTTTTTAACTTAGTAGTTATTGTTTGTAAGACTTTGTTTCTAAGTTTAGTTGGGTTGTATTTAGGTAGCGAGTAAATTGGTCAATGAGTTGAGGTCGAGATTTCCGCCAGACGATGTTCTTGAGGCAACTGGAATAGTTTTTCCCCAATTTTGGAACAATGTACATGGCAATTCTATTGTATCAAAAAGATTTGTTGAGAAATCTGCAGTTATCAAGAAGTACTTTTGTTGTGGTAAGAATGTTGGCAGCAGCAGCAACAACGAAAGAATTGATGGTATTTTGGATTGGGACCAACTGAAGACGCAGTCAAAATTCTTTGGTGAAACAATGTACAAGCAATTTCAAGAACTAGAAGAACCGCTAGAATTTGGAGCAGTTAGTCGTCTTTGGAAGAAGCTAGGTTCTAACAGTGTTTTACGGATCTCTCTTTCAGAATATTTTAGACTAGCAGAATTATGTTTATGCATGATACTGGGAAGCGTGGAGGATGAGAGATGTTTTAGCACGCTGACATTTCTAAAAAACAAGTTAAGAAATAGATTGGATGGTAGCTTGGATGCCGCTTTGAGAATATACAGCTATGATTTTGATATTGATACTTTTCCTTATGAGCGAGCATTTGAGTTGTGGAAGGATGAATGTAAGCGTCGCGGAGTTTCAAAGACCCATGTAGAAGGTGAAGGCTTGAAGACAGCAATAACGACTGATGCAATGGATAATAGTGCTTGTCATGATGACAATTTATGGGCGCTTGGTCAATTCATTGATTGAAGGTATTTTTACTTCCTGAAGCATTATAATTGGATATTTAATGCATGTTTTCTTTCCAGTTTTTTAAATCCTCTGGTCTGATATATTTATCAAAAATTCTTCTTGCACAGGAATGTATGTGTTGTTGTCATGTAGATTGAGTTGCAGGAAACTGTGCTGTAAGTGTTGAACTTATTATACATGTGCTATTGATGGAGACAGATCTATTTTAATAAGGTTTGCAGTGGGTTTACAGATCTATTCTGAAAATCTGCTTCCAGAATATTATGTAAAGCTATGCTATGCTACATATATGTTTGGGCAAGCATTGGACGAGTATGCAAGTACTGGTTTCTGGTTTCTTATGTCTGGTTTCTTATGTCTGGTTTACTGTACTAGTTTCTTATGTCTGGTTTCTTATGTCTGCACAGACATGTCTGGTTTCTTATAACTTGTAAAATCTTCTTGTTGCTTTAAACTATTAATATAGGTGCTGGTCTATGACTTACTCATCTGCTTGTAGATAATTTAAGGTTATATTTTGTTAAATCATTTGTTTATCAACCAAACTGTAACTTGTCTGTAAACAGGTCGTAGATCTTGTTAAAGTTAGAAGAATTGCATGTGCAAAAGCACCATAACCTGTAATGGATTTTTTCCAGAATGAAAGAAAACCGTTCATGAACGACCGTTCTTAGAATATTTCATGATGAAAGTCGCCGTTGATGAAGTGCATGGTCTGAGATATTGGAAATACATATAAATTATAATGATATGAAGATATTTACAGTCATTGAACATATTGAACATTGACACCGGATAGATGCTTTTGTAGACACAGATCTAGGAGTCGGCAGACGGCATGAACAGCAGAAATGATTGGATCGATGCATTGTGGTGACCCTAAACTGCATATATGATCAAATTCGACTTGTTTGGAGATGTACAGGCGGAGAAATTTGATGCCTAAGCTCGCGACGTTTCCTATTGAATAAAAAATTCAAAGATAAACTTTAGGGATAAGGTTTGACGTTTCTTATTGAATAAAAAATTCAAAGATAACGGATAAGGTTCGACGTTTCTTATATTGAATAAAAAATTCAAAGATAAACTTTAGGGATAAGGTTCCACATGTTTTTTTTATTGCCAAGGTTATTTTAATTACCAAGGATAAGCCCATGCCATTCTAAATGCCAAGGTCTAATTTTAGGGATTTAAATTGAGTTGTTATTGTGCATTGTTGACAATTCAATTGGTGAATTACCCATGTTTTTCCTTTTCTTATTTTTTTTGTTCTTGAACAACTCATATACCCAATTTAGATCATATGAAGGGTCAATGAGAACCTCGTCTTTTTTGTATTACAAACAAAGCTTATAAACGATCATGATGTAAACCTAAAACCACTACAATTTGGTTGTCTAGAAAACAAAGAAACCGGGATACATCATACATCTCTCATTAGTATTGTTGTAAAGGTGCCCTAGGACATTTCCTGCCATTTCTAGGGCAATGGCGCTTTGCCGTTCCGTCAGGCGTCTATCCAAGCTCGCCCAGGAAGGTGGTTCCTCGCTAAATGCCTAGTCCGATCCTTAACAGAGGTAGTTTCACTTCAACCCATAAATGAAGTTGTTTCTAGTGATGGCTATGGCAGTGTGGATGAGGTTTTGCGGAGTGTTGGAATTCCAGAACCCAAAATTGCAAAGATTTTTTGTATTTACACAAATCCAAAGACAATTTGGTAACAAATAAGTCCAAACTTCTAACAAATAAGATACATTTGATCTAGGGCAATTGGTAAAGTGCTAGCATATGTTTCAAATGTACTGAAAATATCTCTATAAAAATTGAAACGCACAACACAATAAATTTTTAGAAACATGGCCTAGCCCATTGCCATCTTCTCGTGATTATTGAACTAGAATAGCCACCATGAAGGTGTAATTGGAGACAAGTAGTTAACTAGTGAAATTGATAAATCTAGTTAAGTAGGTGCACTTTAGCTACGAATAAAGGGAAATTCGCCGACAAAAGAATTTCCAAAGCATTTCAACTTTGCATTTTAGCCAAGTGAAAAGATAATTGAAGGTCCTTATTTTACCAGATTTCGCCAAAAAAAAAGACATGAAGCCTTTTTTTTCATAGGTTTAGCCAACATTTATATGCCCTTAAAAATATCTAGGCCCTTAAAATTTACCCTGGCATCTAACAAGTTAAGACGCCAGAACATAAAAAACATATTAACACACATCTCACTTTTGTTCATACGATGCTACAGACTTATGTCCTGTAATACTCATGCCCACTTTGGCAGGTACATCTGCAGTAGCCAATCTAGTTACCAATGACACCTTACCAGATTTATTGCAAATCTCTGTTTGTGGACTTAGAACAAAAGCCATCATCTTCAACCAGCTTGATAGCTTATTTTTACCAACTGTATTACAGCATACCAAATCTAATGAACAAAAAAGATTATTAAAAAATTAATTGCAATTGAAAACCAGTAATGAACAAACAGTAATTGAATGCTTACGATGCTTCGGCTCTTTGGAATTGGTTGAAGAAACAATGACCTTGGTTCTGAGTCCCTTTCCTTCGCTGGTAAGTGACGAACATATTGTGAGGACAATTAATCTTCTTGTTAGAAATGTTGCAAGGATCTCATTGTTGTTCTTGTCTCCTGTAGGGACTATCCAAATTCTTCTTGGCAGAGCACACTCGGATGTCTGAAGAAGCAATGGCACGCTGGTACCAGGCAGAAGACAAGAACAAAAACAAAAATTTATCAGCTTCCATTTCTGAACTTTCATCTAAAGAAATGGCAGTAAAACAGACTATCTTGAAATGCTGAAGATTACGAACCTGATTAGGTAGAAATGTTGTTGGCCAATTGATTTACTCTAACCTATCTTCGATGTCTTCAGAACTGTTAATGTCTTTATCCCGAGACCTATTACTTTCTTCAACATGTCGAGAGCTGCTAGCATTTTCAGAACATCGTTAGAAAGTTGGCCATGAACTATTAGTGGCTTTAAACTTAAGCTACCACTAAACTACCAGTAAACTTGAGATTAGAAAAGCCTATACTGGTCTTCAAAGCTATAAGCATCAAAATATCCAGCCATGGCCTTCAGCGCCATTCTAGCGCTTCGATCTTTTACATAATCGCCATAGCCAGATGGCGGCACCTCCATCGTGAGGGAAAGAAACAAGAGAGAGAAAATGAGCACGTCAGCATACGTAATCCAAGGTCCTGGTCATTAGCTGGCAGAGCCGCCTCGAATTTTTACGGGGCATAAAGCCCCACCAACCTAAAATTACCTAATATAAACTCCCAATGGTTCACTACACAAAAAAAATCCATTTTTTTCGATAAAACTTTGCCCCCAACAAAGAACTTGTGAAAACCATTTGCAAATATAATGGCACCTGGTGGCATCTTATAATGTTGGAAAAACGTCTCGAGCCCATTGAAAAATCTTTTAATGTTTCTCTAAGTAGTTGGGTATTTCAAGTTTTCAACCAAAAATTTGTATCATCCTTATAGGAAATAATTACATGAAAATCTTTCGAAAAAACGCCTGCCATGCACTAAATCAACCGAAAATCTTCACTTTCGAATTAAAACAAATTCTTTTCACCCCGGACTTCTTCCAATATTGTCATATTATGAGCTAAAATTTTGATGGTTGTAATTTTGCCTTTTGGCATAATTTCTTATTCTATTTATATGCAAAAAAAAAAAAAAAAAGAAAGGGGATCACAAACTTAGCATTACAAGAAATTTATCGCGGCGGTCGTGAACATTTGTCTTTAATGACTCATTTAGTACTCGTAACGATACTTGGTGTAAGAAAGTAAGAAGGAACATATGTCTTGTTCTTAAAGAAAAACTAGAGCACTTGCCAAAATAGAGAAGCTAAGGTCATTGCCCAATCATCTATGTGGTATATGGTATTTCAGTGGTATAGAATGATGTAGAATTGATGGTAAGCTCTAAGATAGCAGCTTTTGGCATAACAGTGAGCTATTAACGGTAATTGTTCAACATTTGTAGAAGCCATTTTAGTTCAATGCAGTATTCTGCACTATTTTTTGCCAAATGTATAAGATTATTTGCTATTAAATGAGATAAGAGGGAAACAATCTTAATACAAAGAAGAACTCATAAAAATCTTATATAGGCTACCTAAGGATAAATGATTAATGTTTTATCTATTTGATGTTTGCTATTAATAAAGAAAAGAAAAGAGTAGAGTAGAATAGAATAGAATAGAATAGAATAGAATAGAATAGAATAGAATAGAATAGAATAGAATAGAATAGAATAGAATAGAATCGAGTCGAGTAGAATAGAACCGAATGATTTTTATCGTCCGCGGAGACCAATGAGTCATATCGAAGTGGGTATCACACATAGTAATAGAGGCGGCTGGATAAAAACGTGGAGAAATTAAGTAATGCAATATGGTTCTTGATGCCTCTAGTCTAGTGACAAAAAATATCTTTAAGAGGTGAAAATGACCTACATTTGACAACGAGAAATTAAGTAATGCAATATGGTTCTTGATGCCTCTAGTCTAGTGACAAAAAATATCTTTAAGAGGTGAAAATGACCTACATTTGACAACGACAACGAGGTTTATATATTTGCGACTTAACATCTCTTCAAAAATAGCCACTGTCTTATTTTTATTTGATTGATGCATGGGTATGTGCCTGGTAGTGATGGTAGTGCTTGTTATGACCAATGATAAAATAAATAAGGTGTTGTCATGTGCATGAACAAATATGAGAAAAAAAGTCTAAGAATGGGAAGAAGTCTGAGCAAGAACAGAACTCTGAAACAAATGGGAAAGAAATTTGAGCAAAAAAACAAAAACAAGAATTTGAACAAAAATAGAAATTAGGAGGAACCCTGAGCAAGAAGAAGTTCTAAATCAAACAGAGTCGGATCAAAGATGTTCTGCTATAATCTATCCCACTCCGGCTTCTGCATGCATGCCTCCCAGTCTTTGAATTGGTCACTCATCCAAATTCAATCGCATCCCTCAATTCATTTTTCTCTCAAAATCACCACCTTCAAATTTGAATATGCAGGGCAAATCCCATTTTCATCCCATCCATTTCTAGGGTTTACCTCATGGGCAACCCAAAAATTAAATCTAAACCTATGGTTAACAACACAACCGATAAGTAGCCTAAGTATATGCTTTTTTATGCCCAAAATATTTCTAGCTTAAGATTTCCCCTACTCATCCTCATCAAAAGTTACCTGCATAAATAGCTAGAAGAATCGAAATAAGCATCGAAATGGCCAGAAGTATTGAAATAACTTTGGATTAGTAATTGGCCACAGAATATCACTCTAATCTAGTCTATTGAGGGATGTACATTTTTTAAGCTTTAATCCGGCGATCATTTGCTCTGTTGCATCTATTATGGTTGTCGCAAACATGTGACAATGCTCACTATTTACAGGCAATGCTCACTATTTGCCGGCTGTTTTTGGATCTAGAGGTGATATTTAACATCCACATTAAAGGTTTACCCTATTCCATTGTGCAACAGATCGCTGATCTACCTCTCTTGACTAAACCCCTTGCAAGATACATCGCTTGCAGATAGAGAGTTTTGTTCTTTCTAAGATTTTTGGAAATGGCATAACTCTCCTTTTGAAACTTTAGATGAATGCCCAATCTTTAGCGTAGACCTCGCTTTGGAAGCAAAGCAAATCAGAAGATTTAGTTGCAACAGCGGAGGTTAAAACAGTACTATCGAACAATAAATTGCGGCGCAAAAAAATTCTAGCAGATAAGGAAGAATCTTGAGATCCTAGCTATTGAAAACAATCATTTTCAAGGCACATACTTTAATTGAAAAAGCATACATAAATTCTAATGTCTTTGAATTATTTCAACAGCAACAACTAACTGTCATGAGCAAAAGTTTATGATTTTCTACAGTAAGAATCTAATCCATGCCCAGTCCATGATGAGCAAATTTCCAAGGAAATAGGACATATGCTGTGGAAGGCAAATATGTCGCCTATTCTTGGCTTAGTAGGAGAGTTGGCTAATACCAGCAGCCAGTCGTGCCCCTGTCAGGCCAAGAACAAGCGACTTGTTTGCCTTGCACGACATTAAGAAAAACCATGGAGCAAGCATGTAGGTTACATACACGTATCTAACATTCTTAATACTATTGTACTAGACTATAGGTATTGAAACGACTATATGCATGATGTCATCAAAGAAAAATTTTTGAAGTACATCATATTTTTTAGAGGTCCGCTATACCTTATAAAGGAAAATAAAATTATCGTCCACTGGGCCTATGGGACCCAGAAGGAGCACAACAAACTTATTACTGTTCTGGTTAAAAAACCCCCTGCCTCGAATGGTTTTCGAGGGAAAAACCGTGGCAGTAATAAGAATGATGTCAAACTGTACAGGTATATATCATCATGAAATATATGTATATATACATGTCAAATGTGTGTCCGAGCTTGTGAAAGCAGCCATCAGCACATCAATTAACATCTATACGACTTCAGCTATTGGGGTGGTCACCACACTCACCACAGTCACCACTATTGGGGTGGTATAGGGGACCGTATACTCTATATGGAGTGATATACGCACATGCACGCATGGCGGACATATGCACGTATGCATTGTGGTGTGAGGAATCCATTATCATCACTGTGTTATCTGAGCAGGGAGAGAAAATAGAGAGACCGTATATTGGGAGAGATGATTTTTGCTTGAAGCTATGGAGATTATGAATCTTTATGTTGTGCATTGCATAGATCTGGTAGATTGAAGATTGGATTATTGTTTTCTCATCCTTCTTGCAAGGTTGAAGTTTAGGCTCTAACAATTTGGCGACCATGGTGCTCGACAGACCATTGATTGGCAAGAATTTCCATTGAAAAAGGAGTTGTTACCATTTGTATTGGTGATCGTCGGTAAAGAACGACACCATTGAGCAAGGAGCAATTTCTTTGTGTGAAGGGGATTTTGCTATAAGTGATTTGTGGGGTACAATTTGACAAGGGGAGCATAGCTTTATTCCCAAGAGAAGTAAGAAGGATATACCACCAAGCTCCATCGTAACAAGCAGAGGATCGGTGACTCAACATTTTGGCTCAAAATTGCATCACGGTTCAAAGCAGATCTGGGGTCTAATTCTCAGATCCATGAGGTTCTGATTCCATTTACTGATCTAGAAGGTAATCCAATTTCGTATTTCAAATTGAAGGGAGATTCCATTTCGTTTTTTCAATTTTAAGAACATCAAGAAGTGGCGCTCCTTGCTCAATGCTCGTGTTCTTTACCGACGATCACCAACACAAATGGTAACAATTTCTTTTGTAATGGAAATTCTTGCCACACAATGGTCTGCCGAGCACAGTGGTCGCCAAATTGTTAGAGCCCAACTCCAACCCTCACAAGAAAAGCTAAAACCCGATGATACCAGTCTCAAAATGCAAGATCTATGCATTATATACACTGAAAATCCCCATCTCCATAGCTAGATAAAGATCTCTCTCTCTCTCTCTCTCTCTCTCTCTCTCTCTCTCTCTCTCTCTCTCTCTCTCTCTCTCTCTCTCTCTCTCTCTCTCTCTCTCTCTCTCTCTCTCTCTCTCTCTCTCTCTCTCTCTCTCTCTCTCTCTCTCTCTCTCTCTCTCTCTAGGGAACGAGAATGGCAAAAGGACCAAAGCATAAGAAGACAAAGGGCAGGGACGAATCAGAGGATGAACTATCAGAACAAGGTGAGACAAGCAAGATTTCTTTGGCAACGATCTGGAAGGAGGTCATAGCCTTCAGAAAAGAAGCAGCAAGCCGAGAGGACAAACTCATGGCAGAAATACGAAATTTGCGAACAGAGAATGAACTGTTGAGGAAGGATTTCCAGGAAATGAAGGATGAAATGCAACAGGTCAAATCGGATATTGTAAATTTGAAAGAGACACAAGATGAAGATCTCGACCATGATGCAAATTTATCTGAACTGAAATATGCATTTGAAAGCTATGTGGAGACCCAGGAAAGAAAACGAGGACCAATGAATCTTCGTATTGTAGGCCTTCCTGAGAAAGAAAAAGAGGATACAAAGGCAGCTGTTATGAAGTTTTTCACGGAGGAAATGCAAGTTGTAGCAGGATGTCTGGAGGCATTTAGAATTGGCAAGAAAGAACATGGCACACGACATGTTCTTGTGAAATTTGCAAACCGAGAAGATCGATTTCAAGTCTTGAAACATAGACATAATCTGAAAGGAAAATTTATGTGGGTCAATGATGACCTCACAAAAGAACATCTGCAAGAAAAGAAAATCGAGATGACAAAGTTTAAGGAAGCAAAGGCAAATCACCAGAACGTGAAGTGGATCAA
Source organism: Isoetes taiwanensis (assembly GCA_021234155.1). Lineage (NCBI taxonomy): Eukaryota > Viridiplantae > Streptophyta > Lycopodiopsida > Isoetales > Isoetaceae > Isoetes > Isoetes taiwanensis. The sequence goes on along the minus strand of JAJEKV010000064.1, from coordinate 6,830,900 downwards.
AGGCCGTTGTCGAATAGGAGGACGCGGGGGGCCTTCGTATAGCAGTCTGGAATATCAATAGACTGACTATTGACAAGGTGATCAGCATGTATAATATATTAGAGAAAGTAGATGTCATATGCTTTGTAGAAACTAAAGAACATGATTTGTATGCACTTCCGGATATTGAGGGGTTCAAAATGATATACTCAGTGCATAATGCAAGATTTAAAGATAAAGACATGGGAAATGGAGGATAGCATGCTTTATCCGACCAGAATACAAGGAGATGATAACTGGTATTAAAAAGGACAAGAATTGTCAGTATATTTGGATAGAAATAAAGGGATTACATATTCCTTACTATATGGCTGCCTGCTACTTTGCACCCAGGCATACAAAAACATATTTGGAGACTGATGCATCAAATGAGGATTTATTTTTCTCATTAGAACAAGATCTGATCCACTTCCAGGAGCATGGTAAGATCATCTTAGTAGGAGATTTTAACGGATGGATTGGCAATTTGCAAACCACCACATACACAATGGATAAAGACCCGATCTGGTTAGGGGAAGTAGACAAACAAGGGATGCAAATATTGGGAAAAAGAAGGCAATCCAAGGATTTGACTATAACCAGAAGTGGCAGGAAATTCCTCTCTTTGTGTAGCAGCGCAAGTCTCATAATCTGCAATGGTCTTGACAGGTTTCCACATACCATAAAAAATACTTGTAGATCTCGGAGCACGGTTGATTATTTAGCAATGTCGGAAGAAAATATTTCATAGTAGCAGATGAAGAGTTGGAATCCAATCACACCCCATTGCATTTTAAGCTCAATGTTGTGCAGCCTGCTCCAAAACCACAACATAAACAAAGGAGATATTTTCTGAAGCCCCACCTGCGTTACCGAGATTGTGTTGCAGACAAACTGACCCATACACAATGGGGAGAGGATCTGTCCACCATGAACCAGCAACTAGTACACATTTTGGAGATTGCGTCCCATGAAATCTTTGCCTCACATAGAGCACGTAAGGGTTTACCATGCAAAGCATGGTTCGACCAAGTATGCCGAGATGCCAAAAAACAGTGGAAAACTTGTGATCAATCTGTTAAGACATATTACAAACAGAAATACAAACAAGTTACAAGGTCTAAGAAGAGACAATACCTCAAGAACAAGCAGCAAATTCTGTGCTCAAGGTAGTTAGAAGAGCCTAAATTATTTTGGAAGGACCTTAAAAAACATACCCAGGCTGATATCCAGTTGGAAGCACAGGAATTATGGCAACATGTTATGGCTTTGTACCATAACGCTGACATGCCTCACATAGAAGGCATCAGATCGACCTTGACAATCAAGGAAGAGGATGTCACTGATGGGATTGCCTCTCTATCAAATGGCAAAGCATCTGATCTGAACGGTCTTAGTGCAGAACACCTAAAATGGGCAGGGCCAAGTATCATTCCTACACTGACGTTCATGCTTAACCGAGCATTGGAACACGGCCTGCCATTTGATTGGAGCAGAAACAGAGTAGTCCCGATCCATAAAGGAGGATCCCATCATGAAGCAAACAACTACATGATAATTCTTGTAAGTAACTTGTTTTCAAAGCTTTTTGCATGCATTTTGGAAAAGAAATTGAGCACATGGGCAGAATTTAACCAAAAAAGGTTGAAACACAGGCAGGATTTAGACAGGGCAGGTCCACATTAGACCATTTGCTGTGCTGAAAACAATTTTTGACAAGGTTAAGGGAACTAAAAAACCAGTATACATGGCTTTTGTTGATTTCAAAAAAGCCTTTGATAAGGTCCCTCGGATGAAACTATGGGAGAGGATGGAGACACTTAATGTACCACTTGAACTCAGGGGAGCTGTGCAAATGCATTATGAAAAGGTACTGGTGGAATTATCACAACCCTTCTCATTTGAAATTTCAGCGCATGTAGAAAGCAATATTGGGGTGAAACAGGGATGCCCGTTGTCCCCCACATTGTTTGGCCTGTTTATTGATAGCCTTGAAGCTTGGCTTAATACTAATTGCCCATGAGGAATGGAATTACATGGATATATTATTCAGTTACTCATGTATGCAGATGATGTGGTCATCTTTGCACGGTCAAAAGAGCATATGCAGGAACACTTAAACGGATTGGCTATTTTTTGTGACCAGACTGGTATGCAAGTAAATTTGGATAAAACTAGCATCATGGTCGTTGGGGCCCTTAGACAAGAGCCAATTTTCAGTTATAAGGGAAATTTTGTAACTATGTGCGACTCTTACAAATATTTGGGTCTTATTTTCAGCAGAAACCATAGGTGGAATGCATGTATTACACAACGAGTTGCTGGAGGGCAAAGAGCACTATATGCATTACAGAGCATGTGTCGAAGAATACATGTGTGGTCCTGGAGTCTTAAGGTGAAGTTGTATCAATCCCTGGTGCAGAGTGTGCTCTTGTATGGGTGCGAAGTTTGGGGGCCAGGTCTTCCTCGATGTCTATGGGATGATATGGAGCAAGTCTTAAAGAAGTTTTTAAGACTAGAGCTAGGAGTCAAGACCCAAACACCATACCCAATGATTTTAGTAGAAAGTGGTCTCATGCCACTTGAAGGAGAAGCAATTTTGAGGTGTGTTACCTACTTCAAGAAGGTATTATCCCAAGATGGGTCTCGGCTTGCGCATAGGGCCCTGAAATCCAGTAAAGAGAAGGGGATATGGCATGATACTGCAAAATGGCTTGCCAAATGGAGTATTGAACTGGATGAAATGATCTCAGTCAATTTAGATCTAAGGCAATGGCTTTCTAACCGGATACACAGGAAGCTATGGATGCAGCCTAAGACTAAGATGATCTTACATAAACAAAATATAAACCCAGACTTGGGGGCAGCAATACATTTACAAGCAAATATATCAATGCAAAAGAGACACACTATTAGCAGGATCCGTCTTAGCTCGCATCATTTGGGGGTGGAAAGAGGTAGATGGGGACATATCATACCAAGAGATCAAAGGTATTGTAAGGTCTGTAACACAAATCAGGTTGAGGACGAGGACCATACATTACTTCGGTGTGTGGCATATGATACATTAAGGGTTAAATATGGGATAGACCATGTAGATCTCCCGACCCTCTTCACATATAATAGTGATATGCTGGGGAGTTATTTGGTTGAACATTTGTGACATAGAGATACATGTTTAGAATCACAACAGAATATTGATGATGATGATTCAGATAACTGGAGTGAGAGTGATGAGCTAGATGAGGATATGGAAACTCATCTATTATTTTATGAAGATATTTAAATTGATTGTCTAATAGGCCTTTGAGGCCTCCCAATGGACATAATAAACTCTCTCTCTCTCTCTCTGCCTAGTGGCGTGACGTTAAAATACTCTCTCTCTCTCTCTCTCTCTCTCTCTCTCTCTCTCTCTCTCTCTCTCTCTCTCTCTCTCTCTCTCTCTCTCTCTCTCTCTCTCTCTCACGGTCACATGTCCGGTTGGATCTTTGCCCTAGTGGCGTGGCGTTAAAATACTCTCTCTCTCTCTCTCTCTCTCTCTCTCTCTCTCTCTCTCTCTCTCTCTCTCTCTCTCTCTCTCTCTCTCTCTCTCTCTCTCTCTCTCTCTCTCTCTCTCTCTCTCTCTCTCTCTCTCTCTCTCTCGCGTCGGCCACATGCCCGTAAAAAAATCCATCTCTCGTGACATCACGGTTCCTCCCGAAATATCGTATTTTTTTTGGGAGGAGAGGAGAAACGATTGTCTCGAGGCTTAACGACCTCTGTTATTGGCAGATTTTTTCTTTGTTTGGGATTTTCGATCAAGCATCAATTCCGACCCGACGAGAAAAAATGTGGGATAATTCGATCGTAACGTTCAATTCGGGCGCCAAATTGTGGGATATTCAAGCCTGTATTTCTTGGTTCGGCGGGCTTTGTGATATAATTCATTTATAGTTTTCCCTCCCCATTCTTTCGATTCCGGCCACTAAACCATGGATCCGGTCATTCTTAGTATGATTGCCATGCTTTTTCGTGCTTTGACACTCGGATTTGCATTACATAGATACTGTTTGCAGCTATTGGAACTCAATGAGCTCGAAGATCCAATGACCCTGTTCGATGATGATGTTTTAGAAGACAACAATGGTATGTTTTTTTGCGCATCTACACGTTAATGGTTCGCGGGTTCAGCAAAGGGGTTAGAAGACCACCAAGAAGATTTTGGATTGCTCCAAGGCAGAGAACACAATGGGATAATATTGATAACCACGCATGGAATTGTATAGCTTCCTTTGAAGATGATATGTGGCACCAATTTTACAGGATGAAGAGAGCCACATTTGAGAGATTGGTAGGTTTAATTGTGCCCTATCTTGTCGGGGCCGGTATAAAAAGTAAGGCCCCCCTGTTGATCCTGTGAAAGCGATTGCTATGGTTACGTATTTTCTTGCACACGGGGATATGCCCTTACATGTCGGTCGAGATTTTATGTTGGGAAAGCAACATGAAAATATACCAAGAAAATCACGCTTGTTTTGGCTTCAAGACAATGCTTTACAAACGTTTTGTTGCAATGCCTACAGTGCAAGATTAATTGATTGCATTAAGGAATTCCATGATGCAACAGGGTTGCCCAATATATATGGTGCGGTTGATTTGATCCCATATTTTTTATGGAGGAAACCCAAAAAAAAAGACAATGGGGAAGACTATTACAAAGCGACATAAGAGGCATTCATGTCTCATGCAAGGAATTGTGACACATAGCGGACTTTTTATAAATGTTTGTGTAACAAGAACGAGTTGATCCATGATTCAAACCCGGTTCAAGAAGAGCTCCATCTATAACAAAATTGCCTCCAAACAAATTTTGCAAGAACCGATGGTGACTCTTAGTGGCGAAAACTAAGAAGGGGCACCCTCTTTGATCAAGATGTTCGGTAAATATTCCACCTCTTCTATTAGGTGACTCAGCCTATTCTAGCAGGCCCTTTCTCCTTAAAGTTTTTCCTCAAAATCAGGGTGCTTATGGTAAGTTCAACAAAAGGATTTGTAGGGGCACACAACAAGAAAAAGGCCATTTAGCGGCCTTGATAGCGGCGTCTGCGCTGACGTCGACGTCTGACGCCCGACGGCGTCGCTTCGTCGCGTCAGCGCAGACGTCGTTGCGGACACGCCGCATCGCGGCGTCGCGTCGCATGCGACGTTGGCCGGCGTCGCGCAGACGTCGCGCAGACGTGACGCAGACGTCGCGCAGACGTCGCATGGCACGTGACACGTGAAATATACACGTGGAATATACACGTGGAACATCACCAAAATCCACGCGTGCCGTGAAAGCCACGTGTATACGTCGCATGCGACGTGACACGTGGAACAGACACGTGGAAAATTCGAAAATCCGCGTGTAGAAAAGCCACGTAGCAAAAAAAAAAAGCCACGTGGATACGTCGCATGCGACGTGAAGGGGAAAAAAAATATATATATATATATATATATATGTATGTATATATATGAATTTTGCTTATCTCAAGCAACCTTCCATTAACTGGGATCCAATAACTAAAGTGAAAGAAACAGATAGCAACAGATAGCAACATTGAATTATACTCCTACGCATTTTAGACTCATCTGTTACTTGAGTCATAATGAGCATATAAGAATACAAATTTACCGACCATATTATGATCTTCTAATATAGAACATGTACTCCTAGGTGGGGAAAGCTGTTACCTGCAACCGTCCATAGTAAAACAAGAGTTAGAACCGTTGTCAACTACAGGAATGCAGGTGTCATAGCTTTTAAAATACCCCCCCTTGCTATCGGTGTCATAGGAGTTCCTACATTAGAGAAATCATATTGGTGGTCTACATGCTCAAATATCTCCCTTATACAATTACTACATAGATGGTCTATTCACCCACAATGAAAAATATTTTAACAAAAACATCTATAACTATATCTAGACCAATATGTCTAGATGAGCATAACAGAAATGGTAAAATCTACCACTAGAATGATGGGACTATTATGCTTCAATAATCATATGTGAGTACGGCATAACCATCACATCCATTATCAACGTCATAATGCTCTATCAAGCTTGAAACATAGTTTGAGAAAATCCTCATCATTAACTATGTTTTTTGCCATCATTTGGCAATAATACAGCAATAATCCATTTGTTGGATTTCATAACAGATGCTTTATGAAAAACCAAAGTAGAAAAGAACCTGGTTGTTAGTCTCCATCCCTTCCAATCCTTGTTGTTCCTCAGTGGAAACCATTGTTACAGCTAGTGTTTAGCTCCAATCCAGCATGCCACTGTGCACTGTGCATCTATATATCAGTTATATATATACGATTATATAAGCTGCCCCGTTGTTTGTAACCCGATGTGTCGCCGTCTGAACGGTCTAGATTGTGAGATCCAATGGCCCTGATGAAGCCACCTCAAATGGCCCCTTCATTTGGGGCTTTTGATCTAGGCCCTAGAATGTGCTAAATCAATGGCTTAGATTTAATCGCCAATATTAAATGTGATTAATGCCAACTGATGAGGTGGCACAGGAGGCAAAGCTTGCTGATGAATTGGGCGTCGGATCGGTCTGCCCCACATAGGGGACCGAAGCTCTGGATATGGAAGTATAGACTTGATGCCGCTTCTCAGCTGTTGAAATAATCAGCAAAACATAAGAAATATAGTAAAACATAAGCTATTGCACACTCCATTATAGACTGCGCTGTATCGAAAGATCTGGGTGTCTGTGTTGAGGTGGGTGTATTTGTTGGTTTCGGTACCTCTGCATTGCTTTATCGGATGTTGCATCCACAGGTTCTGGGCACTTTTGGATCAAATGGTAGCAGCAACGGCAAAGGCAATGGAGACAGTGGTACTGGCGCTGAAAATAATGATGTGGGTATGTTAATAACCCTTTCCATTAGACAACATTTTGCTTCCGTTGTAGGATAGGCTGGTGCACATTTCAAGCAAAGATGCATCAGGGATTTGTTCCGCTTGTGCTCGTCTTATTGTTGTGCCGCAAACTGACGAACCCATTTGTCATTCAGGTTAATCTTTTTGATCTGCATCCCTTCGGCTGCTTAAATGTCTCTTCATTCTTGCACCAGAGGTTTCTTCCTTCCAAGCTACGTCTTAGCTATTGAAGATGCTTCTTCTGTAAGAATTGTTAAAAGCGTTCCTGCTCTGAATCGTCGTTTCTTTTTGATTATTTGATCATCTTGGAATGGATTAAAATAAAAGTCCGGTGCAAAACGGTCGGAGCAAAGCTTAAGAAGAATGGCATATCGATTAATCTTGCCGCTGTGTAAAACCGTTGTGATCAGAGCTGTGGATCTCGTCCCAAGGCTCTAGAGTGCATGCTGTATGTCAATCCGGCTCTGCACACATTTCTATTTTCGACCATATAAGGTATAGCTCTTGCACTTCAATCGTTGTTTTTTAGCTTTTGAATACCATTTCAGTGATCTTCTTTGTTTGCAGAAGCATCGCTTGATTAAGCTTTTGGACCTAAAGGGCTTAAAGGAATTGTTAATGATTTTACTTTTACGGCAAGAATCAGATGCTGAACGTCTGCACAACGGCTAAGGTCTGCTCCAAGAATGGTTTGCTGCGACATGATCCGTGCTAAAACATAATATGATTTATCAGAAGCTCTGATTCAGGTCTGTGTTGATATGTTTTTGTTAGCAAACTTGCTTTCTACAAATTTCATTGCCTAATTTGTGTTTTATGTGCATTGCAGATGCCAAGGAAATGGGTGATTGGAAACACATGTAACAAGCCTGATAGACATAGCCAACTTATTTAAGCCAAAGGCCAGCTTCAGGTTTTTGTTCTTGACGGTCTAAATCTTGCTTGGAAATCCATCTGCAAATGGTTATCTAGATCTCATTCAGTATATAGGAGCAACAATCTTGGATGAGCAAGGGAGGCATATTAAGGACAAAGAAGGAAATTACACCAAAGCCTGTTCGTGCAAAAGTAACATTTTCAAGTACAGTGGGCTCTAAAACGAGCAATCATCTTCATCTTAGCAAACTGGATTTTCTGTAGACTGTGTATGCTCTTTCTCAGCAGTAATTTTTAACATTGCTTATTGAAATAAAATTGTTATTGCAGGCATTTTGCAGTGCTCTGGAGATGTTAAAGAATAATGGGCGGGAAAAGGCAGCATATATTTCCCCCGTGTTCTTCTTTAGTGCTTCTTGAAAATGCACTGGTGTGGTTCAGTGGTATTATTATTAAATGTAACTTGATTAGACACGAGATATTCTCCCCAAATTATGAACATGGAAAACGAGCTAGAGACTGCTGCTCTGCGACATCATTTTGAGAAGGGAAGAGGGTGCCGCCTGTGTTCAATCGGCTAAGATGCTAGTGGGCCTCTGTGCCAAAACCTGTGGTATAGAATGAGGTTTACAGGGATAGCGATGGGTAAATCATTGCCCAAAAATGCCCTTTGTTCTACTGGTTTGGGGTTTATCATGGCTCTTTTGCAGGTTATATGGCTCTTTTGACTGACAGGTAATTGTTCGCTGAACTATTATTCGAGTTGCCAGGGTCTTCTTGTGCATTAACTTTGTCTGCTTGGTCGATTTTTGCAGGGAGAACAGTATAACTGCGGAATGTTTATGTTTTAAAGAGTCATATCCGTGGAGCATCGTGCCAGATTTGCTCATCCCGTCCAGACTGCTTCGCTTTTCAAAAATTGATTCCTCCATTAAGGGAGGTAGGTTGATCTTCACCATTAGAATTCGTATGAGTAGGATGAGGAAAGACATGGAGGAAGGCCTACCTTATTGCTTTATTTTAGCAAATGCAATAAGAGCAGCAGGGACTTCCATGTAAGCACACACACTTTTGCACTTGCAAAAATTTAATTCTTGCGCTTGATCTCAAGTTTAAAAAGGAACGTGAAAGGTTTAGGTTCACGACCCAATAGAACTGTGCCATGGTCGTGTAGAGCTTAGTTACGTCATTAATTTGTCTGATTGTGTGTTTCTCTTTGGCTATGCACGTCAGAATGAAATGTTTGAACCAGCACATGATATTAAATAATTCATCATGTCATTTTCGTTTGATTCTGTTTGGACACCCAATTTTGGTTTGAACACACGTTCTTATAATTTTTAAATTGCTTATTTGTCTAGGGTAGTGAATTGAAAACATTTATTTCTGCTCCATGTGAAAGGTGCTGCTATGCAGTTGTTATTTTCAAATTATAAGCCACCGCATGGTGTAGAAATAAGTTTGAATGTAATTAATGATTTTGTAACTAGGTTTATGTGTTGGTCGTGTGAGCAAGCTTTTGAAGCCTGAGGAAGTAAAAGAGGAATTCAATTTGTGGAGCATAGCTGCAGGCCCTTTTCAATATAAACAAGAGGAAGTTGCTGTATTTTTTGGACAGTATGGCACGGTCAAAAGTCTACGCCCATTGGCAAATATTGCTAAGTAAGTTTTGTTTTATTGTTGTTTGTGTTATAAATTCTGTGGAGGAGTAATTCTCTTTATGTCCAGGAAAACCTTTGATGGACCAGGAGTTGTAGCGGCAAAAACCATCGTGGGAAGTACGAGCCCCAGCCCTCCTGATTGCTTACCAATAGTTTGAAAATGTATGGAAGTTTCTAGTGGCAGCCAATAGCTTGAAAATCCCCACATGTAGGCATCAGACTTGAATGAGGTATGATTATAGCTACATTTTGGTGTATTTATTCACAGTTTATTGCCATACTAATATTGTTGTCAATTTTGCAGGGTTGCAAGCTCCATTGCAAAAGTAATAGATCGTATCTTGGCCCTTAAATCTTATGAACGAGAGAAATGGTGGAGATTCCGAATCTTGCAAGGGTGATGAAAGCCAACCAGAAACTCCTGTAAAAGTGCTTTATGGAGATGCGAGTATTAAGTCTTCAAAAAGGCAATGGAGCATTCCAGATGTTGCTGATATTGACTAAAGGCAATCAAAATTTGTGCATGGGGTATATAAGAATCATTGCCCTATTTCTGATAGCATGAAGAGGGACCCTGATCCGAAGCTCGCAGAAAAGCATTTATATAAGTCAGTATCATCTGGTAATGTCGTTTGGTAGGTCTAGAATTCAGCAATAATTATAAATCTGCAACTGAAACATTTGTATTTGGTAATGCTTTTGCAGACTCAATGAAAATGCAGATCCAAAACGTGGAACAGAAATTTTCTGAGGTTCTTCAAGTGAAACGCCCGCAGAATTTTCCAAGTATGGAGCAATGTGTCAACGTACATTGTCTACCATTATTTTCCCATTGAACGATGACAATCTGTAGGCTTTCATGCATAACAATGTTGGCATTTGGCTGATTTACATATGGCTATGAGCTCATATGGGTCTGGTGTAACCAGACGGTCTGCTTTTCTCAACTTGCACCAGAGATTTATATTAAGTCATATCCAACCGAGTCTGAAATGAAAAAAGTGGCAGAATTAACCAATGCCCTTCATCTCATAATAACCAGTTTGCCTCATGAATATGATACCCATGAAGGCCTGGTGTTCACTGCAATCGCAAGAGTGGTTTTGAAAAATGCACCTATGCTTTGCAATGCTTAAGCGTGTTAATGGGATTGTTGTGCTTCATGGTGGCCATTTAGCAGAAGAAGGTACGCATGATAATTTGATTGGACCAATGCAGGCAAAATTATTTTGCCATGTGCTCCAGGTAAGTTTCTTTTCTTATTGTAATTTTTGTGTTGATCCTTCTATGCCTCCTTGGCATATGATACTGAATATAAGCCATATGATCACATGCGAAAATCATTTAACCCATTTCTTAGCTTTGGGCGAGAAGACTTTTTGTGTCATTTCTAAATTTGTAGATATATTCTTATACATCGTAGACCAGACATATGGTGCATGTTAGTCTTAGCTATATCCAATTGTACCATTTTGAATTTGATGTCATCGAACAGCTTGGTTATGCTCAAGTGCAATTTGTTGTGGAGAAGATAAAGTGAAAGGAAGATTATATTGGTTGGTTGTAGTCCATAATATTGCATCTTACACAAGATGTTAAGTGCTCCCATCAGTTTTCCATGATCAAGGTATGATAGCATCCCTGGAATTATGCCATGCCTTGGCAATTTTCTAAAAATAATAGTTTACATTTGCATACATTCCAAATAAGTGCACTATGAACGAACAAGTGCAATAAATCCAGATTCTGTCATACTTGTTCCCTTGCCTTCAATGCCTCTGTATCTTAATTCATGGAAACTCTATTATCATCATTTTGTCTAGAAACATTCAAATGTCTAAAAAAATGATTGTTTAACATATATCTCCAACATATGTTCATTTCCAACATATAGCAAGTACCTAATACATTACTATCCAATTAATGTCCAACATATGCCCAATGTGTATTCACTCGAACACTTGCATTTGTTCCTAACATGTGTCTAATAATTCTAATTCGCATTTGTTTCTAACATGTGTCTAATAATTGTAATTCACATTTGTTTCTAACATGTGTCTAATAATTCTAATTCACAAACATGTCCAACAACTAACATTCGATAACATTTTGAGAATTGTTTACTAGGACTTCGAGAACTAATGATCGATGCTGTATGTATATTTGTGTAACATTTGTTCAAGTAATATTTGCCAACATTTGTGGGAATCAATACGAAATGTGAGACATTGCAATAACATATCACCAACGTACCAACATGACTTGCTAGAAGACATTTCTTAGCCATCTCCTTTTATGACCATGTATGTTTTGACCTCAATTCTAGCTTGAAGTTAGGCTAGAAGTTTGACAGAAGTGGAACAAACAAGTTGACTCAAAGTTTGATCAGGTGTTCACTGCGGCTACAACCTTTACTTTGGCTTCTTAGTCTAGCTTTTAGTCGATTTTGCACAAATTTGACTACCTTTACTTTGGCTTCTTAGTTCTAGCTTTTAGTCGATTTTGCACAACTTTGACTGACTTCCTATCAACCTACCAGTCGACTCATACACTCCCTCATAGTACAAAGACTTGTATATATATATATATACAAGTCTTTGTACTATGTAGGGCCTGTACGAGTTAGGGACTGTACAAATCCAACAAGAAGCCAAATACAGAGATTTATCTCTTAGATTCTAGTGGATTCTCAAAGATTCTCTTGAGATTTCCATAAATTCCTTAAGATTCTCTTCAGATTTTTCCATTATTCCTTAAGATCTTGAAATCCCAAGATTTCTCTACATTCTTCAAGTTTAGATCCTCCTATCTTTTTCAAGATTCCATCAAGATTCTCTTAGATTCTCAAAGATTCTCTTGTGATTCCTATAGATTCTTCAAGATTCTCTTGAGATTCTTCTAAAATCTCAAAGATTCTATGGAGATTCCCCTAGTTTCCCATAAATTACTGTAGATTCCATAAAATTCTAAGATTCCAAGAAGATTCTTAGAATTCGATCACATTGACTCCAACTACGACGGAATGATGCCAAAGCATCACTCATTGGAAAGCTCTCGACGAGAGGAATCCAAAGATGTGGGCCTCACCTTCAGCCGACTCCTCTGCTGCAAGTTATGAGCCTCTGAACGCCGTTACGAAAAAGGAAGCTTCCTAGACGCGTCAATTTTTTATTTATGACGGTGCCACCTCGCCTCCTTTTATGAAGATTCCCTTGGATTCCCCCAAATTTTCTAAGATTTTTCTAAGATTCCCATAGATTCTATTGAGATTGCCCTACATTCCCAAAGATTGTCTCAAGATTCACCTAGACTCCCCAGGATTCTATGTAGATTCTCTTGGATTCCTTTAGATTCTATGTAGATTCCTTTAAGTTCTATAAGATTTCATCAAGATTCCCCTAGATTCTTAAAGATTCCTTTAGATCATATAAAGATTCCCTTAGATTCCATCAAGATTCCCCTAGATTCTTCTAGATTCACATGGACTTCCCAAGATTCTATGTAGATTCTCTTAGATTCTCTAAGGTTCTATCAATATTCCCTAGATTCTCAAATATCCTATGAAGATTCTCCAAATTCCCATAAACTCTCTCGAGATTCCCAAAGATGCCCCAAGATTCCCCATGATTCTGTGTAGATTTTCTTGGATTCCCTTGGCTTGTATAAAGATTCCTTTAGGTTCTCCATGATTTCATCAAGATTCCCCTAGATTCCTAAAGATTTTATGAAGATTCCCTTAGATTCTATGAAGATTCCTATAGTTTCTCAAAGATTTCATCAAGATTTCCTTAGATTCCTAAAGATTTTATTGAGATTCCCTTAGATACTATGAAGATTGAGATTCCATCAAGATTCCCATAGAATCTAAAAGATTCTAACGAGATTCCCCTAGATTTTTAAAGATTCTATGTAGATTCTCCTAGATTCTCTAAGATTCTATCAAGATTTCCCTAAATTATCAAAACTTTTCTATGAAGATTCCCTAGGCTCCTATAAATTCTCTCGAGATTCCCCTACATTCCTAAAGATGCCTCAAGATTCACCCAGATTCCCCATGGTTCTATGTACATTATCTTGGATTCCCATAGATTCTATATAGATTCCTCTAGATTCTCCACAATCCCATCAAGATTCCCTTAGATTCCCAAATATTCTATATAGATTCCTCTAGATTCTCCATGATTCCATCAAGATTCCCAAAGATTTGATGAAGATTCTTTTAGATTTCCCTAGATTCTATGAAGATTCCTTTAGGTTCTCCAAGATTTCATCAAGATTCCTCGGGATTCCCCTCGATTATTAAAGATTTTATGAAGATTCCCTTAGATCATATGTAGATTCCCTTATGCTCTCCAAGATTCCCTTAGAATCTCAAAGATCCCATCAAGATTCCCAAATATTCTCTCAAGATTCACATAAATTCCCCAAGGTTCTATGTAGATTCTCCTAGATTCTCTAAGATCCTAAGAAAATTCCCCTAGATTCTCAAATATTCTATGAAGATTCCCTTCGATATCCTTACATCCTCTCAAAATTCCCCTAGATTCCTAAAGATTGCCCCAAGATTCACCTAGATTTTCCATGATTTTTGTATAGTCTCTTGATTCCCTTCGATTCTATGAAGATTCCTATAGTTTCTCAAAGATTTCATCAAGATTTCCGTAGATTCCTAAAGATTTTATTGAGATTCCCTTAAATACTATGAAGATTGAGATTCCATCAAGATTCCCATAGAATCTAAAAGATTCTAATGAGATTCCCCTAGATTTTTAAAGATTCCATGTAGATTCTCCTAGATTCTCTAAGATCCTATCAAGGTTCACCTAGATTCTCAAATATTCTATGAAGATTCCCTAGGTTTTCATAAATTCTGTCGAGATTTCCATAGATCCTCAAAGATTGTCCCAAGATTCACCTAGATTCCCCACAAAAATATGTAGATTCCCTTAGATCATATGAAGATTTCCTTGGGTTCTCCAAGATTTCATCAAGATTCCCCTAGATTCTTAAAGATTCCATCGAAATTCCCCTACATTCCGAATTATTCTCTCAAGATTCATATAGATTCTCCAAGATTCTATCTAGATTCTTCTAGATTCTCTAAGATGCTATGAAGATTCCCCAAGATTAGTCCCTAAGATTTTCTTGAGATTCCCCAAATTCCCAAAGACTATTCCAAGATTCCTCTACATTCCTCAAGATTTTATGTAGATTCCCTTAGCTTCCCTGAGATATTATGAGGATTCCCCTAGATCCTAAAGATTCTCTTGAGATTCTTCAGATTTCCTAAGGTTCTGTTGAGATTCCTCTAGATTCCTAAAGATCCCATGAAGATTCCCCTAGATTCCCTTAAATTACCATAGATTTTTTAAAGTTCTAAGATTCTAAGAAGATTCTTAGAATCTAATCACGTTGGCTCCAATTGCAACGAAATAGTGTCAAAGCACTAGCCATTGGAAAGCTCTCGACGAGAGGGATCCAATGGCATAGGCCTCACCTTGATCCGACCTCTGTACTGCAAGTTACGTGCCTTTGAATGCGATTAAAAAATGAAGCTTCTTGGAAAGTGCATTCATAAATGCTTTCTAACTTTTTATTAATGAGAGTGCCACCTCACCTCTTTTAAAAAAAATATCAATTTAATATAAAAAGTTAAGGGTTAGGATTTATCCTCACCCTTTAATCTAACGGTTACAATCTGTTGCACCAAATCCACTTTTTGGCACCTTCCTTGCACCTTCTTTACAAAACTTAAGGGCTAGGATTTCTTCTCCCCTTTTGATCCAATGGCTTGGGAATGTGATGCATGCCCCCATGCATGCCCATGCATGCCCCCCATGGAGATCCAATGGCTATATGTTCACCACCTCACCTATTTTCAAACGAATGGCCTAGATCGATTTGAATATATAGATATCTATTCCATGGGGGCATCCAAAGTAATTTTATATATATTATGATATATATATATATATATATATATATATATATATATATATATATATATATATATATATATATATATATATATATATATATATATATATATATATATATTTATCCTTTCCTTTTCCAAAGCCAAAAGCCTTGGTCAAGTACTTATCAGTCCCCAGCCAAAGGCTGGGGGACCTTGGGGACCATTTTTCTAAATTAGGCCTTTACTTTATGCTTATTTAAGTCTAATCTCCTTCTTTCATGTTTCCCTATTTTAGACATATGCTCTTTATCCAAGTCTTTGACCTTTTGCTTTTAATTACCATTTACTCCTTTGCTACATGTTTCCCCCTTTCAGTATTAAATTCTTCAACCAATTTCTTGAACCATAGCTGCTAATTGTCCTCTAGTGATTCAAACTTTCCTGTACGTACATTTAGTCTATATACACCATCCTTCTTCTAGTCATAGTAATACTATTTTGCTTAAATATAACCTTCAGCTAGTTTACAACCTTTAGCCTAGCTATTTCTTAACCGATTTTACCCCTCAGAATTTGCTCTTATTATCTTCCACATCATTATTTATGCATTTCTTTATCCCAAATAAGACTTATGTTCTAGTGATTCCATATGTTCTCATTCTCCATCATTCCTACATCCTTACAGTTTACCATTTGTCAATATCTATATCAGTCACAATCATGCAATGAGTCCCTTAGGAGACGTACTCCACTACTATTATCCTATATTATTGCCTGCCACTAACAGCATTAACTTAAGGCCGCTTATGTTTAAGCTGCTACCATTTCAATCAGTCTTTATTTCCTTTATGTTAAACTTTAAGAAGCTTAAACTAACCCCAATAGAGAGCATTCATAAACTTCTGCAACCTATTTAAAGAATTCATAAAATTTCAGAAACGATAACATCTCCATTACTACTTGTTGCGTTTTAGTCCTATTCAGGCTACCCATCAGCTGAAAGGCACTTACATAATTCAGAGCATCCATATTGTAATCCATTGTTCAAACTTATGGATCATGTACCAACATCCAAAATTATGCAAAAAGCATTGTTACCTTTGTTTTTGCAAGACAATATGCATCTGAATCTGAAAAATTTCATTAATGTCAATGCTTGCCAAAGAAACTCCATATGTCTAGATCATAGTTCTTCTTTTTGTGCACTAGCTTCCTTGTATCCAAAACCAGAAAGAGTTGGAGAAGCAGAGCTGGTTACCTGTAACCAACCAAACCCATATTAGCAATATACTTGGTAATAGGGAAAGGGTTAACAGTGTAAGTTTGGGCCCGCTTTGGCTTTTAAGCCCTTCACCAAACATATATTAGTATAGAATACTTGACAATCCATCACATCTACGTAAATTTTCCAAGCCAAATCTGCTTTAAATATTATTTTCCTAGTCTGATCTGCATGCATTATCTTTACTGTTGACTTCATATTTACATTATTTCCTAGCATTTCCGTTTTCATCTTAATTCCTACTTTACTGTTCATGCCTTTACTGGAAATTACAGCCTATTACTAATATGTTCTGCTGCCATATTTATTACAGCAAAACAAACCTCCAATCGCCTCCTTCAATCAGATAATCTGGCCATTATCCAGCCTGCTAAGTTTAGATATCCATACTTTTGCCGTTTTGGCAATTTAATCTTAGAATCTACTCTAAATAAACCTGATTAAGCGCTATCTCCTCGTCAGAGTCGTCCTTTGCTCCAATGTGCTGAAAGCCCTCCATGGAGTCTGCTACTGCATTGTTACTTGGTCCTCCTCCTTGCATGTCACTACCCTGTGTGTTTTTGCTGATGTATATGCCAATTCCTTCTGCTTTCTTGCTGGCTTGGGGCATTGCCAAACTGTATTTCTCCACCACATTCTCTAAGAATTTCTTACTTGGCTGGGCCGGATTTTCAGCTTCCTTCTTGCACAAAGCAGCCAGGTTTAAGCCTGCCCCATTGATCAGATTTATCATATCCTGCCTGGTATGCTTGTTCTTGGACATCTCCAAGAATTTGGGCGCCCTCCTCCTGGCTTTGCTGTAAGTTTTTTCTTTTTTGTTACCCTCTTTTGTATTTCTACTATGCATTTTTCGCCTTCCTCGCCGGTTTCCACGTAAATGGCCGTGTCTCCATCAGAAATGGCTTTGCCTCTATTTTCTTTGCATCTGTTTGATCATTTGCTACATAATCCGCTTTGCATGCTAACCTTTTATCCAAATGTGGCGGAAAATCCATTATGCTTTTAGCTCCATGCCGCTCCATCATTGCAGATATTCCCTGTTATTTGTTCTCCAAATTTTGGAGCAAGATTTTTCCGGATCACCGTTGCGGATTCGGGCTTCTTTTTTTAGAATCCTAAAACCAAAACTATCGCTTACGTTTTGGTCTAAGCCTTCATATTTTGTGTTATTCCTTTTTCATTTTACATGTATAACTTTTATTATACCTAAGGGGTTCCGAACCCCCAGCAGATATATTTTGTTATTGTTTATTACGCCTCTTTTTCAACCAATGGCTTTGTACTACCACTTAACCTGCTCGGTGTCATTCATATCCTTTAGATAATCTCCCGTTTAGGTAACCCTGTACACAAATGTTAATACTTAGGTGCTCAAATAATAATTACCTTATATTAATGTCCCATTATTATTCTACCATTGTGCTAACTTAAAAGTTAGCATTTTGTGCCTTCGATTATTACTTTTCCACTTCCTGTAGCTCCAATGGTAGCTTGGTTTGGGTCTACCCATGGTCCATCTCCCAACTTGACCCCACCTAGTGGGTGTTGGCATTGTTCCATCCTATTGATCCATCTCATTAGTTTCATCCTTACCTCCAAAGGCCTGTTCATTAAATAAACAGTTACTCTGGTCTATTTGACCACCTTATGTTTGCTGAGCACCTTCTTCATGTGGTGACCCCTTTTGCATGCTATTGGCAGTAAATTTACCATGCATAAATAACCTGCTAGGTTATATTCTCACCCTCTGGTGCTATTTTCCCATGTCCATGTGCCAAGGTGTTCTTTACTATGCCATATGGTCAGTCTATTTCGTTAGATTATACTCAGGCCATGCTCTTGCATTGAATTTTGCCGCTCTCCATTTGCTCCTCTGCCTAGCCTGAGGCCATCTGTTAATATTATATGTATATATATATATATATAAGCTAAACCCTGCCTCCATCCGGAAGGCAGGAAGCAACCTTACTATGTGCAGGGGCAGGAGGTCCCCTACACTAGTAGGGTCCCTCCTGCCAACTGTACTATTATACTTAGAAAAAGCCATGAATGGATTTACCTGTGTGTCCATAGTTCCTTGAGAAATATTGTGATGTCGAACTTTACTCCGGGGAACGTTCCATTCTTGATTGTCCTGCTAACAGTTGTCCATATATCCTTAGTACTAAAGCCTTTTTTAACAAAGGTTTGCATCAATTTCCATATATCTTCTGCTGCTGCTTTTGGGTCATTGTGCACATAGAGAAATGGCATTACTTGTGACACTATCACATTTCTGGCCATCTGATATGGCCTACAACCATCAGCATGTCCATACTTCGCCACTTTAAATGGCAAATGATCCCTTTTGTCATATCTTTTCATTAGATACGAGCCACTGACTGGATCAGTGATTTCAATTGTCATGTTAAGGAAATTAATTTTCCGTCCCTTATGAGATACGCCCGGACAGTCTTTCCAATATTCTGTTTCATCTTTAATTTCCAAAAAATTAAGATTGTATATGGTCAGGTC
Organism: Isoetes taiwanensis; assembly: GCA_021234155.1. Classification (NCBI taxonomy): domain Eukaryota; kingdom Viridiplantae; phylum Streptophyta; class Lycopodiopsida; order Isoetales; family Isoetaceae; genus Isoetes; species Isoetes taiwanensis. Next base: position 6,811,715 of record JAJEKV010000064.1, on the reverse strand, counting down.
ATCCAAGCTCTGACCGCCCACGGCTAGGTATCTTCTGATGTGCGTACTATTGATCCCCACCAGATCGTCAATGTACCTATTTGTGTTGCCAAATGTAGCAGCTTCCTCTGTTCTGCCTTGCTCAATTAGTTTAAGGATGAAGTGCAGCTCGTACCATGCAAGATACAGGTTGCACCATGCCGGGCTACTAGAGAACCCCATGGGGATCCCGTTTGTCTGTCTCCACACCCTGCTCCCCATCTGCAGGAAGCAGTTTCTCAACAGCCATGTGTTCATGCCATTAAATGCATTTTTAGTGATACATGTCCACTTTCTGCTTTCTGGATCCTTGTGCTTCCACTCCATTGCAACATCCCCATTATTCCTGATTTTGTACCACAGATTAAATCCAACATTTTTAGATTGTTGGAATTTCCATATTACTTCTGCCATTTGAGACAATATGTTGCAAATTCCGTTTTCCCCTTCAATGGGAATGGCTTCATAGCACCTTGCCACGTCTGCCACGAACACGTCAGATATTCTAGGTGGCAGATTACATGTTAAATCATATATGGAGGTAATAATCCAGCATGCTTTGATTTTCTTCTTCCTAAAAAAATTGATAGGAGCCAACTTACGTTCACATACTTCAGGCCAGATGTCCAGAAAAGTATTTAGGCACTTAGCAACTAAAATAGCTAATTGAGAAAACACTGAGTCATGGGCATTAGTAATCCATCTAAATGTATTTTTGTGTGCTTTATATACTGCCAAGAGATATGGAAGGTCATACGTCTGAATTTCCCATTCACCTAGCATCTGCCTCATTTCCCTTACCAGATACTCCTTGATTTGTTGTGCAGATTCCATCTCTTCTTTGAAGTCCTGACTATCAAGCCTGGTTAAGGCCAATTCCTTAATATACTTAGGACAAATAAAGGCTGCATTGTTAGAGGCCTTGTCGACCCCTGAGATGTATAGATTGTTTACTAGCCATTCTATGTTTCTGCAGACTTTTTCATCTATAATGTGGAATTTCTTTTTCTTTCCCTTATTGGCTTTCACGTATTGCCTGGCTATTTTTATAGATGAAATCAGGATCTCCTTTTGCATTCTTGCTATAGTCTTATCATCAACCTCCTGTTTCAAGGTGACTTTGTGTACTTCAAAGAACTGATTAATCGTACTTTCCATTTCTGTCCTGAACCGTATCATGGTGAATGGTTTATCTGGTATATGATTCATACCAATCTTGAGCCAATTTCTCAGCGGTTTACTATGCACAATGCTAAGATCAGTTGTGCATATGTGTCCAGACTGGTCATTTACAAATCTTGTTAAGCTTGGATTACTGCAGGGGCATGGTGCTTGCCTGTCCTCAAAGAATGTTAGCTTTGGTCTGTATAATAGGTTTTTCAAATTTTCCGTATATGTCCATCCGAAGGTGGTCTTGTCCATAATCTGCAATCCAATTTCCCCAAATTTTGTAGTAATAACCTCTCGAAAGATGTTATTGATTCTTATTTTATCAATAACTTTGGAGAAAAACTTGAAGTGAACATACTTCATAGCTTGTTTGGATTTGATTGTTCTAATTGCCCATCTCCCTTCGGCAAGCTTCACTAGTTTTCTGTCATATTTCTGCTGTAAACATAAGCCTCTTGTTAGTCTTTTACCCAAAATTAAGGTCTGTTGTATGGATACAGGATAGCCGATAGCTGGTGCTTTTCCTGTTTTAAAAAAAATGCGTACTTGGGCACTAGTGCCCTTGGAAAATGCCCTCTCAGGCTATTCATGTACTGTTTTTCTGGTATTACTGCTTTTAGGCAGATTATAGAGAATTACATTTACTTAATCCTACTTATAAACCTGTTCAAGCACAGATTACAGTTACGAAGTTACCCCGACATGTTATAACATTAATTACTTGTACTTGAAAGCATACTATGAACTAGTTCCACAATGAAAATAATTTCTTGATGTACTTACAGATTCCTTAGAACATGATCTTGTTCTGCATAACCCCGTCCGTCCTTTTGTGGAATCCCTCCGTTTTGTTGACCGAATGGCCGGTATCTCCTCCATCATTCAGTATTACCACTGAATCCTTATCTGCGCTAGTACTTCCAGTGGTAGCACCAAAGCTACCCCTTTTTCCATAGTGCTTGGGTGGCAGAATTACTTCAATTTCCTCTTCCTCCTCCCTTGGTACTTTTCTTTTGTATCTCCCAGTGTTGGTTGTGTTACCCATTTCTTTCTGTATTGCTTCTTCTAAGAACTCGTATGGTTTTATGGTTTTCTCAATGATGTCCACCATCTTGCTATTACCAAATTCTGCTTTGAAGTCAGCATACTTATCTTCTGCATACTTTGTTACCATGTTGAGCATTGTTTCTCGTACCTTGAGGTACCCAAGGAACGCTATTGCTCCACTCCTGATATGCTTAGAATTCATCAGCTGGTGGAACTGTGAGAACCTGCTGGTACTACTGTCATCGGGCCACATCCGGTCCATACTATTCATCATGTACCATATTGCATGGTCGTACCATGTAATATGGTCACCACATTCCCCGTTTCCTCCTTTTCCGAACTTATCGCATTTACACTTAAAAAATGGACAATATGTTCTCCATATCTTGACCAAATAGAATGGTTCTCTCCTTTCACTGGTCTTGGCCATGTGCCCTTTCTGTCCCAGGAATATTCCATTGTTTTTTGTACATTTCTTGCCAAAGAATTGTGTATTCTTGAATGGCATGTTCACTTGTACTTTCCCAATTCTTCTTGTAAAGCTAACTGCATCCTTATGGGCCTGCTCCAATTCTGCATCAGTGATGTTACATAGTTTCCTCCATGTCTCCTTGCTGATAGGTGCCAGCACCCCTAAGTTTTTTGTTTCCCATAGGGCGTGGTTATATTTGATACCATGAAGTTCCACCAATCTTGCTGATATGATTGGACACGTGCTGCAATTGGTGAGGGTAAGTTCCTTGATGTTATAGTCCTCAAGTATGTCAAAAACCTCTTCTTCCACAACAGGTTCTTTAACTGGTTTTTTACTGTTATCCTTCCCTTTCAACAGGGCCTGTTGCTGTTCAGTAGGTAATTTCCTGACATCAAAAAGGCAGTTAACCAAAGGTATTGGTTCCTTTTCTCGTTCCTCATCCATATTTTTCGGTACCTGCTTTATACTGCTTTTACCTTTCCGTTTGGGGTGCGTGATTTTGAATTCATTTGCCAGCTCCAAAGCAGTTGTGCATTTCACAAATTTGATTACGTCATGAATCTCCTTAGTGTCCGCCTCAGCATGTGCCTCGGGCAGCATCCTATATATTTCATCAATGATTTTCATTCCGGCAATCTCATCGTCATCCACCTTATTCAGATTGAAGACCAATTCTATCATGTTGTTTATCCCCAAGAAGGTGATAACTGATATTTCCTCCTCGCTTAAAAAAGCTTCCCTTTTCAGCATGTACTTGTGCATATCCCTATTTAAGACACATCCGAGGACAATTTGAACTGCTTTGTTTGGTGGCCTGATCCTGGAGTTTCCATAGCCATTGGCTATCAAATCAGCATACCATTTGGAGTAGTATGGAGATACTTGGCATTCTCCCAGCATCTCATCCTTATCATTCTGTATGATTACATTGCTGCCTTCCTGCTACACAGTAAACTTCCTGCAGTTAGAATCCTTTGATTTACACCATTATACTGTTTTGAGCTTATCAGTATCTACTTTAAATATTTTAACCATACCGCTGTACAATACCAATTGAATCCCCAAGGCCATAATAGTTAAACTATTATCCTGAAATCATCGAATATATTTATCCTTTCCTTTTCCAAAGCCAAAAGCCTTGGTCAAGTACTTATCAGTCCCCAGCCAAAGGCTGGGGGACCTTGGGGACCATTTTTCTAAATTAGGCCTTTACTTTATGCTTATTTAAGTCTAATCTCCTTCTTTCATGTTTCCCTATTTTAGACATATGCTCTTTATCCAAGTCTTTGACCTTTTGCTTTTAATTACCATTTACTCCTTTGCTACATGTTTCCCCCTTTCAGTATTAAATTCTTCAACCAATTTCTTGAACCATAGCTGCTAATTGTCCTCTAGTGATTCAAACTTTCCTGTACGTACATTTAGTCTATATACACCATCCTTCTTCTAGTCATAGTAATACTATTTTGCTTAAATATAACCTTCAGCTAGTTTACAACCTTTAGCCTAGCTATTTCTTAACCAGATTTTACCCCTGTAATTTGCTCTTATTATCTTCCACATCATTATTTATGCATTTCTTTATCCCAAATAAGACTTATGTTCTAGTGATTCCATATGTTCTCATTCTCCATCATTCCCACATCCTTACAGTTTACCATATGTCAATATCTATATCAGTCACAATCATGCAATGAGTCCCTTAGGAGACGTACTCTATTACTATTATCCTATATTATTGTCTGCCACTAACAGCATTAACTTAAGGCAGCTTATGTTTAAGCTGCTACCATTTCAATCAGCATTTATTTCCTTTATGTTAAACTTTAAGAAGCTTAAACTAACCCCAATAGAGAGCATTCATAAACTTCCGCAACCTATTTAAAGAATTCATAAAGTTTCAGAAACGATAACATCTCCATTACTACTTGTTGTGTTTCAGTCCTATTTAGGCTATCCATCAGCTGAAAGGCACTTACATAATTCAGAGCATCCCATATTGTAATCCATTGCTCAAACATATGGATCATACACCAGCATCCAAAATTATGCAAAAAGCATTGTTACCTTTGTTTTTTGTAAGATAATATGCATACGAATACGAAAAATTCTGTCAATGCTGCTCAGCAGCTCATATGTCAAGATCATAGTTCTTCTTTTTGTGCACTAGCTTCCTTGTATCCAAAACCAGAAAGAGTTGGAGAAGCAGAGCTGGTTACCTGTAACCAACCAAACCCATATTAGCAATATACTTGGTAATAGGGAAAGGGTTAACAGGTAAGCTGGGCCCTGCTTGGCTTTTCGCCCTTCACCAAACATATATTAGTATAGAATACTTGACAATCCATCACATCTACGTAAATTTTCCAAGCCAAATCTGCTTTAAATATTATTTTCCTAGTCTGATCTGCATGCATTATCTTTACTGTTGACTTCATATTTACATTATTTCCTAGCATTTCCGTTTTCATCTTAATTCCTACTTTACTGTTCATGCCTTTACTGGAAATTACAGCCTATTACTAATATGTTCTGCTGCCATATTTATTACAGCAAAACAAACCTCCAATCGCCTCCTTCAATCAGATAATCTGGCCATTATCCAGCCTGCTAAGTTTAGATATCCATACTTTTGCCGTTTTGGCAATTTAATCTTAGAATCTACTCTAAATAAACCTGATTAAGCGCTATCTCCTCGTCAGAGTCGTCCTTTGCTCCAATGTGCTGAAAGCCCTCCATGGAGTCTGCTACTGCATTGTTACTTGGTCCTCCTCCTTGCATGTCACTACCCTGTGTGTTTTTGCTGATGTATATGCCAATTCCTTCTGCTTTCTTGCTGGCTTGGGGCATTGCCAAACTGTATTTCTCCACCACATTCTCTAAGAATTTCTTACTTGGCTGGGCCGGATTTTCAGCTTCCTTCTTGCACAAAGCAGCCAGGTTTAAGCCTGCCCCATTGATCAGATTTATCATATCCTGCCTGGTATGCTTGTTCTTGGACATCTCCAAGAATTTGGGCGCTCCTCCTCTGCTGCCTGTAAGTTTTTTCTTTTGTTACCTACTGCCGTATTTCTACTATGCATTTTTCGGCCTTCCCTGCTGGTTTCCACCAGAAATGGCCGTGTCTCCATCAGAAATGGCTTTGCCTCTATTTTCTTTGCATCTGTTTGATCATTTGCTACATAATCCGCTTTGCATGCTAACCTTTTATCCAAATGTGGCGGAAAATCCATTATGCTTTTAGCTCCATGCCGCTCCATCATTGCAGATATTCCCTGTTATTTGTTCTCCAGCTTGGAGCAGTACTTTCCGGATCACCGTTGCCGGATTCGGCGCCCCTGTTTTTAGAACCCTAAAACCAAAAACTACTGTCTACGTTTTGGTCTAAGCCTTCATATTTTGTGTTATTCCTTTTTCATTTTACATGTATAACTTTTATTATACCTAAGGGGTTCCGAACCCCCAGCAGATATATTTTGTTATTGTTTATTGCGCCTCTTTTTCAACCAATGGCTTTGTACTACCACTTAACCTGCTCGGTGTCATTCATATCCTTTAGATAATCTCCCGTTTAGGTAACCCTGTACACAAATGTTAATACTTAGGTGCTCAAATAATAATTACCTTATATTAATGTCCCATTATTATTCTACCATTGTGCTAACTTAAAAGTTAGCATTTTGTGCCTTCGATTATTACTTTTCCACTTCCTGTAGCTCCAATGGTAGCTTGGTTTGGGTCTACCCATGGTCCATCTCCCAACTTGACCCCACCTAGTGGGTGTTGGCATTGTTCCATCCTATTGATCCATCTCATTAGTTTCATCCTTACCTCCAAAGGCCTGTTCATTAAATAAACAGTTACTCTGGTCTATTTGACCACCTTATGTTTGCTGAGCACCTTCTTCATGTGGTGACCCCTTTTGCATGCTATTGGCAGTAAATTTACCATGCATAAATAACCTGCTAGGTTATATTCTCACCCTCTGGTGCTATTTTCCCATGTCCATGTGCCAAGGTGTTCTTTACTATGCCATATGGTCAGTCTATTTCGTTAGATTATACTCAGGCCATGCTCTTGCATTGAATTTTGCCGCTCTCCATTTGCTCCTCTGCCTAGCCTGAGGCCATCTGTTAATATTATATGTATATATATATATATATAAGCTAAACCCTGCCTCCATCCGGAAGGCAGGAAGCAACCTTACTATGTGCAGGGGCAGGAGGTCCCCTACACTAGTAGGGTCCCTCCTGCCAACTGTACTATTATACTTAGAAAAAGCCATGAATGGATTTACCTGTGTGTCCATAGTTCCTTGAGAAATATTGTGATGTCGAACTTTACTCCGGGGAACGTTCCATTCTTGATTGTCCTGCTAACAGTTGTCCATATATCCTTAGTACTAAAGCCTTTTTTAACAAAGGTTTGCATCAATTTCCATATATCTTCTGCTGCTGCTTTTGGGTCATTGTGCACATAGAGAAATGGCATTACTTGTGACACTATCACATTTCTGGCCATCTGATATGGCCTACAACCATCAGCATGTCCATACTTCGCCACTTTAAATGGCAAATGATCCCTTTTGTCATATCTTTTCATTAGATACGAGCCACTGACTGGATCAGTGATTTCAATTGTCATGTTAAGGAAATTAATTTTCCGTCCCTTATGAGATACGCCCGGACAGTCTTTCCAATATTCTGTTTCATCTTTAATTTCCAAAAAATTAAGATTGTATATGGTCAGGTCATCCAAGCTCTGACCGCCCACGGCTAGGTATCTTCTGATGTGCGTACTATTGATCCCCACCAGATCGTCAATGTACCTATTTGTGTTGCCAAATGTAGCAGCTTCCTCTGTTCTGCCTTGCTCAATTAGTTTAAGGATGAAGTGCAGCTCGTACCATGCAAGATACAGGTTGCACCATGCCGGGCTACTAGAGAACCCCATGGGGATCCCGCTTGTCCGTCTCCACACACCCTCTCCCCATCTGCGAAGCGGTTTCTCAACACCATGTGTTCATGCCATTAAATGCATTTTTAGTGATACATGTCCACTTTCTGCTTTCTGGATCCTTGTGCTTCCACTCCATTGCAACATCCCCATTATTCCTGATTTTGTACCACAGATTAAATCCAACATTTTTAGATTGTTGGAATTTCCATATTACTTCTGCCATTTGAGACAATATGTTGCAAATTCCGTTTTCCCCTTCAATGGGAATGGCTTCATAGCACCTTGCCACGTCTGCCACGAACACGTCAGATATTCTAGGTGGCAGATTACATGTTAAATCATATATGGAGGTAATAATCCAGCATGCTTTGATTTTCTTCTTCCTAAAAAAATTGATAGGAGCCAACTTACGTTCACATACTTCAGGCCAGATGTCCAGAAAAGTATTTAGGCACTTAGCAACTAAAATAGCTAATTGAGAAAACACTGAGTCATGGGCATTAGTAATCCATCTAAATGTATTTTTGTGTGCTTTATATACTGCCAAGAGATATGGAAGGTCATACGTCTGAATTTCCCATTCACCTAGCATCTGCCTCATTTCCCTTACCAGATACTCCTTGATTTGTTGTGCAGATTCCATCTCTTCTTTGAAGTCCTGACTATCAAGCCTGGTTAAGGCCAATTCCTTAATATACTTAGGACAAATAAAGGCTGCATTGTTAGAGGCCTTGTCGACCCCTGAGATGTATAGATTGTTTACTAGCCATTCTATGTTTCTGCAGACTTTTTCATCTATAATGTGGAATTTCTTTTTCTTTCCCTTATTGGCTTTCACGTATTGCCTGGCTATTTTTATAGATGAAATCAGGATCTCCTTTTTGCATTCTGCTATAGTCTTATCATCAACCTCCTGTTTCAAGGTGACTTTGTGTACTTCAAAGAACTGATTAATCGTACTTTCCATTTCTGTCCTGAACCGTATCATGGTGAATGGTTTATCTGGTATATGATTCATACCAATCTTGAGCCAATTTCTCAGCGGTTTACTATGCACAATGCTAAGATCAGTTGTGCATATGTGTCCAGACTGGTCATTTACAAATCTTGTTAAGCTTGGATTACTGCAGGGGCATGGTGCTTGCCTGTCCTCAAAGAATGTTAGCTTTGGTCTGTATAATAGGTTTTTCAAATTTTCCGTATATGTCCATCCGAAGGTGGTCTTGTCCATAATCTGCAATCCAATTTCCCCAAATTTTGTAGTAATAACCTCTCGAAAGATGTTATTGATTCTTATTTTATCAATAACTTTGGAGAAAAACTTGAAGTGAACATACTTCATAGCTTGTTTGGATTTGATTGTTCTAATTGCCCATCTCCTTCTAAGCAAGCTTCACTAGTTTTCTCATATTTTCTCACAGAAACATAAGCCTCTTGTTAGTCTTTTACCCAAAATTAAGGTCTGTTGTATGGATACAGGATAGCCGATAGCTGGTGCTTTTCCTGTTTTAAAAAAAATGCGTACTTGGGCACTAGTGCCCTTGGAAAATGCCCTCTCAGGCTATTCATGTACTGTTTTTCTGGTATTACTGCTTTTAGGCAGATTATAGAGAATTACATTTACTTAATCCTACTTATAAACCTGTTCAAGCACAGATTACATGCTCACGGTTACCCCGACATGTTATAACATTAATTACTTGTACTTGAAAGCATACTATGAACTAGTTCCACAATGAAAATAATTTCTTGATGTACTTACAGATTCCTTAGAACATGATCTTGTTCTGCATAACCCCGTCCGTCCTTTTGTGGAATCCCTCCGTTTTGTTGACCGAATGGCCGGTATCTCCTCCATCATTCAGTATTACCACTGAATCCTTATCTGCGCTAGTACTTCCAGTGGTAGCACCAAAGCTACCCCTTTTTCCATAGTGCTTGGGTGGCAGAATTACTTCAATTTCCTCTTCCTCCTCCCTTTGGTACTTTTCTTTTGTATCTCCCAAAGGTTTGGTTGTGTTACCCATTTCTTTCTCAGATTGCTTCTTCTAAGAACTCGTATGGTTTTATGGTTTTCAATGATGTCCACCATCTTGCTATTACCAAATTCTCGCTTTTGAAGTCAAAGATACTTATCTTCTCGCATACTTTGTTACCATGTTGAGCATTGTTTCTCGCACCTTGAGGTACCCAAGGAACGCTTATTGCTCCACTCCTGATATGCTTAGAATTCATCAGCTGGTGGAACTGTGAGAACCTGCTGGTACTACTGTCATCGGGCCACATCCGGTCCATACTATTCATCATGTACCATATTGCATGGTCGTACCATGTAATATGGTCACCACATTCCCCGTTTCCTCCTTTTCCGAACTTATCGCATTTACACTTAAAAAATGGACAATATGTTCTCCATATCTTGACCAAATAGAATGGTTCTCTCCTTTCACTGGTCTTGGCCATGTGCCCTTTCTGTCCCAGGAATATTCCATTGTTTTTTGTACATTTCTTGCCAAAGAATTGTGTATTCTTGAATGGCATGTTCACTTGTACTTTCCCAATTCTTCTTGTAAAGCTAACTGCATCCTTATGGGCCTGCTCCAATTCAGCATCAGTGATGTTACATAGTTTCCTCCATGTCTCCTTGCTGATAGGTGCCAGCACCCCTAAGTTTTTTGTTTCCCATAGGGCGTGGTTATATTTGATACCATGAAGTTCCACCAATCTTGCTGATATGATTGGACACGTGCTGCAATTGGTGAGGGTAAGTTCCTTGATGTTATAGTCCTCAAGTATGTCAAAAACCTCTTCTTCCACAACAGGTTCTTTAACCGGTTTTTTATCATTATCCTTCCCTTTCAACGGGGCCTGTTGTTGTTCAAAGAGGGTAATTTCCTCGACATCAAAAAGGCGCTTAACCAAAGGTATTGGTTCCTTTTCTCGTTCCTCATCCATATTTTTCGGTACCTGCTTTATACTGCTTTTACCTTTCCGTTTGGGGTGCGTGATTTTGAATTCATTTGCCAGCTCCAAAGCAGTTGTGCATTTCACAAATTTGATTACGTCATGAATCTCCTTAGTGTCCGCCAAAGATGTGCCTCGGCAAAGATCCTATATATTTCATCAATGATTTTCATTCCGGCAATCTCATCGTCATCCACCTTATTCAGATTGAAGACCAATTCTATCATGTTGTTTATCCCCAAGAAGGTGATAACTGATATTTCCTCCTCGCTTAAAAAAGCTTCCCTTTTCAGCATGTACTTGTGCATATCCCTATTTAAGACACATCCGAGGACAATTTGAACTGCTTTGTTTGGTGGCCTGATCCTGGAGTTTCCATAGCCATTGGCTATCAAATCAGCATACCATTTGGAGTAGTATGGAGATACTTGGCATTCTCCCAGCATCTCATCCTTATCATTCTGTATGATTACATTGCTGCCTTCCTGCTACACAGTAAACTTCCTGCAGTTAGAATCCTTTGATTTACACCATTATACTGTTTTGAGCTTATCAGTATCTACTTTAAATATTTTAACCATACCGCTGTACAATACCAATTGAATCCCCAAGGCCATAATAGTTAAACTATTATCCTGAAATCATCGAATATATTTATCCTTTCCTTTTCCAAAGCCAAAAGCCTTGGTCAAGTATTTTGTCGGGCCCCCCCAAAGGTCGGGGACCTTGGGGACCATTTTTCTAAATTAGGCCTTTACTTTATGCTTATTTAAGTCTAATCTCCTTCTTTCATGTTTCCCTATTTTAGACATATGCTCTTTATCCAAGTCTTTGACCTTTTGCTTTTAATTACCATTTACTCCTTTGCTACATGTTTCCCCCTTTCAGTATTAAATTCTTCAACCAATTTCTTGAACCATAGCTGCTAATTGTCCTCTAGTGATTCAAACTTTCCTGTACGTACATTTAGTCTATATACACCATCCTTCTTCTAGTCATAGTAATACTATTTTGCTTAAATATAACCTTCAGCTAGTTTACAACCTTTTAGCCTAGCTATTTCTTAACCAGATTTTACCCCTCAGAATTTGCTCTTATTATCTTCCACATCATTATTTATGCATTTCTTTATCCCAAATAAGACTTATGTTCTAGTGATTCCATATGTTCTCATTCTCCATCATTCCTACATCCTTACAGCTTTACCATTTGTCAATATCTATATCACCACAATCATGCAATGAGTCCCTTAGGAGACGTACTCCACTACTATTATCCTATATTATTGCCTGCCACTAACAGCATTAACTTAAGGCCGCTTATGTTTAAGCTGCTACCATTTCAATCAGTCTTTATTTCCTTTATGTTAAACTTTAAGAAGCTTAAACTAACCCCAATAGAGAGCATTCATAAACTTCTGCAACCTATTTAAAGAATTCATAAAATTTCAGAAACGATAACATCTCCATTACTACTTGTTATGCTTTTAGTCCTATTCAGGCTACCCATCAGCTGAAAGGCACTTACATAATTCAGAGCATCCATATTGTAATCCATTGTTCAAACTTATGGATCATGTACCAGCATCCAAAATTATGCAAAAAGCATTGTTACCTTTGTTTTTTGCAAGACAATATGCATACGAATACGAAAAATTCTGTCAATGCTGCCCAGCAGCTCATATGTCTAGATCATAGTTCTTCTTTTTGTGCACTAGCTTCCTTGTATCCAAAACCAGAAAGAGTTGGAGAAGCAGAGCTGGTTACCTGTAACCAACCAAACCCATATTAGCAATATACTTGGTAATAGGGAAAGGGTTAACAGGTAAGCTGGGCCCTGCTTGGCTTTTCGCCCTTCACCAAACATATATTAGTATAGAATACTTGACAATCCATCACATCTACGTAAATTTTCCAAGCCAAATCTGCTTTAAATATTATTTTCCTAGTCTGATCTGCATGCATTATCTTTACTGTTGACTTCATATTTACATTATTTCCTAGCATTTCCGTTTTCATCTTAATTCCTACTTTACTGTTCATGCCTTTACTGGAAATTACAGCCTATTACTAATATGTTCTGCTGCCATATTTATTACAGCAAAACAAACCTCCAATCGCCTCCTTCAATCAGATAATCTGGCCATTATCCAGCCTGCTAAGTTTAGATATCCATACTTTTGCCGTTTTGGCAATTTAATCTTAGAATCTACTCTAAATAAACCTGATTAAGCGCTATCTCCTCGTCAGAGTCGTCCTTTGCTCCAATGTGCTGAAAGCCCTCCATGGAGTCTGCTACTGCATTGTTACTTGGTCCTCCTCCTTGCATGTCACTACCCTGTGTGTTTTTTGCTGATGTATATGCCAATTCCTTCGCTTTTTGCTGGCTTGGGGCATTGCCAAACCAGTATTTCTCCACCACATTCTCTAAGAATTTCTTACTTGGTCGGGCCGGATTTTCAGCTTCCTTCTTGCACGAGCAGCCGTGTTTAAGCCCCCCCATTGATCGATTTATCATATCCCCGCCTGGTATGCTTGTTCTTGACATCTCCAAGAATTTGGGCCTCCTCCTCTCAGCTTTGTAAGTTTTTTTTCTTTTTTGTTACCCATCACCGTATTTTCTACTATGCATTTTTTCGCCTTCCCCGCCGGTTTCCACCCGAAATGGCCGTGTCTCCATCGAAAATGGCTTTGCCTCTATTTTCTTTGCATCCTGCTTGATCATTTGCTACATAATCCGCTTTGCATGCTAACCTTTTATCCAAATGTGGCGGAAAATCCATTATGCTTTTAGCTCCATGCCGCTCCATCATTGCAGATATTCCCTGTTATTTGTTCTCCAGCTTGGAGCAGTACTTTCCGGATCACCGTTGCCGGATTCGGCGCCCCTGTTTTTAGAATCCTAAAACCAAAAACTACTGTCTACGTTTTGGTCTAAGCCTTCATATTTTGTGTTATTCCTTTTTCATTTTACATGTATAACTTTTATTATACCTAAGGGGTTCCGAACCCCCAGCAGATATATTTTGTTATTGTTTATTGCGCCTCTTTTTCAACCAATGGCTTTGTACTACCACTTAACCTGCTCGGTGTCATTCATATCCTTTAGATAATCTCCCGTTTAGGTAACCCTGTACACAAATGTTAATACTTAGGTGCTCAAATAATAATTACCTTATATTAATGTCCCATTATTATTCTACCATTGTGCTAACTTAAAAGTTAGCATTTTGTGCCTTCGATTATTACTTTTCCACTTCCTGTAGCTCCAATGGTAGCTTGGTTTGGGTCTACCCATGGTCCATCTCCCAACTTGACCCCACCTAGTGGGTGTTGGCATTGTTCCATCCTATTGATCCATCTCATTAGTTTCATCCTTACCTCCAAAGGCCTGCTTCATTAAATAAATGGCTTATTTCGGGTCTATTTGACCACCTTATGTTTGCCGAGCACCTTCTTCATGTGGTGACCCCTTTTGCATGCTATTGGCAAGAATTTACCATGCATAAATAACCCGCTAGGTTATATTCTCACCCTCCGTGCTATTTTCCCATGTCCATGTGCCAAGGTGTTCTTTTACTATGCCATATGGTCACCTATATTTCGTTAGATTATACTCGTGCCATGCTCTTGCATTGAATTTTGCCGCTTCCATTTGCTCCTCCGCCTAGCCCCGAGGCCATCTGTTAATATTATATATATATATATATATATATATATATATATATATATATATATATATATATATATATTTATTTATTTATATAAAAAAGCCACGTGGATACGTCGCATGCGACGTGAAGGGGAAAAAAATAAAAAATAAAATAAAAAATAAAATAAAAAATATATTTATATAAAAATATTTTTAAATAATCACAAAAGTGTATATTCATATTTTTAAATAGTCACAAAATTATTTTTATATTTATATTTTTAAATAATCACAAAAGTGAATTGTATTTATATTTTTAAATAATCACAAAAGACTCAAGTAAGAGGAGTATCCACCCTTTTAGCCTAGAGCTACTCTCTCTCATTCAATTCAAGGGAGTAGTCATCCGAGTAATGTGAGTTAGAGGACGACGGCATTTGCTATGCATTGGATGGCTCTCCATCGACGCTTGCGCATCCTCGCCAGCCTCGAGCCTTATGTCATGCTCTAGACCTTCATTCATATCCGCCACTGCTTCCTATAAAAACCAAAAGAATATGGCGTTAATGTAGTTCATAGAATTATAATAATTTTCTACAACGCACCCCCGCATTCCCGCGAATTGGGAGAGTTCCCTCGTCGTATAACTGTTGATACAGATAAACAGCTCCACGTTCCGTGGCTACTTGTACCTGCTGCTTGTTAGGGGCAAACCCGTATAGATGTTCCTATGACAATATAACGAGTATTAGCTAGTGACATTTAAAGTTCTTATTAAAATTAATGTGAACTAATATAGCTCTTACGAATCTATGGAAAAACCCTTTTCGACCGCCGGAGCCCAAATGAGACGCCTTTCGATCACTTTTAGTTGCTTTGTCGGTCCGAGCTCTATGTTTGCTTTCTGGATCCTTTGCACGTTCGAATGCAATCTGATTGCAAGGCACACAACATTATCACAAGTTAAAGTGAACGAATGACAAAAAAATAAGAAATACCTTGATATCTTCCTTGTGGAGATTAAGTGGTTTAGGGACTTTTGACCAATCACCTCCTTCTTTTTCGCAAGTCTGCTTCAGTTCCTTGACCACATGGTGCCTTTGACATAAATCGATAGATCAACGCCATATCAAAATAATAAAAACAAGACTATGACTAGGTCATGTACCTCCTTTTTCGTGATAAGCTCGCCCATCATCAAGTGAACTTCTTCCAGCTTAAACGCCTTTGCTTTTTCTATCTCTCGGGAAACTCGTTTCATTTTATTTTTGACGCCTCTATTTCAAGGTTGGTCATAAGCGCCAAAGCCACTCCCCTATACCGCTGGGAGGCCATAAACGAGATATTATTTGTGACCGCGGCCCTCAAATAGAGTATAAAAGACACTTCCCTCATCATCCTTCTTAGGAAGAGCGCCCCTCAAGCATAAATGGTGGGTATATAAAAGCGCTGTTTATGTCTACCGTCAATATACATATCCCGGCCCCGATAAGAACCTTTTGAGCACTTTGCAATGTATTCTAAGTGAAGAGAATGAACAAAACAACAAATTTAGATGACAAAGTACTAATATTTAAGGTTGATATCTTAAATAATATGTTCACATAACTTACATCAAAAAATTATTATTAATATGATAGTCGGTATATTCGGGGCCAAATCACCCGCAGACTTACGTGTCTAAAAACAAAGCGAAATGGACGCTTTCTTCGCTGACACGGGACGCCGTCGGGATCCTTGCCTCTCCAAGTCAGCGAAGCGACCATGTTCTTCTGATCCCGAACCCCTCGTGATGATCGCCGCGATCTTAAAGGTTGTGAGTCCGTTGCTCCACTACTTTTGACCTCGGGAAGTAATGAGAGAATGAGCATCTTTAACATGCCGCAAACCAAAGAAATGTTTGGTACGTAGTGGATATATATTTACCCTGCTGAAATCTTCCTCCAAGTTCCTTGCATTAGAAAACTCGCTCCCGCCTCTTGCCTAGAACGGGAGTCCATACTACGCCTAGCATTCTCAATATTCTCGCAGAATGTGGAGGCCGATAATCAACACTATGTCGCTGGGGAATAGGAGCGGAGGTCACCTAACCGGCGCTGGTGTCAAAGAGGCAAAATATGCCGCAATTTGGTCTCTCTCTACGGAGACATGTTTATGAGGGAAGGCGGGGAGCGGCGGAGGAGTCAGTAAGCACAAAATATCATGCAAAAACAATTCATTTATTTATTATTTTTATAAAAAGCTATCTTAATACCCAAACCCGCCGGTGTAGTGATAGGTGGAGGTTGGCGCCTTGGAGGACCATCAAAGACGATTGCCCCCTACCTCGTGGAGTCCTCCTCCTATTTTCTAAACTCGCCCCTTTCCTCTACACAACAAATTAAAACTCCATGCATAAACTCACATACCTAATTAGAGGGTAAAGCGTATAATAAAACTATATAAATATTTCTTACCTTCGCCTTGCTCATTCTCCGCATTTATTGCGATTACCTCTATTCATCGCCGAGAAAAAAGAGCACACCTAGATCAAAAAGAAATTGTGAGAGAAACATTTGATAACCATGAATGATATTGGTTGCAATAATAGAATGATACTTACAAACCATAGAGATGAAAAATAGTATTTTTATGGTTCAAATGTGCCACTAATGAGCCCCTGCAGACTTATCATAGCCTTGACCGCCTTGACCGGGGCGGAGGGGAGACGCTGTAATGCCATGAATATTGCATCAGCGTAAAGAGGGCCACAATGAGGAAAACCGCTAAGAATTGAGCCTCCGCCATGACTATATATATTAATTTGAACATAACGAGAATTAGCGAGAGAAAAGCTTTGAACAAGTGTCTTTGAATAAATACCTAAATTTATATTCTTATCTTCTTATTTATATTAGAAAAGTATCTCGATATATGTATGGGGTGCATATCGAACTCTAGGTTGCCATATTATCGCCATGTATCATGTCATACACCGAACCCTAAATTATCCCATCGCGGCATTTTTAGTGCCACATCATGAAACCCTACGCTATGTGTGGCACATCATCAAACCCTAGGTTGTGTCACGTCACGACTTCCTATTGCCACATCATAGTAAGTGCCATGTCATCAAACCCCTAGTTACGTGTGCCATTATCATCAAACCCTAGATTGTGCCACATGGCATTTACAATCTAGGGTTTGATGATGTAGCACACAAAACCTAGGGTTTGACGCCCTGAAGTACACTTTATCTACAAGTTATGATTAATAATTTATTTACCATTAATAATAATTTTTTTGATTAATAAATTACTTTTTTCATTAGTAATTTTGACTAAAAAAACATTTATTGGTTGCAACAAGCCTCAAATAGGAAGACAAAATTATATTAATCACTTCTTGCAAGCATTTAACAAAGAGCTTAGCCATCTCAAGTGGATCACCACACTTCATATGTCGCCTCTCTCTCACAACTATATCGTAAGAAAGCCCCTCACTGCTTTTGAACACATCGACGACGCGAGCAATAGATGGGCGATCCATGTGCACCAGCTCTCTATCCATCATCATTTGGACCTTCATATGTTGGATGATGTCCAATGTGCTAGAGTATCTGGCCGGTTGGGTTTATCTCAACACACAACCCCATAAGCCGCATTGCCCGACAAAATCAAGGAGCATCTCGTAAATGTAGCCCAGTGGAATATATGTCGATATCTCATGCCCCCATGATGCTTGGTCATCCGATGATGATGTAAAAACTCTTTCTCCCACCAAGGATATCGCACTGCTCCATCTTGTAGTGTATAACGGCTTTCAATTTGGGCATTCGCCCTTGCAAAAAAAAAACGAGGGCCGGTCCCAATCACCAATAGCCACCCACACATTTGTAAGGGAGTCATCAAAATGGAGTTTGACCCTTTGCAATTGAGCTTTGTGTGTGTCCAACCTGGAGCGTGGATGGCATAGACTCTTCTTCGCAAGAGCGAGAGCTATTTCTGGACGCACTTATACACGAGTCTCATTTTGGCTTTCCACTCGCACTTATCTTCATATCAGCCCTTTCTTGGAGCACTATGTATTGCATTTGACCATCTCCTATAAGAAGAGAATTGGCTCTAAGATGGTCAAGTAATTCGCAAAAGGTTCCTCCATTCATGAATGGCGGACTACCATTGGTCCCCGCTCATCTCCACAAAAGACCTCGTGGGCAAGTCCAAGGGGTGTGGCCAATGCCGGACTTGGGCTCTTGAAACGGATATACTTGTCACCAACAACCATGATGCAGCTCTATCTTGGCCTCTCCACACAATGCCAAGATAATAATCATCTTGATTAAAGTACAGTGGTTCCCAAGATCCGATTTGGTATATTTGGCGCCTTGTTTACTACCAATGCACTTTTACAACTCCAACAAAGATCCACAGAATGTCACAATAAATGCAAAGACATTTATCATGAGCATGTAATGATAATCTAGCCCCCGCACCAATAGAGCTCCCACCATGGATAAGACTATCTAACTCCTTCACCTGCTCATCATTGAGACTACTATCGCCATCTTGTGATCTTTATGCGCCGAACCTTGCACTTCGCCACTTAATTAGCCCATCGTCCCCATGTATGCCTCAAAGATAGGGCTCATAAGTGGCACTTTATACTTAAGTAGCATCCTCAATTCTCGCTCAGATTGCAAACCCAAGACTTTAAGTTCTTTCTCATCATATCTTCCAACTCGCACTCATGCTCCGCCACCTCCCCACATAATTCGGACCGACATTCTTTTCAACCGATGCTACAAAACGGTTAATTCGATCATCGGGCTTGTATATGTCGTCCGGCCGGGCCTC
This sequence comes from Isoetes taiwanensis, assembly GCA_021234155.1. Taxonomy (NCBI): domain Eukaryota; kingdom Viridiplantae; phylum Streptophyta; class Lycopodiopsida; order Isoetales; family Isoetaceae; genus Isoetes; species Isoetes taiwanensis. The sequence goes on along the minus strand of JAJEKV010000064.1, from coordinate 6,792,596 downwards.
AGGCGATATTTGATTGATGAGGATGCGCTAATTTCACTAAGCATCTCTCGTCCATCCATCGAGGCCATTTTTATGCCTACAAACAAAACAAAATAATGAATACAAAAGCCAAGCATGCACAAAGTAAATGCAACATAATACTGACAATATCAAACATGTATGCACTATATAATCATTACTTATAACACGCCCTATGGCTTACTAATACCTTATCCGACCCCCCCCCAAAAGCAAGAAAAAAAGAAGAAGAAACAAGAAAAACTAAATAGGTTAGATTAGGGGTATTCGCACTCCACTACAAATTTACATATCAGATACTAGTTAATTAGTTAGCAGATAGTCCCAAAATTTTAGTTAACTTTTTTTAACCAAAAACACTACCTAAACTTATCTTCGCACCTTGTTCTGGATTAGTTAGCAAAATTAACTAAAAATTAACTAAATTAGAAATTAGCACTATAGAGGTCACTTTAAGTTTAGTTAATTGTACATATAATTTTTATGCCTTTGGCTAACTTAACTAGACATGTTCAAATAATTTAGTTAATTAGTTAAGTTATTTTTTTACCAACGCTTTTAGTGCTTAATTAGTACTACATTAAGTTAGCCTAACCTATTTTTTTTTTAGCACCAGCGTGTGAAGGGAATCATCCAAGCCATCGTTAACTTAACCTAGCCCTAGCTACCTCTAGCTAAAATCGACAATAAACGTGAACTAAGGCTCCAACACCTGGTCCTCCCCACTCAAGCAAGGGAGCCGACCATGTCCTTGCCGTAGCCACATCTACCTAAGAATGAGAAGAAAAGTGGACTTGGACCCTGACACCTAGTCCTCTCCACGCAAGGTGGAGCCGACCGCGACCTTGAACAAGCCACTACAATTTTATTTTAAACCTAAAAAATAACAAGTGGAACCGAAGTGGACTTGAACCCGCACGGGTCCTTCCACTCTAGGTGGAGCCGACCGCGTGTCCCTGAACAAGCCACTCATTAACCTAGGAAACATTTATGATTGTAGTGAAAGTGGACTTCAACCCGTACATGGTCCTCCCCACTTTAGGTGGAGCCGAATTGCGTCTTGAACAAGCCACTCCATCAATTTTTTAACCTACTTAAAACTATAAAATAAAATGCAAGTGCGATCAACTACTTACCAAAATAAGGACGCTACAAGATCCCGCCGGGTCCAAATCGTAATAGAAAGCTGCAACAGAAGTAACAAAGCATTAGAGGAATAAGAACAAAGAAGAAAAAGATCGAAGAAGAAAGAAAGGAAAAAAAGGGGGGATAGAAAACAAGAGATAGAAATAAAACAAGAGAAAGAAATAAGAGAATAGAAGGAAGAAATAAGGATAGAATAGAGAAGAAATAAGAGAAGAAACAAGAAAGAAATGAAGAAAAATAAGAGGAAATAAGAGAAGGGAAGGGAATAGAATGGAAGGAAGAAATAAGGGAAGGGAAAGAAAAGGATCGAATGGAAAGTGAGGAAGAAATGTGAAGAATAAGAAACAAATGAAGAATGAAGAAATGAAATTAAAAAGAATGAAGAATAAGAAATGAAAAAAAATGAAGAATAAGGAAGGGAAGAGAAGAAAGAAATGAGGGAAGGGAGGGAAAGAATTAGGAATGAGAAAGCATGAGAAAGAATGGAAATGAGAAACAAATGAGAAAGCATGAGAAAGAAATGAGAAAGAAATGAGAAAGCATGAGAAAGAAATGAGAAAGCAAGAAATGAGAAAGAATGAGGAAGAATGAGAAAGAGTGAGGAATAAAGAATGAGAAAGCATGAGGAAGAAAGAAATGAGAAAGAATGAGGAAGAAAGAATGAGAAAGAAATGAGGAAAGAAGAAATATGGGAAGAAAGAATGAGGAAAGAATGAAGCATGGAAGAAGGAGGAAGAAATGAAGCATGAGGAAGAATGAGGAAGAAATGAAGCATGAGAAAGAAAGAAGGAGGAAGAATGAACGAGGCATGGAAGAATGGGAAGAAAAAAAAATCAAGAACAAAGAAGAAGAGGAAGGAAAGGAAACCAAAAAAAGGGAAGGTTGGGCATGCACCATTCAATCCAAAACCTATTCAATCTAAAAAACATGATATACTAACCTTAGAATAGTTGCTTGCGTGTGTAGATCGGGTACTAGCGCCCGGGATCGCCCAAGAACCCTCAAGAAGTAGGGCAAAAAAGAAGTTCCTAAAAAGCCGGCCGCCTGCTGGTTCAAAATATTACGAAGCGTCAGATATGCGACGCCACGCCGCATGCGACGTTATTTCAAATCGCCGCACGCACGCGACGCCCTTAATGACGATTTTTGTTATAGCGACGCTATTGTTTTTGCATCTTTTTTTTAATGTGAAGCTCATTAAAGTTTGTCCCTAGGCTTATTTGAACAAATTCCGGAGGTCGGATCCTTGAACCGAGGATTCAACGGCCGATATATAGGGGAACCGAAGCCGGAGGGTGTTCATTAGCATACGCCCCTGTGGGCTGCGCCGTGACAGTGCCTCGAACGCTTTTGGGGTCCGCTCGGGATCGGACTCTCCCCTACCGAGGTGGCCATTCAAAGTCGCCTTGTTTGACTTGGGGAAGGGTGCCACCATGCTTGCCCAACAACAACGGCCGCCCTGACCGCTCTAACCCCAACGCTTTGGTTCTGACCTTATCCGAAAATTTTGGAAATTTTCCCCGTGATGTTGGTGATGACCATAGAAGCCAACTGACCAAAACCATAATTTAATTCCATGCCATGCATTAACTACGAATTTATAAACCATAAATGCAATAAAATGCATAACTAAAAGAGTGTGCATCGAAAAAGGCGAAGTCTTTGACCAGGGGGGCAAATAAGGCGGTGCGACACATTAAAAAAATTTTCACTTGGAAACTATGAAGCAATCTTTCATCAAGGTACAATTGTTTCGAAAAACAAACCAAAGCTTCATTACAAGTTAGTTATGCCATCCATGTCAAATAGCTTTAGGGAGCAGAAAAACCAAAACAAAAACCCTTCTAGAATCTGCAAGTCACGTGGTTTACGCCCAATGCAATCTTAGACCAAGTATAACGCCCAAATGAGCCAAGGTCAACCCCAAGTACAACGATCCCACAAACTCCATTCCTTTGACCTTAGCTAACCCTTTGACCTAGACCTTCTCCGAAAATTTCAAAATTGGGTCAGGTGGATGGAGATGGATTAGGAATCCAAATGGCAAAAATCAGAATTTATTTTCGCACAATGCATTAATTGCGAATTTATGAATGTCTTGCCACCATCAGCAAAAGCGCCCCGACTTCTACTTGCCACATCGAGGAGGAGGACAGGCCCAAACTCCGCCCCCGCCTGCCCCCTTGTTCAGATTTCTCGTGCAGCTTCTCGCCAGTCCTAAGTGCAATGCACAAGTCTCGGGCCCCAAAACGCAAACCCTTCTAGAACCCGCAACCCACTGTGGTTTACGCTTTGGAGGCCCTCTCCTTGTCGATTAGGGCAGACCTTGGCGCCGTGACTTGACGCGGGAGTGGGGTGTTGATGCTAGAGCACGGACCCTAAAAAATCCCCTAAGCCGCTTGCCCCGGCCTCCTCTCCCCAAGGCCCTCGGGATGGACGGGCAACCTCCCTCTCCGAATCGCGATTTGATTCTCGCCAATGGACTCGTAACGCCGACGCGTTTCCTAGGGACCAAGTTCTCAGGGCGTAAGACCAAAACTCGGCCCCCAAAACAAAAAACCCTTCTAGAATCTGCAAGTCACAGTGGTTTACGCTTCAAAGGCCCTCTCCTTTGTCGATTTGGTCGGGACCTTGCACCGTATCTTGACATGGAGTGGGGTGTTGACGCCAGAGCCGGGACCCTAAACTCCCCTAAGTTGCTTGCCCCGAATTCGCCTCATTACAAGTTAATTATGCCATCCATGTCAAATAGCTTTAGGGAGCAAATTCCGCTGAACAAGGGCATTCTCTATCCATATGCCTTGATAATCAAAACACAACCATCATCACAAGCAACCAAATCTAACCCCCCCCCCCGCACTAGTCTTTTGCTTTTCTCAAATCATTTATCTTCATTCTAGTAGTTATGATGCTTTTCTCAGAATCATTTATCTTCATTCTAATAGTTATGATGCTTATATTCTCAATGCAATCTTAGACCAAGTATAACGCCCAAATGAGCCAAGGTCAACCCCAAGTACAACGATCCCACAAACTCCATTCCTTTGACCTTAGCTAACCCTTTGACCTAGACCTTCTCCAAAAATTTTGAAAATTGGGTCGTAGGCCGAGATGGGTTAGGAATCCACCGGCAAAAAATCAGAATTTATTTTCGTGACAATGCATTAATTGCAATTTATGAATGTCTTGCCACCGCAAAAGCTCCGACTTCTACTTGCCACATCGGGAGGAGGACAGGCCCAAACTCCGCCCCGCCGGGCCTTTGTTCAGATTCTCGGCCGCAGCCTTTTTCTTGGCCAGTCCTGCGCAACAGACTAAGTCTCGCCCCCAAAAACGCAAACCCCTTCTAGAACCTCGCAACCCATAGGGTTTACGCTTTGGAGGCCCTCCCTTGTCGATTCTGACGGACCTTTGCGCCGCGGACTTGACGTGGGAGGGGGGGTGTTGACGCCGAGCACGGACCCTAAAATCCCCCTAAGCCGCTTTTGCCCCCTACTTCTCTCCCCAAGCCCCGGGACGGGACCTGAATCGCGCTTTGACTCTCGCCAATGGACTCCGCCGACGCGCTCCTATTTGACCAAGTTCTTTCCAATGGACTCCTAAAACAAAAAAAACCCTTCTAGAATCCGCGCCGACGCTTTCAAGGCCCTCTGGGATTTGTCGGGACCTTGCAAGTTCTTGACATGGGAGTGGGGGGTTGAAGACCAGTCGAACCCTAAAGCTTTCAAAGTAGCTTGCACCGTGAATCAATTGGCCTTAGGGATTATGAACGGTTAATTATGCCATCCATGTCAAATAGCTGCAAAACCCAAACTTGTAACTTGCTAGTCTTTTGTAATTTCATCATTTATCATTCATTCTAGTAGTTATGATGCTTTTCTCGAATCATTTATCTTCATTCTAATAGGTATGATGCTTATATTCTCAATGCAATCTTAGACCAAGTATAACGACAAGACAGCCAAGGTCAACCCCAAGTACAACGCCATCCCACAAACTCCATTCCTTTGACCTTTAGCTAACCCTTGACCTAGACCTTCTCCAAAAAATTTCAAAATTGATCTGAGATGGGTTAGGAATCTTCCCAGAATTTATTTTCGCCCAATGCATTAATGGAGGATCCAACGAATTTATAGGGGAACCGGCCCGGAGAGGGTGGTCTTAAGCAGCCTTCTCCCAGCAACGTTGAAGGGCCCAAACGCCCCTTCTAACTTTTTGATCCCGCCTCTGGGGTCCTGGACTCCCCCTCTTGTGAGGGATCCCCGCAAGGTCCCGGCCTCGCTTGACTTGGGAAGGGTGCCACTCAAGGTTCCGCAAACGGGCTGCCCCACCGCTCTAATGCTAACCCTTTGACCTAGACCTTTCTCCTAAAATTTCAAAATTGGGCCGTGGTGCCGAAATGGATTAGATTCCAAACCGCAAAAAATCAGAATTTATTTTCGCATAAATGCATTAATTGCGAATTTATGAATGTCTTGCACATCAAAAGCCCCGACTTCTACTTGCCACATCGGGAGGAGGACAGGCCCAAACTCCGCCTCCGCCGGGCCTCTTGCTCCGGTATTCTGGCCAAAGCCTTCTGCCAGTCCTGTGCAATGTAGACCAAGTCTCGCCCCCAAAACGCAAACCCTTCTAGAACCCTCGCAACCCACGTGGTTTACGCTTTGGAGGCCCCTCCTTGTCGATTCGGGCGGGACCTTGCGCCCGACTTGACGTGGAGTGGGGGTGTTGACGCCGCAGCAGGGTTGTCTCTACTTTTTGGATCCCGCCTTGTCCTGGACTTTCCCCTTGTGAGGGATCCCCCGCAAGGTCCCCGGGCCCTCTTGACTTGGGAAGGGTGCCTGGTTGCTCCCCGCAACGGGCTGCCCCACCGCCTAATGCTAACCCTTGACCTAGACCTTCTCCAAAAATTTCAAAAATTGGGTTGTGTGGATGGAGATGGATTAGATTCCAAAAAAATCGTTTTATTTTCGCGGGCATTAATTGCTACCACCACCGGAAAAGCGCCGGACTTCTACTTGCCACATCGAGGAGGCTGTTCCATTCTCGGCTGCAACTTTCCTAGTAATGCTCTCGCCCCCAAAACGCAAACCCTTCTAGAACCTCAACCCACTGGTTTACGCTTTGGAGGCCCTCTCCTTGTCAATTGGCCTTGAGGGAGTGTGGACGCTTACCGGCTCCCAGGTCCCCTGGAGGACTGTTTCTTTCCTTTGCCCCAAAACCCAAAGTAGCCTTAGAACTTGCAACCTAGGGTAATTTACGCCATTCCTTTCGAAACCCATTTGGAACTTGCTCCCTAGATTTGCCATTCCGATTGCCGCCCCCTCCCTGACCCAACCCCCAAGACATCATGTTTCTACAAGGCCGACGGACCTCGTGACGCCTCACGGCTTGACAAGTTCTCCCGGACCGATCTGGAATCTTTGGGCCTTCCCAAGAGGGGCCCCTCGAACGGAGGATCCAACGGGCCTCGATAGGGGAACCGGCCCGGAGGGTGGTCATTAAACCGCGCAACTTGGGGAGCGCCGCCAGAAGGGTCGCCTCGGAACTTTTTTTGATCCCGCCTCTTGGGGTCCTGGACTCCCCTCTTGTGAGGGATCCCCCAAGGTCCCGGCCTCGCTTGACTTGGGAAGGGTGCCACTGTTGCCCCCGCACCCGCTGCCCCGGACCGCTCTAATGCTAACCCTTTGACCTAGACCTTCTCCTAAAATTTCAAAATTGGGCTGTGTGCCGAAATGGATTAGGATTCCACTGGCAAAAAATCAGAATTTATTTTCGCATAAATGCATTAATTGCGAATTTATGAATGTCTTGCCATCGCAAAAGCTCCCGACTTTACTTGCCACATCGGGAGGAGGACAGGCCCAAACTCCGGCCCGGCCGGGCCCCTTGTTCCGTATTCTCTGGCCGTAGCTGCCAGTCCTGTGCAACAGATTGTCTCGCCCCCAAAACGCAAACCCTTCTAGAACCCGGCAACCCACTGTGGTTTACGCTTTTGAGGCCCTCTCCTGTCGATTCTAAAGGGACCTTGCGCCATGACTTGACGGGGAGTGGGGGGTGTTGACGCCAGAGCACGGACCCTAAAATCCCCCTAAGCCGCTGCCCCGAATTTCCTCTCCCCAAGGCCCCCGGGACTGGACGGGCGACCTCCCCTCCCGAATCGCGATTTGACTCGCCAATGGACTCGTAACGCCGACGCTGCCCTCGACCAAGTTCTCGGGACTGTAAGACCACTCATGTTAACCCAACTAAGAAATGAGTTTTAAACGTCAGCCGTAATCGCCGCAGATGCGACGCCAATACGCCGCATGCACGCTATTTGTTATAGCGACGCCGCTTAAACTATTTTATTTTTGTTGTGTACATGTTTGATAATCGGGGCATGTTTGAGCCTAGACAATGCTTGAGCCTAAGAGGCTTGTTTGAACCTAGGTAGCATGTTCGACCCTAAGGGAAATGCAACGCCTACACGCTCAACATCCTCAGAGGCTCCTCATGGTTCACTCTATGTATTTGGACTTGTTCACCCTACAAAATACCATTATTATTATCCGCTTGAAAGGTAGAGCAAAGTTGATCCACAAATGTAAAGCTAGTGGATAGCATCAAATTAAGCAATGATCAAAGTTAACTTGGTGGTGGCAATCGGGTTTAAGGTTAGAGAAAATCTAAGTAACTAAGATACCATTGAAGACTCTTTGCATGTTCTAGTCTAGAGGCAATGCTTGAGCCTATGTGGCTTTTTGAGCCCATGTTCCAAAATGCTCTTTATTCCTCCGATATAATGTATACCAAAAAGGGGGAGGGGGGGGAAAAAAGAATTGAATTGAATGGGTTTTTATTGCACACCTAAGACCAATAGACATAGCCTATCGTAAGGATTGCAATCGAGGATGTGCATAATATTTGACATATAGAATTTAATGATCGCCTCCTCTAGGTGCTAACTAGGAGTCGCCATTGTTAGCATTGCCAACATTTGTATTAAAATGCCCAAGTACATCTCAGATTTCGTGGAATTGCTCGTGTAAGATGTCGCATGAGAGCCGGTGGTCCAACCTCTTGATGCTCATTTTCCCAAGTGAGTTTGAATGCCTTGATCTCGCCAGAGGGCTCTTCGACGCTATTGACTCTCTAGCACAACACCTTGAATATTGGGCCCCCTGTAGTTTGTATGATAAACCACCATGTTGGGTCTTGTCGACGGTAAAAGAAAAAAAAATCTGGTCAAAGAAGCCGGACGTGAGATTGATATTGATGGTCTAAATTTTGAAGTGGATATGTGTATGTGTGTACCGCTCACGCTTGTCCGAAGGACAAGCGCCTCACTACCGTGGTACATCTTGCTAGAGTTGACAAATAAAAAAAGCCACTTGTTCTATCATACTTTACCGTAGGCCCGCCCCCTTAATTGAAGGTCAAACCAATCGACATCGAATATGAAGGTCTTAAAATTGCCACCAACATCCACCTCCATTATAGTCTTTAACCTCCCGACCCAATCACAGTGGCTTCCCGACGACACGACGGGAACACTTGATTGAAACTCCATCGTGAATGATGCCATGACTCGCTAGCCACAAGTCTTCCCGTATGTCAAGAGAACTCACACGATAGTGGGTCCCATGCCACCATATCGAGGAGTAAGATATATACCGGCCAAAAGCACCATTAATGTCAATAGATACAATAACATCAAAAGAAAATACTCGATTTCGACATCAACATAATTTGTTGCAACTACCTTTTCATGACACCTTGTGCGTATGCCCATTCCGTAGCTGTAATATACTCCCCTTGTGATATGCATCGGCCAAAGCCCTCAGAGTACCCATTCTCTTTCCATCTTGTCCTAAGGGTTCATATCCATCGTGGTACGGGCTCGCCTATTTATGTCGCCTCCATTCATGCCTCTTCTTTCCATTTCTTCCTTTATGCTCTCATAACGAGCAAATCCATTTTGCCATTGGTGCCGAATTGTAAAGAAGAAATTGATTAACCTTAATGATCATATCAAAGCGGAAATGACTTCTGATACCATTGCCTTCCTCGCCACTACCCCCACAATCTTCTCGCCCCTTCATCACTCCATAAGCGAGGTGCATCCGATGTACGGCTGGAAATATATTCTCATCATATAGAAAAGTGACTCTTTCGCAAGCCATCCCTCTCGCCATACTACCTTCGTGACGGCTCTTTTGACGCACCATATCCTTCAATACCTTCATAAACCTTTCCAAGAAAAACATCCATCCGCATGTATGTACAGCCTCCCGCAGCCCCACTTCCTCAATAAGATGTACCAAAAGATGGGTTTGATCACAAGAAAGCTCAGAGGAAACTCCTTCTCCAACAAGCAACATGCCTCCTCGCCATTTTCACTTTCATCTCTTCAATTTCGCCTTTCGGTATAGTTTTTTTACACATCCACCTATGAGGTCCAAAACAAAAACTTAGCCACAAATAAAATAGACGGGGACCACTAAATCAACATGGGTAACAACCTTATGACCTTTGATAGGGCACTTATTGCCTCCAATGGTCCCTTTGTCTAAAACTCCCCTAAAGGTCGTGGGCATGAAGAACCGCATGATCCAAACACCAAATATAAGTTATGGGTTACATTTTATAGTAGTGCATATATATGTGGACTTCAATTGCTTACATGCAAGAACTTATGCCACCATGGGACTTTAAAACCAAATTTCCCCCCACTACTTGTGAATGCGGTTCGCAATGATTGCATGTAACCAACTTGGTGTTCTAAGGGCCCTTAAATCATCATAAATAGCTCGATGGTCAGACCTAGCAATAACCCATTTTGCCGGAGGAAGTGGTTGCCCTTCACCCTCGATCCATGCCTCTTTTTTTGTATTACTTACCTTAAGGTCCATCCCGGCATTTGTTGTGTCTTTTGACCAAATACATGCTTCCATAAAGAGTTTCCCACGCTCTTGAAGATATGCATCGGTCTAAAAGGTGTTGAATCAATAGGTCGGTCCAATATGGTAGTCTATAAAAAATGTATTCCTTTTCATATTGGCAAGAAAGACTTCCTCCTCCGCGGGCTTCCTCGCCACCACTGTGATAATTCCTCATCCTCACTGCCTAGGCCGGGCCACGACCTCCCTCACCGCAGTGCCCCCCCACGGATTTCCTCATGGATTTTCCCCTCTTCCTTCTTATCCCAACGCCACCCCATTCTCGTATGGTAATTCCGCTTGGTGGTTCTCAGATAGTCTACAAGGCACACCAATTGTGCACGCCGCTTCAAGGGGTGCGTGAGCGCAAATACTTCCTAAAACCCTCAGATACTACTTTCTTCGATGCTTAGAGTGACGGTGCTGCAACTTTTCCCCACATATCATGCAAGGAAGTGCCCCGATGTCTTAAACCCGTAACACTCTAAGAAACCCAGAAAGTCATGCATAGTCCACAATAGTATACCTCTAAGATTAAAAACGCCATTTTTATGGGCATCGTGACCTGAATACCGTGGTTCCACAAAGGAGTAACTCATCCACAATTATTCTTAGGTACACATCTAAATTACTTGGTTTTTTCTTCCCGTGTATCAATAAAGTCATCATAATGTGCCCACTCTTCATCAACAACCATGGGGTATGTTGTAGTTCACTATCATCACCGCCATGTAGACCATGCAACATTGTGTACCATATGGGTTTACGCCATCGGTGGCCAGGCCCAAACGCACGCTACGTGGTTCTTTCCAAAGTCGCCATGTCGCATCGACATGCTTCCAAGTCGCACTGCCGCCGACTCGTGATCACATCATCACTAGATGCATGTGTAGCCGTGAAGTCCATTAGGCTAGCCAATGTCTTGCAACTAACATCAACTTTAACCTATAGAATAAATTATAGGCAACATATAAGTACCGAAAATAAGTGAATTTACAACTATTTGTAAGAAGTGGTGATGCATATACCTTGGGATTATTGGAAAGTGTCGAATAACCTTCTCGAGGTACCGCTTTTTCCCTTTAGGTCATTCCCTCAGATCTCTGCTCATTACATACGAGACAATGAGTGGACTTCTCATGCTCTAAGGGGGGATAGAAGATCATACAATCATTTGGACATGCATGTATGACTTTATAACCAAGGCCGGTCGCTTGAATCATTTTCTTAACTTGAGATCCGGCTTAGGGCATATTGTTCTTCTCTCGAAGGATCTTCTCGCAATAACCTCATGATCTAAGAGTGGTAAGATAAAAGATGGAGATGGTGGTAAGATAGAAAGACTTGATAAGTATGTCACCTCAATAGAGCAGTAGACACTTGCATTGCTCCACTTGAACTTGGTTTGGAGATTGAGAATTAGCAGCACGCCGACAAACGAGAGGTTCGAGACGCAGAAATAATCACTGCTTCGCTTCGATAACAATAGGGTCATCGCCGCAAGACGACCAATCCTCAAGGGTATCCCACATCTTCTACCATATCCTCTCCACCACCATCCCCGACATCATCTAAATCAATATCGTAATTCTTGAAGAGCTGCAACATATCGAAAGCATCGCTCGCCACAATTAAAGACTTCGCTCTCGGTTCACAATAGTTTCATCCTCTTCATATTGATCGTATGCAATATCTTCATATTGGTGCGCCTAGCTTGAAATTCACGACGATAGGTTTCCCTTTGCCCTCGTAACTTAGAACTAATGGATCGGATGGAGACCGCCTCAATGAGTTCATTAAACAGAGTAACGATAACCATCATGTCAAATAATGTAATAAGTATAAAATACATACAACCATTTGTATAGACTCACGAATGACAAAAACATATTAAAAAAACTCTTTATTCCTTTTTTAGTACAACAATACTATTGTTCCATCTCAAATGGGAGAGGTCTATCATAGCGATAGTTGATGAATAACTCATCTCCAATGTTTATGCTTTTAATAGCACACACCATGATATATCTCGCTTTTTACGCATCTTGTAAAAAATCTTCCTCCCTCCTTGACACTCTAAAATTCACAATTGCATCGCCACTTTGTCAATAGAACTGCTGATGAACCCCGCAATATTGCCATGAACCCCCGGCCGACCATCAATAAACTTCAACTCCTCATCACATGCCCCCACAAATATCGACGCAAAGATTGGAATTCATTCCATAAATCCTCATACGCCAAGCATATTTAGTCAAAGTTTGCCAAGTTTTCCAATCGTATTTCTGGACCTCGTGATATGGCATTAATGGAATGTGGGTATCTCGCCCACTTCTATACGCTGCGTTTTGAGATAAGGTCAATCCAAATTTTCGACAAATGCGGCTTCGCATAATGATGTATCTTCTTCCCCAATAAGCAAATTCTTGATCCATAGGGATAGGTAGTTCATCGCCACAAGCCAAATGTCTTATGTGCCTAACAAAGGGTCTGACTAATCTTTGCAATTTTTCAGAATTTCACGCCGGGCAAAGGAGGCCAAGCGCTCTTGGGAAATGTGCGACACATGCAATGTTCTCATGATTGTAGCCCTTCGTGTTCTTTCACGCAGGGAACACTCACCGCTGAGCCAAGACCCATCCACATTATTGATGAATCGGTTATCGCTTTCCGCCATATGCCTCTATGGACAACATTAAACCAAAAATCCACATCTAGTTTGAGGAGACATCAAAGATCATCTACCTACATATTTAGATATCATAAACATCTTGAATATATACTTAAACCGAGAGATACTCTTAAAAAAAAAAAAAAAATAATAATTGTATACCAACCTCGATATCCATGACGAAAGCATCGATCCGTGGGTTGTTCAAATGTACCAAATCTTATCGATGGTCTTCAACAACCGCTCTAAGTCGCTCTTCAGCCCCATACATCTTTTTACAATCGCAAACTATTTTGTCCCTCTGCCAATTACAAAAGGTAAGTACTATATACTGCACAATAGTTTGAACGGCTGTGATAGATACAATATATGGTAGTATAAACCCTAAACCCTAAACCCTAAACCCTAAACCCTAAATCCTAAATGGATGTAATTGGGTTCGACATCGTAGTCCTTCCACTCAAGGTGAAGCCGACCATGCCCTTTCCCCGAAAACGACCCTTATATAAGTTTCAATTTCAATAAAGATCTTTTGGAGACGCGCTAGCCCCGATACATAGAGTCCCCTCCACTCAAGGTGAAGTCGACATATGACCTTGACTACGCGACACCTCAATTTTGTAATCTACATTGTACTTAGTAAGGTATGAAGGTGAGTTTGGGCCCGCACACCGGGTCCTCTCCACTCAAGGTGGAGGCGACCGGTTCCTTGACCAAAAACACCGCTTTTTTTTTTTACTACTCGCAAAACACGCCCTCCCTAGTTTATATATGTCTAGGCTACTAAATACAAGAATCAAGAATTTACATGTGACGGTTCCGCATATCCAAATTTCCCCGGTGGTAAGACAAAGATCAACTGCCCCCGCCATCTCCAAAGGCCGATCATGCCGATGACCATGGTGATCCATGTAGGGCAAAGAACAAGTATAAGATATGGTTAAAAAGAAGAACACCAAAGGCGCTTAGGGAAAGAGGAGCCAAAGAAAATAACAATGAAGGCCGAGAAAAAGTTGTTTATATAGAAATCTTTAACGCCGATGCGACGCGACGCCGCGGCGACGAGTGTCAACTGGCCACATGCCAAGTCACCTACGACTTGGCAAGACACCGCAAGTACGCATGACGCGTCGTGACGTTTCAGACCACGCCGCATGCACGATAGTCAATCTGGCCAAAATCCAGTCACATGCACCGGCAAAGACACGGGCAAGTACGCATCGACGTGTCTTATGTTCTCAGACGTCACATGACGCCGCATGCGACGCCCCGACATTTGTCGTGACATTTGCCTGCTATGAAATTTATGTATACCTATGCCGCTCGAAAGCAACCTAAAATCTGAAAGCAAGTTTTGTGTAACAACCTAAAATCTGCATACCTCAAAAACACTTGAACATAGCTTGATTAGTCGCATCACAGAGCAAATTATGCGGATGTGTCCGACATTTGCCGTGACATTTGTCGTGACGATGCCAAAGTGGGCGGGCATTTTTAGGCAAATTTTGATCGACGCTTTGACACATGGGACATTAATGCCTTGATTTGCAAGGAGTCGCCGGCGCTTCCCCACTATGTTGGACACCAAGTTCCTCATTCAGATTGCATTTTGTTGCTTCTCTAAAGATGTTGGACCGAGGATATGGGAGTCCCACTTTTGACTACCCAATATTCTCGCTTGTAGAAATTTAGGGGTAAATCCATATGTCATTTCTAATTCTTCTTTTTTTTTTCTCCTCGATCAACCGTAAGCTAAATTATGAGCTCAAAAATTCGATCAACCATCTCCAACTCCATGTCCATCACTAAATTCATCCGCTTTTTCAAAATACCCATAGCACAAATAGGCCTATACAAATTAAAACAAGCAATATTATTGTCATATCCTTATTCATCGTGGCATTCATCTTCTTGATATCCATCCCGATCATATTCATCTTCTTCATATTTTTATCTTCAAATTCCATTTTGAAAAACTCGATTTCGTAAATCTATATCATATCATATATCCAGCTTTTTTGTATTCTACATCATGCTTATATACATAAGGCAAGGCTCTCAAAAAATTCGATCAACCATAAGCTAAATTCGAGCTCAAAAATTCGATCAACCAGAGCTAATCTGAGCTCAAAACTACCATATTATAGTTATATCAAAAGATAGAATTTAAGTTGCTTCAATACCAAATATCGACTCCAAACAAATTGAAACTTTCTCAGAAAGGGTCACAGCATCCCCGTGATCAACACCAGAATTTCCAAAGACCAAAGACTAGCCAGAAGGATCCCTTCGCCACCGATGTAAAATTTTTTACCTTGATATCTCTCTCAAACGAAACCACATCATTCACCCGCAAAATTCTTTTGCCTTGACAAACCCGCCCAAATTTTTTGCGAAGACATAACTTTGCTAACTATCCCAATAATAAAAGATCTAAATTTCCACATGCATTGATTTTAATCTATAAAACGTAAGCATCTTACCTTTTTTTTCTCCACAATTCCATCGCAGGCAAATGTGCTTCGCTGATTTTGGAATGACGAAATAAAACAAAAAAATCCAACGCAGAATCGCTTATCAAATCAAGCTTCCCACTTGGTTGCACAAGCACGAAATGAAATGCCAGCCTCAAGGACTTTCTTATCTAACCAATCTACACTATCTTGAGAGCTAACTAGATCCACCACGTAAATATCCGTGGAGTGTCTAGCATAATATCCTCTAGGTCAACTTTTGTGGCACGACATGGCTCAAGATCAAACGTGAATCCAAGCTCTCTAAAAGATGACGCCATCATTTTCTATACTCCTTGCCAACCCCCATCAGAAAACTACGAATATCTTCGTCACACCGAGATTATTTGCGTGGTCGAACTTGATAAGAATGCATTCGCCGCAGCCTACAAGTCGAGACTCATTTGTGCACAAATTCCATATTAGCCATTCGCAACCGACCTCGATAAATTGGTTAGAATATTAGAATACAATTGCAGAGATGAAGAAGCAAATCTAGACAATGACCGATAACAATAGAACTTCAAGCACCGTGTATGACTAGATATATTATTATTTCATATTTTATAGCCGCAATTGACATGGTTGGGATGTAATATAGCGTATTGCCCTTTGCTTGGATGGAGAAATCAACTCGTATGCATTGTCTGGGAACTCATATGTTTATAATTATCAAATTATCGTGGATTTGGAAAGACAATCTCTCAATTGCTTTGATTTTGAAGGCTAGACCGCCAAAACGCCAAAGATACAATGTAGAAGAATGCAGAGCACCTTGATTGTTTGCCCTAAATCGCTTTTAAAACAATGGGAACATGAATTGAAGGAAAAAAGTAGCACCATCCGGCCAAGCTATCTCGTACATATACCATGAAGATCGAGAAGAATAAATTGTGTTGAACTTTGTAAGCACGACATTGTGCTTACTACATATGGAACCATTTGTTCAATTACGTAAGCCATCCAAGAGGATGAAAAGAAGCAGCCCCCCTGCTAAGGGCACACCGTCGAACATTAGGTGGTTTAGAATTATTCGATGAAGCTCAATCCATTAGAAAAGCTCACACTAAAAGTTCACGTGTTTGTCGGGGCTTAAGGGCACAATGAAGATGGTGCCTTTCCGAACATGCGACCTTCTACGACACATATGTCACATATGTCACATATACGAAAAAGTTCTAGAATGTTCTAGAAAGTTTTAAAAAGTTTTAAAATATAAGAGAATCTTGGGTGAGCCTAAGGAATCCTTCTAGAAAATTCCGTAATGTTGTAGAAAGTTCTAGAATGAATGTTATGCAGAGAATACACTTATTTTCTTCCCAAAAGCATTTTGCTAGATGACCAATTAAAATATTTTAGTTCAACCAACTCCACAATTCTCTTGATTTTCGATGAACAAACTTGTCCAAGAAGGCAACAACCTCCACAACCCTCGAATGGCCATAATGAAGAAATTAAAAAGACAAGCTTAAGAGATTTCTAAAAGCGCATGATTTTTGGTCACAGATGTTGTGACGGTTTGATCATACAATCGATGCAAAGAAGAACCCATAAAAATCTTGGCGCCAAAACTAACAAGTTCATGAGTCATGAAGTTTAAAACAACTGAAAGCATGGCGCTAAAAATCGCACCAAAGGACCCCAAAGAATGTCGGCAAGCTCAACCGCCTTTGTGATCCCTAAGCTCCGTGTCAAGCCCATTTTCCTTTGCACCATGACATGCTCTACTTTGAAGACTTCCAAGGTAATAGCCGGCGCTTTAGATACTTTACCGCATAGCAAAGCGAGCTATGTTCCAATTCCACTTTCCATGTATGGATCTCCTAAACAAGGCCATCAACAGTGTAGCCACATAGTATCTCTAAGCCAAAATCCTCATCAATGGGGTCGACTTCATATGGAACTTGTGCAATTGAAACGCAAATTCCTCCACCATCATATATCACAAAATCATCCCCGACGCTTAAGTGTAAAGTTGCAAGTTCAAGCATTGTCACCGATTCCAACCTTGATGTTGATCTTTCAACTTCCATAGTGCCATTAGAATTACTTGTATACCCAAAGATGAGATTTTAAATCATAACCTTCTTCCCCTCGTATTGACGTATCCATATGTGCTTCTTTGGTTTGTCGATATAGTTCGAGACAATATTTTTCCAAATTTTGCAATCTCTCAAAGCCCCAAAACCATTTTTCTCAAAGTCTAGATGAAGGAGGTAATTCATGCGTAGCACATCTACCGCGATGATGCATGTGCAAGCAACACGCTTAAATGAAGCCGCAAGTTGGTCGCCGAGTCTTTTTCGCATGTATCAATCGCATGTGTATTGAATTTGTAATCCTAAAACCAAAACTTCGCGGTATAAAAAATATACGCCACATGCACCACCTACGCCACATATACGCATTTAACGGGTCATATACGCCACATATACATACCGACGTCATATACGCCACATATAATGCATGGACGGTCATATACGCCACATATACGCATTTCGACGGTCATATACGCATACATACGCCACATACGCCACATATACGACGCCGCATGCGACGCCACGCCAGAACATCACACCGCCGCCCACCGGGCGCAAGCGCCCACCGGGCGCGATGACCGCTACGCCACAAAGTCGACGCCGCGACCATACGCCGCGCATGCGACGCCGACTGGCGCGGACACCTGCCGTCCCGGCCCGGGCGTGACACCGCCGTCCGGCGGGCGACGCCACGTTGTCGGTCGACGCCGCACCATACGCGTCGACGTCGCGACCATACGCCGCCGCGATGCGACGCGGCTCGCGACGCGGACGCCGCATTGACGCCGCATGGTGACGCTATTTGCGACGCCACGCCGCACGCACGCCGCAAGCCCACGCCGCTAAAAGTCCATTCTCTTGTTGTGGCAGAGTGTGTGTGGAGAATGGATTTGGGATTGTTAAGGAAAAATTCGCCGTACTCAAACACTTGCCCGCATGTTGCCAAAGCTTCCAAGATCATACACGATGTTGTGTTCTTTGAACTTCAGATAATGGAACACAAGGGTCGACATGCCGCCAATTGAGGATGATCCTCCCCCAATTTACTACTATGAAACGTAAGCCATGAACAAAGTCATTAAAAACAAGGTGATCAAATGAGGCACGCAGTTATTTGAAAACTGATGGACATGTGATCCTCGCGGATTGTTTTTGTAGACAAAAAATATTAAATTCAAATGTCAATTTTATCCATCTCGCTATCTTTACTTATTTGTCGCATTTCTTACATTATGATAAATAAGTGATTGAGTTTAGAACTAAGTTTCCATTTACGTACTTCAAAACATTTCACTTAGAAATACCGAACAACCCGTTATTGCAATTAGTGAGTCCCGTGGACTTCACAATTAGAGAACTTACAAGAGCAGAAAAATC
Source organism: Isoetes taiwanensis (assembly GCA_021234155.1). NCBI lineage: Eukaryota > Viridiplantae > Streptophyta > Lycopodiopsida > Isoetales > Isoetaceae > Isoetes > Isoetes taiwanensis. Next base: position 6,773,911 of record JAJEKV010000064.1, on the reverse strand, counting down.
ATTTGTACACAAACAAGTTTGAAAAAGAAGTTTATATTCATAAAAAGATTACATGGGCATATAAAGCCCCTGCTCAAAATATTTGAGCATTTGAGCCGCCAGAACATTCTAAGTGAGTCAAATGACTTCACTATACTAAAAACAAGTTCCAGACACCTTCCAATGATACCGTGAAATCTGCATGAATACACATTGCCATTTGTTTTCAACCGCCGGGCCTCGAAAGCAATCATATGAGAAAAAGAATGGCAGCCATGCCATTTAACAAAAACAAAGGCATTTTATAAAAAGAAAATGCATAACAAAAAAAAAAGAAGTGTAGGAGAGTCGATTCGTGATAGAAAGGGGACACATATCACAAGGAAAGGTTGACTACGAATTTGATGGAGGCACCACATTTCCTATAGCTTCAAATATACACACTCCATATGCCCCCCAGACGGTTGTTTGCAGAATTTGTCTGCCCATTCCAAAACCTCCCCGATCCACCTGAAATGCCCATTCAATAAAAAACTAGTGGTCTCCCCATCAAGCCGCCATGAATAACCTTGTGAGACATAACTTCAACTTCGTGGTCTCTTGGTCGACAAAGGGAGATGAAAACTCGCTTTTATTCTTGCTCCACTTCGGTCCAAGAGTCTTCTTGATTTTCCCCGAAAAATATTCTCTAAGCCGACAAAAGGGTCACTAAACCGCAGAGAATCCCCACCGCCGCCCCGAAGAACCTCATCACCGGAGGTAGGCCGTATCATGGTCGAATAGTAGGGCTTCTGAGGAAGATGAAGATGTGGTGGGTGGAGTTTGATAGGAACTCAAGAAGAGGAACTCAAGAAGAGGAGCTTCGCTAGGAGAGCGCTATGCTTTCGGCTCACGACTCTCCATATTGTCGGCGGGGCTTGCATGCAAGAATTGAGGGAGCTTAAGTAGCCTTTTACACGAATTTGGATGATCAGACTAGAAGGCAATATTTAATGCTAAAATAATAGGGTCTGTATAACTTTTTAATATTTAAGAATACCGATGATTTTGTGACTGCTCCAAAAAGGAAATTCCAAAAAAGCAAATAACCGAAAACTAACCTTTATTCCTTTGTTTTGGCAAAGAAGTTTGGCAATTTCGAGCAAGGTCTCCTTTGTCATTTCACATATGCTTTGAGTCATTGCAGCCATTGACTCGCAATTTTCGTGATCGCTTGCGATCTTATTGTTTCCAATTCCCCACCAACTCAATTTTTCTTGCACTTTCTTCTTTCGTAAAAATCTAATTTCTTCACCTCTCAGGTCCCCAAATGTGCTTGCCATCCGTGATTATTCCCATTGCAATGTCCTCATCTATTTGCAACCTCGACTTCTTTCTACTTGTAGGTTTTCCACAAACTCCGTGTCGATTACATGTCGCTGATCTAGGACTTGAAGAATCGGCTCGGTTTCCTCGTGGGTGTCCTATTCATTGGAATTTCTCGCATCACCGACCGCTTTGGATTTCCGTGTTAACATCATTATTTGAATTGGGTGGATCAGCAAATTGGTCTTCAAATGTCGCATTGCTCCAACAGCCAAAGAAACCGCTATTCATGAAAGATTCTCGAGTAATTGGCATGCAAGTCCGCAGCCTCGAAAGCTTCATTGCCAAATTCACATCATCACCAAAGACCGGGTATTGGATTATCGAGGTAACACCATATTTAACTTCTTCCATTCTCACCATACCATCGCCAACTTGATGGTTCGTAACTCCCAGATGGCTACAAGCCTCCTTCTCATCTTTTAAATTTAGCTTGCAGCCTTTATCCCATTTGTTCTTTAGTTGTCTCACCCACTAAACCCCCAACAAAGGGCTGCAATTTCATCATAATTTCCACCGTGTTGGAGAGGTTGAGGGTGCCTCCTGCTACCAATTTCATCTCGCTCGTGAGATTGAGGAATGTCGAGACACCGTGATCCGGCCCATTGCACAGGGACTTCCTATTCTTTGTGTCTATCACTTTCGAATTTTCCTCGCCATGCACAACAATAGCCAAAGCAGAATCGGTTTCTATAGATTCACTCACAATATTGAGGGTGCCCAATTTCACAATACACGCTTTGATCTCTTTTCTTTGACTGCCTTTGAAGAGGGAATTGGCCTGTAATTAGTCTCCAATTGCACATCCATGGAGATCCGGCCCGCCATTTTTCGGGTCCTTCTTGGTGCCATTTTTTCAATCCTAGGAGGCACGAAAGGCTTGCCGGTTGTCGGGCAAAGCAGATCGAGAGGCCTTAGACATCCTAATCCAATTAATTGATTGGGAATAAGGACGACATAAAAAGGAAATTGCCGAATGTAAATTAATTAACGAATGCACAAAAACATAATGAAAATGCCTCGGCAAGATCGGATGAATACCCGGATCGTGAATCGCCAATTGCTTCGAGGAATTGGATACTTGGAGCAAGAGAATAAGGCGCCTTGAAGATCAAGAAACAGGGAAATGGCTCTCGGGATATTCGGTGTGGGAAACATTTCGGCATTTTTTTCAGGCAAATAAAATTAAGGCTAATTGTTTGGTTAGTGGGTATGAAAACGCCTTAACTACCGTTAGGGGCGAATCATCTTCGAGGTGAGAGTTGGGTTTTCCCACCTCACCCATCTCCCATCTCCCCCCATCTCTCATCTCTCTCAGATTCTCATTCTCTCTCATCTCTAAGTCAAGATGGCCAATGATCTCTCTCAGCTCAACTGAATTGTTCCTCTCTCTCTCTCTCTCTCTCTCTCTCTCTCTCTCTTCGATAAATTAACCGGAATTGTTCCAGATAAGAGTGGTTCCATGCTAGACGTAAACAATTACAGAACTCATGGTAAGTAATTTGTTCTCTAAATTATTTGCAAAATATTGTAGAAAAAAAAAAAAAAATTAGTCTTTGGGCTGAGCATAATGGAAAAAGAGCCAAAACCCAAGCAGGTTTTAGGGCTAAAATGTCCACATTGACCATTTGCTTGCATTAAAATGCATTTTTGATTCGGCCAAGGGGACCAGAAATCTTATATGTCACATTTGTAGACTTTCGCAAGGCATTTGACAAAGTTCCCGTGAATAGATTATGGGAAAGAATGGAGCAATTATGTGTCCCTAAACACTTGCAGGATGCGCTCAAATACTCTATGAGAAAGTTTTAGTACGCTTATCGATGCCATTCAAAAGTGAGATACCGCATTAACGCTTGAAAGTAACATTGAGTTAAACAAGGATGCCCCTTGTCTCCTACTATATTTGGTCTCTTTATTGACAGCCGGAAGAATGGTTACATAATAACCGCGGATGGAGGCAATCGAGATTCAAGGATATGTGCTCCAATTGCTCTTATATGTCGATGATGTGGTGCTATTTGCACGATCCCAGGTACACATGCAAAGAATTACTTGATCAATTGGCTGCTTTCTATAACAAAACGGGATGCAAGTAAATCTAGAGAAGACTAAAACCATGACAAGAGGGCCAAGCAGAACAGGGGTTTCTATTTGGGTGAAAAGTTGAGATATGCGACATATAAATATCCGGGACTTACTATTAGCGTGAATCATAAATGGCATCAATGCATACAACAAAGAATTGAAAGCTGCGTAAAGGCACTATATTCTATGCAAAGCATGTGCGTGAAAAACCCACATATGGGCATGGCCACTAAAGAAAAAACTGTATGAATCTCTAGTCCAAAGCATAGTATTATATGGGGCTGAAATTTGGGGCCGTGGCTGCCACAAGGCTCTTGGGATGATAGGTACACAAGAAGTTTCTCAGCTCGAATTGGGTGTAAAGGCACAAACCCCATATCCGATGATGTTAGCCGAATGCGCACTATGCCACTTGAAGGGGAAGCTTTACTCAAATGCATTAGATACCTTGCTAAAATAAAAAGATGGATGCCACACGATTCCTTATTATACTTGCCCTCAACACCTAACATAAAGAGTGGTTTGGTCGATGTCAAGACATGGTTTGAAAGATGGGATATCATGTGGAAGAGGCAATTTCCATTGACAACCCCGAGAACATGGGTCTATGAAAAGGTTAGAAGAAAAAATGTGGATGAGCCCAAAGACTAAGATGATATTGTACAAGATGCATATGAATCCTACATTGATGAGGCAAGACATCTAAAGGAGAACTTATCGATAAAGAAGATGCACAATATTAGCGAATCCGCTCACCGCACCCATCTAGGTGTGGAGGTTGGGAGAAGGGGTACTACTCCGAGAACCATGAGATGCTGCAAAGTATGCGGTAGAGATGAGATAGAAGACGAAGACCATGTCATACTTAAGTGTCCAGCTTATAGTATAATACGAGACATGTATGGCATCAACGTGCCTGATTTACATACCTTTTTTGGATTGGAAGGAAATAGAATTGGATCCTTTTTAATTGAGACTCTACAGCATAGAGAGAGTTGTACTAAAAATGTAAATACCCTAATAGAAGAAGAGGATGCATTGAGTGAGAGTGAGGAATTGGATGAGGAATTGGAAACTCATCTAATTTTTTATGACTATGATGTATAATAATGTCGTCTTCTAGGCCTGGGAGGCCTCCCAAAAGACGTAATACACTTCACTTCACTTCACTTCTCACATATTGGCCACATGATCCAAATTTTTTATCTCTCGTGCTATACGGTGAGAGATAATTCTTATACCGTATTGCACGAGAGACAATGAGAGATAATAGTCTCTCGCTGCTTAACAAGGCTATTAAGGGAAAACAAGACAAACATGCCAAATTTTATTTGCATGCAATTTTCTAAGATCCTTTTTTTTCTTCCTTACCCCCTGCTTACGGCGGCACCAACAGACCCCCCTTTTTAGGGCATTGAAGCTTGAGAGTTGAATAGCTGAGCCTGGATCGGATTTCAGTTGGGATTGAATTGAAGAAAGTTTCTTTCCTTCTAAAAGTCATTTTCATTTTTGAAGATGATTCTCGCAAAATTCTGTACATGTCCAGGAATTGTGTTTGATTACTAGCTAGAAAGGACTTCTTAATACTGGTTTCTCTACTGCTACAGAGCTAATTGGTATATTTCTTAAAGATTTTATAGTCAGAAGCAAGGCCTTGGTCAGCAAGAGATGTAGAAATAGTTACCTCCGACTTAGCTTCTGCCATAGCCACGTCCAAGCCATAAGGAGCAGTTGATCCACCTCCACGGCTAGAGTAGGGATCAGACCAGGCGGCCCACGCTGCTCTTGCAGAAGAAACTCTGTGACGAAGGCCTTTGTAAATGCTTTGCTTCAAAACTCATGCAATAAATTCCTGTTTTACCAACTCATACAAACTCAAAAGTGCAATCACCTTATGCATGCATTCACCATTCTGTTGTACAACCACAGTTATGTGTGAGTAAATAAAAATTCCATTCATCCATGTGTTGAGATGCTTACATACAGGTATCAGACAAGCTCTTGTTCAAATTTTAAGATATCTATCCATATTTTGTAAGAAAGATCATAAGATCAGCTATGGTATTACACTCTACTCAGTATCATATTGTTGCTAATTACAAACTAAATTCTTGATTAATAAACAATTATGCCAAGAAAGATAGAAAGATAGAACCTATATCTTGATGCCACCAACATAAATGCAAATAGTACTACCATATTCATATTTTGTAAAAAATATCATAAGATCAACTATGGTATTACACTTTATTCAGTACTAAATTCTTGCTTCGATAGACATTGGAACAACCATTGCAAAGATCTAATTCAGAACTAAAAGGCTTACAGTGAGCACGATTCCAAAACAGAGAGAGTGTGGAATGTTTACAGTTAGTCAGGTATAAGTTCTAAACATAGTTAGCAAGTAGACAACGCATATGCCAGGTTTGAACATCGTCAAAAGCATTTATTAATTTGATATTTGCATATATGATATTTTTGATATAATGTTTAACTGATGACTAAGTAAAAAAAGATTGAAATTCCTGTTATAATATTTAAGTGCAGAATATGCAGTAAATTTAAGTGCCAATTACCTATTTTCTCGTGTTTATAATATGAACACTTATGAACTGAGTCATCAATGAAACTCATGCAAAGGAATCATAGAACACTCTGTTTAGAACACTCTTGCTATTTATCTGTGGATTGTTTGCAAAGGAAAAAGCTCTGCTTGAAGGTATCCTCTGTTTGTGCAATTTTGATTCCTTTCAGAACGGGAATATCTAGCATTATAACAGGGGGTCTTTTTTGTGATTTTATACGCTTTTTAGCATGGTTTTTATATGATTTCATGGGCGTATTGCATGAGGCATACTAATTAGTATATCTAGAGTGCACTCCGCATTTTATTATCTAAATTTTATATCACCAATGGTTTATCCCCTACACTCCACAAATAAATAAATAAATAAATAAATTAAAAAAAAAAAAAAAAAAAAAATGTATTTTAGGGTTGTGTTGATTAGGGTCTATTAATCCCCGCCTTCTTCCGCTACTTTTAGAAGCAAAGCAAGCAGCCTTCCGTTCAGCCAAGCTCATTGCCTTCTTGCCAACATTTCGGGCTACAAAAATGCGCTTGTTTCCAAAAGGATCCAAAGAGCTTTTTCAGAATCTGAGTCTGATGTGCGAGCATGGGCGCGGTAAATGTAGAGGTGCGCCTTCATGCTTCACCAAAGATGACCTCTTCACGGGATGGGTCAGGGTGCCCGTGAGGTTGGGATGGGAAAGAATGTCCAGACGCGGCAACCAACCAACTTTTTTGTTAAAGCCAATGAAATTTTGGGTATGTGCATCCTTGTGAAACAGAATTTTTAGATCCGAAGGTTAATCTATCACGCATCTACGATATGATCTTCTTGATGTTTCATATGCTAATGGGCCTAAAGAAAAGCTGATTCTATCACATAAGCTAGGTAAGAGCCTTTCTCGCTTTGTTCTTAATCAAAATATTTAAGGCACAAAATCTAGATTCTTCAAATCTAGACTCCTCAAGAGTATAGTAATCGTAACTTTGGAAACACTCGTAAAGTAATAAAGCTCGCACCGGGCAATATATGTTGCAAGCTTAGCCGCCGCTGAGGCACTCCGAGCACGTAAAGGAGGGCGTGCCATTGTTGATTCAGCTTGATGTTACTTGGGGCTCAGCCTTTGGGAATACACCGCACTCGCTTTTGGCCGAGTTTTCAGTGCAAAGCAGGTGTATATTTCTGAATTGGCATGTGCATATAAAGAGTGCACACAAATGCTCATGTCTAATTTCTGCGCTTTGAGGATGGACTAAGGCTTGAAGCAAATGTAAACTCTAAGGCAAATCCGACTTTTTTACTCAATCTTCAAAGAGGAAGGAACAAGTCCGCCACGCTTTTATGGGAACTTCCCACATCCGCTATGCGAGCTTGAACCGCCCCTTTTCTCGCCTCATGGTAATTTTTTCTTTCTTTAACAAAGGGTCCATGAAGCCATTGCATAGAGTAATCACGCTTTAGGTTTCAGAGTCCGCCCCGGCTACGACGCTGATTTACTTTTAACAATGCTCTTCATTACGCTGGTACCGCTGTGGATCTACAGCATTCTTAATCCTCGATCCATCGATATGATATAATCTGATTGTATTGATGGCCAACAGGTTCTTAAGTTGCTTGATCAATCCGCCAACAATGGGGGTTAAGGCTCTGGTGAGCCCTCATTTCTGGCGACCAGAGCTTCCAGTTCATGCAAGGAGGTTGTTGGTTCTAGTTCATGGGTTACAATACAAGTTCCGAAATGGCTAGGAGAGCAAACGAGTATGACTGATTATGTCTAAATGGCAAATTTGTATAGAATGTTAGAACTGTGTTTAAAATGGTGGCTTCTACAACCGCCGCTTCGCAAGAAGTGAATAACTATATTTATGTCAGGAAGAGACTGAAGCATTTCTTGTGGGAAGTACAAGCTTATGTGCGAAGCCATCAAAGCCATTTGTTTCCAAGCGGTATCCTTAGTACATATTGTCTTGGGTAACCAATTGTATCCAGTATATGGAATATGTAGCTTGAAGAAGGTAGGTATCGCTTATTATGATTTGACTTCCCGAAAGGTTCATTTTATAGGCAAAAAATTTACGTAAAATGTAAATTTCCATGATGGTCGCCTTGTCATTGTTAGCATGTTTCTAAATTCTTAGTTTTGTTGTCGCACTTGTTCTTTTCAGATTTGGTCTTGAACTAATGTTTTCTCGCTTTTAAAATGTTTTTAAATGTGTTACCATTTGTCTATTATCTATCATGGTATTATGTCACACTTAATATTAGGACTTCAAATGTAATGGCTTGTTTTCAGCTCTACTACCATTTTCTATTATGCTTCATATGCACTAAGGAATCTCCATGCACAAATATTATATGCACAATATTACATGCACTAAGGAAACCCATGCACAATATTATATGCACCCCACACCATCCTTAAAGGCCCCTAAGGCCAAAAAATTTTTTAGTTAACACATACCATTAATATTATCAATACAAACCATTGCATTTGACACATTTAAATTAAAATCCCCTTAAACCCCTTTGGTTTGGGTGCATATTCACACTCAAGTTACGAGGGGCGCCGAGAGCCCAAAAAATTTTACAATACATGTACAAAATTAACACCATTAAGTACATTCTCTCAAACCTTATAGTATTTTGCAAACCTTAATATACAAGATACAAAAACTTGTACATGCATACCCCACAAACGAGGATCGCTATGTAACGGGTCCAGATCTTGGAATAAAGGGCAAATATGCCCATCCGACAGCTCAAGGTCTCTGAGTAACCCCCGTAGAATATGCACCCAAACCAAAGGGGGTTTAAGGGGGATTTTAATTTAAATGTGTCAAATGCAATGGTTTGTATTGATAATATTAATGGTATGTGTTCTACAATATGAGAGAGCTCAGACATGTGCATGGTATCTGTTATTTGCATTTACATCACATCTTCACTTTTACTCTGCTAGAACAGAGCAACAGAGAGGAACACGAATCTTGCTAAGAAATCATGTCAATCAAGAGGAATCAAATTTAATCTAGAACAAAGGGGTTGTTTTTAAGCATTTTCAATGCATTGTTTTCTTTCTTTTGTGATAAAGACGCTTGGCCAGACAATCTACCAATCTGCCCCTTCGATGAATGGAAAGTTCTCTGCCGAATTTGGTCACCAGAATTGTGAATCTTACATTTTCATGAGAACAAAATGTACTCCCTTTAACATGACAAGTTAAATGGAAACACCTCTAACCATAGTTAGGGGCAATTGTCTCTCGGGAGGAGAGTCCAAAATTTGTCTCTCCCCCTATCTCTCGCCATCTCCCATCTCTCCTCATTTCATCTCTCGTCATGCATGTGGCCAACGCCCCTCTCCCTCCCTCCCCTCCATCCCCTCCCTCCCTCCCTCCTCCTCTCTCTCTCTCTCTCTCTCTCTCTCTCTCTCTCTCTCTCTCTCTCTCTCTCTCTCTCTCCCGAGGTCTTATTTTAGGTCAAAAAGCTCTACCATGTGAATGGTATTCAGGAAATTCAGAAAGACATTAAAACAGAAATTGTATTTACTTGTCATGATGTGCAGTATGTGCTTAATAAGCTAGCAAATGGAAAAGCACCATGAGATTGATGGCCGAAATGCTCAAACGGGCTGGAAATGGAATTGTCAGAAAGATTACTGATATGTTTCATGTTGCGACTAAAGAAGGTTTCCATCTACATGGCAGGTCAATAGAGTGGTTCCTATATATAAGACGGAGGGGAGCATGATGTACACAATTATTGAATGATCATGGTAAGTAATCTTTTTGCAAAGCTATTTGCCACCATTGTGGAAAATAAGATAAGCACGTGGGCAGAGGCACATAACGTGCATGCTAAGAGGCAAGCTGGGTTTAGACCAAAAAAATCCATTATAGATCATTTGGTGACATTTAGGGCTATGATGGATTTAGTAAAACGCATGCGCAAGCCCCTATTTACTGGCTTTGTAGACTTTACAAAAGCATTTGACATGGTAGACAAAAAACTTCTATGGGAAAGTATGGTGATGTGTCTAACCACTTGAGAGATGCCATGAAGCTGCTGTATGAGAAAGTTCTAGTGCAATTGTCCTTTCCATATAATGAAAAGTGCGATGAACAAGTGTTAAGCAATGCAGGGGTTAAGCAGGGATTTTCTCTCTCACCTACGCTATAAGGTGGGCGACCATACTTGGAGGTGAATGCATTGAACTTGCAGGGTATGTTATTCTATTATTGCTTTACGCAGATTACATAGTGTTGCTTGCATGGAGCAAAGATGGTATGCAGAAACAATTTGATATGCTAGCCACATTTTGTGAAACAACAGGAATGAAAATGAATCTGAATAAGATTAAGATTGTGCTTTTTGGCATGAACTTAGATAATATATATGCATTTAACTATAAAGGGGATACAGTTGAGATCACGACCACATAAGTATTTGGAACTTATCGTGGATAAGCATTTTAGATGGAATCAAACTATGGAACAGAGAGTGAATGGAGGACTGAAAGCTTTTTGCTATCCAAAGAAAATGTATAAAAGTGAATATATGTCATTTTGAGCTGAAAAAAAAAGCTTTACAAGACACTGGTACAATCAGTACTGTTATATGGATGTGAAGTATGGGGCCCTAGACTATCTCTTGAGCTATGGCAAAAAGTAGAAAAAGTAGAGAAAAAATTCTTGCATACTGAGCTTGGGAAAATGCAAACCCCTTATGAAATGATGCTTGCAGAGTGTGATATGATGCACTTAGAGTGCGAGGCTTTGTGCCGTTACCTGATATACCTGTGCAAAGTGGGAGAATTGGAAGAAGATAGCTATCCCCGACTTGCCTTAAAAAGCACCTTTGATAAAGGATGGTATGCAGATGGGATGATTTGATTGTGCAGATGGGGAATTTGTATAGAGGATCTTGCATCGAACAAAATTAGAATACACGATTGGGTCAAAGAAACTATAAGAGAAAGAATATGGCATAGTCCTCGAGGTAAAGATGCTTCACTATAAATAGGTGATGAATCCCACATTACAAGGCATGGGGCATCTAAACAAAAATGTTTCTATGAAGAAGAGGTACTCAATATGTAGAATGTGATTAAGCGCGCATCATTTGGGGGTAGAAGCAAGGAGATGGTATAATATACCGAGTGAATATCGAACATGTAGGGCATGTGGAGCAGATGAGATAGACTGAATCTTCCTCTTCACATTCAATAACCGCCACATTGGTACTTGCTGCTTTAGTACCTCTGTCCTTTCCTTTACCTAAACTCCAATTATTGGGTATATCCCTACCCCTGCCTCTGCCCTTGCTACTATCTCTTGGGCTTGGGCATTTAGAGACAACATGCCCTACACCTCCACATGTAAAACACGCCCTAGTATTCTGAACACTTCTTGGACAATTAAATTTTAAATGGCCTACTTCACCACAAACATAGTAAGGTCCAATCTGCTTACCTCTGTTTTTAATATTGCCTTTTCCCTTTCTAACAACAATTACCTCAGCAGAATCTTTATCACCCTCCTAGTCATCTTCAACTACAAACTTTTGTTCTATTTCTGTCCTTGCAATTTGCTCAGCCTCCTCTCTGGTTTTGGCCACTGTCCTTATAAGGGTAGCTAATGTTCCATGATTAGTAAACATTTTGGAGATTGCTAAAATCTGGTGGCTCACAGACATTGTTACCCCAGTTGCCTCCAAATCTGCACATTGCGAGTCAAACTTATGGAACATAGTAGTCAGATCTATCTTGTCATCAAATCTCATTTCTCTAACCTCCTTTTCCAGATCATGTATCTGTGAAGAGCTCTTTGTTTGATATGTTTTAATTAAATAACTCCATGCATCCCTAGGACTCAAATCCCTTAACTTAAGCATTATGCTGGGGGAAACTTTGCACATGATTATGGCTTTAGCCTGACTAATTTTCAATTCTTCACTTAACTTATCACTGCTAACACTTACCCCTTTTGATTTGGCAGTGGACTCTCCTGACTTTGCTGCTGAAGATTCACCTACTACAGAACTGCTTGCTTCATCAACAACACCAGTACTTGGTTCAATAATGTACCATAGCCCCTCGAATTGCAGAAGCTCCTTGACTCTCTCTTTCCATAGTTGGAATCCTCCAACTCCTTGAAACACTTCAACAACGGAACTCAATAGAGTGGCTCCAAATCGTGTGGACATTGTATGTCTTGCTCTGATACCACTGAAAGAAAAAGCTTACAACTTACACTAGTTATTTAATAGACAATAGTGTTTAAATATAACCAATGTCACACACTTAGATTTAACACCTAAATCATAGAATATGAATAGTGAACAAATCATAAAACCATCGAGGAACTTCGCTTGATTCATGTCTCCAACCTGATGCCTTATACAAATTGAATTCCATCTTATATACAGCTTGGAATCATCGCTATACAGTAATCCATTGATCATGCCCTTTGGATTATCATGTCGGCAGCTAGATTTTTGTTTTCAAATCCACCTGGCCAGGAACATTGTTCACCGAGCTAGGTTTTAGGATTAGGCCTTTAATGTCACAACAAAGTTTTATATATTCTTCATCTTCCTCCACCTATCTATTGGTTTTGCATGATGCGAGCTGTTGGTTTGATGCGCATCATGCATTATTTGGCATGGGGTTATGCATGAATATTGTTATAGATGCAACGAACACATCATCAAACATCGATCAGCTTCAAACATCGACGAACTGTAGAATCCAACTCGATTGCCAAGGCAGGGAAGCTCGTGGGAAGGTTTCTACAGGAAGTTCTTGGACGAAGAAGGGAGATTACCAGAAAGTAGCTTCGCTGCAACTGACAGAACATTGGATTAACTAAGCTTGAGCACCCACAGATAATGGGAGCACAGGGCAAAAAAAAATTGAATTTTTTAGTTATGGTTGTTTTTGGGATTTTTGGTTTGTGGTTCCAAAAAACAAAATAAGAAATAAAAAAACACTGGCAACTTCAAAAATCTGTCTGTCCGTCCGTCCGTCCGTCTGTCTGTCTGGAGTGGGAGGAAAAATAGAACCAGAAATCTATTAAATATCATCAGAGAAGAATTACGCATTATAGGATCTATTTATTATGTGCTTTATGCATGAATTCTTTATGACCACTAATTGTGACAAAGATCCACTAGCAAGCAAAACAAATGTATGTCTACTTAATATTCTCCTAGAGTTTCAAGTTATCTCAAAGCGGAATAACATAAAAGCATATATTGAGATATTTTTCAAAATTACAAATGAAACAACAAAGAGGATACCACATATAGTAAGAAGAGTTTCACATTAGCAATTATTTCCAACAACTAGTACGTCTTATGCATTACGCGAATTAATAGACCAAGAAATGAAGAACCCCATGATGGCCACGGAAGATAGAGTAAAACAACTTGTCATTTCAGACTTCGACTTCATGAATGATGGCATCGATCCAAGCCATCGTATCGTCATTCTGGGGAGGGACAAGCCATCTATATATGTGCTCTCATGTTAGTTAGCCCATTATCCCATTATTGGCGTCTTCTCATGGCAGTATCCCTTCTTTGCCCTTTAGTTCCCTCCCTTATATTTTTCCTTTGTCATTTTTTGATATACTAGTAGATATGTTTACATTTAATTTATTTCATTGATAACCCTGTTAATTATTATTTTCCACCCGTTGGATGTCATCATCGTCCCATTGATAGATGATTTTTCCTCCCCTTGTGTGATGCTATTTCCTTTTCCACTCGCGGAATGATGCTATTTTGCTGGGTGATGCTCTATAATTGCCACCCGTTGAGTGATGCTATTTCTTTTTTTTCCACCTATTTGTAGGTACTAATGTCTCACTAGTGCTTATAACTTGCTTGGTTTATTTTCTTTCCTTTAGGTGGTCACTCGTTTGTGGTGTATACTCCTCTTTTATTTTGTATTTTTCCATAACGGGCACTTTCTATGTGCCTCATTTTTTAGGTCTTCTGTCGCATCGTATAGATCCGTGCCTATTATATTCGGCTTCATCGCCTTTTTATCTTCAGTCTTCAGGGTATCCACGAGGTCATTGCAGACAGTTTCTCATTAAGATTTTCCACGACGACATGAAAGCGCAGGGTTTTTATTCCAATGAGAAGATGCTACCACTGTTCTCACTCTTGCATATGCATAGTTTGTTATTTTTCATGGGGTACTAAACGTTGTTCCTACGGCCAACTCCCCATTTGTTCATTCCTTTTTCAAAAACATTGTATACAGTTGTTGTGATGAATGCCGAGCCTATCTACGACAATTTGTTATGTTCTTTGCGAGCCCCTTACCAGAATGAATCTTTTATAATAGAAAAACAAGATATGCACGTACCAATGAAGAAGTTTGCTATTCTATGGATTGTAGGAATTTGCCAATCAAGAAGAAGCAGAAGCAATTTTTACGTTACGCCACATTGACAACATTCGATTGAATATATGATGCACATACCACACCATTGATTTTTTGGGTTCTGCCCCCAACCACCTTGCATTGGATGCTACTTTAGGAGGCCTCGAACTTGAAATATGTACTTGTTCTAGGACTAATGTGTTACCACTAGACCAACCACCTACAAAAAAGGACGTATTACTGCTCGGATTAGAGAAACCCCGCCCTGAAGTGTTTTCGAGGGAAAAAATGAGGGAAAAAATGTAGAATATTACAGAAAGGAGAATTTTTTATCGGCAGAGAATTTCGCAAAGAAAGTTTCTGGCGGCCGTAAGCTGATTTGGTGGGTCGCGAGGGGTAGAGCCACCAGTGGCGCCCCAGGTCTACTGGCGGCCGCCAAAAAATTTCAAGCGATTTTTTTCTGCTGAGGAAAATTCTACAACGGAAAAAAGGGGGCTCGAAATTTGCTCTCGTTTCGGCTATTTTCTGGCAGGCTCTGCTGGGGGTGCCACTTAACCTGGGATGATGATCACAGCTGCAGATCTAGTGGAGATCGAAAGAAAATTTTGGAATGAAAGAACCTACTATTTAAAGGGGGAAATTTCAAGGCGGTTTTTTTTTTTTCAATGAGAGTGAAAAATATCATAAGGTGAAGATAAGTAAGAAAACAAGGGATACCAATGAAGAAGTTGGTGTTGAAAAAGGTTCGAAAAGCTTTATGAGCAAAAATGGAATGAGTAGGAAGAAGGCAAAGGAAGGGGCCGTCAAGTGTGAAGGGCAGGATGGATCCACCACACAGCCTAGAGAGAAGGAGAAAGAAACGCAATACAATGTAGTTTATCTCTCTTAAAAAAAACACTCAGCCAGCAGCATAGAAGACAAAGGCAAACAGGGAGAGGGGTGGCGATGGCGAAGAGCGCCCTTGATGACAGAATCGTGCCACTCGCCCTCTCCATCTCCGCCACACAGACAGCTCGGGGGATCACATACTGCTGCATTGCTGCTTTAGATCGATGAGCCCTCAGTTCCCGGCGCGTAATTTTGCCGGAGTGATCCTGCTTCCACCTATTCTGCTTTGCTGCCCTGCCACTTCCTGAGCGGACCATACCTCCGTCAATACAAGGGGCATGTATGTTGGTGCAATGCCAGCAGCTCAGGAGCGCTCGTCTTTGGAGGCCTCGCTTTCTGATAGTGAAGAAGGTATGCGTTTTCTCCTCTTTGTTTTGTGGGTTGGTTCAGACGTGAGGGTTGATTGTCGCAGCGACGTTGAGAAGTGGAATTGGAGAAAAGCTTCGTGATTTGTATCGTGATTGGTCGTGGTATCCTTGTAATTCGATCATATTGTGCGTTTATGGGTCCAAATGTGACGCTTGAGTCTTGTGAAAGCATTTCAATCACTAGAATCTGAGCTATTGCTCCATTATTCGACGATTTGAGTGTTCCTTTTAGCTCAAAGAGTAGACCATTATGTAGTTTTGTTCGCATTCGTGTTGGCCGTAAATTTGTCCTGCTCAATAGTGTTCCGGTTTCTGACTCGAGAGACGTACGAACCAGTCAATGACGAGGTTTTCAGTCGATGCTCTACCCACAATCTGTTACCATATATAGGGATCTGAATGGGGGGTTAGGTACTTTATGGGTCGCGCTGGTAATTCTGTTCTTTCTTGGTGTTAAAGAGGCACGATCAGTTTGAGGATGTTGTTTTTCTTCGTTGGATTAAAGATAACGTTTTGATGATATTCACTTGATATTCGAAATTTTGTGTTTTACAGAGTCTACAGAGGAGAATTCTAACGAGTAAGTGCCCTTCCTCTCTTATACCACAGCATCAAATGATGACGTAGTTTGTATTAACTGTACTTTTGAAGAGCCCTAAAATGCTTATCAAAGCTTAAGCTTTTAAGTTTATGGCCAGTACCCTATTTCCCCTTGTTAAGAGATTCTCTTCTTTAATACACTATATCATAAAAATTTGATCCTAAGCTGCTAAAGCTTTGACTGACTAGGGTCACGTCAAAACTGCATTAGTCTACATGTGCAGAACCTGAACATATATATGTTGCATCTACTGAGTAGGCTCATGACAGTGACAAATCATACATAAGAAAACCTAACTACCTGCTTAGTAACTCCTGGTTTATAGCGATATAAACCTTCCATGGTTATACAATCAACAGTTAGCATGGAAGAGATATTTTCTCACAATATTATGTTCTGGTCCATATTCAATTCCACACGCAAAGAAATGGATGACAAATATATTTCCAGCTTTCCTGTCCCAATCCTATTTGACGAAAGGTTTGGACATAAATATTTTCGGTATCCACGTAGATTCAGTATTACTGAAACCATTATTGCAAATAAGATCGTTAATATAATTGCCATGATTCTTTTAAGCTGTTGTGTATGCCCGTGATGTTATGCTTGGAGTTCCCTATTCTAAGGTCTGTGAATATTATCATGAGCTAACTGGCCTACTCGAAAATTTTGATCGCAAATATTTACTGTGCCCATGTAAGAGTACTATTACATACAGCCTTGGGTGTTCCCATATAATTGCAAATAGTATTGTCAATATACAGTGGCCATCTTCTTACATCTTAGTACTTGTTGTAATGGTCTCAAAGTAGAGTACTAACATTGCCTCGTAGTATAGTTGTTTTAAGTATATTCTATTACTAATTACATGCCTGTGCCTTCACTAATCTTATGTTGAAAGCATGCATATTGTATCTACTAAAAGTGTGGTCCTTGTGCATGCACTCATATGCCTTAGACCCAGGAATATTATGCTTGGGAAACAGTTAAAGACTAATTGGCCTGAATAAGTGGTATAACTGTGGCGTATAAATTGTTGAGGCAGGACTGGGTAGAAGCTGATATTAGATGGAGTGATTTACTTCTGCATTATACCAGCCATCATCACATCCTATTATGCTTGGGAAACAACCATGGGTACAATAGTAGTTAAGTATAGTAAGAGTTTGGGCATGAACTGTAGCATTGTAATATGTTTGGGCTGAAGCTGACATTACCGTTTAGTGAGTGCGTATATTTGATTTATTCAGTGCTGAAATGGCCTAAGTTGTGACCTCCTTGTTTGCAGGTATGTAACAGTTTCTTTAAATGAAATTCGAAAGGAAATGCAGTGTCCCATCTGTCTTGGTAAGATAGCTATTGGGTTACCCTAAAACTATGGAACTGAAAATTAGTGATTGTTGTGTATAATGAAATGATAGGTATTATTCGCAAGACCAGAACAGTTATGGAATGCCTACACCGGTTTTGTAGAGAGTGCATTGATAAAGCTATGAGGCTGGGGTAAGCTTGCATAAATAATAATTCTGAAATCTGCAATATGAAACTTTGCAAGGTTGCTTTTCCCTTACTATGCGTTTTTGGTAGGAACAATGAGTGTCCAGCATGTCGCACGCACTGTGCAAGCAGGCGATCTTTGCGAGATGATCCAAACTTTGATTCCCTGATTGCATCAATTTATCCAGATGTTGATAAATATGAAGAGGAGGTACATTTTGTTGCTGCCATTTTCACATTGCTGAGGTCTTTCCATGACAAAGTTGGTGTCATGCTAGATCTGTTAAATTATAATCGCTACCCTATTTGTTGACTTGTCTAGGAAATGGCTTTATTGGAAGAAGATACCCGCAGAAACAAGCAGGTAACAGCTTTGAGTATTTAGCAAAATCTTAAAACTTTAAAGTTGTGCTGAATGTGATTGAGATTGCCTACAGATACAAGCAAACATTGCAGAAACCTTTCGAAGACAATCAGAGGCACTAGTTAGGCGGCGAACAACTGCCAAAGCTACTGCGGCTGCTATTGTGAGGAAAGCACATGGAAAGTTCCGTAGTGTACAGGGACGGACAAGAGGGAAGGGTCGGGGTAAAGGCAAATGGAAGGATGATTTTATTTATGAGGATGATGAGGAGTACTATATGAATAGAGAAGATGAGCCATCCAGTGCACAAGAAACTCGTCGCTTGCCTGCAAGGAAACGTCAAAAGCCATCCACAGTAGAAACTTCCTATAATGATGATCAAAGTGGTACTGATGATAACAGTGAACGTGAAGAAATGCATAATGATGAAACAGACGAGTCGGGTAGGTCAATGAAATCAGTCTCCAGAGAGAGTAATGATGCATCACCTGTTACAGCTGGAAATGGTGAAGGCATGGTGACCTGGGCCAGAGCTTGTGCACGTAGTCATACACGATATGGAAGCCTAAGTGGTGGAAACAATAAGCATATACGGTGCATGCGTGCCACAGTGCTGCTTGAATCTTTGGCCGCCACACGCAGGGAGAATGAAGATGAGGTGAGCATAATTTGCTTCTGCTGCTACTCTCTTCCCCATTGTCCTGTAAAGAAACTTACCAGCTGCTTTTGCTTGTGCATTTTTGCAGTATGACATTCATTTTACTTTAAAGCCAATGCCGGATGAGGGAACTAAGTTACCTAGTCTGGACCGGCCAAATCTGTGCACTTCATCTAATATTACCATTCAACATCTTTGTAGGGTTAGTATTGAGTTGCAGCTTAGGTCCTCTTGGTTTGTCTCTAACAGCAATAATAATTGTTTCTTTTATTTGCAGTTCCTTGCAAGTCAACTCTCTGGTTCAACAAATAGCGAGCTAGAGATCGTAGTTGAGAAAATACTAGACCCCAGGGAATTTGGAATTCCGACAAAAAGCAAAGGAAAGTCAGCCACTGGGAAACCTGAATGTTATAAGGTGATAGATGTGCTAGATTCAACTGCCACATTATCAAATATTTATTCGGCTTACTGGAACAGGCACGATAACCTGGTATGCTTTTCCATCATTCTATTAATATACACTTTCTAAATTATCATTAAATTGCACTGCCCTTTTTGTACAGGCATTATTTTACCGTCCAAAGGTGTGAGCTGATTAACTATTGACTGTTGGATGGCGTCTTCAAATGTTACGGAATTAACCTGTAAATACAAATGTTCTTAGGGATAAAGGGGAAGGAGTATTCACATACCACAAAGTTCATATAATAAGAGCGGGACATTGAATATGTTGATCTTTACAAGATATGGTTATGAAAGCCTTGCTAAGAGTCTTTCCCTGCGGAAGTGATTTGAAGTTCAATCTTTCTATAATTGCTTTGGAGAATACACAAGCAAAGTTGCAAAGTGTTTATTCATTTGGGTCCAGTGGCATATTCAAATTAAAGAGAAATTGAGGATGGAATTGAGCTGTTTTTGATGCGATAATATAAAGAGGTTTGCAGTTTGTGGAGCATGGAATAAATGGTAGCTATGTAAATATTTGTAAAATTTAGAATCAGCATAATTACAGAGGACAACGTCAACATGATTTTTAAGTTAGTACATAAACATTGAGGCACCTAAAAAGGGTTTTGTGGGTCTTCGACGTCTGGCAATTCTACCCAAAGCTTGCACGGAAGAGCTCAGAAGAAGAATTCTACTTCATAAGCAATTTATCTTTTCACGTATTTTCTTGACTTCCTTTTGTTAATGATCTTCCTTAAGTTTTCTTTGCCATGAAGATTATTCCAGCCAGTTTTGAGAGGCTTGAAAGCTAGCAACGCTAAACTTCCAGAGTTAAAGCTTGGGATAATTCTCGATTGCTGTCTTTGCATCTTAAACTGCATTGACCTTACTGCTTCTTTGTGCCCGTCCAAAGACGAAGAACATCTAAAAGCATATTTTCGTGTGGAGTACGTTCATGTATTCTTCTGTTGTAATGCCTCAAAGCTCTCCCATTTTGGCTAACAACTTGATCGTTTAATTTGCATTTATTATTTGGGCGACTCCATCAGCCATTGATCTGCCAACTCCGCTCTTATTTATGCCCGACCAACATGCCAAATTTACGTTTAGTTCCCATGGGTGTACCTCGATTGCAGAGGTACTAATTTAGAAAATTTGACGAATACTGCATTGCTAATACCACAAATTTTTCAAACTGGTGGTGTCCATTTCCTTGTTTATTTTAAGTTTCAGATCAAAACGCACTGCTCGGGTATTCGTCTTGACAAATTCTGGCCTTCCAGCTTTTCCTGAATTTGGCAATTTTAGTCTGTATCACTTGTTGTGGCCATTCTATGGTTCCTGGAACTTGGAAGATTCTCTGAAATAGAGGTTTAGTTGATATGATTTTCATTTTCTCTTAACACGAATAAACAGCTGTAAAACGAACACGAATACTTAGCTTAAATAATGAAAACATTCAAAATCTGCTTCTTTACCATCGGGAATCTCGAAAATAACGAATATCCCTTCGACGATTCAGATTAAGAGGAAATGAGGGTTCCAAGTTATGTTTCGTTTAAGTTTTCCGCTATTCTTTAAACGAATATGGCTGTAGACGAATCCATGAGACCTCAGAAGGGGTAGGGAGCGAAATAATCCACGGTTTCCATGCCATCTGTTTTTAGTAGATATCCGAGTCGTTGCTTCCGATCTTAAATCTGACCGCCTGGACGCCATATACGTGGAAACAACTTGGGGTGCGTTCTCATGGCAAAAAAAGTTTGTTAAAACTTCAAATAAGAAGTAAAAAGCTTTAGAATGAGAGGTAAATGCTTCTAATGCAAATAAAATTCAAGAATGGCTTTAAAATGCAATGTAAATCCAATAATTGGCTGTAGAAATGCAATGCAAATCCAAGAACTACCATCGCTGTTGAACTGGGTAGCATTCAAGGTATAAACTGCACTACATGACGCAATGCTATTGGAAGAGATGGCAAGACCCAACCCTAGTTGCTTTTACGTCATGGTTATCCTCTCCTCCTAGATTCCATTCATAAGATTCCCCTCCTCCTGGATTCCATTTTCATTCAGACGCAAGGGCTTACACAAATGATTCCGGCCCTCCGGAGCCACGAAAGTGTTGGGAGAAGTCGAAGTAGAGAAGGTTTCTCGATTGAGAGTAAAAGATTTCGAGTTGAGTTCATGCAAGAATTTTCCAGAAAATATTCTCAAGTATTTTTCACATAAGGATGATACAGATTGCCACTTAGAAACTTGACTCTTTCGAAGAGTATTGGGATATTTTCCGCTAGGCCCTAAAAGTTTTCCCAATAAAGGATCCACCCCAAAGTGTGGCGGCCTAAGATTCGACCAGATAAATTGGAAATAAGGTTGGATTGACTAAATTATTGGGGCCAAGCCGCTTCACGACTAACTAATCCCATTCAGATGCCACCACACGTAATAAAAATCAATGAAAAGTGAACACACACTTTCAATGTACCACCCCGCAATTTGGTCGAAATCACTTGTGTCTAGTAAAAACCACGCTTGTTGTTATGTTCACGATCAAAAGGAGAAGATAACGCCAGAATTGAAGCTTGGCATGAAATGTTTTCTAGAAACCTCGTTGAACTCCATGTAATCGTAAGTTTCGAAAGTAAGCCGCATTGGATCCAAGGACCTCTTGATGCAATCTTCAACCACACCAATTATGTGTCAAAATGAAAAGGATCATAAAGTTTCTGGGCCCAACATTGAGGTGGAATATAAGTTGTAATGGTTTCTTACAACCCTAACAACCATTCCAAAGATTTTGTGGCATGAGAAAAAAACACTGTTAAAATAGAAATGGCAATAAAAGTGACGCTTATCCTCCCCGCTTTTTTAGAAAGCATAAACGCCACTTTTGTGCCATTTATGACGCTTGTGCCCCCCAAATGGCACAAAAGTGACGCTTATGCCCTAGAAAGAAAGCGAGGATAAATGTCACATTTGTGCCATTTCTACCTATTTTTGTAGTAGTGAAATCGTGATGATGCACCATGTGATTTCTACACAAGAAGATCCAATCCAACCGAGAACTTCGCACCTTTCTATAGTTGCGGGCACCTCGTGATGTAACCCCCGCCATCAATAGCATCTTTTTTTTTTTATCATAATTGAGGTCCAAAAAACTCCGCTTCACGTAACATTTGTTGCATTAGAAAGCTCTTTTGAGACATCTTTCCTCAAGATATGTGAGTTGCATATGTTTGAATAAATATTGTAGCAAAACAACACGCCACTTTCTGTTGGTATTACATTTTCATTCACAACTATTTTTCTTTGACTCTATTTTCTATGAAACTTTGCCATTGGGAAGCTCTCCCAGAGCCCTTCCCAATGATGTTTGATTTGTCTATGTTTGACCAATATTTATGAGCAAAACATCAGATTTCCAGCCCCGGCTTTATGGTTTTAGCTTTTCTAGCTTTCTATTTATTCAAAGATTGCATATTTTTCTTAATAACTATTGAACTAGAATTTTGTTTTATGGAAATTATATCGCTGAAAAGCTTGTTCAGATATCTTTCTAGGGGTATTTGATTTGGATATGCTTGGCCAACATTTGAGAAGGAGAACAGAAAACTTACAGTACAGTTTTAGGGTTTTTAAGCTTTCACATATCAATATTATATGAATTCTTCTAAGGTCATTCCAGGGATATTTCATTTGCATATGGTTAGCCAATATTTCTAAGTAGAAATGGCTCTAGGAGTTTTGCTGCTTCAGAGGGGTTTAAGAGGGTTTGATACCTTTCAAACACTTTGGATTCAGGCACTTATATAAGGGCTTTGTTGCATGCTCTCCTGTTTATCGGCTAAGGATTTCTACCAGTATTTTATACGTTCCATTATCCCTTCCATAGTCCGGGCACAAATTCTTCACTTCTTGTAATGGTTTCATAGCCAGATGCTCTTCCATTGGCACCATTGGTTCATCTCTCACATCCTCTTTCCAAATCAATATATCCTTATCTTCCAGTTTCCACACAGGATCTCCAAAATTTCATCTTATATTGCATTATTGGCTTTCTATTTTTTTTCCCAAAACCTAAACTACAAAGGAGCACTATGTCCAATAAGGTCTTCATAAGCATAATCCTCTATGAACTCTTTCCAAATGGGACTTCTTTGTATCAATGAACCAATAGGAGGAGGTGAAAACACCGCTTAGATAGCTCCAAAAGTCTCTGATAGGTGGTGACATCATTTTTTGCAATTTGATCTTGTAATGCCCAAACAATGCATCAATGTCTTCATGAGTGTGGTCATGCATCAAGTAACCAATATAGACTATTTCAAACACTCCAACCCATGTAAGATATGACAAATATGCAAATAAATATCTATTCTTATTTTGGACAGCCCCGATATTGGGTTCACATGATTTGCAGGCCCTGACCCATTCATCCTTCCTATAGCCAAATCCTCTAGTTTTATGGGGAGTAGTATTGTGTAACCTTTGAGAGATGTTGCAACGGCCGAGAAAAATGCACATCTCTATTAAACCATGCTCCAAATTGCGCAAAGCTTTTGCAATGCTACTAACATGGAAGTTTGGGTCATCATCCCATAACTCTAATTTGAAATGGCCATGATGCACTACTCCCCCGCCATGAGTCATGAATCTAGCTAATGATATCCGCAATGGAAAGGACCTTGCAAATGTACTTTGGTATAGCTCTAAATTGAGGCAAGGTGTCTTCTCACATCTATCTTGTTGTGAATAATGCATATAAAATTCTCCGGGTTCCATTGTAGACAAGCATCTCCATATCCAATATGTTGACCGACATGACATCCGCCCATCGTAGGAATTCTCATGTCTTTACGCATTATCCGACCTTTTCACCTCACGCTTTGACTTCTCGAGCTTATCTAGCAACTCAATGCATATATTGCACTTTGAGAAATTGTTATGTTGCATCCTCTTCACATCTAAAAGATGTTTGGTCCAGAGCTTGCTCAAGATTGATCAGAGATCTTGTCTACTTTCATTTCCTCCTCAAAGATTGTTGATCATTTGTAAAATGACTTTCTCGATGAAATATACAGCAATATTCGTATTTTCACTTTCCCCGCGCACCCATCTTCATCAACCGTGCTTTTTGTGAGGTATACTCTCAAAGATGATAGTTAACAAATTTCTAATAGGCTCGAAATGCAAGCACCCTAGGGTTGTCCTAACGCTTTCTCCGACAATACTATGCAAACCTATTTGAGCACCTCTTTGATATACCTAGTATGGTTGTCATTGCACCGGCCAGATATCCATTTTCCACCAATAGGAAATCCCCTGCTCCTAGCACCGTGTGATGGCCCAAATGCATTTTCTATAATGTTGTAAATATCAAGAGCTAGCTGCCATAAGTCTTCTCCTTATAGATTGATATGGCTTCCACAAGTTCTAGTAATCAGAATCTACCAAAGCGTATGTTGAGGCAACCACAATCTTTTCCTCCTCGATAGCTTGCATGGTTTCATTATTACAAAGCTATTAGCATCTTCACAATCGAACTTTTTTTCTTCCTCCTTTTCCACTTAAGGAAGTCAGACGGTCCCTTTTTCCGCATCAATACATCCAAAGGGGGTATGAATGGAATGTCATTTTCATTTGCAACAACATTATTTTCTCCAATGTGCTCATTCCTTTGAAGCAACCCTTTTCCTACTATCTCAACACAAATGACCGGGCCAGAGCAACAAGACATAAACTCTAAACCACTATTGATGTTGTTGCAAGCATAGCAATATTTGTCCTTCAACTCAACACCGAATGTCAAGTCAGATGACTCCCACAAAGTCATCACCAATAGCTTGTCCATTGTAGCAAAGGTATAGGATCCCATAGTATAAGCAAACCTTCACCGACAATTCCTCTAATCGCGACCGATGATGCAAATTCACTTTCTCATACTTCCATTTAACTGAAACCACTATTCTCCTATCCTCATTGGCAAGAACTAGTTTTTAGCGTTATCCGCAGCTTGTTTCGTGAGGTTTCTCATTATTGTTTGTATTATTCTCTTCCACATCCATGTTGTGCACAATCATCCTTTTGTACTTTAGGTTCTTTTGTTACAATGTTCCTCTACAAAGAGCCTTCATAAGAAATCTGAAAAGCGTAAGAGAGGATGAGGAACAAATAGTAGTGTATGCAATAGTAAGTAATAAAAAAGTTTTCATAAAAAAGAAACTTCGTGCTTTGACGCGACGCCTAATTCACTAGGCTATAATTTCAAATCAAAGCCAACAACGCTACCGCTGAAAGTAAGCATTCGACACGTCGATACATTAAAAGTATACCAAGTATATAATAGTATGCCAAATAAAACTTCTCGTGCGTGGGGCCAATCAAACTAAATTATCCAATATCACATACACAAAAGGGATTCATTATTGTATATCGTATTGCCACACGCGACTGAAAGCACGACACGTCAACACATCAAAAGTATACCAATATATAATAGTACGCCAAATAAACTTTCGCAACGACACGAGTCAAACTAAATTATCTAATTGCGCAGTTACTTTTTGCACAATGGGTTACACAACAGGGTTCCTAGAGGTTGATGCTACCAATCGTGCTCACGTCCATGACAGAGACTTGGAGCTGATGTTGACCAAAGCCCGACAAGGCACTTTTTGAAAGATATCCCTAAATCCACCTTATTTAGGGTTTTCGATAGGTTAATTCACAAAGTTCAATCATGTGATCCCAACCACATCTACAAAGAAAAGATAGAATGGCATGTTTATCGATGCCCAGATTCATGCGTACATTGCCAAGTGCTACATGCAGCTTCTTCACATCAAGATCACTTTGTTTTGAGCCATTTCAGAGTGTTAGGCTCAAAACAAAGAAATTTATTGGAGGCTTTTAAAAGTTACTATGATGGAATGTCAAGGCTAGAATGAACTAATCCGCCTTTTGCTCATGATGAATTCGATGCGATAGGTTGAATTATTTTGTTCAAAGAACAATAATTTTTGAACCTGCACCACACTATCATACTAGAGCATAAAATAAACTCTTTATAATCAAATTTTTCTTTATAATGAAATATTTTTTTTAGTTCTCTGCTATCCAGATATATTGCATTAAGTCATTTCTAGAGTGGATGTTTTGAGACTCTAATTACTATACATATAAAAATTTTCTTAATTTTCTTATTTCATGTATCGTTATAAAATTATATATCTCGAGCCCAAATAGCCTAATTGCATACTTAAAAGAAAAGACAAACAATATTATCACCTTTGTTTCTAGCCATAAGGCAAAGTAGTGTGAAAATAATGCACCTATATATTTATGTATAAACTTATTTACCGATTATATTAGATTTAATTAATTACCACATAAAACATACTACTATAGAATACATACAAAAATTACATTGTACTCAATGATGTAGCCTCTAATTGGTATAATATACAAGCATACATTCTCCGTGGCATAAATAGCAACACAACACGTCTAGTTTGCAGACATCCCTTTGGCATCCAAATCCTTGGTCTTTGATGGCAAGATCCGAAAGACACGATTGGGATACCGTGCCCATCCCGAAAATATTGACTCCATCACATGCCAGCCGTGACGAAATCATGAAGACCGCCGAAAGTCCGACAGAGGGGTGTTATGCCGCAGAACCGCTTTCTCGTCGCCATAAATTCTAGAACGATTCTTTGATCTCTACAAGGCGAGGGATAAGAGGGCATCCCGCCATGATGAATAATACTACTGCGATGACTTCCACCGCAATGCTATTTTATTACTATATGCTCCTAGAGTATTGTATTACTATCTTGAAGCAAGATCTAGTATGTTTGTATGTATTGAAATGCTACAAGATGCAAGTGGATTGAATTATTGCACGATAAATACCTTCTAAAGTTTTCTTGCCAAGCCAAGAAACCATCGAATCCATTCTTCCAATGTTCTCGCCATGTATGTGTTTTGTGCAACAAAGCCTCAGAATCGATTCAATGTAACCAGACCTGTGGGCACTCCATGGCATGTCAGAAATGGGCTCTATGTTATCAACAATCCCCGCCAATTATGTCTTTGCTATTTTCTCTAACAAGCAAGATGCTTCTCCAATTTGTAATCTAAACTCAAGATTCCTGTGGTTCTTTTTTCCGCTTTGTCGCCGCCGCTTAGGCCATATTTTTTAAGGCCCGCCAAGCTCATGTGAGATCTTGTTCGTGGAAGCATCAAGCACAAGCCCACCATACCTCCAGCACGTCGGCAGAACAACATGCTTCATAAAGAACCTGCGAAAGGACCGGGTTCATAGCACCTTTGTTAGTATATTTGTTAGCAAAGGATCGGCTTCATAGCAAAGGATTCGGTGAGGTCGCAAAGGGTCAGTTTCATAACCTCGGCAGCTTCAACAAAAGTCTCTATCATCCGCCCGCCGCCTTCCAATTTTAGTTTGGTTGGACGCTCGCCACAGCTTGTTCTCGCGACAATCGACATAGGGCTTACCATCCCGCAGCATCAACACTCCGCCTTTTGCTTGATCGCATTCGTGATCAACAATTTCCTACTAAGCAGCCCTAAGCAGCTCCAAAGATTCCGTGTTTAGCCCGGCCACCCAGAGTTTTGTTCTCCCCAAAGAGCTCGGCTGGCTTCCTCAACGCCTCTTTACCGTAAAGCAATGACTGGGCCCTTTGCCTTTTGCTCGGGCCTCCTCTTTGCCTTGTTTCGTCCCTCCTTCACCGGGCAGTTGTAAGGTTGATTTTACAGTCCGCTTGTTCCCGTGTCAGCCTTTAATTCTTGGGTGCCCTCAGAATTTTTGCTTTGGTTATCCTAGATTATTTATTTCTCGACTTGATTGCATATAAGACTTTAGTTCCAGCTTTTGATTTCGGATTTGTTTTGGTTGTCGCCAGACTTATGACTCGCCCAACTAGTCTCCTTCTCCCTCCTCCTTAGTATCTAGTGTGCTTTTGAGTCTACCTTGATCTATTGTCCTCTATTGCTCCTTCCTGATTCCTATGGCTAAGAAAGTGAAAGACATGGCCGTAAGCAAAGACCTCCCCGCCAATTCTACTAGCACACTTCACCAATTCGGCCACGATATTAACCCCCTGCTAACCCAAGATGCTCTTTCCAAAGAAGACAACCCCTTTGAACCTCCCCTCCACCATCGCCTCGAGAGCTCTGACTCCCAAGCCCGTGAGGCCTTAACAACCCAACTTGAGGATATCACCTCCCAAACCACCGTAATGCATACATCCGTGGTAACGCTTTGACAATTGATTCGTGTGTTGCTAATGTTCAAAATCTTGTTCGTGCAATCAATCCTATCTGATAGTTCTTTTTCCAAAGACCTACGAACCCTTCACACATATTGCGCACGATGAGATGGTCCGATCGAGGCAACAATGGAGCAAAGATTCATGTGTGGATAGGGATGCCTCCCCCCCTAAGGTAGCTCAAAGACCATATGCAAGGGCCCCAGATCATGACACAGACGACATCACATCACCAACTTCACCGAAAGGTGATCAAGCCACCGAACCCCCACGCCGTGAGAGTTCCCCAAACGCCTTCGGGTCGATATGGATGTAGCGGCTCACTTTTTACCGACACCATGCAATATTATGAGTCCAGCGCCTTCACAAATAAGCAGAGTGGGTGCCCATCTACAGATCGACTCGCCATCTATTGGTCCATTTCTAAGACCACAAGATAGGTATTACGCTTTTGCAAAATGATGGCCAATTCCCTAAGGAACGACTTTCTGGCTCAATTTAGGACCTATCTCCACCAGCTTAATCCCTACGACGAGACGAAGCTTTGAAGTTCGGGAGGCCGTGCTCCAAGAAATGGGCGGTATATAGGGAGGCTCGGCAATTATTCTTGACTGCTGGCCCCGCAAACCCTTGGTTGGGATATTCTTAGTTTCTCAACAAAATGTGATTTTGATTTGGTTTGGGCGCTTGCCCACAGATGATGTATATTGTGTAGTGATGGATCTTGCCCTCTTTGTTCTCAGGCAAGGGCCCACCCCTTTTGCTTGGTCTATTTTGACTTCTCGGTCCCTTGTAATCGCCGCCACAGATGCCGCCTAGTGGTGTGACGCTAAAATATTTATCTTTATCTTCATTTTTCATGAACCCGCAAACCCGTCGTTTAATTAAAGTGAAGCAGCCAACGAATACGCTTTTTTGACTAATTACGCTGACACAAAGAATTACTTGAGATGTGGATGCTTGATCCAGTAGTTTCAGCAAGCTTTCTTCTTGGCTTACATCCTAATTCGCTATTGAAGACACAGATCTTAAGCTTTCTTTTTAGGCTTTAAGGAAAGAAAAATTTTGTGAACTGAATGAGCCAAGAATGCTAAATTTGGTAGGGTAATTTAAAAATGTAGTTAGTACAAGTGATTGATTAAAAGATAGTTGGGGGAAAGGGATAATTCCAATGAGGTAATATTTTAAAGGTAATATTTTCTTGGCAAAAGGGCTAAAAGTTTTCTTTTATATATATATAGGCACCTATTCTAATATAGCCTACTTTGTTTTAATGGCGCATTTCAATCGCCATTAATAATTGTAAAATACCATAATGAACCCAAATTAATCGAAATTGAACTGTTTCTTTTCTTTTCTCACACCAAAATTTTCGAGCGCTTTTCCTATTCCTAATATTCGACAATGAATCGCCTTTTCTATTTCTTGAGCCGATCTTCCTATCTCGATAGTCATTCCGGCCTCGATTCTTCCAATTTCTTTTTCTTAGGTCGATTTTCTGCCCGCAAAAAATCTTGGAGCCGATTTATTTAACTTCTGATACAGTTTTCAAGCCTAATCAAGTCGTTTTCCTAACATTTCGACTCTAATGGCTATTAAAGATTAGTGATTTCATGTTTTTAAGTCTAATCATTTTTGTAATGTCTTTTTTTTTTCTCGATTTTCTTTAAATTAGCTCGCTCGCGAATGATCTTTCTTAATTTAAAGACCTGGCATTTCTTAAATGGAATGGCTTTGTCAAGTATGTTTAGAAATTAGCATTGTTAGATTTTGATGTTTAGATTTTTAAATCACACAAACCTAAGATCACTGTTGTTAAGTACATCAAAATTCAGACGCTCAAAAAAATGTTTTTAAGATTTTTAAAAATTTTGAAAATCTTTTAAACGATTTCCATATAAAATAATGCTAAAAATCTTTTAAAATCCTTAAAAAAATAGGTCGATTGTATCCAACATTCTAAAAGTCACAAAGATTTCTTCATTTTTGACGTATTGCTCATGATGCTTGGTCATCAGTGATGATGTAAAACTCTCTTCTCCCTGGGATATACTTGCGGATTCCATCTTGTAATTAATATAGCAGCTCTTCAATTTGGGCATTAAACTCCTTGCAAAAGAAAGCGGAGCCGTGTCCCAATCACCAATAGCCACCCACACGGTGAGGAGTCATCAAAATGGAGTTTGACCCTTTTGCAATTGAGCTTTATTATTAGTATTAACACAGGCGTGGATGGCATGGGCTCCTACGCAGGCGAGAGCTATTTACGGGACTTGTTATATGCAGGGTCCTGTTTTGGCTTTCCACTCCGCGCCTTATCTTCATATCAGCCCTTCTTGGAGCACTATGCATTGCATTTGTCATCTCCTATAAGAGAATTGGCTCGGAGACGGTGAAATGATGCGCAAAGTTCCACTCCATTCATGAATGGCGGGGACCCACCATTGGTCCCACAGTGGCTCAGCCTCCCACGGAGCCACCGAGGGGCAGTCAAAGAGGTGTAATATCTTGGACTTAGGCTCTTAAGCGGATATACTTGTGGAAGCCAACAGCTTTCCTTGATGAAACCTATCTTGGCTCTCACACAGAAATGCGATTATAATAATCCCATCTTGATTAAAATACAGGGAGTTCCCAAGATACAGATTTAGTATATTTAGCGATCTTGTTTTCTATTACGCTACAACTCCAGCAGCATCCTGAGGAATCTTTGTCAATAAATCTTTGACACATTTGTCGGCGGGCATGTATTGATGTCTGGCCCTTTGCCAATGGGGCTCCCTGCATGGATGGACTGTCACAACCATTGCGCAAATCAGTTGGTACATGCAGCCCATCTTGTGATGCTGCGTCGAACCTTTGCGCCATGCAGATTGGCCCATGCGTCCCGTGCGCACCGACGCAGGAATGTAAGTGGCACTATCACCAATTAGCATCCTCAGTGCAACCGGTTACATGACCCGAACTTTAAGTTCTTTCATCGTATGTTCGCTTCAGTTCATTATACAGCCCGCCTCCACATAATTGATGACATTCTTTCTCAAAGCGATGCTACAAAGCGGTTAATTCGATCATCCGGTTGCATATGGCCGTTAGAGATGGAATGCGTGGCGTATTTGATTGATGATGAGGGATGGCTGAGTTTCGCTGAAGCATCTGCGTCGCCAAGGCCATTTTCAGGCAAAGCAAAATAATGAATACAAAAGCCGAAGCATGCACAAGTAAGTGTGACTGATGGACGATGTCGGGCGTGATGGGATGGCCTTGATCGTTTGCTTTGTGACGTAAGCCCTGTGGGCTAATGCCTTATCCGTTGGCCCAAAGGCGAGAAAGAGAGGAAGGGGCAGGAAGGCTAAGGTAGGTTGGATTGGGGAGATTTGTTGGGACCCGGTTTGCGTTGGGTGTTGCTGGATCTAATTGGATTAGCGAATGAGTCCCAAATTTTAGTTAACTTTTTTAACCAAAACACTACCCTAAACTTATCTTACATACCTTGTTTGGATTAGTTAGCAAAATTAACTAAAAATTAACTAAATTAGAAATTAGCACTATAGGGTCACTTTAAGTTTGGTTAATTGTACATATAATTTTATACCTTTGGCTAACAACTAGACATATTCGAAATAATTTAGTTAATTAGTTAAGTTATTTTTTAAGCGCTTTTAGTGCGAATTAATTGCTACATTAAGTTAGCCTAACCTATTTTTTTTTTAACTAACGGTTGTGAGGGAATCATCCGGTTAAATTGGTAGCAACCTGGCCCTAGCTACCTCTAGCTAAAGCCCGACAATAAGCGAGACTAAGGCCGAACACTGGTCCTCCCCCTTTCGCGGTGGGAGCCGACCATGTCCTTGCCGGTAACCCACATCTACCCTAAGAATGAGAAGAAAAGTGGACTTGGACCCGGACACCTAGTCCCTCTCCACGCCAAGGTGGAGCCGGTAGTGACCTTGAACAAGCCACTACAATTTTATTTTAAACCTAAAAAATAACAAGTTTGGAGGTGGACTTGAGCAGTGCGTGGTCCTCTCCACTCTAGGTGGAGCGACCGTCCTTATGAACAAATACTGCATTAGGAAACATTTATGATTGTAGTGAAAGTGGACTTGAACGAGATTTTGTAAGTCCCTCCCGCTAAGGTGGAACCGACCGATACTTATGAACTCGCTCCTCCATCAATTTTTAACCATAAAACTATAAAAATAAAATCTAAGTCACCGATCAACTACTTACAAAATAAAGACTGAGTGTACAAGATCTGTGGTCAAATCATTAATAAAGGCCTGAAGTAACAAAGCATTAGAGGAATAAGAACAAAGAAAGAAAAGATCGAAGAAGAGGGAAAAAAGGGATGAAACAGGGATGGGGAAGTAAGGCAAGGAGAAATAAAGAGGATAGAAGGGAAGAAATAAGGATGAGAATAGAGAAATAAGAGAAGAAACAAGAAGGGGTGAAAGGCAGAACATCAAAGATCGACCAGGCGAGCTTGCCGGATCGTCGAGCGTCGGCGTCGAATCGGCATCAATCCAGATCAGCGGTCGAAATCGCTTTATCCGAATCGGGCGCTTCGAGATCAGATCGAGATCGATCAAAAAAAGGGCGGGAGCAGCGATCAAAGATCCCGTCAGGGTAAAGAATAAGGGAAGAATCAGAAAGAAATAAAGGAAAAAGTCGAGATAAACATGGAAGAAAGGATAAACAAAGGCGTCGAAATAAATATCGTCGTAAAGAACATCGGCGTCAGGCATCAAAGTCGCGGGATCGGCTCATCATCCTTCATCCCGCAAATCGTTAAATCAAATCACCGAAGAAATGGGGCAAAGAAGTTCGGAAAAAGCGGCCTTGCGGAGTTCAAAAATGTCTGAGAGCGTCGCATCACGGCGATCCACGTACTATCGACATTATTTCCATCTAGCGTCGCCGCCGCGGCGTCGCTTGCGGCGTATTTTGTTATAGCGGCGTTGTGTTTTGCATCTTTTTAATGTGAAGCTCATTAAGAAGTTTGTCCTAGAGCTTATTTGAGCAGTCGAGAATTTTACGGATCCTTGAGCGGAGGATTCTTGGTCGAATATATAGAGGCCCGGAAGCTTGGGAGGGGTGTTCGTGCCTCCCCGTCCCCAGGCGGTCGCAGAACCTTGCCCTTCGAAGCGTTTTTGGGGTCCGTCTCACGGGGGCGGGACTCTCCCCCCTCTTGAGGTGCCATTCAAAATTCGCCTTGTTTGACTTGGGGAAGGGTGCAGTCATGCTACTTGACAGCGAACTGCGGGACCGTTCTAATTAGCGCTTGGGTGCGGACCTTATCCAGAAAATTTTGGAAATTTTTCACGTATGTTGGTGATGACCATAGAAGCCAGTGACCAAAAACCATAATTTAATTCCATGCTATGCATTAACTCACAATTTATAAACCATAAATGCAATAAAATGCATAACTAAAAATTGTGCATCGAAAAAAGGCGAGTCTTTGGGGAGGGCAACAAGGCGGTCGCGGGACACATTAAAAATTTTCTTGGAAACTAATAAACAATCTCATCAAGGTAATTATTCCAAGAAAAGCAAAAGCTTGATTCATTAAATTGAATTATACCATCATGTCGCTCTTTCGAGGCTTAGCGCTCCCGCTCACGCTCTCTAAAATACGGCAAGTCCGCGGGGTTTCGTCAATGCAATCTTAGACCAAGTATAACGTCCAGTGAACCAAAGAGTCAACTGCAGGCACGGCGATTGTTTCCGTTTCGTGGCTGGCTGGGCCTTTTAGAAATTTGAAAGTGGAACATTGTTGATGGAATTGGTTCGCAGTCCGGGCAAAATCGGGAATTTGTTGCGGTGCAGTGCGTGGTGAGATTTGTGAGATGATGATGGCACGCCCGCAGGCCCCAGGCTTACCGCGCCACATCGGGAGGGCCGGGCCCAAACTCGCTTTCGATGCGTTCCCCTTGCTCCGTATTCACCGGCCTGCCCGACTTCGGCCGGAGTCCCAAGTGCAGACCAAGTCACCGGGCCCCAAAGCATAAACCCTTCTAGGCAGCCCACCCGGGGTTTTCGTTTTGGAGGCCCTCTCCTTGTCGTTAGGGGCGGGACCTTGCCCGTGACTTGGCGTGGGTGGGGTGTTGGTGCTGGAGGCAGGACCCTAAAATCCCGGAAGCTGCTTGCCCAATTTCCCTCTCCCAAGGCCACGGGGGCCGGGCCAGGCGACCTCCCTCTCGGGCTGCGATTTGACTCTGCGAATGGACTGAGCATTCAGCGTTGCCCTAGGGACCAAGTTACGTGGCGAGAAGACCAAACTTCAGCCCCCAAACAAAACCCTTCTACAGAATGCGGCAGAGTCCACCCGAGGGGTTTCGTTCCCTCTCCTTGTCCCGATTTGGTGGGGACCTTTTAGGTATCTTGACATGGGTGGGGTGTTGGCCTTGGCTGGGACCTAAACTCCCAGGAAGTTACTTGCCCCGAATTGAGTTCATTTACAAGTTATTATGCCATCCATGTCAAATAGCTTTTAGGGGCGATCCGTTTTGAACAAGGGCATTCTCTATCCCTTATGCCTTGATCTTTGAGAAACACAACCATCATCACAAGCAACCAAATCTAACCCCCAACCAGCACTAGTCTTTTGGCACTACGTAATCATTTATCTTCATTCTGGTAGTTGTAATGCTTTTACGTAATCATTTTATCTTCATTCTAATAGTTATGATGCCATATTCTCAATGCAATCTTAGACCAAGTATAGCGTCCGGCCAGGCAAGGTCAACCCCAATTACAAGCGATCCCACAAACTCCATTCCTTTGACCTTAGCTAACCCTTTGACCTAGACCTTCTCAAAAATTTGAAAATTGGAACATTATTTGGAGATGGGTTAGGAATCCGGTGGCAAAAAATCAGAATTTATTTACCGTACAATGCATTAGTGCGAATTTATGAATGTCTTGCCACTTGCAAAAGCCCCAGGCTTCTGCCCACGCCGGAGGGGCGGAGGCCCAAACTCCATTGGGTTCGGTTTACTGCTCCATATTCGGCTGCTTCTTCTGCCCGGTCCCAAGTGCAACAGACCAAGTCACCGACCCCAAAGCTTTAAAACCCTTGCAGAACACGGCAGCCCGCGGGTTTTACGTTTTGGAGGCCCTCTCGCTTGTCGGTTAGGGGGACCGCGTGACTTGGCGTGGAGTGGGGGTGTTGGCCTTGACACGGACCCTAAAATCCCCGGCTACTTGCGAATTTCCTCTCCCCCAAGGCCGGGGCCGGGGCGAGGCGACCTCCCCCTCAGGAATGCGATTTGACTTTCGCCAATGGACTCAGCGTCGGCGTTACCACAGGGACCAAGTTCCGTGGCAGAAGACCACCCGACCTCAAGAGCGCCAAAGCTCCGCTTCCATCACACTCGTAGTCAATTAGCCTAGGATGTGGATCACGGGATCTCTGTCGTGGAAAAAGCGTGAAGTGTTTCTTTCTTTTTTTAAAACAAACCTTGTAACTTACTCCTGGTGGAATTTGAGTTTTACCGCCATTTCCGGACGATTTCGGGGTTGGATTTGCCATTCGAACTCCCAGGTCCTCTTGACGACAGAACGAAATGTGGTTTCTACAAGGCCGACCCGGGGCCAGCGGTTTGACAAGTTCTCGGACGATGCGGGATCTTTCTGGGCCTTCCCGAAGAGCCCCGAATGGAAGATCAGCGGTGGGATGGGGGAACGGAAACCAGGAGGGAGGGTGGATTGTCATTAGCGTGGACGCCCCGGGGGCGGGAAGGAGGCTGCCTGCCGGGAACTTTTGAATCCGCCTCTTGGGGTCCGGACTCTCTCTTGTGAGGGGATCCCTGCAAGGTCTGGCCTTTGGCTTGGGGAAGGGTGCCATCTCGGTTGCCAGCGGGCTGCCGACCGTTCTAATCTGTGCGCCTACGGGGCACTTCTCAAAGGAATTTGAAAATTGGGCTGTGTGCTGGAAATGGATTAGGATTCCGGTTGTAATCGGGGGTTGTTTTGGGTACAATGCAATTTTGCAGGTATGATAATGTACACTGCAAAGCGCCCCCGACTTCTGCCACCCACGCCGGGGAGGACAGGCTAAACTCAGCTCCGATCAGTTCCCCTTGCTCCCGTATTCTCCGGCTGCAGCTTCGGCGAGGTCCAAGTCGGACCAAGTCAGCCCCCAAAAGCGCAAACCCTTCTAGGGCACGGCAGCCACGGGGTTTTGCGTTTTTGGAGGCCTCTCCTTCTTGGTCGAGGCGGGACCTTGCTGCTTGATGGCAACTTTAAGGTGGGGTGTTGGCCCTTCGAACGCGGACCTAAATCCCACGAGCTGCTTGCCCCGTTCCTCTCCCAAGGCCACCACGGGGATTGGGGGCGGCCTCCCCTCTCGGAATGGCTTGATTTGGCTCAGCCAATGGACTGGAGAGGCATTCGTGCGTTGCCCTGGGACCAAGTTCAGGTGGCAGACCACCACCGACCTCCAAGAAGCCAAAGTAGCTCACTTCCATCACACTTTCGTAGTCCAGGTGGCCTAGGATGTGGATGCGGGGATCTCTTTGTCATTGGAGGGCGTGAGTTTCTTTCTTTTTGCAAAACCGACCTGTAACTTGCTCCCTAGGGTAATTTACCATGCATTAGGGCGATTTGGGAGCCGATTTGCCATTCGGGAGCCTCCCGGTGCCCGAAACGACAAGACAACACTTGGTTTCTACAAGAGCTGACCTCGGGGCGGGCGGGGTTTGACAAGAAGTTCTCCCAGTGAGTCTAGAGTCTTTTGGGCCTTCGAGGGGCCCAGGCACCCCGGGGAGGATCCAGCGGCGGTGGGAGGCAGGGCGCCAGGAGGGGTGGTCGTTAGCGGCGTCTGCGACCCCGAAGGGCGGAAAAGAACTGCCTCGGGAACTTTTGGATCCCGCCCTCTTGGGGTCCAGGACTCTCCCCTCTTGGGGGATCACACAAGGTCAGCCTCGTTTGACTTGGGGGAAGGGGTGCCCATTTCGGTTGCCCTGCCACAGGCTGGGCTGCCCGTTCTAATGCTAACCCTTGACCCTAGACCTTCTCCAGAAATTTAGAGAGTTGGGTGATGTGGAGTAGTTGGGAGGATTCCAAATTTGGCAGCATCAAAATTATTCCCCATTACAAAATGCACATCAATTGCGAATTTATGAATGTCACCTGCCTGCTTTGGGCTTCTGCGCACATGCGGAGGACAGGCCAAACTCGGCTCAGGTGGGTTCCCCTTGCTCCAGGTATTCTCGGTGCGGCTGCCGGCCCGGTCCCAAGTACCTTGGGCAAGTCTGACAAAACACTAGCCCTTCACAGGAGCAGCAGCCCACGGGGTTTCACGTTTTAGGCCTCTCCTTAATGGGATTAGGACCTTGCGCCATGGCTTGGCGTGGAGTGGGGGTGTTGGCCCAGCGAGCCGCGGGACCCTAAAATCCCCAGTGCCTTTGGTGCCATCTCCCCAAGGGCCGCGGGGGACCGGTTGAGCCTCCTAAGTTAGGCTGCGCCCGGTGGTTCCGGGCGTGGGCGTTTTAGGGATGAGTTGCGTGGGAGACCGCTGTGTTGGCGGCTGAGGCGGGTTTTGGCGTGCATTGTGCGTGCGGCGTGTCGTGCATCGCGGCGTTATTTGACTTATGGCGGCGTCGTTTGAAACTATTTTATTTTTTGTTTGTGCGTGATGCGGGGCAAATGTTGAAATTCGACAATGCCCGGAAACCTAAGAGAGCTTGTTTGAACCTAAGTAGCATGTCCGACCCTAGAAATGCAAAGCCTACATTCAACATCGCTGACTCCCTCACTAGTTCCTTTCTATGTATTTGAACTTATTCCACCCTACAAAATACAGTAATATTCATGTTGTTTGAAAGGTAAACGGTGATCCCTATGAGAAAGCTAGTGGATAGCACATCAAATTATACAATAGTCAGGTTAACTTGGTGGGGTGGACAAGGTTAGAAATCGGGTAACTAAGATACCATTGAAGACTCTTTGCATGTTCTAGTCTAGAGCAATGCTTGAGCCTATGTGGCTTCTTTGAGCCCATGTTCAGTAGTTCTTTATTCCTTAAATTATAGTAGCATACCAAGGGAGAAAAAAGGTAGATTGAATGGGTTTTATTGTGCACGAGACCAATAGACATAGCCTATCAGGAAAAGGATTGCGAGGATGTGCATAATATTTGACATGGCAGAATTTGTGGTCGTCTCCCTCTAGGTGCCCCAACTAGGAGTCGTCATTGTTAACGTACCAACATTTGTATTAAAATGCACGGGGTACATCGTATTTACGTTGGAATTGCTCACGGTGTGGAGAATCTTTGCATGGTGGTGGTCCAACCTCTTGATGCTGCGTTTGGAGTGAGTTTGAATGCCTTGTTTGCCGGAGCTCTTCGGACGTTATTGACTCCTCTGCTTTAACCTGCTTGGAATATTGAAGCGTCCCCTACGGTGTGGTTTGTATGATAAACCACCATGTTGGAGTCTTGTCGTCGGTAAAAGAAAAAAATCTGGTCAAAAGAAAATTTGGACATTAGAGATTGATAGTGATAGTCTAAATTTTAGAAGTGGATATGTGTGTGTATTATTTTTGTTCAGGTTCTTTGGAAGGACAAGCGTCTCACTACCGAGGTACATCTTACTAAAAGTTAACCAATAGCACTCCACCATTCTATCACTTATGGCTTACTTATAGTAAAGTCAAACCAATGCGACGCCGAATATGAAAGGTCTTAAAGTACCACCAACATCCACCTCCATTATAGTCTTTAACCTCCCGACCCAATCGGGTGGCTTCGTAGTTACGTTCGACAACGCGATTGGCTCCATGCGTGGATGATTGTGACTTCATGGGTCTGGGTCTTCACATTGTCAGGAGACTCGCGATGGTGGGGTTCGTACCGCCATGTATGGGGGTGTGGATGTGTATCTTTGTCGAAAGCACCATTAATGTCCAATAGATACAATAACATCAAAGAAATGCTTCGATTTACGACATCAACGCGAATTTGTTTGCAGCTACCTTTTTCGTGACACCTTGTGCGGTAATGCCCATTCCGTGGTATATACGCTTGGCGGTGTGCATCGGTCAGGCACGGCGTTGCCCGTATAACCGATAGCATTAAGACGGGGTTCATACATCCATCGGTGCGAGGAACAGATCATTAATAATAGATCTCCGTTTCGTACCTCTTCTCTTCCATTTCTTCGCTGGTTCTCATAGCGAGGCAATCCCGTTTTTGCCATTGGTTGTGGGGAAATTGATTAACCTTAATGATCATATCGGTGATATTACGCGCTGTTGCCTTCTGCCACTACCCCACAATCTTCGTCCCCTTCATCGCTCCATAAAGCGAGATTGCATCCCCGGATAATGCAATGAGAATATATTCGTCATGTAAGTAACTCTTCATAAACCATCCCTCATATACCAGGCGGTCTCTTAGCCCCATGTCCTTCAATGCCTTCGCCAAGCCTTTCCGAAGAAACTTGTCCGTGGCATGTATACGGTTCCATGAACTCCGCTTCCTCAGCCAAGATGGTACCAAGATAAGGTTTTGGCCAATCAAGAAACTCGTAGAAGCTCCTTCTCAACAAAGCAACATGCCTACGCACCATTTCACTCATCTCTTCAATTTAGATGCTTCGGTATAGTTTTTACACATCCACCTATGGGGTCAAACAAAACTTAGCCACAAATAAAATAGGCAGGGGGACCACTAAATCAGCATGGGTAACAATACTTAGCGTTGCTTTGATGGGGCGCTATTTGCCTCCAATGAAGTTCACCTTGTCTAAAACTCCCCAGTTAGGGGCATGAAGGCGCATGATCAAACACCAGAAAATATAAGTTATGGGTTACATTTTATAGTAGATTGCATATATATGTGGACTTCAATTGCCCACATGCAAGAACTTATGCAGTCCTTAAGGACTTTAAACGATTGACTCCCACTACTTGTGAATGCAGTTCGCAATGGTGCATGTAACAGTTAGTGTTCTAAGGAGACATAAATCATCATACCGTGCTTCGATGGTCAGACCACAGCAATAACCCATTTTGCGGTGGTTTGCCCTTCATATAGGATCCATGCACCTCTTTCTTTTGTATTACTTACCTTGGGTCCATCCACGGCATTTGTTGTGTCTTTTGACCAAATACATGCTTCCATGAAGTTTCCCGTTCTTGAAGGTATGCATGCGAGATTCACAAAGGTGTTGAATCCAATGAGACAGTCCAATATGGTAGTCTATAAAAAGCAGAACTTCCCTTTTCATATTGGCATTTAAAGACTTCCTCTCCGCTGACTTCCTCGCCACCAGCTGTATAATTCCTCATCCCTCTGCTTGTCTAGGTGTTCAGGCACCATGGTACTGAGGTGCCCTGATTTCCTGCGGATTTCCCCCTCTTCCTTCTTATCCCAAGCTCACCCCATTCTGATATGGTGATACACTTGGTGGTTGCAGCCCATAGTCTGATTGCTGTAGTGTCTGTGCACAGGGGGTGGTGGTGACAAATACTTCCTAAAACCCTGGGTATACTGCTTTTCTTGGGATGCTTGGGGTGGCCGATTAACATTGTCGTACTGAGGTGCCCAGTGTCTTAGGCCCGAGACGCTGGGGCCAGGCCGGGAGGTCGTGGCGGTCACGGTAGTGTACCTCTGGTTAAGGCGTCGTTTGTGAGACTTGGACACGGAATGCGTGTTCCGCAGGGGTGGCTCATCATCTAATTATTCTTAGGTACATCTAAATTACTTGTTTTTCTTCCAGGGTATCGTAAAGTCATCATAATGTGCACCCACTCTTCATCAACAACCATGGGGGTATGTTGTAGTTCCACCTATCATCAGCCATGTAGACCGGCATCGTCGATTGTATACCATATGGGTTTAAGCCATGGGGCCGGAACCCAAGCATACGTTCTTTTTCAAAGTCGGGGCCGTAATGGCATCGACATGCTTCCAAAATTGCCAACGTAAACAGGGACTGCGCGTCGCATCATCACTAGATGCATGTGTAGCCGTGAGAGTCAATTAGGCTAGCCCGATGTCCTAGCGGAACATCAACTTTAACCTATAGAATAAATTATAGGCAACATACATAAATTTACTTGAGATGAGGACATTGTTTGTTGGGGGTGGTGCATACATGCCTTTGGGTTGTTGGGAAGTGTGAATAACTTAACCACGGGGAATGGATTTTTCCTTTTAGGTCATTCACGTATCTCGGTTCATTACATACGAGACAATGAGTGGACTTCTCATGCTCGGCAGGGGATAGAAGATCATACAATCATTTGGACATGCATGTATGACTATAACAAAACCCGATTCGCTTGAATCATTTCTTAACAGAGATCATCCCGGTAGAGCATATTGTTCTTCACAGGGAAAGGATCTTCTCGATTCTAATAACTAGCATCTAAGAGTGAGTAAGATAAAAAGATGGAGATGGTGGTAAAGATAGAAGAGACTTGATAGAATTATGTCACCTCAATGAAGCGGGGGCTTGCCCACTTGAACTTAGTTTTGGAGATTGAGAATTAGCGAATTGCGCCCGAATAAGCGAGAGAGGTTGAGCGGAAATAAGCTAGCGTTTACGCCCGATAACAATAGGGTCATCGTCGATGC
Organism: Isoetes taiwanensis; assembly: GCA_021234155.1. NCBI lineage: Eukaryota > Viridiplantae > Streptophyta > Lycopodiopsida > Isoetales > Isoetaceae > Isoetes > Isoetes taiwanensis. The sequence goes on along the minus strand of JAJEKV010000064.1, from coordinate 6,731,812 downwards.
GACCAATCCTCGAAAGGTATCCATCTTCACCATCCTCTCCACCACCATCCCCTCGACATCATCTAAATCAATATCGGGTAATTTCTTGAAGGCGATTACGGCTTATATGGGAGCATCGGCTCGTCACGAACGTTCACCGGGTTAAGTCAATGGTTTCATCCTCTTCATAGTGATGCGTACAATATGCTTCCTTGTTAGTGCGCTCTGGCATTCCGCGACGATGGGTTTCCTTTGCACATGGCTTAGAACCCAATGGATGGGGATGGAACCCGCTCTGAATGAGTTCATTAAGCGAGGAATTAGCGATGATATCATGTCAAATAATGTAGCTAAGTATAGAAATACATACAACCATTTGTATAGACTCACGAAGAATGACAAAACATATTAAAAAAAACCTCTTTATTCCTTTTTTTGGTACAAACAATACTATTGTTCCATCTCAAATGGGGAGAGGTCTATCATAAGCGATAGTTGATGAATAACTCATCTCAATGTTTATGCTTTTAATAGCACGCACCGTAATATATCTGCTTTGAGATCTTGTAAAAAATCTTCCTCCCCTCGCCGGCCTCTAAAATTCACAATTGCATCGCTCACGGTTATCCAATAGAGGCGTTGATGAACCACCGCAATATTATACATGAACAGCGACCATCAATGAAACTTCAACTCCTCATCACATGCCCCACGACTATCGGCCTTGACATTTGGGTTCGTTCCGCCGTCCTCATCAAGCCAGGCATGTGCAGTTCGGGGTTTGCCAAGTTTTCAATATTTCAGGACACATATGGCATTAATGGAATGTGAACATCGCTCCACTTCTGCTCTGGCGTCTGGGAGATGAGGCCGAATCCGACTACGGACAAATGTGACTCCATGGCGATATGTTTCAACACCCCAATAAGCGGAGTTGTGATGGGATGGAAGTAAATGCAGCCACAAGCCAAATGTCTTGGAAGTGCCCTAACAAAGGAGTCGGACTAATCTTTGCAATTCTTCCGGAAATTCCATTTCGAGCGCATTGAAGGCCAAGCGTTCTTCTGGGAAATGCGACACATGCAATGTTCTCCATGATTAACCCATGCCGTGTTCTTTCCGCGGGAACACTTTCGGCGTTGGCGGCACCCATCCACATTATTGATAGATCGGGTTGCGCTGATTTCATATGCCTCTATGGACGGCATTTAAATAAAATCCATGGGACGGACGTGGGTGATGGAGTGCGCGTGAACGGTTGTGTAGGCGTGGATTGTGCTTTGGTAGGGATATGGCGAAAGGCGGAAGTATTGAATTTGTGCCGGCTGGTGTCGCGGGGCGTGGGATGCGGTTGTTTCGAAATGTGCCAAAGATAATGGGATGATTGTTTCCGGCAGTAGTTCTAAATTAGATCTCTTCGGCCCCATACATCTTTTGATAGCAGAGCTATTTTACGTCCCTCGCCAATTACAAAGGTAAATTTACTATATCTGCTGCAATGGTTTGAGCAGGTGATAGATACAATATATAGTAGTATAAACCCTAAACCTAAACCTAAACCCTAAACCCTAAATCTAAATGGAGCCGGGGAAATTGGGCTGGACCGCGTAGTCCCTCTCCACACTCAAGGTGAAGCCGACCATGCCCTTTCCACAGTGGAGCCCTTGCCTTGGTTTCAATTTCAATAAAGATCTTTTGGAGTAGCTAGCCCGATACATAGAGGTCCCTCCCGCCGAGGTGGAAGTGGGCATATGACCTTGACTTCTGTGACACCTCAATTTTGTAATCTACAGTAGCCTTAGTAAAGGTATGAAGGTGAGTTTGGGCACAGCACACCTAGTCCTCGGAGTGGAAGCTGACCGTCCTTGACCAAAACACCTGGTTTTTTTTTACTACCATGATTTACGTCCTCTCCCTGGTTTATGTAGTAGTGCAGGTACACTAAATGCAAGTCGGTAACACGTGGCCAGGCGGTTTGCAGCATCCGACCTCTTACGGTGGTGAAGGCTGACGTCGTGGAATATGCGGCCCGTCTCGGTGGAGTCCGTACCCGTTGATGGCGTTCGTGGCCGGAGGAACAAGTATAAGATATGGTTAAAGAAGAACACCAAAGGCTAAGAATTTTGGAAGAGGAAGCGAAAGAAAATAACAATGAGGCCGAGAAAAAAAGTTGTTTATATAGAAATCTTTAACGTCGCTGTCTGACGTGATAGCGTCGCCGGCGGCGGTATTCGTGATCATATGCCAAGTCACCTACGACTTGGCGGTACACACGCAAGCAAGAATGCCCGATGCAGGGCGATATTAAATGCGTTACGTAAACCGCGTCGCATGCGGCGTATAGTCAACAGTCAAAATCAAGTACATCACGACACAGCGTTACCGTGTAACGAAATGCGATGTCTGGCGGTGTCTTATGTTGCAGCCAATGTCACATGTGGCGTCGCACATCACGACGTCGACGACTATTAGGTGACATTGTCGGTTATGAAATTACTCTTCTCTATGTTTGTTACGAGGCAACCTACAAGTAGAGCAAGTTTTGTGTAACAACCTAAGATGCGCGTACCCAAAACAGGTACTAAGCAGTCGTGCATCGCAGGAGCAGAGTGCGTGGCAATTCGACATTCTGTAGGTGACTTCGTTTTATTAATTGTGATGCCGATGATTGGTAAGTTTTTTGAGCGGAATTTTTGATCGGGCAGCTTTGACATGGGACATTAATGCGGATTTGCAGTAAAGTGAAGCGGTTCTCCCATATGTTGGACACCAAGTTCCTCATTCGGTGCATTTTGTTTGCTTCTCTAAAGATGTTGGGTGAGGATGGGGGTCCCACTTTTGACTACCAATATTCTCGGTTGGCGGGAGTTCTGGGGATCCGTATGATAGAACCAATTCCTTCTTTTTCTTAACAGGATCGGCGGGAGGCTAGGTGTGAGGGCTCCGAAGGTGCGGATCGGCCATCTCCAGCTCCATTGTCCGTCACTTCAAGTTCATGCAGCAGAGGTACCCGCGGCACAAATGAGGCCTGTACAAATTAGACAAAACAGTATTGTTATCATATCCTTATTCATCGTGGCATTCATCTTCTTGGTATCCATCCGATCATATTCATCTTCTTCTTATTTTTGTCTTCAAATTCCGTTTTGAAAAGCCGATTTAATCTATATCATATCCATATATCAGTTTTGTATTCTACATCATGTACCTGCTCCCTTAAGCCCGATTACCTCAAAATCCCTGAATCAACTCCCTCACTCCCGTCAAACTCAAAATTGAGGGAACTAATCCCGAGCTCAAAAGAAACCACCATATTATAGTTATCAAAGATGGGAATTTAAGTTGCTTCAATGCAAATATCGACTCTAACTTGACTGAAAACTTTACGCAAAAGAACGTTGCATCCACCTTTATCAACTCTTGTAATTTCGGCTACCGGTAGGAAGGATCCCGCCAGCCCGGTGATGTAAAATTTTACCTTGGATATCTCTCTCAAAGCGAAACCACATCATTCACTGCAAATTCTTTGCCTTGACAAACACTCCGACCTTTTGCGAGACATAACTTTCGCGAACTATCAATATGATATCTAAATTTCCACGTACGTTGATTTTGTCTATGCTTGAAGCATCTTACCTTTTTTTTCTCCACGGATTTCCATGCATAGCAGGGCAAATGTTAGCCTGGCGTTGATTTTTGAAATAACTGACTGAAACAAAAATCCAAGCGCAGAATCGGTTATCAAATCAAACCCGCCCACTTGGTTGCACAAGCCGCGAAATGAAATGCCGGTCTGAGGGACTTAACATCACAACCAGTCTACTATCTTGAGGAGCCAGCCTGCAAGATCCACCGAAATATCACGAGGTGGAGTGTCTAGCATAATATCCTCTAGGCTGAACTTTTGTGCTTACGCGTAGCTCGATTATCAAAGCGAATCCAAGCTCTCACTAAAAGATAGCCCAGCGCATCATTTTCTATCTCCTTGCCAACCCCATCGGAAATACGAATATCTTCGTCTGCCGGAAATTATTTGCGGGGTGAACTTGATAAGAATACATTAGCCGCCTTCTATTTGAGACTCATTTATTACCTGATCCATAATGTATTCGCAACGGACGATAAGTGGATTTAAAATAAAACTCTAAAATACAAGAGAATGAAAACCATCCTAAAGAACAATAACCCCGAAATACTCGCTCGAGCACAAGGCACCGGTGTGACTAGATGTATTGTTATTTCATATTTTATGGCTACAGTGTGGTTGGGATTGTGACCATAAGCGTATTACCCTGCGCCCAGATGTCCCCGAACTTCGAGAGGCGGTGTGAGGGAACTCATATATTTATGGTGTCAGGTGTAGAGGGAGTTTGGAAGAACCAATCTACGCAATTGCTTTTGATTTTGAAGACAGACAGCCAAAGCGTCCAAAGATACAATGTGAAGAATGCGGGAGCATATCCGATTGTTTGCCTAAATGCGCTTTTTAAAACAATGGGATATGGATTGAAGGAAAAAGTATAGCACCATCTGTCAAGCTATCACGTGTACATATACCATGAAGATGAGGAAATAAATTGTGTGTTGAACTTTGTAGCAGACATTGTTAGCACTACATATGGAACCATTTGTTACGAGATTGAGCCATCGAAGGGGATGAAAACGTGGGCTAAAGGAGTCACCTTGTCGAACATTGGGTGGTTTAGAGATTATTACAGATGAAGCTCAATCCATTGAAAAGCTCACACTAAGAGTTCGCGCGTTAACTTCTTTGGGGCTTAAGAACCTGATAGAAGATGGTGCAACTTTGGAACTATCTGACCTTCTACGACACATATGTCACATATGTCACATACAAAGTTCTAGAATGTTCTAAGAAGTTTTAAAAGAAGTTCACAAAATATAAAGAGGTATCTTATGAGCCCCTAAAGGAATCCTTCTAGAAATTCCCGAGAATGTTGAGAGTTCTGGGAATGAATGTTTGGGAATACACTTATTTTTCTTGAAACTGTTTTTTTGCTGAATGGACCAAGTAAAATATTTTTAGTTCAGCTAACTCCACAATTCTCTTGATTTTAGATGAACAACTTGTCCAAAGAAGGCAACAACCTCCACAACCTGAGAATAGCCATAATAGAAATTAAAAATTGATTAAAATTTCGAAAAAAAGCTATGATTTTTAGGCTAGCGTATGTTGTGGCTGTCGGATCAACCCTGTCGATCTGTGACAACCATAAAATCTTAAGCTCATGGGGAACAAGTTCACTTGAGTCATGAAGCGAAAACAATCGAGCATGGCGTTAAAAACTACGCAAGGACCCGGCAATGTCGGCAAACTCCAACCGCCTTGTGATCCGCTCAATGCAGCCAATTTCCCTTTGCACCATGACATGCTCTACTTTGAAGACTTCAAGGTAATAGGCGGTTTAGATACTCACCCTACTTGGCATAGCGGCCGAGCTATGTTCCATTCCGCTTTCCCGTATTATGGATCTCCAGAAACAAGGCCATCAACGAGGTGTAGCCATAGTATCCACCGGCTTTTTCAAATCTCACTCATCAATGGAATTACGACTTCATATGGAACTTGTGCAATTGAAGCGCCAAATTCCTCCCGCCATCATGTATCACAAAATCATCGGCGTTTGAGGTAAAGTTGCAAGTTCAAGCATTCATTGTACGGTTCCAACCTTGATGTTGATCTTTCTAACTTCCATAGTGCCATTAAGATTTTGCCATACCCGGCCTTGAGATTTTTAAATCACAACCTTCTTCCCGCGTATTGGCCAGTATCCATTATGTCTTCTTTGGTTTCTTGATATAGTTGAGACAATATTTTCAGCTACCTGTCATGTAAAAACCATTTCGGAAGTCTAGATAGAGTAATTCATCGCAGTACTTATCTTATGATGATGCATATGCGAACAGCAACTTAAATGAAGTACAAGTTGGTCGTCGAGTCTTTTTGAGACCGGGTATCAATCGGTGGTATTGAATTTGTAATCCTAAAAATAGGCCGTTGTTGTAAAGTATGGGTCACGTAGACCACACCTGGTCGTATGCGTTGCTGGCGTTATTAAAGTGGCCGGGTCGCGTTATACATGCGGCGGTGTCATATCGTCGCATATGGGTAATGAGGATTTGTGTATGCGTCACGTATGCGTTAGCGTCGTATGGGCGTAGGTTAAATGCTCCACATATCTGACGATGGCATGCGGCGTCCGCGTCGTAAACATCCCGCACACATGCGTCCCGCATGGCGTCCACGGCATTGTGGTCACCCCGCTTCACGTCCGCGGTGTCGGGCGGTAAGCACCATACGTCGCATGCGACTGCTGACAGCGTGACACATGCGATGCTGGCGTGACACTGTCGTCACTGGCGGCGTCCGCGGTGTCGGCGATGCGCGCCATGCGTGTCGGGCGTCGCACCATGCATTAAATGCGGCGTGCACCAGCGGCGATGGCGTCGCGTGGCGATGGCATGGTGGTGTTGCGGCGTCCGCGTCGCGACGTCGCAAACTGCTTCGCTTTATTCTTACTCCACTCCATCCGAAGAGTCTTCTTAATTTTCTGAAAATATTCTCTAGGTATGAGTCCACTAAAGCTGAGAATCCCCACTAACATCTGGAAGAACCTCATCCTTTACAGAGTAGGCGAATTATCATAGATGAAATAGCTGGGCTTCTGGAGAGATGAGATGTGGTGGGTGGAGTTTGATAGGAACTGAAGAAGAGGAACTTCGAAGAGGAGCCTGACTAGAGGCGTTAGCTTTCGGTTTCGACTCTCATATTATGAAGGGGCTTGCATGCAAGAATTGGAGGCTTAAGTAGCCTTTAGGAATTTGGATTAAACTGTGACTAGAAGGCCAATATTTGAAATACTAAAATAGTAGAACGTACAACTTCTTTAATATTTAAAATCTTTGGATGATTTTGTAGTACATTCCAAAAGAGTTCAAAAACAAATAAGCGAAAGCGAACCTTTATTCCTTGTTTTTGTAGGTTTGGCAGTTCGAACAGGTCTCAGCGTATTTTCACGCTATGCTTTGAATTCATTTCGACCCATTGACTACTACTTGCAATTTTGGTGTTCTGAGATCTTATTGTTTCCAATTCACGACCAACTCAATTTTTCTTGCACTTTTCTTCTTTCGGAAAATCTAATTTCACCTCTTTGTGTGTCCCCAAATGTGCTTGCCATCATGATATTCCATTGCAATGTCCTCATCATTTGCAACACAGACTTCTTTCTGCCTTAGGTTTTTCCTACAAACTTCACAGATTACATCTTTGTTGATCTAGGACTTGAAGAATCTGGCTTTCACGGTTTTGTGGGTGTCTATTCATTGGAATTTCATCAACTGGTGGCGTTCTAGTGTTAACATCATTGTTGTTTGAATTGGGTGGATCGACAAATTGGTCTTCAAATCTTGCATCTGTTTGGCAGGTTTTCAAAGCTGGCATCATTCATGAAAGATTACGAGTAATTGGCATACCCAAGTCTGCATAAAGCTTCATTGCCAAATTCACATCATCACATTTTGGTATTGGATTGCTCGGAGGTAACACCATATTTAACTTCTTCCATTCTGTCATACCACTTAACTTGATAGTTCCGGAACACGTATGGCTACAAGCCTCCTTCTCATCTTTAAATTTAGCTTGCGGCTTATCCCATTTGTTTCTGGTTGTCGCCGACTCCACTAAACCCCAACAAAGGGGCTGCAATTTCACATCATAATTTTCCTCCTTTGTGTATTTGGAGGTTAGGGGGTGCCTCAGGTTACCAATTTCATCACCGTTAGGAGATTGGGGAATGTCGAGACAAGTGATGCATCCATTGCGGGGACTTCTGTCTTGTGTCTATCACTTTGAATTTTCCTGCTCATGCACAACAATATGGCGAATGCGGTTTCTATAGATTCACTCGCAATATTGGAGGGTACTTTTGAATTTATTTAGAGCTACGCTTGGATCTCTTTTCTTTTGAAATTTGTCTTGAAGAATTGGCTCGGGAATTAGTCTCCAATTGCACATCGCGGTCGGCTTTGTCATTTTTAGGGTTATTCTTGGTGCCATTTTTCCAATCCTAGAAGGCCTGAAAGGCTTGCTGATTCTTGTAGAAATAGATGGGAAGGCCTTAGACATGAATCAATTAATTGATTGGGAATAAGGGCGACATAAAAGTACCCGTCGAAGGTGAATTACTTGAATGCACAAAAACATAATGAAATACTGCGTGATGGGATGAATGCACGGATGCGTGTGTCGGCTAATTGCTTGAGAATTGGATACTTGGAGCAAGAGAATAAAGAGCCTTGAAGATCCCGAAAGCGGAAATGCGTGATATTGATTGTAGAAACATTTGGTGATTTTGGTGAAAATTAAGGCTAATTGTTTTGGTTGGTGGGCAGTAGAAAGCGCCCCTATACTTGGTACATTGGGAGGCGAATCATCTCTCGAGGTGAGGTTGGGTTTTCCCACTCTCACCCCATCTCTCCATCTCTCCCCATCTCTCATCTCTGCGTGTTCTCTGGTATTCTCTCACCATTGTCTAAGTCGACATGTGGCCAGTGCATCTCTCTCTCTCTCTCTCTCTCTCTCTCTCTCTCTCTCTCTCTCTCTCTCTCTCTCTCTCTCTCTCTCTCTCTCTCTCTCTCTCTGGCAAATATTTGAGATTGTTCGGTGCATAAGGTGGTTCCAAAATGCTTCAGGCAGGGAAACAGAATTTAGACTCTCATGGTAGTAATTTGTTCTCTAAATTATTTACAAATATTTGTAGAAAAGGTGTAGTCTTTGGTGAGGCATAATGGAAAGGGCCCATGGCGGGGTTTTGGGGCTAAAAGTATCCACATTGGACCATTTGCTTTGCATTAAAATGCATTTTGATTGGTCAGGGGGCCAGGAAATCTCTATATATCACATTTGTAGGCACACTGCTTAAGGCATTTGACAAAGTTCGAAGGGAATAGATTATAGGGAAAGATATAGAACTAATTATATATTTATAAACACTTGCGGGATCACGGTTCAAATACTCTATAGCGAAAGTTTTTGAAATGCGATTGTCGATGCCATTCAAAATTTGAGATGCAGAGACCACGGTTAAGAAAGTAACATTGGGTTAAACAAGGATGCCCCTTGTCTCCTCTTATTTGGTCTCTTTATTGTGACTGGAAGAATGGTTACATAATAAGCGTGATGGAAGCGAGATTCAAGGATATAATACTCAATTTATACTTATATATGCGATGATGTAGATGCTATTTACTGATCCAGTACATCACGACAATTACTTGATCAATTGCATTTTGCTTTCTATAACAAAGCGGGATTTAGAGTAAATCTAGAGACTAAAACCATGACGGTAGGTCGCGGCTCCAAGAGGCGGGGGTTTACTCTGTTGGGTGAAAAAGTTGGATATGGGGCATATAAATATCTGGGACTTACTGTGGGGAATCATAAATGGCATCAATGCATACAACAAAATTGAAATGACACTATATTCCTATGCAAAGCATATAAGAGAAACACATATGAGGCATGGCCGCTAAAGAAAACTGTATGAATCTAGTCCAAGCATAAGTATTATATGGGGCTGAAATTTGAGGCCGGGCTGCCCTGAGGCTCTTGGGATGATAGGTACACAAGAAGTTTTTCTCAGAAATTTGGAATTTGGGTGTAGAGCACAAACCCCATATCCACGATGGTATTTAAGATGCGGCACTGCATACTGACAGAGGGAGGCTTTACTCAAATGCATTAGGTACCTTGCTAAAATAAAGATGGATGCCATAGCATTCCTTATTATACTTGCACGAACCTTTGAACATAAGAGTGGTTTCTTTGATGTCAAGACATGGTTTGAAAGATGGGATATCATGTGGGAAGGCGAATTTCATTGACAACACGAGAACCTTGGGTCTATGAGGTTAGAAGAAAATGTGGATGGGCCGGGCTAAGATGATATTGTACAAGATGCATATAGATCCTACATTACCGTTGGTGATACATCCCTAAAGGAACTTATGATAAAGAAGATGCACAATATTGTGAGGAATCGGCTCATTTCGCACCATCTAGGTGTGGAGGTTGGGAGAAGGGGTACTACTCCGAGACAAGGATGCACAGAAATTATCCGCGGTGAGATGAGATAGAAATGAAGACCATGTCGTACTTAGGGTGTCCGACACTTATAGTATAATCTGAGACATGTATGGCATCTAAGTACTTTGATTTACATACCTTTTTTGGATTGGAAGGGGAGCTAGAGATTTGGATCCTTTAATTGGGGACTCTACTTGAGAGGTTGTACTAAGAAATGTAAAATACCCTAATAGAAGAGAGGGATGCATTGGTGAGGTGAGGTGGATGAGGGTGGAAACTCATCTAATTTTTATGACTATGATGTATAATAATGTAGATCTTCTAGGCACGGAGGCCTCCCAAAGGCGTAATACACTTCACTTCTTCCTTCTCACATATTGGCCTGTAGTCAAATTTTTATCTCTGGAAGTACTGCTCCCGGTGAGAGATAATTCTTATCACAGTGGCCCGCGAGGGGAGACAATGAGGATGGCCAGTCTCGCATTGCTTAATAAGGCTATTAAGGAAACAAGACAAACATGCAAATTTTATTTGCATGCAATTTTCTAAAGATCCTTTTTTTTTCTTCCTTTTTGCAACTACGGTAGAAGAGCTTAGCGAGACCCCTTTTTAGGGCATTTGAAGCTTGAGAGTTGAATAAATTTGAGCTGGATGATTTGGGTTGGGATTCGATTGAAGAAAGTTTCTTTCCTTCTAAAAGTCATTTTCATTTTTGAGATGATTCGCAAAATTACGTACATGTCCGGGGAATTGTGTTTACAGTTACTAGCTAGAAGGACTTCTTTAATACTTTGGTTTCTCTAACGCTTTCTGAGCTAATTGGTATATTTCTTAAAGATTTTATAGTGGGAAGCAAGGCCTTGGTGAAGGCCAAGAGATGTGAAATGAATTTACCTCGGAAGCAGCTTACGCCATAGCCACGTCAAACCATAAGGAGCCGGTTGATCCACCTCCGCGGTAGAGTAGGGATGGAACCGGTATTGCGCTGCTCTTGCGAGGAAGAACGCCTACTGTGTGAGCCTTTGTAAATGCTGCTTCGAAACTCATGCAATAAATTCTGTTTTACTGCTTTCGTACAAACTCTCAAAAGAGATTACAATCACCTTATGCATGCATTCACCATTACATTTGTACAATACGATTATGTGTAGTAAATAAAAATTCCATTCATCGTAATATTTGAGATGCTTACATCCCAGTGCTCAGAGACAAGCTCTTGTTCAAATTTTAAGATATCTATCCATATATTTTGTAGAAGATCGTAAGATCGACTATATTACACTCTACTCGGTATCATATTGTTTTAATTACAAACTAAATTCTTTTAATAGCAATTATGCCAAGAAAGATAGAAAGATAGAACCTATATCTTGATACCAACATAGAAATGCAAATAGTACTGCATATTCATATTTTGTAAAAATATCATAAGATCAACTATGGTATTACACTTTATTGATACTAAATTCTTTGCTTGGTAGACATTGGAACAAGCAAATTTTGCAAAGATCTAATTGACAAAAGGCTTACGGTGTTACGATTCCAAAGCGGAGAGAGAGTGTGGAATGTTTTCTGATTAGTCGGTATAAGTTCTAAACTATAGTTATGAAGTAGACAAAAGCATATGCGGTTTGAACATCGTCAAAGCATTTATTAATTTGATATTTGCATATGATATTTTGATATAATGTTTAGCTGACTAGAAGTAAAAAAGATTGAAATTCACATTTATAATATTTTAAGTCTACGAATATCTGATAAATTTAAGTGCCAATTCTATATTTTCTGCGTGTTTGCATAATATGAACACTTATGGTGAGTCATCAATGAAACTCATGCAAGGAATCATAGAACACTGCATTTAGAGAACACTCTTTGCTATTTGCTCATGGATTGTTTGCAGAAAGGAAAAGCTTTCTTGCTTGAAGGTATCCTCTGTTTGTGCAATTTTGATTCAGAGCGGGAATATCTAGCATTATAACGGGGTCTTTTGTGATTTTATAAGCTTTTTAGCATGGTTTTTCTATATGATTTCATGGAAGTATTGCATGAGGCATACTAATTGAGTATATCTAGAGTTACTCCGCATTTATTATCTAAATTTTTATATCACGATGGTTTATCCCTACACTCCACAAATAAATAAATAAATAAATAAAAAAAAAAAAAAAAAACAATGTATTTTAGGGTTAGTGTTGATTATTAGGGTCTATTCTTTTAAGTAAAATCCTGCCTTCTTCCGTTGCTTTAGGCGGTGAAGCGACCTTACAGTTTTCAGCCAAGCTCATGCCTTCTTGCAACATTTGAGCTACAAAAATGAAGTTGCTTCCAAAAAGGATCAAGAGGCGGTTTTTACGTAATGTCGGGCAGGTAGTGTGCGGAGCATGGGCGTTGCAAATGTAGAGTGCAGTCTCATGCTTCGACCAGTGATAACTCTCTTATGCATTGATGAGCTGCGAGGGGTATACGGGGATTTGGGATAGGAAAAAGAATGTCCGGGGCGTGCAACCGGTACTTTGAACTTTTGTTAAAGCCAATGAAATTCTTGGTATGTGCATCCTTGGCCAAACGAAAATTTTTAGATCGAAGGTTAATCTATCACGGATCTCTGAGATATGATCTTCTTGATGTTTTGCGTTAATGGGCCTAAAGAAAAGCTGGATTCATCATAAGCTAGGTAAGAGCCTTTACGCTTTGTTCTTAATCAAAATATTTAAGGCACAAAATCTAGATTCTTCAAATCTAGACTCCTCGTTGGTATAGTCTGTAACTTTGGAAAACTTTCAGGAGAAAGTAATAAGCTCTCTACTTGTTGAAGCTATATATTTGCAAAGCTTAAAATTTTGTCGTTAGGGGCACTTTCAGAAGCACGTAAAGGGAGGCGGGGCCATTGTTGGTCAGTTGATGTTGCCAGCCAAACAGCCTTGGTAGGAATACCACTGCTTGCTTTTCTGCGCTTTTAATGGGTTTTCGAGGTGCGATGGTGTATATTTTGAATTGGCATGTGCATATAAGGGGTGCACACAAATGCTCATGTCTAATTTCTTTGCAGTTTTGAGGATGGACTAGGGCTTGAAACCATGAAACTCTAAAAAGGGCAAATCCGACTTGCTTTACTTCTCACGAATCTTCAAAGAGGAAGGAACAAGTGCATAGCGCTTATAGGAACTTCCCACATCGGTGCGAGCCCAGACTGGCCCCTTTTTAAGCCTCATGGTAATTTTTCTTTTCTTTACTTGATGGTCATGAAGCCATTGCATAGAATAATGGCGTTTTGGTTTGAGTTTGTAAAACTCTGATTTACTTTTAACAATGCTCTTAGGAGTTACGTTGAATTGTCGAGGATCTCTGGGGCATTCTTAATCCTCGATCCGCCGTATATGATATAATCTGATTGTATTGATGGCCAGCGGGTTCTTAAGTTTGCTTGATCAACGGGCGAACAATGGGGGTTAAGGCTACGGTGAGCCCTCATTTTGGCGACGAGCTTCGGTTCATGCAAAGGAGGTTGTTGGTTCTAGTTCATAGGTTACAATACAAGTTCCGAAATGGCTGGGAGCAAGCAAGGTATGTTGATTATGTCTAAATGGCAAATTTGTATAGAATGTTGGGCGTGTTTAAAATGGTGGCTTCTACAATTTCTTGCTCTCGATAAGTGAATAACTATATTTATATCAGGAGGAAAGAGAAGCATTTCTTGTGAATACAATTTACAATGCGATGTCATCAAAGCCATCGATACTTTGTTTCAAAGCGGTATCCTTAGTACATATTGTCTTGGGTAACCAATTGTATCGATTATATGGAATATGTAGCTTGAAGAAGGTAGGTGTCGATTATTATGATTTGACTTCTAGAAATTGGTTCATTTTATAGGCAAAAATTTCTGAAACGAGAAATTTCCATGATGGTCGATCTTGTCATTGTTAGCATGTTTCTAAATTCTTAGTTTGTTCTTTGCCTTGTTCTTTTCAGATTTGGTCTTGAACTAATGTTTTGTTTTTTAAAATGTTTTAAAATGTGTTACCATTTGTCTATTATCTATGGTATTATGTCACACTTAATATTAGGACTTCAAATGTAATGCTTGTTTTCAGCTCTACTACCATTTTCTATTATGCTTCATATGCACTAAAGGAATCTCATTTTCAAATGTATATGCACAATATTACATACACTAAGGAGCTCCATGCACAATATTATATGCACCCCTAATTATCCTTAAGGCCCCGGAAATTTCAAAATTTTTTTAGTTACACATAATATTATCAATACAAACCATTGCATTTGATATGACGAATTAAAATCCCCTTAAACCCCTTTTGGCTTTGGGTACATATTCACATCACATTCAGGGCAGCCAAAGCCAAAAATTTACAATACATGTACAAAGTAAACACCATTAAGTACATACCAAACCTTACTGATGGCCTGAACCTTAATACTCATGATATACAACTTGTACTGCCACTTACAAACGGGGTCGCTATATACAGTCGAATCTTTGAGCCAAGAGCAAATAACTACATAAATCGTTGCGGAGAGTAGCTTGAGTGAATATGCACCGAACCAAAGGGGTTTAAGAGGTTACAATTTAAATGTATCAAATGCAATGGTTTGTATTGATAATAATAGTAGTGTGTTCTAATATGAGAGGCTGGAACTATGTACTTAGGTATACATTATTTGCATTTTACATCACATCTTCACTTTTACCATGACGAACCGAGAGGAGAACAGAATCTTGCTAAGGAAATGGCCTCAATCAAGAGAATCAAATTTAATCTAGAACAAAAGAGGTTGTTTTTAAGCATTTTCAATGCATTGTTTTCTTTTGGTAAGGCCTTGGCGAGGACAATCTACTGTCGCCTTGATGAATGGAAGTTCTACTTGAATTTGGTCACGGAGGTGTAGATCTTACATTTTCATGAGAACAAATGTACTCCCTTTAACATGACAAGTTAAATGGAAACACCTCTAACATAGTTAGGAACAGAAGGTATCTCACCGGGAGGAGAGTCCAAAATTTGTCTCTCACATCTCTACGCCATCTCCATCCATCTCTCCTCATTTTCATCTCTAAGTCATGCATGTAGCCGCGCCCCTCTCCCTCCCTCCATCCCTCCCTCCTCCTCCTCCCTCCCCCCTCTCTCTCTCTCTCTCTCTCTCTCTCTCTCTCTCTCTCTCTCTCTCTCTCTCCTCTCTCTCTCTCTCTCTCTCTCTCTCTCCTCTCTCTCTCTCTCTCTCTCTGAGGAGTCTTATTTTTGGAGTCAAAAGCTCTACCATGTGAATAGTATTGAGACAGAAGGGCAGGTAAAACAGAGGCCATGGCCCGCGTGGCAGTATGGGTATGTGGCAATAAACACTTTTAAAATGGAAGAAACATGTAGGAATTGATGGCGATATGGCAGGCTGGAAATGGGGTGCCAGGAAGATTGCGTCATAACATGTTGCGGGGTTTCCATCTTTGGACTAGACCAGTGGACATTTTCATAGGCAGATGCTGGAGCTGTGGATAGATAAGGACAGAATAACGCTTGTGTGGAAAATAAGATAAACTGCGATGAAGAGGCACACTCAACGTGCATGCTAAAAACAGGTTTAGACCAAAAAATCCATTATAGATCATTTGGTGACATTTAGGGCTATGATGGATTTAGTAACTTATCGCAAGCCTATTCTTAGCTTCTTAGACTTTGCAAAAGCGACGGCATGGTAGACAAAAAACTTCTATGGGAAAGTATGGTGATGTGTCTAACCATGAGAGATACCATGAAGGCTGTACTGTAGAAGTTCTAGTGCAATTGTCCTTTCCATATAATGAAAGTCGCGATGAACAAGTGTTAAGCAATGCGGGGGTTAAGCGGGGATTTTTCTCTCTCACCTACGCTATAAGGTGGGCGACTATACTTGGAGGTGAATGCATTGAACTTGCGGTATGTTATTCTATTATTGCTTTTACCTTGATTACATAGTGTTGTTGCATGGAGCAAAAGATGGTATCACGAAACAATTTGATATACTAGCTACATTTTGTAGAAACAACAGAATGAAAATGAATCAATAAAGATTAAGATTGTGCTTTTGGCATGAACTTTAGATAATATATATACATTTAACTATAAAGGGATACAGCTTTTGAGATCCGACCACATAAGTATTTGGAACTTATCGTGGATAAGCATTTTAGATGGAATCAAACTATGGAGTAGAGTGAATGGAGGGTCCCAAAGCTTTGCTATCCAAAGAAAATGTATAAAAGTGAATATATGTCATTTTGGAAAAAAAAAGCTTTACAAGACAACTGAGCCTGTCCAGTCTTGTTATATGGATGTGAAGTATAGGGCCCTAGACTATCTCTTGAGCTATGGCAAAAGTAGAAAAAAGTAGAGAAAAAATTCTCGATATCTTAGCTTAAAAATACAAACCCCTTATGAAATGATGCTTATGTAGTGTGATATGATGCACTTAGAGCGAGGGCTTTGTGCCGTGCCTCCGATATACCTGTCGCAAAGTGAGAATTGAAGAAGATAGCTATCCCGACTTGCCTTAAAAGCACCTTGATAAAGGATGGTATCACGCGATGGATGATTTGATTATGCGATGGGAATTTGTATAGAGGGATCTTGGATCGAACAAAATTAGAATACGATTGGGTCAAAGAAAACTATAAGAGAAAGAATATGGTATAGTCCGAGGGTAAAAAGATGCTTCACTATAAATAGGTGATGAATCTTACATTACAAAGGCATGGGGCATCTAAAACAAAATGTTTTCTATGAAGAAGAGGTACTCAATATGTAGAATGTGATTAAGCTGGCATCATTTGGGGGGTAGAAGCAAGGGAGATGACATAAAAATACCGAGTGAATATATGTAACATGTAGGGTATGAGGCGTATGAGATAGGCCGAATCTTCCTCTTCACATTCAATAACCACATTGGTACTTCACGCTTTTAGTACCTCTGTCTTTTCCTTTACCTAAACCCAATTGTAGGTATATCCCACCCCGCCTGCGCCCTTGCATTATCTCTTGGGCTTAGGCATTTAGAGACAACATGCCCTACACCTCCACATGTAAAACACGCCCCTAGTATTCCGAACACTTCTTGGACAATTAAATTTTAAATGGCCTACTTCACTTTATGCAAACATAGTAAGGTCCAATGGCCACCTCTCGTTTTTAATGTACCTTTTCCCTTTCTAACAATTACCTCAGTGATCTTTATCACCTCCTAGTCATCTTCAACTACAAACTTTTGTTCCTATTTACATCCTGCAATTTACTCGACCTCCTCTCCGGGTTTTGGCCTTGTCCTTATAAGGGGTAGCTAATGTGTTCCATGATTAGTAAACATTTTGAGATTGCTAAAATCGGTGGCTCCGGTTTATTATTATTACCCAGTTGCCTCCAAATCGCACATTCTGTAGTCAAACTTATGGAACATAGTAGTCAGATCTATTTTGTCATCAAATCTCATTTTCTAACCTCCTTTTCAGGATCATGCTTATACAAGAGCTCTCTTTGTTTGATATGTTTTAATTAAATAACTCCATGCATCCCTAGGACTCAAATCCCTTAACTTAAGCATTATCTTGGGGAAACTTTGCATGATTATGGCTTTAGCCCCGACTAATTTTCAATTCTTCACTTAACTTATCACTTTGCTAACACTTACCCCTTTTGATTTGTGATGGACTCTCGGGATTTTGGCAACAAGATTCCTACTCAGAAGGCCGCTTTGCTTCATCAACAACACCCATTACTTGGTTCAATAATGTACCATAGCCCTCGGACTGCGTGGCTCCTTGACTCTCTCTTTCCATAGTTGGAATCCTCAACTCCTTGAAACACTTCAACAACTAAACTCAATAGAGTGGGCTCCAAATCGATATGGACATTGTATGTCTTGGTTCGATACCAATCTGAAAAAAAAGCTTAAACTTACACTAGTTTATTTAATAGACAATAGTGTTTAAATATAAACCAATGTCACACCTTAGATTTAACACCCAAAATCATAGAATATGAATAGTGAACAAATCCATATAAAACCATCGAGGAACTTCATGATTCATGTCACCAACACGATGCCTTATCA
Source organism: Isoetes taiwanensis (assembly GCA_021234155.1). Lineage (NCBI taxonomy): Eukaryota > Viridiplantae > Streptophyta > Lycopodiopsida > Isoetales > Isoetaceae > Isoetes > Isoetes taiwanensis. The sequence goes on along the minus strand of JAJEKV010000064.1, from coordinate 6,713,622 downwards.
AATTGAATTCCATCTTACTCTCTGTTTTGAATCATCGCTATCTGAAAGAATCCATTGATCATGCCTTTGGATTATCATGTCCAGTGACTAGATTTTTGTTTTCAAATCCACCGGCGGGGAACATTGTTCACTTAGGAAGCTGGTTTTTTAGGATTAGACCTTTAATGTCACAACAAAGTTTTATATATTCTTCATCTTCCTCCACCTATCTATATTGGTTTTGCATGATCTGGTACATTTGGTTTGATCATCATGCATTATTTAACGTAGGGTTATGCATGAATATTGTTATAGATGCAACGAACACACATCATCAAACATCGTCGCCTTCAAACATCCCGAACCGTAGGGAATCAACATTCGATTGCCATGGCGAGGGGAAGCCTCATGTGGGAAGGTTTCTCTGAAGTTCTTGGGTAAGAAGGGAGATTACCGTAAAGTAGCTTGGCCTGAATCGAGTAACATGGATTAACAAAGCTTGAGCACCCACAGGATAATGGGACCGCGGGGGCAAAAAATTGAATTTTTAGTTATGGTTGTTTTTGGGATTTTTGGTTTGTGGTTCAAAAACAAAATAAGAAATAAAAAAACACGGCAGCTTCAAAATAAATACGTCTGTCCAAGGTCAGGTCTGCATGCGGGTAATGCGGGTGGGAGGAAAAATAGAACCAGAAATCTATTAAATATCATCAGAGAAGAATTACGCATTATAGGATCTATTTATTATGTGTGCTTTATGCATGAATTCTTTTATGACCACTAATTGTGACAAAGATCCACTGCTAGAAAGAAAACAAATGTATGTCTACTTAATATTCTCCTAGAGTTTCAAGTTATCTCAAAGGAATAACATAAAAGCATATATTGAGATATTTTCAAAATTACAAATGAAACAACAAAGAGGATACCACATATAGTAAGAAGAGTTTCACATTAGCGAGTTTCAACAACTAGTACGTCTTGCCATTACGAATTAATAGACCAAGAAATGAAGAACCCCATGATGGCCACGGAAGATAGAATTAAAACAACTTGTCATTTGAGACGTGAAACTTCATGAATGATGGCATGATCCAAGCCGGTCGTCCGGGGAGGGATGACCATCTATATATGTGTTTCTCATTTAGTTAGCCCCGTATCCCATCTTCTCCTCTCATTATCCCTCTTGCCCTTTAGTTCCCTCCCTTATATTTTCCTTTGTCATTTTTGATATACTAGTAGATATGTTTACATTTAATTTATTTCATTGATAACCCGGTAAATTATTTCCACCCGTTGGATGTCATCATCGTCCCATTGATAGATGATTTTTCCCCTTGGCCAATCTTTATTTCCTTTTCCACTTTCAGCGGAATGATGCTATTTCTTTGGGTGATGCTATCTATAATTGCCAACGTTGAGTGATGCTATTTCTTTTTTTCCACCTATTTGTAGGTACTAATGTCTCACTAGTGCTTATAACTTGCTTGTTTTATTTTTGCTTTCTTTAGGTGGTCACCGTTTGTGGTGTATACTCCTCTTTTTATTTTGTATTTTCCATAACGGCACTTTCTATGCCTCATTTTAGGGTCTTCATGCATCGTATAGATGTCCGTGCCTATTATATTACGGCTTCATCGCCTTTTTATCTTCGGATCTTGAGTGGTATCCATTTAGGTCATTGCGGCATTTCATTAAGATTTTCCACAGCGACATGAAAGCGCAGTGTTTTTATTCCAATGAGAAGATGCTACCATCGTTTCTCACTCTTGCATATCATAGTTTGTTATTTTCATGGGTACTAAACGTTGTTCCCTCTGACCAACTCCCCATTTGTTCATTCCTTTTCAAAAAACATTGTATATCTGATTGTTGTGATGAATCACAGGAGCCTATCACGACAATTTGTTATGTTCTTTCTCGCGAGCCCCTTACGTAATGAGTCTTTTATAATAGAAAAACAAGATATGCACGTACTAACAATAGAAAAGTTGCTATTCTATGGATTGTAGGAATTTGCCAATCAAAGAAGAATCAAGCAATTTTTACGTTCATACATTGACAACATTCGATTGAATATATGATGCACATACCACCATTGATTTTTTTGGGTTACGCTCAACCACCTTTTGCATTGGATCTTTACTTTAGGAGGCCTCTCAGCAGAAATATGTACTTGTTCTAGGACTAATGTATTTACCACTAGACCAACCACCTACAAAAAGGGCGACATCGCTTCTGGATTGAGAAACCCATACAGAGTGTTTTCTAGGGAAAAATGAGGAAAAATGTAGAATATTTGAGGAAAAGGAGAATTTTTATATAGCAGAGAATTTGCAAAGAAAGTTCGCTACCAGAAACTGATGATTTGGTGGGTCGCGGTAGAGGCCACCGATGGCGCCTGAGTCTACGGCCAAAAAAATTTCAAAGCGATTTTTTCTGGCGAGAAAATTCTACATGAGAAAAAAAAGGGGCCTGGAAATTTGCTCTTCGTTGGCTATTTTTAAGGAACTCTGCTTTGGGGGTGCCATAAACAGGATGATGATCACAATTTCAGCAGCATCTAGTGGAGATGAAAGAAAATTTTGGAATGAAAGAACCTACTATTTAAAGGGGGAAATTTCCAAGTTTTTTTTTCAATGAGAGTGAAGAAAAAACATCATAAAAGGTGAAGATAGAAGTAAAAGAAAACAAAGGGATACCAATGAAGAAGTTGAAATTGTTGAAAAAGGTTCGAAAAGCTTTATGAGCAAAAATGGAATATGAGAGAAGGCAAAGGAAGGGCCGTCAAGTGTGAAGGGCAGGATGGATCCACCACAGCCTAGAGAAGGAGAAAAAACGCAATACAATGTAGTTTATCTCTCTTAAAAAAACACTCAGCCAGCAGCATAGAAGACAAAGGCAAACAGGGGAGGGGTGGCGATGGCGAAGAGCGCCCTTGATGACAGAATCGCCACCCTCGCCCTCTCCATCTCCGCCACACAGACAGCTCTGGGGATCACATTTGCTGCATTGCTGCTTTAGATCGATGAGCCCTCCAGTTTCCCGGCGCGTAATTTTGCCGGAGTGATCCTGCTTCCACCTATTCTGCTTTGCTGCCTGCCACTTCCTGAGCGGACCATACCTCCCCGTCAATACAAGGGGCATGTATGTTGGTGCAATGCCAGCAAATCCAGAGGCGCCTCGTCTTTGGGCCCTTTCTGATAGTGAAGAAGGTATGCGTTTTCTCCTCTTTGTTTTGTAGGTTGGTTCAGACGTGAGGGTTGATTGTCGCAGCGACGTTGAAGTGGAATTGAGAAAAGCTTCGTGATTTGTATCGTGATTGGTCGTGGTATCCTTGTAATTCGATCATATTGTGCGTTTATGGGTCCAAATGCTGACGCTTGAGTCTTGTGAAAGCATTTTCAATCACAGGAATCTGAGCTATTGCTCCATTATTCGACGATTTGAGTGTTCCTTTTAGCTCAAAGAGTAGACCATTATGTAGCGTTTTGATTTCGCATTCGTGTTGGCTGTAAATTTGTCCTGCCTAATAGTGTTCCGGTTTCTGACTCGAGAGACGTACAGAACCAGTCAATGACGAGTTTTTCAGTCGATGCTCTACCCACAATCTGTTACCATATATAGGGATCTGAATGGGGAGGTTAGTACTTATGGGTCGCGCTGGTAATTTTGTTCTTTCTTGGTGTTAAAGAGGCACGATCAGTTTTGAGGATGTTGTTTTCTTCGTTGGATTAAAAGATAACGTTTTGATGATATTCCTTGATATTCGAAATTTTGTGTTTTACAGAGTCTACAGAGGAGGAATTCTAACGAGTAAGTGCCCTTCCTCTCTTATACCACAGCATCAAATGATGACGTAGTTTGTATTAACTGTACTTTTGAAGAGCCCTAAAATGCTTATCAAAGCTTAAGCTTTTAAGTTTATGGCCCAGTACCCTATTTCCCCTTGTTAAAGATTCTCTTCTTTTTTACACTATATCATAAAAATTTGATCCTAAGCTGCTAAAGCTTTGACTGACTAGGGTCACGTCAAAACTGCATTGAATCATGTGCAGAACCTGAACATATATATATTTGCATCTACTGAGTAGGCTCATGACAGTGAGACAAATCATACATAAGAAAAACCTAACTACCTGCTTAGTAACTCCTGGTTTATAAGCGATATAAACCTTCCATGGTTACAATCAACAGTTAGCATGGAAAGAGATATTTTTCACAATATTATGTTCTGGTCCATATTCAATTCACACGCAAAGAAATGGATGACAAATATATTTCCAGCTTTCCTCCCAATCCTATTTGACGAAAGGTTTGGACATAAACATATTTTCGGTATCCGTAGATTCAGTATTACTGAAACCATTATGCAAATAAGATCGTTAATATAATTGCCATGATTCTTTTAAGCTGCAATTTGTATGCCATTGATGTTATGCTTGGAGTTCCCTATTCTAAGGTCTGTGAATATTATCATGAGCTAACTGGCCCTACTCAAAATTTTGATCCAAATATTTACTGTGCCCATGTAAGTACTGGCTAAAAATACAGCCTTGGGTGTTCCCCATATAATTGCAAATAGTATTGTCATTATACAGTGGCCATCTTTCCCACATCTTAGTACTTTGTTGTAATGGTCTCAAAGTAGAGTACTAACATTGCCTCTAGTATATAGTTGTTTTGAGTGCATATTCTATTACTAACCACATGCCTGTGCCTTCACTAATCTTATGTTGAAAGCATGCATATTGTATCTACTAAAAAGGTGGTCTTGTGCATGCACTCATATGCCTTAGACCCAGAATATTATGTTTGGGAAACAGTTAAAAGACTAATTGGAATAAGTGGTATAACTGTATGATAAATTGTTGGAGGCAGGACTGGGTAGAAGCTGATATTAGATGGAGTGATTTACTTCTGCATTATACCAGCCATCATCACATCCTATTATGCTTGGGAAACAACCATGGGTACAATAGTAGTTAAGTATAGTAAGAGTTTGGGCATGAACTGTAGCATTGTAATATGTTTGGGCTGAAGCTGACATTACCGTTTAGTGAGTGCGCATTATGTTGATTTATTCAGTGCTGAAATGGCCTAAGTTGTGACCTCCTTGTTTGCAGGTATGTAACAGTTTCTTTAAATGAAATTGAAAGAAATGCAGTGTCCCATCTGTCTTGGTAAGATAGCTATTGGGTTACCCTAAAACTATGGAACTGAAAATTAGTGATTTTTGTGTATAATGAAATGATAAGGTATTATTACAAGACCAGAACAGTTATGGAATGCCTACACGGTTTTGTAGAGTGCATTGATAAAGCTATGAGGCTGGGGTAAGCTTGCATAAAATAATAATTCTGAAATCTGCAATATGAAAAACTTTGCAAGGTTGCTTTTCCCTTACTACGTTTTTGGTAGGAACAATGAGTGTCCAGCATGTCGACGCACTGTGCAAGCAAAGGCGATCTTTCTTGAGATGATCAAACTTTGATTCCCTGATTGCATCAATTTATCAGATGTTGATAAATATGAAGAGGAGGTACATTTTGTTGCTGCCATTTTCACATTGCTGAGGTCTTTCCATGACAAAGTTGGTGTCATGCTAGATCTGTTAAATTATAATGCTACCCTATTTGTTGACTTGTCTAGAAATGGTTTTTATTGGAAGAAGATACCCAGAAACAAGCAGGTAACAGCTTTGAGTATTTAGCAAAATCTTAAAACTTTAAAGTTGTGCTGAATGTGATTGAGATTGCCTACAGATACAAGCAAACATTGCAGAAACCTTTCGAAGACAATCAGAGGCACTAGTTAGGCGGCGAACAACTGCCAAAGCTACTGCGGCTGCTATTGTGAGGAAAGCACATGGAAAAGTTCCGTAGTGTACAGGGCCGGACAAGAGGGAAGGGAGGGGTACAAAGGCAAATGGAAGGGATGATTTTATTTATGAGGATGATGAGGAGTACTATATGAATAGAGAAGATGAGCCATCCAGTGCACAAGAAACTCATTAAACTTGCCTGCAAGGAAACGTCAAAGCCATCCACAGTAGAAACTTCCTATAATGATGATCAAAGTGGTACTGATGATAACAGTGAACGTGAAGAAATGCATAATGATGAAACAGACGAGTCGGGTAGGTCAATGAAATCAGTCTCCAGAGAGAGTAATGATGCATCACCTGTTACAGCTGGAAATGGTGAAGGCATGGTGACCTGGGCCAGAGCTTGTGCACGTAGTCATACACGATATGGAAGCCTAAGTGGTGGAAACAATAAGCATATACGGTTGCATCGTGCCACAGTGCTGCTTGAATCTTTGGCCGCCCTGCGCAGGGAGAATGAAGATGAGGTGAGCATAATTTGCTTTGCTGCTACTCTCTTCCCATTGTCCTGTAAAGAAACTTACCAGCTGCTTTTGCTTGTGCATTTTTGCAGTATGACATTCATTTTACTTTAAAGCCAATGCCGGATGAGGGAACTAAGTTACCTAGTCTGGACCGGCCAAATCTGTGCACTTCATCTAATATTACCATTCAACATCTTTGTAGGGTTAGTATTGAGTTGCAGCTTAGGTCCTCTTGGTTTGTCTCTAACAGCAATAATAATTGTTTTTCTTTTATTTGCAGTTCCTTGCAAAAGTCAACTCTCTGGTTCAACAAATAGCGAGGCTAGAGATCGTAGTTGAGAAAATACTAGACCCAGGGAATTTGGAATTCCGACAAAAAGCAAAGGAAAGTCAGCCACTGGGAAACCTGAATGTTATAAGGTGATAGATGTGCTAGATTCAACTGCCACATTATCAAATATTTATTGGCTTACTGGAACAGGCACGATAACCTCCGGTATGCTTTTCCATCATTCTATTAATATACACTTTCTAAATTATCATTAAATTGCACTGCCTTTTTTGTACAGGCATTTATTTTACCGTCCAAAGGTGTGAGCTGATTAACTATTGACTGTTGGATGGCGTCTTCAAATGTTCGCGAATTAACCTGTAAATACAAATGTTCTTAGGGATAAAGGGGAAGGAGTATTCACATACCACAAAGTTCATATAATAAGAGCGGGACATTGAATATGTTGATCTTTACAAGATATGGTTATGAAAGCCTTGCTAAGAGTCTTTCCCTGCGGAAGTGATTTGAAGTTCAATCTTTCTATAATTGCTTTGGAGAATACACAAGCAAAGTTGCAAAGTGTTTATTCATTTGGGTCCAGTGGCATATTCAAATTAAAGAGAAATTGAGGATGGAATTGAGCTGTTTTTGATGCGATAATATAAAGAGGTTTGCAGTTTGTGGAGCATGGAATAAATGGTAGCTATGTAAATATTTGTAAAATTTAGAATCAGCATAATTACAGAGGACAACGTCAACATGATTTTTTAAGTTAGTACATAAACATTGAGGCACCTAAAAGGGTTTTGTGGGTCTTCGACGTCTGGCAATTCTACCCAAAGCTTGCACGGAAGAGCTCAGAAGAAGAATTCTACTTCATAAGCAATTTATCTTTTCACGTATTTTCTTGACTTCCTTTTGTTAATGATCTTCCTTAAGTTTTCTTTGCCATGAAGATTATTCCAGCCAGTTTTGAGAGGCTTGAAAGCTAGCAACGCTAAACTTCCAGAGTTAAAGCTTGGGATAATTCTCGATTGCTGTCTTTGCATCTTAAACTGCATTGACCTTACTGCTTCTTTGTGCCCGTCCAAAGACGAAGAACATCTAAAAGCATATTTTCGTGTGGAGTACGTTCATGTATTCTTCTGTTGTAATGCCTCAAAGCTCTCCCATTTTGGCTAACAACTTGATCGTTTAATTTGCATTTATTATTTGGGCGACTCCATCAGCCATTGATCTGCCAACTCCGCTCTTATTTATGCCCGACCAACATGCCAAATTTACGTTTAGTTCCCATGGGTGTACCTCGATTGCAGAGGTACTAATTTAGAAAATTTGACGAATACTGCATTGCTAATACCACAAATTTTTCAAACTGGTGGTGTCCATTTCCTTGTTTATTTTAAGTTTCAGATCAAAACGCACTGCTCGGGTATTCGTCTTGACAAATTCTGGCCTTCCAGCTTTTCCTGAATTTGGCAATTCTTAGTCTGTATCACTTGTTGTGGCCATTCTATGGTTCCTGGAACTTGGAAGATTCTCTGAAATAGAGGTTTAGTTGATATGATTTTCATTTTCTCTTAACACGAATAAACAGCTGTAAAACGAACACGAATACTTAGCTTAAATAATGAAAACATTCAAAATCTGCTTCTTTACCATCGGGAATCTCGAAAATAACGAATATCCCTTCGACGATTCAGATTAAGAGGAAATGAGGGTTCCAAGTTATGTTTCGTTTAAGTTTTCCGCTATTCTTTTAAACGAATATGGCTGTAGACGAATCCATGAGACCTCAGAAGGGGTAGGGAGCGAAATAATCCACGGTTTCCATGCCATCTGTTTTTAGTAGACAATCCGAGTCGTTGCTTCCGATCTTAAATCTGGACCGTCGGACGGCCATATACGTGGAAACAACTTGGGGTGCGTTCTGCGGCAGTAAAAGTTTGTTAAAACTTCGAAATAAGAAGTAAAAGCTTTAGAATGAGAGGTAAATGCTTCGGAATGCAAATAAAATTCAAGAATGGCTTTAAAATGCAATGTAAATCCAATAATTGGCTGTAGAATGCAATGCAAATCCAAGAACTACCATCGCTGTTGAACTGGGTAGCATTCAAGGTATAAACTGCACTACATGACGCAATGCTATTGGAAGAGATGGCAAGACCCAACCCTAGTTGCTTTTACGTCATGGTTATCCTCTCCTCCTAGATTCCATTCATAAGATTCCCCTCCTCCTGGATTCCATTTTCATTCAGGCGCAAGGGCTTACACAATGATTCCGTCCTCTGGGAGCCACGAGTGTTGGGAGAAGTCGAAGTAGAGAAGGTTTCTCGATTGAGAGTAAAAGATTTCGAGTTGAGTTCATGCAAGAATTTTCCAGAAAATATTCTCAAGTATTTTTCACATAAGGATGATACAGATTGCCACTTAGAAACTTGACTCTTTCGAAGAGTATTGGGATATTTTCCGCTAGGCCCTAAAAGTTTTCCCAATAAAGGATCCACCCCAAAGTGTGGCGGCCTAAGATTCGATCAGATAAATTGGAAATAAGGTTGGATTGACTAAATTATTGGGGCCAAGCTGCTCTACGACTAACTAATCCCATTCGTATGCCAGCTCACACGTAATAAAATCAATGAAAAGTGAACACACACTTTCAATGTACCACCCTGCAATTTGGTCGAAATCACTTGTGTCTAGTAAAAAAGCCACGTTGTTGTTACGTTCGCCGATCAAAAGGAGAAGATAACGCTGTAATTGAAGCTTGGCTATGAAATGTTTTCTAGAAACCTCGTTGAACTCCATGTACTGTAGTTTCGAGTAAGCGTACGGATCCAAGGACCTCTTGATGCAATCTTCAACCACACCAATTATGTGTCAAATGAAAAGGATCATAAAGTTTCGGTCCAACATTGGAGGTGGAATATAAGTTGTAATGGTTTCTTACAACCCTAACAACCATTCCAAAGATTTTGTGGCATGAGAGAAAAACACTACTACAAAAATAGGTAGAAATGGCACAAAAGTGACGTTTATCCTCTGCCTTTTTACAGAGCATAAACGTCACTTTTGTGCCATTTATGACGTTTGTGCTCCCCAAATGGCACAAAAGTGACGTTTATGCCCGGTAAAAAGGCGGAGGATAAATGTCACATTTGTGCCATTTCTACCTATTTTTGTAGTAGTGAAATCGTGATGATGCACCATGTGATTTCTACACAAGAAGATCTGAATCCAACTGAGAACTTCGCACCCTTCTATAGTTGCAGGGCACTCGTGATGTAACCCCGCCATCAATAGCATCTTTTTTTTTATCATAATTGGAGGTCCAAAACTCCGTTTCACGTAACATTTGTTGCATTAGAAAGCTCTTTGAGACATCTTTCTGAAGATATGTGAGTTGCATATGTTTGAATAAATATTGTAGCAAAACAACACGCCACTTTCAGGTTGGTATTACATTTTCATTCACAACTATTTTTCTTTGACTCTATTTTCTATGAAACTTTGCCATTGGGAAGCTCTCCCAGAGCCCTTCCCAATGATGTTTGATTTGTCTATGTTTGACCAATATTTATGAGCAAAACATCAGATTTCCAGCCTGGCTTTATGGTTTTAGCTTTTCTAGCTTTCTATTTATTCAGCATTGCATATTTTTCTTAATAACTATTGAACTAGAATTTTGTTTTGCGTGAAATTATATCGTTGAAAAGCTTGTTCAGATATCTTTCTAGGGGTATTTGATTTGGATATGCTTGGCCAACATTTGAGAAGGAGAACAGAAAACTTACAGTACAGTTTTAGGGTTTTTAAGCTTTCACATATCAATATTATATGAATTCTTCTAAGGTCATTCCAGGGATATTTCATTTGCATATGGTTAGCCAATATTTCTAAGTAGAAATGGCTCTAGGAGTTTTGCTGCTTCAGAGGGGTTTAAGAGGGTTTGATACCTTTCAAACACTTTGGATTCAGGCACTTATATAAGGGCTTTGTTGCATGCTCTCCTGTTTATCGGCTAAGGATTTCTACCAGTATTTTATACGTTCCATTATCCCTTCCATAGTCCGCTCACAGTCCTTCACTTCTTGTAATGGTTTCATAGCCGTATGCTCTTCCATTGGCACCATTGGTTCATCTCTCACATCCTCTTTCCAAATCAATATATCCTTATCTTCCAGTTTCCACACAGGATCTCCAGCCCTCATCTTATATTGCATTATTGGCTTTCTATTTTTTTTCCCAAAACCTAAACTACAAAGGAGCACTATGTCCAATAAGGTCTTCATAAGCATAATCCTCTATGAACTCTTTCCAGTCAGGGACTTCTTGTATCAATGAACCAATAGGAGGAGGTGAAAAACACTGCTTAGATAGCTCCAAAAGTCTCGGATAGGTGGTGACATCATTTTTTTGCAATTTGATCTTGTAATGCCCAAACAATGCATCAATGTCTTCATGAGTGTGGTCATGCATCAAGTAACCAATATAGACTATTTCAAACACTCCAACCCATGTAAGATATGACAAATATGCAAATAAATATCTATTCTTATTTTGGACAGCCCCGATATTGGGTTCACATGATTTGCAGGCCCTGACCCATTCATCCTTCCTATAGCCAAATCCTCTAGTTTTATGGGAGTAGTATTGTGCAACGCCTTGAAGAGATGTTGCAACGGCCGAGAAAAATGCACATCTCTATTAAACCATGCTCCAAATTGCGCAAAGCTTTTGCAATGCTACTAACATGGAAGTTTGGGTCATCATCCCATAACTCTAATTTGAAATGGCCATGATGCACTACTCCCTGGCCATGAGTCATGAATCTAGCTAATGATATCTGCAATGGAAAGGACCTTGCAACAGACTTTGGTATAGCTCTAAATTGAGGCAAGCAGGTCTTCTGCTGATCTATCTTGTTGTGAATAATGCATATAAAATTCTCTGGTTCCATTGTAGACAAGCATCTCCATATCCAATATGTTGACCGACATGACATCTGCTCCATCGTGTGAATTCTCATGTCTTTACAGACATCTGACCTTTTCACCTCACGCTTTGACTTCTCGAGCTTATCTAGCAACTCAATGCATATATTGCACTTTGAGAAATTGTTATGTTGCATCCTCTTCACATCTAAAAGATGTTTGGTCCAGAGCTTGCTGAAGATTGACTGTGAGATCTTGTCTACTTTCATTTCCTCTGAAAGATTGTTGATCATTTGTAAAATGACTTTCTGCATGAAATATACAGGCAATATTCGTACTACTTTCCTGCACCCATCTTCATCAACCGTGCTTTTGTGAGGTATACTCTCAGCATGATAGTTAACAAATTTCTCGAATAGGCTCTGAGCTGCAAGCACCCTAGGGTTGTCCTAACGTTTCTCCGATTACCATGCAAACCTATTTGAGCACCTCTCTTTTGATATACCTAGTATGGTTGTCATTGCACTGCTGCATATCCATTTTCCACCAATAGGAAATCCCCTGTTCCTAGCACCAGGTGATGGCCCAAATGCATTTTCTATAATGTTGTAAATATCAGTGTTTCTAGCGTCATAAGTCTTCTCCTTATAGATTGATATGGCTTCCACAAGTTCTAGTACTGTAAATCTACCAAAGCAGATGTTGAGGCAACCACAATCTTTTCCTCTGATAGCTTGCATGGTTTCATTATTACAGTTATTAGCATCTTTCACAATCAGAACTTTTTTCTTCCTCCTTTTCCACTTAAGGAAGCTGTACGGTCCTTTTTCTGGCATCAGTACATCCAAAGGGGGGTATGAATGGAATGTCATTTTCATTTGCAACAACATTATTTTCTCCAATGTGCTCATTCCTTTGAAGCAACCCTTTTCCTACTATCTCAACACAGTCGACTGGCCAGAGCAACAAGACAGACAACTCTAAACCACTATTGATGTTGTTGCAAGCATAGCAATATTTGTCCTTCAACTCAACACTGAAATGCTGAAGCTGTATGACTCCCACAAAGTCATCACCAATAGCTTGTCCATTGTAGCAGTGCATAGGATCCCATAGTATAAGCAAACCTTCACTGACAATTCCTCTACTGCACTGATGATGCAAATTCACTTTCTCATACTTCCATTTAATCTGGAAACCACTATTCTCCTATCCTCATTGGCAAGAACTAGTTTTTTAGCGTTATCTGCAGTTGTTTCAGGAGGTTTCTCATTATTGTTTGTATTATTCTCTTCCACATCCATGTTGTGCACAATCATCCTTTTGTACTCGAGGTTCTTTGTTACAATGTTCCTCTACAGCAGCTTCATAAGAAATCTGAAAAGCAGAAGAGAGGATGAGGAACAAATAGTAGTGTATGCAATAGTAAGTAATAAAAAAGTTTTCATAAAAAGAAACTCGCATTTGACGCGACGTCTAATTCACTAGGCTATAATTTCAAATCAAAGCCAACAACGCGCTGCGCGCGAGTAAGCATTCGACACGTCGATACATTAAAAGTATACCAAGTATATAATAGTATGCCAAATAAAACTTCTCGTGCGTGGGGCGAATCAAACTAAATTATCCAATATCACATACACAAAAGGGATTCATTGTATACTGTACAGCGCTACACGCGACTGAAAGCACGACACGTCAACACATCAAAAGTATACCAATATATAATAGTACGTCAAATAAAACTTCTCGCGCGCGACACGAGTCAAACTAAATTATCTAATTGCGCAGTTACTTTTTGCACAATGGGTTACACAACAGGGTTCCTAGAGGTTGATGCTACCAATCGTGCTCACGTCCATGACAGAGACTTGGAGCTGATGTTGACCAAAGCCCGGGACAAGGCACTTTTGAAAGATATCCCTAAATCCACCTTATTTAGGGTTTTCGATAGGTTAATTCACAGGTTCAATCATGTGATCCCAACCACATCTACAGCAGCATCAGCAATGGCATGTTTATCAGATGCCCAGATTCATGCAGACATTGCTGAAGTGCTACATGCAGCTTCTTCAATGGGCATCAGCTTTGTTTTGAGCCATTTCGTAGTGTTAGGCTCAAAACAAAGAAATTTGTTGGAGGCTTTTAAAAGTTACTATGATGGAATGCTGAAGGCTAGAATGAACTAACTGCCTTTTGCTCATGATGAATTCGGATGCAGATAGGCTGGATTATTTTGTTCAAAGAACAATAATTCTTGAACCTGCACCACTATCATACTAGAGCATAAAATAAACTCTTTATAATCAAATTTTTCTTTATAATGAAATATTTTTTTTAGTTCTCGGCTATCTGTATATATTGCATTAAGTCATTTCTAGAGTGGATGTTTTGAGACTCTAATTACTATACATATAAAATTTTCTTAATTTTCTTATTTCTGTATGTATCAGGTTATAAAATTATATATCTCGAGCCCAGCGCGAGTCGAATTGCATACTTAAAAGAAAAGACAAACAATATTATCAGCTTGCTTCTAGCGCAAGGCAAAGTAGTGTGAAAATAATGCACCTATATATTTATGTATAAACTTATTTACTGATTATATTAGATTTAATTAATTACCACATAAAACATACTACTATAGAATACATACAGGTGGTTACATTGTACTCAATGATGTAGCCTCTAATTGGTATAATATACAAGCATACATTCTCCAGGGCATAAATAGCAACACAGGGTCTAGTTTGTAGACATCCCTTTCTTTGGCATCCAAATCCTTGGTCTCTTGATGGCAAGATCTGGAAAGACACGATTGGGATACCAGGCTTCCTGATCCTGAAAATATTGACTCCATCACATGCCAGCCAGACGAGTCATGAAGACCTGGCCAGAGCCCGACAGAGGGGTGTTATGCTGCAGAACTGGCTTTCTGGTCGTCATAAATTCTAGAACGCATTCTTTTGATCTCTACAAGGCGAGAGGATAAGAGGGCATCCTGCTCATGATGAATAATACTACTTCTGCATGACTTCCACTGCAATGCTATTTTATTACTATATGCTCCTAGAGTATTGTATTACTATCTTGAAGCAAGATCTAGTATGTTTGTATGTATTGAAATGCTACAGTAGATGCAAGTGGATTGAATTATTGCACGCATAAATACCTCTCTAAAAAGTTTTCTTGGCCAAGCCAAGAAACTATCGACTGATTCTTCCAATGTCTCTGCTCATGTATGTGTTTTTGTGCAACAAAGCAGTCTGTAACTCTGATTCGAATGTAACCAGGACCCAGGGGCACTCCATGGCATGCTGTAGCCGGCTCTATGTTATCAACAATCCCCCTGCCAATTATGTCTTTGCTATTTTCTGCTAACAAGCAGCATGCTTCTCCAATTTGCAATCTAAACTCTGAAGATTCCCAGGGCCCTTCCTTTTCCGCTTGTCGCCTGCCGCCTAGGCGCCTAAGGCGCCCAAGGCCCGCTCAAGCTCATGTGAGATCTTGTTCGTGGAAGCATCAAGCACAAGCCCAGCCATACCTCCAGCACGTCGGCAGCAACAACATGCTTCATAGCAACCTGCAAAGGACCGGGTTCATAGCAATCTTTGTTAGTATATTTGTTAGCAAAGGATCGGCTTCATAGCAAAGGATTCGGTGAGGCTGCAAAGGGCCGGCTTCATAACCTGCAGTTTCAACAAAAGTCTCTATCATCCGGGCCCAGTTCGTTTTCCAATTTTTAGTTTGGTTGGACGCCTCTGCCACAGTTGGGTTCTGCACACCGACATAGGCTTACCATCCTGCAAGCATCAACAATTCGGCCTTTTGCTTGATCGTACCTGCATCAACAATTTCCCGGCCCAAGCAGCCCGGCAGCTCCAGTATCTGTGTTTCTAGCCCGCCAGCTCCAGAGCTTTGTTCTCAGCCCAGCAGCCTCGCGCTTCCTCAACGGCCTCTTTACCAGGTAAAGCACAGACTGGCCCTTTGCCTTTGCTCTGCCTCCTTTGCCTTGGCTCTGTCCTCCTTCGCCTGCAGCAGAAGGTTGATTTTACAGGTCCGTTTGTTCCCAGGTCAGCTTTTAATTCTTGGGTGCCTGTAACTTTGCTTTGGTTATCCTAGATTATTTATTTCTCGACTTGATTGCATATAAGACTTTAGTTCCAGTTGATTTCTGGATTTGTTTTGGTTGTCGCAGACTTATGACTCGCCCAACTAGTCTCCTTCTCCCTCTGCCTAGTATCTAGTGTGCTTTTGAGTCTACCTTGATCTATTGTCCTCTATTGCTCCTTCCGGATTCCTATGGCTAAGAAAGTGAAAGACATGGCCAGAAAGGCAAAGACCTCCCCGCCAATTCTACTAGCACACTCACTGAATTCGGTCACGCATATTAACCCTGTTTTCAACCCAGTAGATGCCTTTCCAGCAGCACAACCCCCTTTGAACCTCCCTCCACCACTGCCTGAGAGCTCGGACTCCCCAAGCCCAGAGGCCTTAACAACCCAACTTGAGGATATCACCTCCCAGCTCACTGTAACAGATACATCCGTGGTACTGCCTTTGGACAATTGGATTCAGGTGTTGCGAATGTTCAAAATCTTGTTCAGGCAATCAATCCTATCTGATAGTTCTTTTCCAGCACCGGCGAACCCTTCACACATATTGCGCACAGATGAGATGGTCCAGACTGAGGCAACAATGGAGCAGCATTCATGTGTGGATAGGGATGCCTCCCTACCTAAGGTAGCTCAAGACCATATGCAAGGGCCTGCATCAGGTGACACAGGTGACGCACATCAGCCTGAACTTCAGCCTGAGCAGGATCGTCACCTGAACCTACGCCTCGTGAGAGTTCCCGAAACGTCTTCGGGGTCAGATATGGATGTAGCGGCTCACTTCTTTACTGACACCATGCACATTATGAGTCCAGGCGCCTTCACAGCGCAGAGAGTGGGTGCCCATCGGCCAGATCGACCTCGCCATCTATTGGTCCATTTCTCGGCACCACAAGATAGGTATTACGTTTTGCAGCATGGCAGTCACCTCAAGGGAACGCACTTTTCGGTTCACGAGGACCTATCTCCAGTCCAGTTAACTCGGCGACGAGACGAGCTTTGCAAAGTTCGTGAGGCCAGGCTCCAGAAGAAATGGGCGGTATATAGGGGAGGCTCGGCAATTATTCTTGACCAGTGGCCTGCAAACCCTTGGTTGGGATATTCTTAGTTTCTCAGCGTGAACAGCCTTGATTTGGTTTGGGCGTTTGCCCACAGTATGTATATTGTGTAGTGATGGATCTTGCCCTCTTTTGTTCTGTGCTAGGGCCCAGCCCTTTTTTGCTTGGTCTATTTTGGACTTCGGTCCCTTGCACTGTCGTCACAGGATGCTGCCTAGTGGTGTGACGTTAAAATATTTATCTTTATCTTTCGTTTTTCATGAACCTGCAAACCTGTGTTAATTAAAGTGAAGCAGCCAACGAAGGGCGCTTGACTCAATTACGTTGACACAGTAACTACTTGAGATGTGGATGCTTGATCCAGAGTTTCAGCAAGCTTTCTTCTTGGCGACATCCGAATTCGCTATTGAAGACACAGAGTTCTTGCGTTTCTTTAGGCGCCAGAAGGAAAGAAAAATTCTGTGAACTGAATGAGCCAAGAATGCTAAATTTGGTAGGGTAATTTAAAAAATGTAGTTAGTACAAGTGATTGATTAAAAGATAGTTGGGGGAAAGGGATAATCGGGGGCGGGAGGTAATATTTTAAAGGTAATATTTTCTTGGCAGGCGGGCTAAAAAGTTTTCTTTTATATATATATAGGCACCTATTCTAATATAGCCTACTTTGTTTTAATGGCGTACGACTGCCATTAATAATTGTACAATACCATAATGAACCCAAATTAATCGAAATTGAACTGTCTCTTTTCTTTCTCACACCAAAAATTTTCGAGCGCCTTCCTATTCCTATTCCGACAATGAATCGCCTTTCTATTTCTTGAGCGATCTTCCTATCTCGATAGTCATTCGCCCGATTCTTCCAATTTTCTTTTCTTAGGTCGATTTTCGGCCTGCCTGCAAAAATCTTGGAGCGATTTGGGCAACTTCTGATACAGTTTTCAAGCCTAATCAAGCTGTTTTCCTAACATTTCGACTCTAATGGCTATTAAAGATTAGTGATTTCATGTTTTTTAAGTCTAATCTGCTTGTAATGTCTTTTTCTTTCTCGTATTTTCTTTAAATTAGCTCAGGTTTCTGCAATGATCTTTCTTAATTTAAAGACTGTGCATTTCTTAAATGGAATGGCTTTGCTGTTATGTTTAGAAATTAGCATTGTTAGATTTTGATGTTTAGATTTTAAATCACACAAACCTAAGATCAATGTTGTTAAGTACATCAAAATTCGTACGTTCAAAAAATGTTTTTTAAGATTTTTAAAAATTTTGGAAAAAATCTTTTAAAACGTATTTCATATAAAATACGTTAAAAATCTTTAAAATCCTTAAAAAATAGGTCGATTGTATCCAATATTCTAAAGTCACAAAGATTTCTTCACATTTTTGTTTTATTGGCCTCCCTAGTGAAACAATGAGAGCCACCCTCCCCAACACCCAGCTCCCTTTGTCTTCGAGTTGGTATGGGTCGTCGAAAATTGTAGTCAATAAATATCTCATCCCCTGGTCTCAGATTCTTAATAGCACAAACCCACACATAAAATCCAGTATGTTCATCCATATGATCAAATCATGTATATCCATCTCCTAAAACATAGCATTAGACAACTCCAAATGACCATGTGAGTTGTTATTAAAACCATCCCTATTTCCATAAACGCTAGGACGACCATTAATATAAAGCTATCGACACATTTTCTCCATGTTCCTTTTGCTTAGTCAGTCTATGTCAATTCATTAGTAGACCGTACATAGACATGCTAGGCATGAATGATGCCAATCTTAACCAAATACCCCAACTATATTCGCGTCCTCCATATGCCATCAGAGTTGTTGGATTTCCAAGACTACCACACACACTTTCTAAGATATATAAGCTTCTTCCTGCCTTTGGAATCTTTTTAGATGGTGCAATCATATATCGACGTCCCCAATAGATGAACTTCTCAACATTGGTAGAATCCGTCCTTCCCAACAATCAAATGTCCTATGGCTAAATGGAACAATTGCACTTTTAAGACTGTCTGGCATATGAGTATGGTAATCCCCAGCAGTCTCATTAACATGTGAAAGAGAATATGTGCTAAAACATGCCTTGATTGTAAGTGTTGTAGACTCCCCCATTGTACGTCCTTTTACTTGTTGAGTGTCTACTACCATTTCTTCTCCATCACTGAAAGAGATACTTGAAACCCCATTCACGGCATCTATGAAGCCGGATTCTAAGTGGTGTGGACGAGGACGTTGGTGGAAATTCAATTTGTGACATCCTCTCATGTACTGCAAGATTATCCAAATTATAATGTTGCCAAAAGAATAGAATAGAATAGAATATGATTTTATCGTCCACGGAGACCAACTGGCCTATGGGACCCAAGTACAAAGAGAGAGCAGCAGGCGTATTACTACCAGGATTAAAAAAACCCCGCCCCGAAGGGTTTTCGGGGGAAAAACCTTAGTAGCAATAAGGATGCTAACATACTGCACAGTTATATACATAATCACAAGTACAGCTGAGGTTAATGTCGGACAGGGGGGCATAACTGAGTCCGCGTATCCATTACCTCCCGGAGGTACGATCCCAACAAGCCTACAGAGGCCGTGCTCAGTAGCTCATGCAAGGCCTGATGGGGCACAACTAACCGAGCATACCGAGCCCGGATATGCTCTATGCCGGACAGGCCTGAAGGGCGTGACTTTCATCCTCAATGGCTACTGTTGACAAAGATCGACGGACTCTGTCCTCACGCGGCTCCGAATCCATCTCCCCGTCTCAATGCGGAGGTGGTGTGCACCTGCGTGCAAATGGAAGCAATCACCTGCGTTTTTTCATGGGTAGATGGGTGCGCAGGTAGTGGTGTGGGCCCCTCGTGAGCATGGGATTAACCTGCTATCAATAATTTGCCACCTTGACATGTGACGGGGCCTCTGCAGATCCCAAAGCTTGGCCATGAAGCAAGCATCCAAATCTTTGCTTCAAGGCAAAGACGTTCCTTCGGTGTATGCACCTTTGGTCCATATCTCGTGTGCCCGCACATTCCATAGCGAGAACCACTGGGCTTGCTTTGTCTTTCCAAAGAGCTTTGAGTCGCCAAGGGCCCATCGCCCATCGCCAAAGCAAGGTTGGGCAGCGGGCTTCATCCATAGCCACCACCTTCCGGGAAGTAAATAATGTGACATTCGGCGCCAGCCCTCAGAATGGAAGGAAGCCCGTCTCACGGAGCAAGATCCGATATGGGATTGTGGATTTCTCTCGGTGCAGGGCCAAGAAGGCCTTACGTACCTGCTCTAGATCGTTCCAAGTGGTGAGGGATATCACCGCCCCCACACTTCTACCCCATAGAGGAGGACGGTTCAACCAAGGCCCTCGAACAAGTGTGCCTGGTGACCCCATGCATACTGACTCGCCCAGGATCGTTGTTTTTTGCGTTGCATACGGGGCTTTCCGGCCCGGCAGCGGACCCGTGAACCGATAGATGCATCCCGGTGTGTGGTAGTAGAAAACTCAATGCCCAAATACTTATAAGACCGAGCCACCTCCACTACCTGCCTACGGTAAGTGAATGAGGGAAGGCATGGGTGCGGGATGATGGGACCAGCAGCACCCTTGTCTTGGCCAAGTTAACTCTCATGTCGATTGAATTGGCGAAAGTGTCCAAAGCATCCGGTGGCGTTGCATGTCCCTGGGGGTATATCGCGGCGGTCAACATCATCGGCATATGGAGTTGCGGATTATGTGGTGCATCAACCGGCGCCTCCCAGCCCTCGGCTAGCCATTCTTCTAGCTGGTCAATGTACAAGCCGAAGAGCATCGGAGATAGAGGGCAGCCGGCGCACCCCAATGCTACTAACAACGGGCTCCCCAAGCGGTGTGAGCCGGAGCAAGCCTCAGATAGTGCGTATATAGCATTCTCGCAAGTCGACGGGGTCCCCTAGCTGTCTCAATCGTCCCACAACTTATCCCGAGGCACCGTGTCAAAAGCCTTTGCAAAATCCACAAAGCAACATGCAGATTCTCAAGGCCGATTCAGGCTATCCTCTATGAGTGTTCACAGAGTGAAGATATAGTAAATAGTAGAATGCCGGGGCGGAAGCTGGCGCATGAGAGCCCGACTTCTCCATCCTCCGCCCAAAGTGTCAATGTAAGCTCAAGAATGTCAATCGTAGCTCAAGAATCCAGGCAAGCAACTTGGCAAAGACAGAATGACCATAATGATAACGATAGTTGGGTCGGGCTATGGGGGTCCCCGCTTTGTATATGGGCACAACTCACCGGTATTCCGGTCGGGGGAAGCCTTCTTGCAATGCCCCGTTGAAGAGTCTTTGTGAGAACCGGCACCATTGGGGCCCGCCCACTTGAGAAGCTCACCTGCATACCATCCAAATCTGGCGCGCCTTCCGTTAGGCGTTGCAGGCCCATTATGACATCCCCTTCAAAGAATGACCGATTGCTAGGCCCTGTCAAGGAGGTACTTGGTGCCCGGCTTTCCATTGGGTCATACAGTGCGCAAGTATCTCACCCATTGTTCCGAGGTAATATTTCGGGGTCGTGCAAGGGCTTACTCAAGACCTTTCTCCGGAAGGCCCTAGGGTGGCGGTCTAGAAGACCAAACATCTCTTTGGTGCTCGCTTAAAGGTACCTGGCTTTCTTGGTCTTGAGGAAGGAGCGGTATTGACGGACGGCCTGCGGGCGAATGGTGGGGTCCAGCACTTGGCGGAGCCATCGTTTCAGCTCCCGACATTCGTCATCGAACCAGTGATTGCGGGGGAAGGTGGTTGCAGCCCCTGTGGATCGTCGAGAGCGGCCTCTCCCAAAGCATCGCCCCTACCCTCGAAGGAGCCTGGTTGGTGGGCCGTCTGGCCGTTGAAGTGTGGGGAGTTGCAGCACTCCCGGCAGCTCATGCTCAAGCATCCTCGCATAGACCGCCGCATGATCATAGTCCAGACGCAACCGTGGTACATGGGGTGTTGGGGCAATGGGTGCTCGGTTGGCCTGCCAATCTATCTGCAAGAACAGGGGCTGATGGTCGGAGTCTACTTCCTCGTCCGCCTCTGTCCGGACAACTGGCGAGTGATCAAGTGTAGGCATTGCTCGTCCCGCTAGCACGTAATCCACCACACCGTGCCGCCCCCGGTTCTCTCGTCTACAAGTGAAGCGGTGGAGGACGCCACTTTATGCCGACCCATTGCAAATGACCGGATCAAAGATACCGGTCGAAGAATGAAACCAACTGCCGGCCATACCGCGGTCACCGGGCGTCATCCGGACGCCTTTGGCCAAACCATCTCTGCGGGGTCCATTTGCAACACATCCTCGGCCTAGAGGTGCTAATTTTGGGATCTGCTTTGCCCCTTTGCGGCGGCGCGATTGAAATCTCAAGCAACATGACATTGCCCAATTATGCATGATTGGCCAGATGTCATCATATAGATCGACATAGGGCTCCCCGGCATCCCACATCCAAGTGCGTGTGGTAAAAGTTGCTCTCAAAGATGTGGGAAGCAGCAAGTCCGCCACAAAAGAGAGGGCTGCCATCGGCCGTTTCGCACTGCATCTACGTGTATCTCATAGTTGTGCTGTCGCCTTAGGTTCTGAGACCAGAGATTGGGCCAAGGTCGCCCCGTAGTAACACGCAATTTCCTCCGTGTCCTCGCTTCCTGCACTCATTGAAGACGAGTAGCGCCGGTATCCCTGGCAAATCAGGTAGCCTGCGGACCAAAGCATGTTCCCATGTTTCCATGAGGAAGATAAGGTCCATGTCCATGGCGACGGGAATTGAGATCGTCCCCTTCGCCATGGAAAGCCCGCGGCAATTCCGGGATACCACGCCGAGGCACGATCCCTATTTAGTGGCATGCATCGCCACTTCAGGTCCGGTGGTAGTGGTGGTCCTGTGGGGAGCGGAAGATGTGGATGCCTCAGGGCTGGCCCCCCTCGAGGGGAACTTCGAGGGGCCGGAGTACCGTGATCCCCGTTTGGCTGCTCAATTCCCGCATCCTTCCGGGGACCAGCCCCGCTGCCCTCCATGTCTCGGCGGCAAGTCCCCTAACTTTGGCCAGCTCACGCCTTGGTCTCTTTTTGTCTTTGGGGTCAAGTCCCGGTCAACGCATGAGCCGTCCCCTTCAACTTCCGCCCTGACGGCGGGATGGCCACCCGCCTGCGCGCTCTCAATCGGGTGAAGATGACCACCCTGGGGCGACAGGCTGAATTCCATGATGACACGCCTTTCCAATGGTCACATGTGCCGGGAACATCATCCGGTCCAAAGGTGCGTGGTGCGGAGCTCCGGAAGTGAGATGTTCTCCGACTCCTCCGTCGGGCCTCGCGACTACCACATTGCAGCTCCTGCGTCTGCGTTCTCGGAGTTGGCGGGGGCCGCACCAGGTGTTGATTGAGGTGGGTGAGGCATAGGCCGTGGCGGGGCGCCGGGTGGTGGCGGCCCGGCGCGGTCGATGTGTCCGCGGCATGTGTTCCAGTT
The DNA here is from genome assembly GCA_021234155.1 of Isoetes taiwanensis. Taxonomy (NCBI): domain Eukaryota; kingdom Viridiplantae; phylum Streptophyta; class Lycopodiopsida; order Isoetales; family Isoetaceae; genus Isoetes; species Isoetes taiwanensis. The sequence continues at coordinate 6,690,439 of JAJEKV010000064.1, read as the reverse complement.
GACGTCCGTAGGTTGGTGGGTTCGCGGGGGTTGGTGTGTTCTTTCTTTGTGGTTTACGTTCTCCGAGTCCGGAGCTCGGCTCTTGCGGGGCGTTGTCATGTCTTGCCATCTCCCGAGTGCAATGGCGGAGTTGCTCATGTGCCTCGGCATGGAGGCCCTTGCCTTGCTGGGCAACGGCCGCCCGAAGCTCCTGTAGCTCCCGATCTCGTGCTAAATCCTTTTCTCCAAGGCTTCGATTCTGCTGGCTAGCTTCAAAGTAGCACGGAATCCTTGTCTCCACGTGGCGGCCTCGGCCGCCGGCGGGAGGGCGGCCTGTGCTCCTCGTCGGCCGTGGCCTTAGCCTCCTCAACCTCGGCACGGATCCGGGGACGGGGTTACAGTGTCTCTGCTCTACCCGGTTCACATCTGCGCCCCGGCTTCCATAAGCTGCCAACCACGGTGTCTACGCCCCCTCATATCGCAAGCTCCTGGCGGTATTTTGTTTGTCAAATTGTAGCAAGTGGATGCTATCATCTGCCTGTCGTACGCGATCCTCCAATTCTGTGATTCGTCGTTTTTCTGGCACCAACTGCCTGCGCAACATCCGAGATGTTATGTTCTCCACCTCTGTCGGGAGGCCTGCAAGGCGTGCACTGTTGGCCTTAACCCTCGCCTGGATGCGGCTCCAAGGTTCGACTGGCGGATTGCCTGTGTGGCCCGCCTGTCGGGTCGACTGGGCCTTGGCTCGGGCCTCCCTCTTCATGGAAGACGTCTCTCCCTCTGCCCGAGGCCTCTTCCTTGGTGGCCCCGCTTCATGGTCTTCCCCAGAGGGCTCTGCCTGCGTGGGGTCAACCGGTGGTTGGTGTGTTTGGGCCTTCTCAGGATGGGTTGGTGTGGTCTGAGGTAGCTCACCAACCAAGTGTGGGTCCACACACGGGACTGTGTCTGTGGCCATGACTTGGGGTATGACTTGGGCGACGACTCCTGGATATCTGGTGTGTACCGGCTGCCACAAAAACCCTAGCACACAGCCCGGAAAAGTGCAGATTTGAGCACCGAAACAAAGACAAGCATGCAGGTATCATACACCGTTGGAAAGCTCTCTGAACCAGCTTTCCAACAAGCCCAAGAATATGAAAATCTGACACCGGATGTGAGAGATACAGTCCGTCGAAGTGTCTACCGATTGCCACAGAAACCCTAGCACACAGCCTGGAAAAGTGCCAATTTGAGCACAGAAACAAAGCCAAGCATGCAGGTACCATACACCATTGGAAAGATCTCTGAACCAGCTTTCCAACAAGCCCAAGCACATGAAAATCTGACACCGGATGCGAGAGATATGACCGATCAAAATTCTGCCGACCAATCGAATACTTACTAAAACATACGCCAATCCCTATATTGGTGTCGGACTTTCATCAACAACACCATCAGGAACTAAGGTATGAATTAGTAAAACATTCTCATAACCTTCAATAAGAATACAACACACACCTTTCAACACCGCGTGGCTAAGGCCAACAACGGCATCAGGCGAGGGCTATACTTCTCAAAGAAGGAAGAAGAAGGGCTGCCACAAAAACCCTAGCACACAGCCCAGAAAACATCAGATTTGAGCACAGAAACAAAGACAAGCATGCAGGTATCATACACCGTTGGAAAGCTCTCTGAACCAGCTTTCCAACAAGCCCAAGCACATGAAAATCGACACGGATGTGAGAGATCTGATCCGTCGAAGTGTCTACCGGTTACCCACGAAACCCTAGCACACAGCCCGGAAAAGTGCCAATTTGAGCACAGAAACAAAGCTAAACATGCAGGTACCATACATCGTTGGAAAGATCTCTGAACCAGCTTTCCAACAAGCCCAAGCACATGAAAATCTGACACCGGAAGGCAAACATAGAGAAAAACTTTATAAACATACCTCATCAGCCTTTCAACGCATCCATCTTTCAGAATAATCAGAAGGAGGTGCATCTACACACCACCCAAATCTTATTTTATGATCTTCTCTAATGTTGTACTGCGCCATGATACTTCAGGCACCAAGAAGGACATTTAGACTCATATAAACTTTGGAGGGGTTGACTTTTGCATTATCTAATCATGCACCCCTACTAGAATGCGAAGAAGAAGAGTCCATGCTGCATTTAACCAATATTGCAATTGTAAAACGTGTAATTTTACTGGAGATAAGAATATTACAAAATGAAATTAACCATTGTTTTTGTCGAGGATGCCGTATCCTATTTTTTCTTGAGGGCCCTGCACTCGGCTCACTTGACTCACTTGATGATGCAACGCTTGTCTTTCCACTTGATGAAGAAGCCATCTTCATAAATTATAGAAGTTAGCAATCACATCCCTTAAACATAGCTACATGTGCTATAATGTTGGCAAATGCTTTTTTCAAGCTTTTGGTTGGAGAAAAAAAAGTTTAATCAAAAATCAAAATTTTTATGCTTGTTAACCATTGAATGAAAAATGGAAGTCAAAAGAAACTAAAAAGGGCATTCCGGATTGGAAGAAGCCAACTATTAATCGCCTTCGCCTTGGTATTGTTCAACATTGGTGCATTCTTCTCCTTCTATCACCTTCCAAAGCTCCAGATTCACTCCTAAATCTGCCTATTTTCTCAAAAAATCTTCCCATTTTCTTAAATGATCTTTGAATCTTTCCATTCAGGCAATCTAATGGCCTTTGCTGGAGTTATGGGAACAACAAGTTTGCTCTTCCATTAGATAATTTGATAGGCTTAACCTATTCTTTTGCCTGATGAACAAGAGTGTCACATCTGATTTTCAATCCTGAACCTTATTGCTTTAGCTGATTTTCCCAGTTGTGGATCATTGGCAGTAGTTTTTTCTGCACAAGGATTTTCTCTCTGCTCTTACAACCTCCACTTACTGCAAGTGGTACTTTGGGGTGCTTGTTGTCTCCATTTGAACCTGACACTCCTACTGTCTTAGCATTTGCTATGGAAATAAAAGTGGACAGAGAAATAGGCATCAAACATAAGCCTTTGCTTTGCAGGTACTGCATGGCTGGACCCATATCTTAAGGCCTAGCGTAGTTATATTAATAACTGTGAAACTAGAGATAAACCTTTGAAAGACAGTTCAAAGTATGTGTCATAGTATAATCAGAGTATGTGTCACTAGACTTTGGCTTGCCTTCAGCAATAACTATACCAAGTTGCCTGGATGTATTTTGCATATACATATTGCATAACAGTGCTTACTGGTATAGCAACCAAAATTCATTTCCTGTGGCACCATTGCAACCAAGTCCATTATGCCTGCATATGCTTCTGTCATAATTCGTATGTTGTTCATTTTATTATAAGGCAGACTAGTGCTCTTCACATGTGACATGGTTAATGCCCTTCAGTTTTCTGTATTACCGCAATGACTCTTTTTAATAGTACACCGATTCTACCTAGTTAATCAGAATGTTGTTTTGCTTGTAGGTCTCAGTGACCTGTCGTTGCGGATTCGTTTGGAAAATAAAAGGATCAAAGCCCTGTCGTATTAGGGTAAGTACTTGTGCTTTTAACCCTTTATGTTGTATGTAGTGTAGAGGAGAGTCTGCACCTAATCTCATGTGCACAATTTGGAGCCATAATTAACATACTCCTCTGTGCTGCTTTTGTCTAAAATTTAGAAATTCATCCTGAAGTAGATAACATATTTCTTTTCCCTTATCCCTACCTTGCATGGCAATCTCTTGTCGCTGTCATTTTGCTCTTCTCCCTCGTCATTTCAATTCCTTCATTAGGTTGTAGTAGAACATTTCCATACAATATATTAATCACATCTATATAGTGTGTTGATAAATTGTTTACATCCAAGCTCCTTCCTTAAGACATTCCTTTGCAAACTAATTTGAAATAACCAAAATTTTAGCCTTATGTAGTTTTCTTCTAGCAGAAATCTTGCCAGTCCTTTGGCAATGACCCCGTTTTGCTTTCTTAATTTACTCTAAAACATTGGCAAACAACATGAACAAGAGCTCCAAATTTATCAGAAACGAGATCCAAACTATCTTTTCTTCCTTGCTTTGTGGAAATGCTTTTCCAGAACTCTTTAGTTATGCATGCTATAGATACATCAACTACCCTTGCATTAGAACCTAGGGAGTTATTTCATTAAATGCACCCCGGATACAACCCATGCGTAGCTAGCTATACAAGAGCATACCGGATAGTAATTCATGTGCGCCAGATATTCCACCCCTGTAGTGCCTATAAGATTAATAGAACAACGAGCTGAGAAAGAAAAACGGGGACTCTGTTAGCCTCAATATATTATGCACCGAGAGGTTACAAATTTAATTGATTCAGTCTTTGTCTTTTATACAACAACTTGTACGTACACACTTGGAAAAATTTAGATATCTTTAAATTTGAAGTCACCCTATCTGAACTTAAAGGTGAATTGAATTGGTCTTGCTCCTGTTGCATAGTACTAATCATCTGCATAAGTTTGAAGATCAATTGTAGCTTTTCCAATGTACAAAAGAGGGCTCAAGTAAAGTAGGTGCAACATTAACTATCCTTAATCTTACCATGTGATGCTTAATTAGTGATGTAGTGTTTTAGTTTTTTCTTTTTTGTTGAGTAATGTGCATCAAGATATCCGGTTCTTGATAAATTACGTAAAACACAAGGTATTGGGTTTGGCTTATGCCCCATTGCTGATGCTCGAAGGGCATTTATGTACCATGAGATTGTTGAGGTGTAAGTTATGTCTATGTAATATATAGCACAATAACAGAGGGTTTCCTTTGTGTTTTTTGTACGCTTTTTAATATGTTTTGCTATGATTTGGTTGATGTATTCGTTTGACTGTACTAAATAGTATTTCTAGAGCGCATCTTTTCTTGGCTTGCCTTCAGCAATAACTATACCAAGTTGCCTGAATGTATTTTGCATATACATATTGCATAACAGTGCTTACTGGTATAGCAACCAAAATTCATTTCCTGTGACACCATTGCAACCAAGTCCATTCTGCCTGCATATGCTTCTGTCATAATTCGTATGTTGTTCATTTTATTATAAGGCAGACTAGTGCTCTTCACATGTGAAATGGTTAATGCCCTTCAGTTTTCTGTATTACCGCAATGACTCTCTTTAATAGTACACCGATTCTACCTAGTTAATCAGAATGTTGTTTTGCTTGTAGGTCTCAGTGACCTGTCGTTGCGGATTCGTTTGGAAAATCAAAGGATCAAAGCCCTGTCGTATTAGGGTAAGTACTTGTGCTTTTAACCCTTTATGTTGTATGTAGTGTAGAGAAGAAGAAGAAGAAGATATTTTAACGTCACGCCACAAGGCAGCGTCCTATCGGACCTAATCTCATGTGCACAATTTGGAGCCTTTATTAACATACTCCTCTGTGCTGCTTTTGTCTAAAATTTAGAAATTCATCCTGAAGTAGATAATATATTTCTTTTCCCTTATCCCTACCTTGCATGGCAATCTCTTGTCGCTGTCATTTTGCTCTTTTAATCCGGGCAGTAATGTGACTGCTGCGCTTTTTGTATTGGGTACCATAGGCCGATTGGTCTCCGTGGACGATAAAAACAATTCTATTCTATTCTATTCTATTCTATTCTATTCTATTCTATTCTATTCTATTCTATTCTATTCTATTCTATTCTATTCTATTCTATTCTATTCTATTCTATTCTATTCTTCTCCCTCGTCATTTCAATTCCTTCATTAGGTTGTAGTAGAACATTTCCATACAATATATTAATCACATCTATATAGTGTGTTGATAAATTGTTTACATCCAAGCTCCTTCCTTAAGACATTCCTTTGCAAACTTTGTCAAGTGCCTTCAAATAATTTGAAATAACCAAAATTTTAGCCTTATGTAGTTTTCTTCTGGCAGAAATCTTGCCAGTCCTTTGGCAATGATCCCGTTTTGCTTTCTTAATTTACTCTAAAACATTGGCAAACAACATGAACAAGAGCTCCAAATTTATCAGAAACGAGATCCAAACTATCTTTTCTTCCTTGCTTTGCGAAAATGCTTTTCCAGAACTCTTTAGTTATGCATGCTATAGATACATCAACTACCCTTGCATTAGAACCTAGGGAGTTATTTCATTCGTCTGCCAGATACAACCCATGCGTAGCTAGCTATACAAGAGCATACCGGATAGTAATTCATGTGCGCCAGATATTCCACCCCTGTAGTGCCTATAAGATTAATAGAACAACGAGCTGAGAAAGAAAAACGGGGACTCTGTTAGCCTCAATATATTATGCACCGAGAGGTTACAAATTTAATTGATTCAGTCTTTGTCTTTTATAAAGCAACTTGTACGTACACACTTGGAAAAATTTAGATATCTTTAAATTTGAAGTCACCCTATCTGAAATTCAAATTATCAGAAACCTAAAGGTGGATTAAATTGGTCTTGCTCCTGTTGCATAGTACTAATCATCTGCATAACTTTGAAGATCAATTAGTGATGTAGTGTTTTAGTTTTTTCTTTTTTGTTGAGTAATATGCATCAAGATATCGGTTTCTTGATAAGTTCCCCTTAAAACACAAGGTATTGGGTTTGGCTTATGCCCCATTCTTTGATGCTCAAAGGGCATTTATGTACCATGAGATTGTTGAGGTGTAAGTTATGTCTATGTAATATATAGCACAACAATATGAGAGGGGTTTCCTTTGTGTTTTTATGCAGCTTTTTAATATGTTTTGCTATGATTTGGTTGATGTATTAGTTTTGGTTGTACTAAATAGTATTTCTAAAGCATCTTTTCTTGGCTTGCCTTGCCAATAACTATACCAAGTTGCTGGATGTATTTTGCATATACATATTGCATAACGATTAACTTCTTGGTATAGCAACCAAAATTCATTTCTGTGACACCATTGCAACCAAGTCCATTACACTTTGCATATGCTTCTGTCATAATTCGTATGTTGTTCATTTTATTATAAGGCAGACTAGTGCTCTTCACATGTGACATGGTTAATGCCCTTCAGTTTTCTGTATTACCGCAATGACACTCTTTAATAGTACACCGATTCTACCTAGTTAATCAGAATGTTGTTTTGCTTGTAGGTCTCAGTGACTTTTGTCGTTCTTGGATTCGTTTGGAAAATCAAAGGATCAAAGCCCTGTCGTATTAGGGTAAGTACTTGTGCTTTTAACCCTTTATGTTGTATGTAGTGTAGAGGAGAGTCTGCACCTAATCTCATGTGCACAATTTGGAGCCATAATTAACATACTCCTCTGTGCTGCTCTTGTCTAAAATTTAGAAATTCATCCTGAAGTAGATAATATATTTCTTTTCCCTTATCCCTACCTTGCATGGCAATCTCTTGTCGTTGTCATTTTGCTCTTCTCCCTCGTCATTTCAATTCCTTCATTAGGTTGTAGTAGAACATTTCCATATAATATATTAATCACATCTATATAGTGTGTTGATAAATTGTTTACATCCAAGCTCCTTCCTTAAGACATTCCTTTGCAAACTTTGTCAAATGCCTTCAAATAATTTGAAATAACCAAAATTTTAGCCTTATGTAGTTTTCTTCTGGCAGAAATCTTGCCAGTCCTTTGGCAATGATCCCGTTTTGCTTTCTTAATTTACTCTAAAACATTGGCAAACAACATGAACAAGAGCTCCAAATTTATGAAAAACGAGATCCAAACTATCTTTTCTTCCTTGCTTTGCGGAAATGCTTTTCCAGAACTCTTTAGTTATGCATGCTATAGATACATCAACTACCCTTGCATTAGAACCTAGGGAGTTATTTCATTCGTCTGCCAGATACAACCCATGCGTAGCTAGCTATACAAGAGCATACCGGATAGTAATTCATGTGCGCCAGATATTCCACCCCTGTAGTGCCTATAAGATTAATAGAACAACGAGCTGAGAAAGAAAAACGGGGACTCTGTTAGCCTCAATATATTATGCACCGAGAGGTTACAAATTTAATTGATTCAGTCTTTGTCTTTTTATAAAAGCAACATGCATTACACACTTGGAAAAATTTAGATATCTTTAAATTTGAAGTCACCCTATCTGAACTTAAAGGTGAATTGAATTGGTCTTGCTCCTGTTGCATAGTACTAATCATCTGCATAACTTTGAAGATCAATCGTAGCTTTTCCAATATACAAAAGAGGGCTCAAGTAAAGTAGGTGCAACATTAACTATCCTTAATCTTACCATGTGATGCTTAATTAGTGATGTAGTGTTTTAGTTTTTTCCTTTTTGTTGAGTAATGTGCATCAAGATATCCAGTTTACTGATAAGTTACGCCAAAACACAAGGTATTGGGTTTGGCTTATGCCCCATTGCTGATGCTCGAAGGGCATTTATGTACCATGAGATTGTTGAGGTGTAAGTTATGTCTATGTAATATATAGCACAATAACAGAGGGTTTCCTTTGTGTTTTTTGTACGTTTTTTAATATGTTTTGCCGCGAGAAGCGAGGCTATGTGCCTGTTGCCAGTTACAGGTTATTGAAGATGAAAGCCATACTCTTCTGAGTTGCCCTGCTTTTGAGATAGTCCGGAATCATTTTTTGACCTTAGCATTCCATTCCACGCTTCCACAACTTCTCAGAGCACCATCTGTGCATGACTTGGCATTATACATACTTGAGGTTCTAGATAAACGTATGCAATTACTGAGCCCTCAGTAGTCATTATCTCTGCTTGTCTAGTATCATCATTACTGCAAAGGTTTTTCCCTTGAAAACCTTTCGAGGCAGGGGTTTTTTAATCCTAGTAGTAATGATTGTACTAGCCCATTGTATGGGTCCCATGACCTATTGGTCTCCGTGGACGTATTCTATTCTATTCTATTCTATGATTTGGTTGATGTATTTGTTTGACTGTACTAAATAGTATTTCTAGAGCGCATCTTTCCTTGGCCTTTGATTTAAAAAAAAAAAAAAAAAAGATTGTGTGGTTGTATGTGAATATTAGATAAAGGCTAAAAAAAAAAGAGAGTTGTGTAGTTGTATGTGAATATTAGATAAAGGCTTGGCTGATTTGGTGATGGCGCAGCTCATGGGGGCTAGGGTTTTGTCACTGCTTCAATCTCAGATATGTCCCTCCTCCGATGTCCGTTTCAAGCGATTTTTAGTGCATTGGAAAGCCCTTGCAGTAACCTTTCTGAAGATGTATGGCATCAAGTAATTTTATCTCTATTTCAGTTCCGAAATTGGGATCATCTATTTTGGCCTCCGTGGTTACTGTCAGTTTTGGCGTTGCTTCAATCTCAGATATCTCCCACCTCAGGTGTCCGTTTTGAGAGATTTTTGTTGCTTTTGGAAAGTCCTTACAGTAAACTTTTCAATGGCATATGTATCGGGTGGTTTTCTTTGTAGTTAAGTCATGCATTTCGGCCTCCATGGTTACCACTGCCGACATGCGATCTTGCTCTCAGTTTCCTGTTTCTATGACCTATTCAGCACTGCCTCTTAATTTTCATCTCAATTTTCTTGCTCATGCCACTGCTTCTATGGGTTTGTAGTGAACTCTATCATTATAATATTTATTCTCATCCAGGGTTTCCCTTAAGAAAAAATTTTAAGTGAGTAATATAGTTCATTTGGCGAGTTTGATAGTTTGGAGGTTAGCAAAGCTGGCGAATTTTTTGTTTTTATCCCAATTACAATATAGTATCCCAAGTACAATATAGTGTCCCTTCAATCCCCACTATAATCTCTACAGATTCTTTAAGTCCATCTAAGATGCTTGTCGCATAAAAATGTCTCAGAGTGATCAGGTTTGGCATGTGCAATGCTGAATAAAGCTTATTGGTTTAAAACTGTTTGTTTGCTTTGTTAAAAGATTAAAATTTATTTGATGGAAATCAATGGCTGCCTTCTGCATGACACATGGTACTCTTTTCCATCCTTGCAGTTTGCAAGGGTTTGGTATACAAAAAAAAAATTTGCAACGGGAAGCTTGTAAACTATGGTGGTTTTTAATGCCAATAGTTCTTTTAAATGCTATATTTTAACATTGTTATTCAAATGTTATATTTCTAGAAACTACGTGTGGACCTACTATGATTTAACCCTTAAATACGGGTCGTGTAAAACTTCAATGTCAAACTTGCAAAACTATTTCTTATTGCTCGGAATATCTTTTTTATTGTTTCTTTCCTGTATTTCATTGTTTTTTTTATAAATTACATTGTTTCTTTGCTTATTCTAGTATTTTCATGGCTATTTTGTATATCTATATATACCCATAGGCCAATTGGCCTCAGTGGACGATAAAAAATCATTCTCATTCTCATTCTAATTTCTACACCACCTTTTCCTAGGCCCCAAAGAGGCCCTTTTTTTTTTTTGAATTAATACAAACCATTACATCCAAGACTTTAAAATTAAATCCCCCCTGAAACCCTTTTTGGTTTGGGTGCATATTCACACGAAGGTAGCGTTCACACGGGGTGACGTAGGGCAGCGAGAGCCCCTAAAATCATATAATACATATAAAATCAACACCATTTAGTACATTGCCTCAAACCTTATAATATTTTGCAAACCTCGTTATACAGTATATCAAAATTTGTACAAGAATACCTCACAAACGAGGATATGTATCTATGGCCTAGATCAAGGAATCTTGAGTAAATATGCCCATCCGACAGCTCTCAATGCCCAGAGTCATCACCCGTGTGTATATTCTAAAGTTGTCGTTATTATATGTGCAGTTCAAGATGGCTAATGGAAAGGATACTGGAAAGGAGGAGAAAAGTGTTTCAGCCAAGATGCTATAAAAAATCTTGTCAATGTTAATGAAGGAACAAAAGGACGCAGTGGCACGTGAACTATCAAATGGATTATGGAGGTGCATCATCATTGCAAAAATCTAGGAGGCCTTCCGTTGGTAGCGGCACGTCCAAGAAACAAGTGAATTTACTTGTAGAAGGTAGTGATGGCATCAGGAAATTCTCGTATTATGAGTTTTAAGAAGTTGGGGGATACTGAGGTATATTGTACATCAATTTGTAATTGTTTTGAGTGTGTGTTCTTATCTCATTGATTAATGCAATGTTTTCTATATTACGTTGTGGGTGTGTATTTCTATGTTTAGAAAGATTCATCATGATGCTCAAAGAGTTTATGGACATTACAACCAGTTACATGTTGGATCACTGCCATGAGATACATCTAAACTGGCGACAAATTAAGATGCACCAGAAGCAAGAGATGACTAATGACTTGAAGAATCAATTCGGTGTCGGTTTCAATTAAAAGGACGTTCTGAAACAACTTGGACATTGATGGAATCATCACAGGTTAGACGCATAACATTTCCAACATCTTGTTATTTGGTTTTGTCTAGGGTTTTTATTTTCTAGGGTTTTATTTCCAACATACGATCTGGATCGTAGGATCAACGAATTCGATGACTGTGGTGATCCAAGGTGCACCTCGTTTAGAACATGTAGCAAAATAACAGGGGGTTCCAGGGGGATTTGATATGGATGTAAAAATAACAATTCTTGAAACCACAGACCATATATCCCTAAAACAATTGAATGGGTTGTTATAAAAAAAAAAAAAAAAAAAGATTCAAGATAAGCAAAACTCGTAGGATCGATGAATCCGATGATTGTGGTGCTCCAGGGTGCACCTTGTTTAAAATATATAGCAAAATAACAGGGGGTTCCGGGGATTTGATATGAATGTAAACATAAGAATCCTGAAACCATAGACCATATATGCATAAAACAATTGAATGGGTTGTTATAAGAAAAAACATAGATTCAAAATAAAAAATAATCACATAAGCTCACTGGGTACATTGGTTAAAGTAGTTTTATTAGGACATTGAGTTATATTGGTAGAGGTTCAAGCCCCTGTATTTCATATTCTAAAATCTTAGACAAAGCCATATACAGGTACAATATTCCCCCAAAACCTTAGGCGAAATCGTATTTTATATTTCAAAATCATAGGCGCCCGGCGTTGCCGGGCTAATGTCCTGGCTAGTGTTTTTACTTGATCTTTAATGTCCATTTGTGCAACTTTTGATAATAGTAACCGATTTAATTACAACTTGTTAAATTTTTAAACCACCTGCCTATTTGGGATGATTGTAGATAAGGGTATTACACAAAAAATGTAGGTTTTTTCAAAATACACGACGGGGTAAAACATTGTACTAACAGAGATTGAGAAATATTGTGTAAGAGATGCAAGACAATAGCATAGATGTGCAAGTGTAGAGGTGAAGTAGATATTACAATGCATCTACCCATAATTATATAGAGAAACATTCAAAGAATGTCAACGTAAAAATTGAGTTTTCAAACTGTAAGTTGTGAAGTTCCAAAAACCACTTGACCCTATAGATGTGGTGGGAATAAGTTAAAGGCACATGTTAATAAGAAAGAGACTATGTGTGATTATTTAAGTTTGGTGATGTTGACCAATCTATTGTTGTAAGACTCTTATTAGCTAATAAATTAGCAAAACTCTTTTGTGGGAGATAATGTGTTCATAACATAACAGGCAGGCCTGCAATTATCTCAAAATTTAGGGTGGTCCAAATTGTCTGAAACTATAAAGACTACCAGCTTGCGATTAACCTCGAATCATTGCATGCCACTGTCATTGGTCGCAATGACTTCAGATTCCATCTTACCATTGTAATATGGCCCATGACCGTCAGAGGAAACAACAAAACTGTGTTTAGATTCCAAGAAATACTTATAGAAATGTGTTGTAGCTTGTATAGTGGGATGCAAGATTTTGATAATAGCACGCTTGTTAGAATAGTCACACCTCTATGCACACGTTATCGAGCTTTATCCATGCACAATAAGTAGACTATGCAAATAATAGAAGTCAAGACAATTAGCTTACCAAAAATGGCAGTGCCAAAGTGGCAAAAACCATTCCATAGAGAAAGCCCGACTAATAGGCATATTATAGCCCTCCTTAACGTGACATGCCCTCACTTTTAAAAGCCATTGAATTTTTTGCCTTCCAGACTTTTACTTACTTACATGTATTCACATGCCCCATTTTTTTTTATCTGGTATCTCAAGTATAAGGCACAGATAGGATTGCACAATTCAGGCATCCTTGTTGTCTGTGTTGGCTATGGAGCTGCACTGTTTTATGACATCAGAGTAACTCTTCTGGTAAAGAGTATGGCTAAGAGTACAACTCTTGAAGAAACTATTTCACGACAGTGGAACATTGCTCATGCGCATGTTTAACTGGACCATAGAGCCTTGACAAAGCCCTGAATAACCTGTTGAGCATTCCATATTGTCTACTCATCTTCTCCTTTCTCCATAAAGATTTGACAGTATAAAAGTACTCTCAGCTTCAGCAAGAAGTATTCTCCTATGTATTTGTCCTATCCTTCATCTCTTTGAGCATGAAACAATGAAGTTCTGAAGATATGGCAAAACAAAGGGCAGGAAGGTTAGCTAGTGCTACAAAAAAAATTGCATTAGCTCTCAACATCTAGTTCAATTCCAGCATTGCAGTTTCACTGTCCAACTTCTCAACATCTATTTGGTCTACTTTTTACATCATCTATTTGCTCTAATGCCTACAACATAGTGTAGTGATTTTGAATTGAATCGACATGAGCAAACATAAACCCCTTCATGTCACCTACTAAATGTTATAGAATCACTTCAAATTGGAGCTCATTATCTGTAATACCAACATGAATCTTTGTGCCCATTTCTCAGTGAATCATTGCTACACGCTTCTTAATTTTTATTTGCTAAAAAATGTAAACTTATCTGATTCTACTTCGTGATAATGCATTTCTACCATAAAATTGAAGAATCCTTCCATTTTTTGACCGAGTTACCACATTTGCGATACATGTCAATGGTGGTACTCACCACTGCAACATCACATTGAAGCCCATTTTGGATTGTATGCTCACAAATTAAATTGAATTTGCTTACCAAGCTCCACCAGCCTGATTAGGTTTATTTGTCCTTATATGAAATAATCTGCACTTGCAAAAAGTCCACTTGGTTGAAATAGAAAGAATTGATAACTTATCAAAGAGCCAAATATGCTATGCTTCAAGCAAATCTGGAACTGCATAAAGACCTGCACATCCTCCATCCTCCATCCACCTCTCTCAAAGCACATCTGCGGGAACAACGTTCCCTTGGGTAGACTTCACCTAATAGGAAGTCATCAATTAGTTGGATGAAATCCAACTTGACAACCTCGTCACTGCAAAATGTTTCTTTGGCCTTTGCAATGAGTAAACAGGCACGCAAATAGGTGCATCTATAGTAAACGTGTATTCGGAGTTGTCGGGCTAATGTCCCAGCATGTGGTTTTACTCGCCTTTAGCGGCCATATGTTAGGCTAATAACTGGGATGTATTTTTACTCGGCCTTTAACATCCATATGTGCAACTTCGATGATATTTCTATAGCCATTCCTATGGGTGTACGACGTAAAATTGGTCCTTCAGAGGAATTGCTACAATTCAAATGTATCAGCATACCATAGATCAATGTCCTTGGGAAAATCTAGATTCTAGTGCAGACCTTGAAAACTATTAATACAATGTAAGAAGTACTTGCCTCAACATGTTCAATTTGCAATACCTTCATGTTCTAAACAAACATGGATTTGCAATGAAACATGTCACCACCTTTGTGGAATTATAGTGTTTCCATCGGTGTCGGGATCTACTAATTCCAACTTGAAGACATAAGATATTTCCTGTCTCCTTGTGCATAAGCCAACTTATTGCTATAAATCAAGTTTGTTCTCATTGCTAGCATTATTTACCCAAGAGCATAATAAATTAGGAAATAATGAATCAGAATGTGGTTACTCAAGAGTATTTAGCGATGTCCTGCACAAAATGTCAAGCGTTCGAGTAGTGAAACGATGATGCATGCAAGAGTTGATGCATATTCACCTCATGTTTGTTTTTGTTTTATAAGGAATGTAAGGGAAAATGGTTAGGAGAGCGTGTGAGCAAGAATTTATAGTTGGCGAATTCTTCAGAGTAGAAGCATTTACATGGGGGGAGGAGCATTTACATTTGCCATAGCTACGTTCCTATTCTATTCTATTCTCTAAAATCATACTCTAGTGACGATGCCCGTGTTGTCGGGCATAAATACATTTCCACTTAAGTAGTCATGAGGTTATAGATATGACTCAACACCTTCTCAATGTAAAAGTAAAATAAAAAGAGATGATGTTAGCTTGTTTTTTAGGCATCAAAGCCTATGCTTGAATATTCTCAGTTTGGTATGTATTAACATTTCAATTGCACCACAAATCTTAATGATTTTTGCCTACAATAACCACCTGCAAATTCAACATGCTTTATATCAAAGATGAATGTTGATGAAGCCATTAAAATTGAAATCGGGACCCATAGGGGATTGTTGAAAAGGGTATTAGCAGAAACACGGGATATTAAATATAAGGTCAAAAAGGGGGCGGTTGAGAAGAGGGGTATGGGCCGGAATAAGGGGATATTAAACACAAAATCACGAAGGGGGATTTTTTTGAAAAAGGGTATTAACAGTATGGGATATTAAATTACAAGGTCATAAAAGGAGGATGGTTGAGAAGATTCTATTAGTCCTCCAAGAATATCCAGCAAGATTGCAGATCAGCTAGCTTCTCTTCATTTTGAAGTGCTTCATGAGGAATTTGCCGGTGGGTTCTCAAGATAAGGATACAAATGAGGTACATGATCTTTGACTTTGTTCACGAGACTCGAAGACAAAGTTGAAGAGCAAAAGGAGCTTCAAAGGAAATCAAGTCTTAAGGCAAGTACAGTTACGCTCCATTAAATACTCTTAATAATAATACTATGTTTGAGTTTTATCACGGTGGTTGCTTTCGATTTTAGTGGCGGTGAGGATTATGGCTCGATAAAAGAAAATTGGGGAAAAGAAGAATACCTTATGGAAAACAATAGCCAATTTTCTATTTACGAAATCAAACGACCTTCAAAAATCTGCTAAAAAAAGGGAATAACCTAGGAAAGATTTATCTGCCATGAATAAAACCCCTGCTCAAAATACTAGGAGTAAGAAGAGAACCAAAAAATCCAATATCTAATTCTTCTTCCTGTTTCTTTATTCTTCTTCCTTGATGAAGATCCTTTCCTGGAATCTTAGAGGTATCAAAGGTCCTCTTAAAAGAAGACGTGCTATTGCACAGATTAGACTTTATAATGCTGATATTGTTCTCCTTCAAGAGATTAAGCTTCCCTCCTTTGAGTGCAGCAATTTGGGAGATTGGATTTATCCTAATTCCTCTTCCATCTGGATTGATTCGAGTGGTGCAAGTGGAGGTCTTGCAATCATTTGGAAGAGCAACCTCAATCATATTTCTCTACATAATGGTCCCTCTAAAGCCTGGCAAGCAGTTATTCTCTCTTCTTCTAATTCCATCTTTGGCATTATCAATGTTTATGCTCCTACTACTCCCAAGGATAGGGAGCCAATCTGGTCTGAAATTAACTGCTGGTTGAGCTCTCAAAATATTGACAACTGGATCATTGCAGGGGACTTTAATAATACTTCTTCTTGGGATCTTAAGCTAGGGAACAAGATTAATATGACCAGAGCTGAGAAACAGAATTGGGATTCTCTTCTAACTGATAATGGTTTGATTTATATCCCCTCTTCTTCTGCTGCTTATACTTGGTCTAATAAGCAAAAGGGCAAGGATAGGGTCTTTTGTACCTTGGACAGATTCTATGTATCTAATCCCTCCTCAGCCTTTTGGGATAATAGTTATGTCACCAGTGATGAAGGTACTTCTATCTCGGATCACCAGCCTCAGTTTCTTCATACTCCTCATATCACCAAAATTCAGAGACAGGGAAGTACACCTTATAAATTTAACTCCTCTCTTCTGGATAATGAGGATTTTTGTTCTCAATTCATTACCTTCTATGAGAATCTTTCCATCAACATGAACAGTATGGCTCATGATAATAGGAATCAGCATCATGGGAGTTATTTCTACTCCAAAATCAAAGCTATAAAAGCCTGGATTAAGAGCTGGTCTAAATCTAGAAACTCTCTATGCAGCAGGGAAAAAAATCATCTTATGATGGTCATGAAAGACATCAGATCTTTACTCCATGAAGATCCTTCTAATCTAAATCTTCATATAGGGGAAGAAATTCTAGAGAGAAAAATCAAAAGTATTGAGGAGATAGAAGCTAAGGGATCTGCTATCAGATGCAAAATAAAATATACTAATGACATGGACTCTGGTAGCTCCAAATTCTTTTTTAGGGTAGCTAAGAGCAGGGTCTTGAGAAAATCTATTGCTGAGATCCAAGATGAGAATGGCAGAAAATACACTTCTCACTCTGATATTTCCAACTTCTTCAGAGATAAATATATGGATATTTTCAATAATAAGCCAATTCCTCCCAACAATATTGCAGAGGCTAATGACTTCATGAACATTGTGAACAATATTCTTCCTTCTGCTACTGAAATCATGGATGACTCTATTCTTGCCCTTCCTTCTCGGTGAGGAAATTTCGGCCCTCTATCCTCCTTTAATAAAGGTAAATCCCCTGGTCCAGATGGGTTGCCTGCTGAATTTTATGTTAAATTCTGGGACGTCCTCAAAAATGACCTTACTTTAATGGTTCATGACTTCTGGAATAGTGGTCATCTTCGAACCTCCATAGCTAGTGGCTTTATCTCCTTGATTTCTAAAGTAGATCATCACCTTGAAATTCCAAGATTGGAGACCTATATCTCTTACAAACTCTTCTTATAAGATGTGTGCCAAGATCATAGCTTTAAGGATTAACTCCTTCCTCCAGAGAAATATCAGCCATAATCAATCAGCCTTCTTGCCTAAGAGATACATCCTAGATAATTATGTGGCAGCTATGGAAGGTTTGCACTGGAACAAGATCTCCAATCAGAATTGTATCCTTCTCAAATTAGATTTCAAACGTGCTTTTGACTCTGTCAGATGGAACTTTCTTAAATTTGCTATGTCTAAACTTGGCTTCCCTGACAACTTAATCAACCTGATTATTGGACTGAATTCCAAAGCCAAATCTGTTGTTCTAATCAATGGGGTGCCTTCTGGTTTCTTCCCTCTCTCCTGTGGGGTAAGACAAGGCTGCCCTCTGGCTCCTTATTTATTCCTGGTTGCAGCTGATTTGCTAACAAAGGTTATCTGTCACTATCAAGCCTCTGGCCTCATAAAAGATCTCAAGATGCCCAACTCAAATGATGATTTGACTATGCTTCAATATGCTGATGACACCTTCTCCTTCCTCCATGCTGACTTGGCTAATATTGATTGTTTTCTTAAAGTCATCAATCAATTCTCAGCAGCTTCTGGTATCTGCCTCAACATCAACAAAAGTCTTATCATTGGTGATATCCCTGACCAGCAGCTACTTGGCATTAATGTGCTTCCTTATGGTCAAGCTACCAAATTGTTGGGCATGCCCCTTTCATTGAATCATACTCTTAAAGGCCTTTGGGAACCTATTCTTCAAAGAATAAAGAAGAAGCTGAATAACTATGGTAACTATCTCTCTCTTGCTGGCAGAACTATCATAGCCAACTCGGTCCTTGCAAGTTCTCATGTTTACTTCTCTACTGCTCTTATTGCTCCTAAAAGTGTGTATCTGGAATTGGAAAAAACCATAAGGAATTTTATCTGGAAAGGTAGTCATTTAGTCAACTGGAACTCTATTTGTAAATCTAAGAGCTCAGGTGGTCTTGGTTGTAAAAATCTCTTTCTCCAAGCTCAGTCTCTTGCAGGGAAGTTTGTTTGGAAGGCTATTCATGGGAATCAATCCCCTGCATATAAATTTATCAGATATTGGATTACTCAAAGCCATCCCTATGGTCATCCTTCCATCCAACATCTTTTACCTAACTCTGTTTTTGTTCAGTTGAAACCTGCCTCCAATATTTCTCCTCTAATGGGCAATTTGATAAAGGCCTGGAATTCTATCTCCCCGAATTTTCAGTTCATCTCTGCAGACAAACTTCATGTTGATCAGCCTATTTTCTGGAACCCCATTCTGTCTGAGCAAAATTCTACTGTTTTGGCCATTCAACATCCAAGAATCTGTAAGAAATGGCAAGAAGCTGGGTTTTATTTTATCAGAGATCTTTTTTCTGGAGGTAGGCTTATTTCTTGGACTTCTCTCAAAAATATCATCAAAGGAACCTCTTCTGATAAAAATGTCTATGCTTTTATGAAGCCATTTCTTTCTAATCCTGCTCCTAACTCTGATAAAGGGGATTGGACTCTAAAAGGGAAAGATGATTACAAAGTTAAACATGTTTATAATGCTCTCTCCTTTGATCCTAATAACTGCAAAGCCATGATTAAATGGGGTATTAATCAGGATCAGCTTAAGACTCTGTTTAATAATGTCTGGAACTCTTTCTGCCCTCCAAAAATTTCATACTTTATTTGGCTAATGGCAGCTTAAATAATTTGTATACTTTATCCAAGAGGAATCCCAACATTCTGCCAAATTGCCCTATGGGATGTAATGCTGTTGAAGATATGTGCCACATCTTTTATTGTTCCAAGTTAAACAGTTTCTGGAATTGGATTACAGAAAAATTTGGTATTGTGAGAAATGATAACCTTATTACTCTTGTTCAAAATAATGAGAGCTTTCATAACACTGTAATTTATATTGCTCTTTGGAACATTTGGAAAGCCAGAAATCGGGTCTTGTTTGGAAGGAAGAATTTCTCCCTTTTTTGGTTAAAGATGCATTTTCAATTTGATTTTGAAACCATTGCAACTGCTCACAGAAGGAAACTTCGGACTAATTATGATAGGAACTGGGAGAATTTTGGAGAATTTAAGGGTTACTTAGATTTATTTGCTTCAAATCTGAATGTTGTGGATTCTAATACTTTTCTATCTGATGATCCTAGAGTATCTTAACTTCCTTCGTGGAGAGGGAGCTTCAAAATTTGATGACAGTTCTCCTTTCGGCAAAGCTCCAAAAGACAGTATTATGAAGAATGACATTGCATCATCGATGGAATCTTATCTCATGAAGAAAGGTCACCGGGAGGTATCACGAAAGAAAGTGAGGACCGAGTGGGCTTCAACATTTTCTTGAGAGAAGTAGTTCAAATCCATTGTCTTTGGTTCTTTCTAGCAAATCACTGACTTCATTTTGTCGGAAGGCGGTTCATCGGATATAGAACTCGTACTCTGATCCGCGGGATCTTTGGCTGATCTTTATGGATCTCTGCTGTTACTCTTGGAGGACAAAGATAATTTCCGGCTCTTCTATACCAACAACTGGGGCCCTGACCATTACCTATTTGGTTCCACTGATTCCTTTAATGCCTATTTCAACTCTATTTTCTTTGCGAACCATAATCCCAATCCTCATTATCCTCTCCTAAGCATGATCCCTCTCTTTTTTTAACTTTCGATCTAGGTTATTTTGGGAAAGATTATCTTTTAGCGGTGTTCATTGCTCAAGAAATTTTTCGATCTCGGCATAAGCGGATCTTCTTATTTGATCATTTGCATCTCGGATCATTTTGACTATTTGGACTATCAAACTTTGTTACTTCTTTGTAAATGTTCTGAGGGCTCATAGCCTATAATATGAGTACCTAAGCTGATTATCTATCTTTGATTTTTTTGATTATGTGTTTCCCTATTAAACACATCTATGCTATGTACTTGAGATTTTATAATTAATGATAAAACTGTTTCTTGCTTTCAAAAAAAAAAAAAAAAGGGGATATTAAACATAAAAGGAGTATGAACGGAAAAGGAGTATAAACATAAAAGGGGTATGAGCGGAATAAGGGGATATTAAACACAAGGGGATATTAAACATAAAAGGAGGATGGTTGAGAAGAGGGGTATGAACAGAATAAGGGGTATGAACGGAATAAGGGTATATTAAACTACAAAATCACAAACGGGGATTGTTCCTAGAAAGGGGTATGAAAACATAAAAGGAGGATGGTTGAGAAGAGGGGTATGAACGGAATAAGGGGTATGAACGGAATAAGGGTATATTAAACTACAAAATCACAAAGGGGGATTGTTCCTAAAAAGGGGTATGAACATTATTTGTGAGAAAAGGGGTATGATCATTGCATATGGCAATGGGGGATATAAAAAAAATTCAAATAAGGGAATATTAATCTACAAAATCACAACGGGGGGATTGTGGCCAAATACCCCGTTTCTGAAAATCATGTCCATTCCACGAAAAGGTTGATTTTAAGGGGTTTTTTATGGGGGATTTTAAGGAGGATATGGGCATCGTTTTTTATGTGTATAATACGTATAAAATCAACACCATTTAGTACATTGCCTCAAACCTAATAATATTTTGCAAACCTCGTTATACAGTATATCAAAATTTGTACAAGAATACCTCACAAACGAGGATATGGATCTATGGCCTAGATCAAGGAATCTTGAGTAAATATGCCCATCCGACAGCTCTCGATGCCCAGAGTCACCCCCGTGTGTATATTCTAAAGTTGTCGTTATTATATGTGCAGTTCAAGATGGCTAATGGAAAGGATACTGGAAAGGAGAAGGAGAACAGTGTTTTAGCCAAGATGCTATAAAAAATCTTGTCAATGTTAATGAAGGAACAAAAGGACGCAGTGGCACGTGAACTATCAAATGGAGGTGCATCATCATCGCAAAAATCTAGGAGGTCTTCCGTTGGTAGCGGCACGTCCAAGAAACAAGTGAATTTACTTGTAGAATGTAGTGATGGCATCAGGAAACTCTCGTATTATGAGTTTTAAGAAGTTGGGGGATACTGAGGTATATTGTACATCAATTTGTAATTGTTTTGAGTGTGCGTTCTTATCTCATTGATTAATGCAATGTTTTTTATATTATGTTGTGGGTGTGTATTTCTACGTTTAGAAAGATTCATCATGATGCTCAAAGAGTTTATGGACATTACAACCAGTTACATGTTGGATCACTGCCATGAGATACATCTAAACTGGCGACAAATTAAGATGCACCAGAAGCAAGAGGTGAGTAATGACTTGAAGAATCAATTCGGTGTCGGTTTCAATGAAAAGGACGTTCTGAAACAACTTGGACATTGACGGAATCATCACAGGTTAGACGCATAACATTTCCAACATCTTGTTATTTGTTTTATCTAGGGTTTTAATTTTCTAGGGTTTTATTTCCAACATACGATCTGGATCGTAGGATCGACGAATCCGATGATTGTGGTGATCCAGGGCACCTCGTTTAGAACATGTAGCAAAATAACAGGGGGTTCCAGGGGGATTTGATATGGATGTAAAAATAACAATTCTTGAAACCATAGACCATATATCCCTAAAACAATTGAATGGGTTGTTATAAAAAAAATATATAGATTCAAGATAAGCAAGATTCGTAGGATCGATGAATCCGATGAATGTGGTGCTCCAGGGTGCACCTCATTTAAAATATGTAGCAAAATAACAGGGGGTTGGGTGAAAGCATGTTGTAGTGGAACACCCTGGGTGTCCCCCCTGTCCCCCCTAAAAATGTGGTGGGAGATATCAAATTTGTGGTGCGATTTTAAATGTTTGTTTGGCGCCTAGTGCATGTACTGTCCGGATTCAATCATTTCTTGAACTGCAATAACCGATTCCTCATACCCGTCCCATTCAATTTCCTCGCCACCGTCCCATTCCAATCTCCATAGAACCGATTTCTAAACCCACGACCCACCCAGCGCCTTTCACGAAGCACCACGGCTATGGCGCTTAATCCGGTTGTGGATCAATCCGGTTCATACCTTCAATCATTTAATTTGGAAGCAAATCTGCCTAAAATCTCAAGCCGGAACGAGGTAAAGAAAGAGAACTCCGAACAAGAGCGGGATCATAAAAGATGCCAAAGGAAAAGACAAAGGGAAACTAAAGAAGAATTAGCAAAAATTGCATCAGCGAGAGGGAGGATCCACGAGCGGCCTCTGGCGTCGGATGGTATTAAAATTGTTATCTTCATTTCATAGCACCACTAAAGGCTTGTCTACTTGGCGATAAGAAAGAGGTTTTACTAGATTTTATGCGGGGATGACACAATGGGCCAGTACTTGGCGAAGAAGCTGAAAGATTTGCAAGCCAAAGAGCATTGTGGTCGACAACCTCGGGGCTTCCATTCAACTTGTGAAGAAGTCTAACAGCAATGGCAGTTTAGCGAGCCAAGAGTAGTTGCCTTGCTATGGCCGTAAGAGGAAGCATTAATACCCGAAAGTGCTAATCTGTCGGTGCTTTCGGGGTTTTGGTAAAGCTATTTGGGTGTTCATCCTAGGAATCTTACCAAAGCAAAATTGAAGAGGGAAGAGATAGATTGCAAAGGGGAAATGGGTTTTGTACAAAAAGAGTTAGAAAGCGGATGCAATTCCCAATTCGTCATAGAACTTGTGCGGCAATTTTGGACCCAAAACAGTAGGGTCTCTCAAATGCAAAAGGATGTTAAGTTCGAGAAGATTGGAGCGAAATGTAAGAGAGGATCATGCTACTCACTATACGGAAGAATCACATGTTATTTCATTTCTTCATCTTCACCACATTTTTTTATTGTTAATGTGGTATGTGGTTAGTGATTGCTTGTGATATGTGGTTCTTTGTGGTTAGTGATTGCTTGTGGTGTGTGGTGCTTATTAATGCCATGATATATGATATGTCTTTGCCCTAGTGTGGTGAGGCACGTGGTGTGAAATAAATCTTGTCAATATATGCTTTGTGGTGCCTAGTGTGGTGAATAACATGATGTAAAATACATCTTTGTAATATATGCTATGTGGTGCCTAGTGTGGTGAAAAATATGGTGTAAAATAAATGCTCTAAATATCGCTTTGTGGTGCCTAGTGTGGTGAATAACATGGTGTAAAATAAATGCTATAATATATGCTATGTGGTCCCTAGTGTGGTGAATAACATGGTGTGGTGCCTAGTGTGGTGTCTAGTGTGGTGCCTAGTGTGGTGCCTAGTGTGGTGCCTAGTGTGGTGAAAAATATGGTGTAAAATAAATGTTGTAATATATTCTATGTGGTGCCTAGTGTGGTGAATAACGAGGTGTAAGATGAATATACGTAATATATGCTATGTGGTGCCTAGTGTGGTGAAAAATATGGTGTACAATAAATTATGTAATATATGCTTTGTGGTGCCTAGTGTGGTGAATAAGGAGGTGTAAGATGAATATGCGTATATATATGCTATGTGGTGCCTAGTGTGGTGGAAAATGTAGTGTGCAATAAATATCTTTGATCACCTTGTTATCTTCCTTGCAGTTGCAATTGTTAGGAAATTCAAGGCGGAACATCCTAGTGTTATGATCAAGCAGAGAGGATGTTTGAAAATTTGAAACCATGGTTTGTTGTAAAATTAAAAGGACTTCAATAGTTGTTCTTTGTATATACCATGTTAGAATGCGGATGCTAATAGATGGCTTCAATAGTATGAGAACTAAAAGCACCCAAAAAGGCATAATTTGCACTTGTAAACTTTTGGTCGGTTATATATATGGTGAATGCAAAGGCGTCCGAATACAAAATAAGTAGCACAAAAGTCCGTGGCGAGGGAATTTTATGTGAAAACTAGCTTCCAACCTTACCATAAGAGGGAATGCATTTTGTGTGAGTGTAAAGAGTGTGGGATTAAGAAGTTCCCTATCGCCCACATGAACAATCTAGTGATAGTGGCATGGTGAAGTGGGAATACCTAGACTATGAAAAAGCGTATTCAGAGATGGCAGCAAAAGAAGTCTAAGCTCGTTCACCAACACAATGAAACTGCAAGTCTTCCCTGGTGAACAAAATGTTGGAGAAGCTTCCAAAATTTCCTTTACACAACGGATATAAGTGGCGAGGCGGGGGCGGTACAAAGAACTCCTTGATAACTTACACGGAGATGCTTACCTATCCGTGGTTGACTTCGAGAGAATTATACTTTTAAGGAGGCGAGAATGAAGTTAGGTCCATCTATTTGGGTCAACAACCGGATAACTATATTTGTTCAAATAACCTATCGAGGTTGATCCTGAACGAGACACCATTGAGAAGGAAACACACTACTATGTGTGGGATGATAGGGAACATGACACACTTTTTGTTCAACATTGTTTTATGAAACATTTTGAGTACTTAAAGCGAAAAGGCAATGTCCCCAAACGACACTATGTATTTTCGGATGGTCTTTGCATCACAATTCAAAAGCGGCCGGATCATTTTATTTTGTTGGAAGATGCGGTTATGATCTGAGAGGTCAATATGATGTGGAACTTCTTTGGATCAAACCATGGAAAAGGTGAACATTATGGGAAGGCGTGAGAATTGAAAAAGATGGATCACGAGGTCTGGCTTAAACATCGGAGAAACAATTTCAATGTGGTACATCGAGTGGACTGAAAATGGAAGAAAAGTTGAGGAATACTTACGGGAAATAAAACACGAGGATATCAACGGGGAAAAAGGCTTGGGGTGCGAGAGACAATTCGAAACCCGGGCAAATTCATTGGAGTCCATGGATTGAGCCGCGGAAATCCAACCAGACTACATACCGAGAAAGCTATCATGTTTTTGCGGCAATTGTTTGGATGGAAAATGGGACATGTGTGAGAACAAATTGTATGTAGATGAATGGAACCTTGTAGTCGTTGAACCATCCTCCAATGTTCATGCGGATGTGGAAGAGACCCATAAGTCTACGGGCCACTATACTCAGCTGTGGCAAATGTACTTGCGGAAGCACTTAGAGAAGGAAACTTGACTTTGTAGTTCTTTGCACCTAAAGGGAATGAGGAGGATTACGTATTTTGGATGTTGCTATGCACCAAGCCAAAATTTGAAGTTGAAAAAATGACTTCAAGCGAGCGGAAACTTGTTTATGAGAGGTGAAACCGTTGTGGAGGGCATTTACTATAGAAAGAAGCCTCGGTCAAAGGTGATGTATGAGTTGTTGACAAGCGAGCCAAAGTCACTTGTATTCTCTACTCAAATTTGTGCTATTGAGTTCCCCCATGTGAGATCAAGAAAGGTGCTTTCGAGGCATTTCTGAGAGGGCTAGACCAGGCGAGATGAGGAAAAGATTCTAGAAAACTTGCAGGGTTTTATCGATGAAGATAGCATGTCGATGAAGAATAGTTGAACACATTCTTACGAGGTTAGGAAATGATTGAAATTTTGAATATATGTTGTTGTGTCTTGCCTTGTTTGGGAATAATATAAGAAACTCAATTCCATGCTCAATTGTATTTTTTTTTTTTTTTGAGTGAATGGGGTTTTTTCATTAATTATAGAAAAAGGTACAACATAGTGAGTGAGCCTTTATAGGTAGGCTACTCATGATAAAGCATGCAAATAAATACAAATGAAGTAGGTCTTTGTTGAAAGCACATAGCAATGTTTTATAACAACGATTAGTAGTTGTGATATGTGTTATCTTTATGAGTGAAGCAGACCAATTCTGAGAAAAAGATGTAGATGTTAATAAGATCACGAGAAGTTATATGCAGATCTGTTTTCTTGTCAAAAAAAAGGGAGAGGTGCAAGTCAATGATTTGTGTGGAAATGGTAGGTGTTTAGGAATTCATGGTGAGCTTCGGAAATTAGGCTGAAGTATAAGAGTGTTGCCATTTCCCCGGTTTAGCTTCGATAATCGGCACATCTGCATTGGTAGTGGACATCTAAATTATCAAAGTGCCATATGCATACGCCAATTTTTGTGATGATAATAGCATTCCACGTACTCAAGCTGGCGATCTGTCATTCTTACTGCGGTTGCTTTCCATGAACCACCATATTTGATGCATAAGATATGTGCCTCTGCGGAGAATTCTCTATAGCCCATTCTAGTTCATCATCGGGGATATCAATTATATCTATATATGTGATGCCCCTAAGCAATGTACTGTCCACATGTCATGAGTGTATTGAATATCGTGTACCAATCTACGCTTACAGGAACAATCTATATTACTGCGAGGTTCCCTTTGAAGTTCCAATGTCTCTGCTAAGGTTCCTCATGTAATCTACGAATATTTGTATGTTTGTGGGGACTACGGATTGTTGGTATTCAAAATCTGAGGCAAATTGCTTTCGTCCGAGATGCTCGGCCCGGTGATCTAGGAAATAGAGGCGATACACCATTAGCATCAATCTTGGCGAGTTTGAGATCCGTCCCTTTGGCGGCGAGGAAGGAGCATGAAATTGTGAAGGAAGCGAAAGAGAATTTGAATTTAGGGCTGGCGGGCCATGTAAAAGTTTATTTTTTTGGGAAAATTCACCACATGTGTCACCACATGTTTCACCACATGTTTCACCACATGTCTCACCACGTGTTTCACTTTACGTCTCTTCCCGGATATAGAGATCATACGAGCGGCTTTTCCCTTTGAAATGCTTTCCTTTTCCTTAAATTCTCTCGGTCCCATCAATTCCTCTCATCATCCTTTTGGCTGGCGGTAGTACCTCGGGCAAAAATCCTTATGGGATGGCAAAATTAATGACCTCGGGCAACCCAAAAGGCCGAGGTGCCATTCTTCTTGCTCCCGGCCCGACTTCACGGTTCACGGTTCTGGTTTCTGGCGGCTACTTCCAGCGAGACATGGCCAACTTCACCTCTTAGATCTGCCAAAGCGATGGCACTCGGGAATGGGACAATGTCACGAGAGAAGAAGAGCCCATGATACCTGGCGTGCTATCGATTTTCACCCATGCGAGAATGGATGGACATTCTCGAACACGAAATTTCTCTATTCACGGATGAGAATATGACCCACGAAATGTTGAAAACTCTCACGGGAGGATGAATTGTACACCAAACCTCCCGGATCTCTCAACTTTCTCTGCTTCCACTTGAAATTTTTACACACGGCATCTTTGGCCTATTCCTCCTACTATTGACCGGGATGCGCAAAGGTTGAAACCTTTTCTACTAAGCCTTTACGCTAGGCGGGGTTACGCTTTTTGTTATGATAGGTTGTTTATAGAGGAACAATTCCTTCACGCCAGGGGATATGTTCTATCATCACAAGGGCTTGCGGGATGCACATGGAGAAAGCTGCTATTACGTTTGGTAACCTTGCACCATTATGGTTTTGCTTTCCCTCGAATGGGATGATATAGGGTGGCTTAAGTTGACCCGGTGGCCAGCGATCGGTGGTCATAGAAGAGATGAGGAGAATTTGGACCGGATCTCTTTTTGATAGATGCACGGGAATGAAAGCAAGTGTATATAAAAAAATTTTGTTCTTGATGTAATCTGAAATGTTTAATAGAAATCGGCTTATGTCTCGAAATGTAACCTTATGTAATCATTTTATATGTTTAATATAATATAAATCTTCACTCTTCAATCTCTCCTTTGTTTAATTGGTGGGGTGAAAGTGACCAGAAAAATTACATTAAGGATGAGCGAGAATGGGAATGAGAGAATCATTGGAAATCTGTCACATCAAATGCAAGGTCAATCATTCAAAATTTGGTGTGCGGGAAGCATTGGGGAAAACCATAAATCTAGTTTTGCATGCGGAGACATTGGCTTATCACAATCCAGCTATGGCCGGAAGAAAGCAGAAGGAGAGAACGAGCACAAACAATTTTAGCGGTTCAAATGCGATCGCATCTGGTAGGACCTATCTTTGGAGCAAATAAACCCGAGAACAGGCGGATATTAGAGGAGGCGAAACACTTGATGAAATCTTGAGCGTACTTGGAAGAAGAAGAGTTACGGATCTCACAATCGGAGGATCGATTGAGGCCCGATAATAAGCGTATGTCATCTCTAATGCATTTTGATAATACTAGAAGCTTCGAGGTTATAGTTTTCCACGATTTTTACGCATACTTCATTTCATAAGAAGTATGAACTATTCTACTAGGGTATGGTAGATTTCCATATGTATTTTTCTCCCTTTGAAATATAAAAACAAGCGTTTGCATCGCCATGCAACTTCACCGGTTTTCACTACGGCTTTCACCAGATTTCACCATAATCGGCCGGGGGCATTGACCATTTTTGACCCGGTCGAGAAAATGGAATGGCTCTCAATTTCGATAGTATCTTGGTGATTTTGGTGGTGACAATATATGGATCTCAAATTAGGTCCACTGAATTGATATGAGGCCAAAATTCATTAAGCTCTGCTTTGTGCAAAGATTCTTGCAAGGCCACTAACTTTTGCTTGAGGGAATTACGTGTTTTTCTTTTGGTTTCTTTTGAACTCTATTTCTTTTGAGCCACCTAGGGACGTTTGCATGCATGCCACCTAGGCTCCAACATACCCCGATAAAGGGTCAAGCATGCCACATAGGCGAAAGTATTAGGAAAATCCACTTACTATGGCAATTGTGTAAAAGATGCTTGTAGAGATACTTTTATGAATATAAAGAAGTTTACGTTTTGCATTCTCATTTTTATGCTTGATTCTGAGAAATTTGTACTTGAATGTTGAATGAATTCAAGGTATAAGCTGGATTAAAGCTGAATTAAGCTGAATTAAACTTGCACAAGGCACATTAGACATATGGGTGAGATCAAAGAAAGGCACTAAGGCACGTGGTATCATTTTTAAGCAGGGCTTTGTGGTAAAAGCAATTAGAAATTTACACAAGGCACAAATTTACACAAGACACAAAGTCATTACAAACTATTTTCTGGATTAAACAAAAGGCACAAGGCCTGGATTACAGTTGGCACAAGGCCATCATATGTTAAAACAGAAAATACCAGAATACTTCAAAATTAGAAATTTACACAAGGTTCAAAAAGGCACAAGGCCATCATATATTCAAAAAGGCACTAAGGCCATCATATATGTGACGTTCGGGGCGATTATCACGGTCCCGGGGCTTTATCTTTATGCTTGCAAAATCGCAGCGTACCGCCACACCGTGGCGTGTAATGCGCTAGCGTGTAACAGTGGGTAGCCCTAGGGGGCAACTTGCAAGGAATATGTGCTCCAATGTACACATTAATGTGGGCACACACTTCCATATGGACACTTGATGCCAAGTGGGCCATACCCAAGTGTGCAATTAATGTGCACATTTTCCAATGTACACATTAATGTGGGCACACATTTCCATGTGGGCACATTTTGCCACCTAGCCATTAAAGGCAAGTGGGCCCATTCCCAATTATCCCACATGCCTAAAGGGGATAATTGGAAACCCTAGCCAACCCCATGTCTATTTAAGGAGGGAAATCCTAACTTGCCCATTTTTTCGTTTCTAGGGTTTTAGAGCTCTGTTTTGGCTGCCTCAAGAGCCAAAACCGCCTCCCAGAACTTCTGCTGAGAGAATTGCACCATTAGTTTCCATTGATTCGGCGTTTTGGGGGATGGTGAACTTCAGGTCGGGAGGAGCCACTCAAGGATGGGGTATTTGGCCAATTGAATAGTCTAAACCCTATTTGGTCATAGAATCGGTAGGTTTAGCCTATTAAATTGCCCATAGCAACCTTCTAGATCTCTAGATATCGGACTCTAACTAAAGAACCTAACTCTATGATATAGATTAGATATAGTTCTTTAGTTCTTATGATATATATGGATGATGTATCTCTATGAACTCCTTGTATTGGGAAGGGGGTAGAGACCTCAAGCTTGGTAGTAGATGCTCCTAGATTAACCTCTCTAGCACACTATAGATTCGGCATGTGTACAAGAACCACACACGGTTGTGGGTGAAGGGGGGGGCCGGCTAAGAAGGAGGTTCTGATGCGACTCTGGAGCGATCCCTCACGGTGTGTAAGGCCTCAGGGGATCATTGTGACTAGGTCTAATGGCTTGTCAGCGAGTGCGGGTAAGGCATGGACTCGACACCCGTGAAGTGGTGTTCACTTTCCGATGGGTTGGTCGAATGAGGCGGTGGCCCTCTAGTCACCTTGAGTCGTGGGTAGATCTCGGGGGGAGTGATTCCCTCTGCCCCGCTCCGGGCTGGGAGATGAAACCCGGGAATAGCCCCTTGGCTATGCATCCGTGAGACTCTGATCAGTCCCAACACTTTTCAGCCTACTACGCAAAGTGTGCACGGGGAGAGGGGCGGATGGAGTGGACAACCCGGTGCCATGTTCTTATGCAGCCCAATCCATTGTCATGATTACATGCAGCGAACTCACGGAGACCCAAGCCGTCGGTCGTCCCTTTGAGTCGAGCACGGGTAGGATTCCCCTATGTATTGTCTTTGATCATTGTCTATCACGGATGTGATGTACCACCCCGGGGTGGATATATGTGTTGCTCTTATATCTTGACATGTATGTTTTAGCTTCGGCTTAACTAGGTAGGCCCACGGGAGGCGGGGGTAAAATGACCCCTTCACTCTTCCCACTTTGGAACCGTCCGCGGTTTGCGGTGTCATGTGGAGGGCCCTGTATTGGCATGGAGCTGGTATAGGGGAGAACTCCTGTTTGTATCACGGTGAGTGCACCGTATCACGAGTAGAGGAGCGTCCGCGGTGGTATCGAGCAATGTTCTTGGCGACCAAGAGCAAAAGCGACCATGTTCCCGATAGTACTAACTTCGATAGGATCCTTAAACCTCGAAAAGTGGGGGGAAAAGTTTTTTCTCATTCTTGTAGTAGATGCTAAGCTAGTAGCGGTTAGAAGTGGTGAAAACATAATGAAAACATAAAAAGACTGAAATTGGTGAGCGGGGCGGAAATGAGATTCTCATTTTAAATTTGAACATAGCGATGTGAACATTCGGCTTAAACACACAAAAAAGTCACAAATCCACAGAAAATTAACTTGATAATTCTAATTTTGAGTTAAGAATTAGTAAAATGAGCATCTTATATGTGTAGAAAGCATAAAATCTAGCAGTAGGCCCCACCATGTCTCACCGCGTCGGCGCTTGAGGGCGAGGAAATGAGCTTTTCATTATCGGGTGCAGGCATAGCGTCAATGAACCATGTTTAAATTTAGGTGTTTTAAATGTTTTAGGCAACCCAAAAAAAAGGTAGTTTGAAGTTTGACCTAAAATCGACCCCTATAAATAGACCTCGACCCCCTCAATTTCGCGTACCCTGCTTAGAAAAATCTGCTCTCCTTTGCCAAGGAGATCTTCTGGCGCATAGCTCGGATCGGCGAACCATCAAACATGGCCCGCACAAAGCAGACCGCCAGGAAGCCCCGCCGACGCGGATCCTCGGCGCCGATGACCCGGCACGATTGAGAGGATCTTGCAAAACGCCTTTCGGCAAAGGCGAATCTTCTTCAGCCGAGGAGGAGGGATCGGACGGGCGACTCATAGAGGAGGCAACCGGACATTATGGAGCAAATTCTCGAGGAGATCGCGGAGGAGGAAAGGCGAGAAGGAGAACAGCAGAACGAGATAGGGCAAACGGTCGAGGAGCAACTTCGAGCTTAGGCCGTCTGCGGGAGGAGGGAGAAGCGCGGCGGCCGTGGCTTAACCACGCGAAGAAGAACCCTCAGCGGCCTTCATCGATGAGTATGAAGACAAGACACCGCCGGGGGAAGAGGGCCGAGGGAAGCGGGAAGGCGACCCAACCCAGCGGCGGGCGAGAGGAAGGCCAAGAGCATCAAAGTGAGGCGGCGGAAGAGTCGTCAAGGTTGGTAAGCGAGCGCGGGGTCCGTGATCAATGAACCATCGGGCGAGCAAACCCCACCTTCCACAAGCGACTTCGGGCCGAAGATTCGTCCCTAACCTTTGAGGGGGCAAGTTCCTCGAAAACCCGGTCGCGAGAGAGAAAGGAGAATCACGGTGGTGGTACCTAATGAGCAGCGGCTTTGGACAACCCATGAAGCCCCACCTTTCAGGCGTGGGATAGGGTTAAAACGCGGCCTGAGCAGGGAGGCATGTGATAGACCGGTCAAGGTCTATCAGAAGAAGATAAGAGCTTCGCGCGCCTATATGGCGAAGTGGGAGAGCATACAATGCTTATTACCGGCCAGCCACGAGGTACGGACAATTGGCGGACACCCGGCGAGGTGTCGGACCCACGAAGCGCCACCACCAAAGCCCAAGCCTCGAGCACCGGAAAGAAAGCAAGAGCAAGCGAAGGAGGCGAGAGCTCTCAAAATCCAGGCACTTCGGAGAGATTCACGGACTCTTGATCCAGGGCACCCGTTTCAGCGCTTGGTCAGAAGTCATGCGCGGGGAGTACAACACGGACATGCGGGTGACCGATGAGATCTTCTTTGTGCCTACGAGGAAGCGGCGGCGAAAATAGTGCGGCATTTTGAAGATTCAATGGCACACCTTTGTGCCTTGAGGGTCAGCTCATGGCGGGGATATGTTTTGGCGGACACATCAAAGGAGAAGCGGCCTTGAACTTCTTGTAAATAATAAAATTTTTTGTTAATATAAAAATTTTTGTGTAAATAATGAGTTCAATCTTGTTTAATTAAGTTAAGATATCGATTTACGGCTTTTATTTTGGGTAAATTGGGTTGTTAAGCAAAATTGAGGCGATGTCTCACCGCGTCGGCGCCGGGACGAGAAAATGAGATTCTCATTTTCGGTTTGGCATAGCGTGTGAGACCATATATAAATGCCCAAAGGCTGCTCCAAATCGACCAAATAAAGGGGTCAATTTTGCCTAACTTTCGCGAGTTTAGTAGAATTCTGACCTTAGATTATCAAATTGATTAAGTTTAGCCCATTTAGAACCCATGTCTCACCGCGTCGGCCGGGGACGGAAAATGAACTTTTCATTATCGGTTGGGGCAGCGTGAGAACCTCACCTCACTTTCTTCACCAAATAATCTCCAAATTGTTGCAATAGGTTCATTAGTTGTTCTTAACATGCTTCAAACCTAAAAATAGTCCTCAAATTCTCAATTGCACCCTTTAATAGATCGAGTCACCTAATCTCGATGAAATTCTAGGTCATCCAAAAATTAGGGTTTTCCCTTTTTTTTTTCTATAAATAGGTCCTCCATTTCTCGTTTAGCACCACGCAAGTTTGCTCTCCTTGCTTAGGCGATCTTCGGCTTACGCATCACATTCGATACTCTCTTCTTCGCTAGATCAATGGCCCTTCTTGACTTGAGGCGATAGTGCGGCGCCGGTGCCCATCTTTGTCGGCGGATGTCAGCGACATCTTCAAGTCTTTGGGAAAGAAATTGATATCAAGCTACGCTAAATGCAACCCGACATATAGGCAAGTGTTAGCGAGTTTCAAGCTAGGGTAGGACCCTCCCTTGTTCGAGGTTCCCCTTGCATAGGATATTTTGTTCCCGCCCATCCCTTCAAGCGGCCTTGGGTGATGTCCCCAACATCGCCAAGTACCTAACTAACAAAGGCGGTGAGGCTGCGGACTACATGGTCGGCAGCCCAGCGGGACCAAGTATTTCTCCCCACGCCCGCCCTAGCTATTTTTTCTTGTCCCACGGCGCCCGAAAACCCAATGGGGGCAACCTCTATCCCTCAGATGGAGGTGGACCCCATAGCAGCATAGAGGAGAGGAGATGCTTGCCCGATTATCGACAAGAGCGCGGGGAAAGGCGGGAGGAAGAAGAAAGAGTCGGACGACAATAAGTACCGCGGGCTTCGACTTCGGAGGAAGAAGCGGCAACAAAGCGAGCGAGGGAGCTGGTCAACCCGGCGGACGGCCCGTGACTCTCGAATTGCTCCCCACTTGGGCTGGCATCACAAGCCTGGCCCTATCATCATCAGCGAGGAGAGGGTATCTACTCCACCGGCGACATCGAGAACCTTCCCGAATCACGGGGAGAGGGAGCTGGTGGATGGCTGCTCCACCAGCTACGGCAGTCCAGCGGGCGACTTCATGCGTCAGGGGAGCCTCGGACTTTCGCTTCAAGTGAGGGAGGCCGACACCTACCGGGAGTCGACTTGAGGCATCAAGCCCTGGCGACATCGGGGCAAATGATGGATGGCGAGAGCGCCCAGCGGAGGAGGAGTTCCTCGCCCTCCAAACAGATGGGGATCAGGTGGGAAGACCCCGAGCATCCTAATGCCCGGACCCGACACCACCCCTAGCAAGAGGGGCGGGGAATGGACCTCGAGGCGAGTCGACTCCACAATTGAAGACTGGGGAGCTCACCAGAGATAGAGGTAGAAGCGAATCTGGCCAGGGCGGCATAGGCGGGGAGGCCAAACAAGTGGAGAATCATCAGCGGCGCACAATGCCGGATCCGAGGTACTACCTACAGCTCTTTGCTAGATGGGAGAGTAAGCGGTGATACCATAAGTTCAGCCCGGAGGTGAAGAAGGGGTGTTCATGCTGATTGCACTCTCAGGCTTCGGCATGCATGCTCGAATAGCGGCAAACGTCGACTATGATGTCCTAGTCAAGAGGGCAATGGTACTTGACCTCTTCAACTGCCATATACCCATCGGCGGCGGCGGATTGGCGGTGACCGCGGCCCCTTCTGAGCCCGGCCGCGGGGTGGAAGGGCTGGCGAGAGGCACTGCGGCGAGGCTGACTCGTCGCAAAAGCGTCATCAGGAACTTGGGTCATTCGGTAGGAACGGCCCAAGTTAAGAAGTTCCTGGAAGACAACC
Source organism: Isoetes taiwanensis (assembly GCA_021234155.1). Classification (NCBI taxonomy): domain Eukaryota; kingdom Viridiplantae; phylum Streptophyta; class Lycopodiopsida; order Isoetales; family Isoetaceae; genus Isoetes; species Isoetes taiwanensis. The sequence continues at coordinate 6,654,950 of JAJEKV010000064.1, read as the reverse complement.
CGTCTTACCGGCGATTCCAAGACTAGTTAGACTCTTGATCCCGGAGACTTTTGTACTAAAATATTATATAATATATGAATATAATTTACATTTGCACTTTAAATGTTTTGTTGATGTATTTTTGCCCCACAACTATACCAACAAACATAAACAATACAAGAGAACAAGTAAAACTAACCATATAGCCATGAATTACTTGTGTATGCGGTTAGAGGCCTAAGCTCGGGGAGCGACAATGCGAGACCATATAGAAGAGAGAGTGCGCCCGGGCCACCTCCGGCAAGGAACTTTTGTTCGAGAATTTGGACCCATGACGAGAAGAGGAAATATCCCAGATGAGGACCGGACCTTTGAGCAGATAAAGGCCTCATGGTGGGCAAGCAAGGAGGAGGTTGGGTCGGCAACGCCTTCGGTTGTCGCAAGCATCGGCCGGAGGAGCGTGAAGGGACAAGAAGAGGAACAAAGAGAAGGAGATCCTCCAGCCGGAATCTTCCAGACTCAAGCTCAAATTCAGACTCAGACCGAGGAAGACGAAGAGCGAGCAGGCCCGAATAACAAAGGGCAAGAGGAACACCGCAGATGTAAGATGCAAAGGGACGCCATAGACTCGACGACAAAGGGACACCAGTGGCCTCGACTACCAGAAGAAGGTAGATTCATGACCGGGCAATGTATGGAAGGGCCGAATCGAAATTCGAGGGGGAGAACAGGTCAGGATTAGAAGCGAGAGGCATGGCTGGGACGAAATGAGTGAGTACGTGGCAATGCTTATGGCATGAAGGATAAAGACAAAGCGAGTGGCAATGACCAACTTGAAAGGAGGCGCCTGGATTTGGTGGGAAGGGTTATGCAAAGGCACATGGCTTAGCGAGGGATGCTTGTAAGTTGAGAAAGTTTGCTAAAGCCTTCAAAGCGCCATTCGTCCCAAAGGGAACATAAGTCGATTATGATCTGGCCGGGTTCTGAGGTTGCGACAAGGCAACAAATCTGTCAGGAAGTATCTGAGAGGAATTCATGAAATTTTTTGTATGTGCCAAAAATTGTGTGAAGCATGCGGTGAAAGCTATATTGAGGGGCTGAATGAGGAGATCCACTCTAAGCTTGTGAGGGCAATAAATCTAAGGCGATTAATCGGAAAGAGTCCAAGGCAATAAGCTTGCAAGGCGGGACCTGAGGAATAGGCGAGAGGCGGCGGCACTACGGAGGATAAAGGCAAGGCAGCGAAGCTATAGCCCTAGGGCAGCCAGATCGAGGTCAAGCTAGAGCCCCATATGGTGGCAACCGGGGAAGCGGCGGAGGAGAAGAAGGAGGTGTCCTTCAAGGACAAGCGGGGAGGGTCAAACTACTCCAAAGCGGTCGATCCTTTTGCGAGGCTATGCCCAGGAAAGAGGCGGGAGTGCATAAGCGGCTTTTGCCGGTGCTTCGGCCGGGCCATAGGGCGTGGCTGCCCCTCGTCATGAGTGCGGCACTAGCGGAGTTGGGAGGTGGGACACTCACATGCGGCGGCGATGGCGAGGAAGGCCGTGACTACATTCAGGGTGAGTGTCATATCTTTGCACTTAATAGATCTGAGCAAGCGAGAGCGGTATAAAGTAATTTCCGCGATAGGGAAGGCCAAGACCAAGTCCTTCATAGTCTTGATAGACTCGGGGAAGTAGCCATAACTGCATCCCCGGAATGGTTCAAATGTTGAAGTTGAAACCACTAAAGTCAAAGCCAAGGCCCGTTGTCTTAGCAAGTGGGCGATAAAAAGGGCAAAGGCAAGAATCAACCGACATCGACTTACGGGGATTAATATCCGGATGGGGGCAGAAATGGGCATTTGCAGAAATGCGACTTGATCATAGGAATGGAGTACCTTGGACCAGCGAGGGGCCATTATTGATTGTGGAAGCGGAAGGTGACCTTCCCAACACCCGGCGGCAAGATCATTGAGATTACAGGTAAAAAGTTGTTCCCATCATGCGGTGTATGTCTTCTAAGCGGTGTTCAAGTGCATCAAGAAGCGGCGGTAGCATACATCTTCAAGCTTGAGATGAGCGAGCGAGGAAGAAAGCAAAGACAAGGTGCTTTCGGCAAGTTGCGAAGCAAATAGCTCGGCTGATCCGCGGAGTTCCATGGTCTCTTTCGGATGAGATCAAGCAGCTTCCTCCTTACGGAGAGTCGATGTGAGATAGCTTTTCGAGGCGGGAACAAAGCCGACAAGTAAGGCTCCATCTGAGAATGGCGGCCTTAAGAGTTGGCCGGAGCTAAAAAGCAATTGCGGGGAGTTGCTTTCGACCTAGGCTTCATTAGACCTAGTGTCTCGCCATTTGGAGCACCCATTCTCTTTGTAAAAAGAAGGATGGCGGTTTAAGGATGTGCATAGACTATGGCGGTTGAACAAGCACACCATTAAGAACAAGTATCGCTCCCGGATCGAGGCGACTTGATGGATCAGCTCCAAAGGTGCAAAGGTCTTCTCCAAAATCGACTTAAAAGGTCGAGGTTATCATCGATCGGGATAAAGGAAGAAGATATCCACAAGACCGCCTTGAGCGGTATGGGCATTATGAGTTCGCGGTAATGCCTTTAAACTTATCGAATGCCCGCGGCGTTCATGAGGCTCATGAGCGACATCTTGAGGAGTTCTTAGACACCTTTGTGATTGTATTCTTTGATGACATTTTGGTGTATAGCGGATCCCTTGAAAACCGCGTACAACACTTAAGGAGAGTGCTAGAGAAGTTGAAGAGGCACGGTTATGCGCCAAGTTGTCGAAGTGTCGCCATAACAAAGAAGGTGGAATACTGGGTCATGTGATCTCTGTGAAGGAATCTCGCCGGATCTGCCAAGATTGAAGGCCCGTCATTAAATTGGCGGCGCCCGAAGAATGTGCATGAAGTCGGAAGTTTTCTCGGCCTAGCGGTTACTCTGAGGAAGTTAAGTGAAGAACTTTGCTAAGATAGCGGCCATTTAGAGACTGACGAGGAGAAGGTGAAAAGATTGGGCAGAGCATTGCACAAGAAAGCGAGGGGTTTGGAATTGTTGAAGGAAGCTTTAACACCGCGGCCCGATCCCTAACCTGCGGACCGGAGAAAGATAAGCTTGTAGCGGCAGGCCAGCGATGTAAGATAGCTACAGTGCGGTGCTCATGCAAGAAAGCGTGTGGTAGCGTATGATTCGGGGAAGATGAGCAGCGCCGAAGCACGCTACCCCCCACGATCAGGAATTGCTTGCGGTCGTCGGGGGCATTAAGAATTTGGAACACTATCTTTTGGGAAGGAAGTTCGGTTGGATCTGAGACCATGAGCCTCGGTATATATATTCCATAACCACACCTCAACACGGGGCGGAGAAGGTGGATGGAGTTCCTTGAAAAGTATGACTTTGATATAGTCTACAAGCCGGGGAAGCTCAATGTGGTAGCGGATGCGCTTTCAAGGCATCCCACGACAACTAGAGTGCATTGCAATGCAATTTCGGGCTCTCCGGCGACTTTGGTAAGAAGATTGAAGAATCCTTGCCAGCGGACGTCGATTTCAAGGAAGTATGGGCAAGCCTCTCTAGGGAGGCTAGAGCAGATAAAGGAGGCGGGAAGCGTTTAAACATTATAAGAAGGAAGGCAACTGTTATACCATAAGAACAAGTTGTGCGTGCCGAATCATCGGGCATAAAATTGATCCTCCATGGCCGCGCAGTCCAATAGCTGGCCATGGAGGATTCATGAAAACATATTTCAAAGTCTTGGCGGAAAAACTATTATTAGCCATGAATGAAGAAGCAAGTATCTCGCTACATCAAGGAATGTCGGCTATGTCGTGAGCGAAGGCGAAACAACTTGAATTCGGGGGCATTAGAGCCATTAGCGGTGCCAAGCGCTAAGTGGGAGGTGATCGGCATGGATTTCATCACGGGGCTTCCAAAACGATGCAAGAGGAAAGGGCGCCTTGATGGTAGTAGTGGACAAGTTGTCGAAGATGGCACATTTGTGCCTTGCGGGGACCTGAATCGGCTATGGATCTGACAAAGCTCTTCACCAAAAGAGATCTTCGGGCTTCATGGCATGCCAAGGGAGATTATCTCAGAAGCGGGGAACCCAAAGTTTATGAGTGCCTTACGGCAAGACCTAACTGCGACCATTCGAGGCGAAACTATCCATGAAGCGGCAGTATCATCCTCAGACGGATGGCCAAGCGAAGTGGACCAGCGGGATTTTGGAAGACATGCTCTGAAACTACGTGCGGAATAAGCAAGGTATGTGGGAAGAATTTATTCACTTGGTGGGTTTGCATACAATAGCACCAAGCGGGAATCATCCCAAATGTGCCGTTTATGATTAATTATGGTTATCGATTGCCTAACTCGGGACACTTGGCACAACCAGGTGTCAAAAGTGGAAGTTTCGCGGCGGATGTTGGCGACATGCGGCGGCTCGTGGAAAGGTTCGAGGGTATCTGCTAGCGGCAAGGGCCGACAAAAGAGCATCGCCGACAAGCATCGAGCGGTCGGGGAGTTGAAGTTGGTGACAATGTGTGGCTCAAGATCAAGGTGAAGCGGTGGCTTCGGGATCGGGGAATTGCAAGAAGCTTGCTCCAAGATGGGTTGGACCTTCGGAATAGTCAAAGAGTAGGTAATCAATCCTACAAGCTAGACTTGCCGGCCACACCTAAAGATTCATAAGGTCTTCCCGTGAGTTTGTTGAAGAAGCACACTCCAAATCGGACGAAGTCTTGGACACTCAACGTTGTTGGAAATAGCCGGAAGGCGTTTTGGAAATAATTCGAATTGATTCTTGATAAAGCTTTCAAGAAAAGCGCCAAAAGGAGTCGGGAGTTCCTCCAATATTTGGTTAAGTGGAAACACTAGGTGGAAAGGCAGCGGCGTGGGTACTTAAGAAAGATCTAGTAAAGCGATTACCGCGGTTTATGGAGCAATGGGACGGCAAAGTCATATCAGAAGAAATCGGCTCGAGGCATGTCGATTTGTGTAGATTAATTCTTGGGTAGTTAAGATTAATCTCGCATGCAACTATGCTAGGTATGGGATTGCATCGTTATGCGGAAATGATGGGACACTTCACGGTGATCTCTAGAAGTGGTGTAATGTCAATGTAGGCATGGCCGGCGTTTAAAACAGGCGAGTGGAAGGTAGATTAGAAAGTCTACGTCCCACGGAAGTGAGGCGACCTCGAAAGAAAGGAGGTCATTAAGGAATGCACTGATAGGAAAAGCACCTCTAGCCCCATATATGCTTTGATAGGAGGAATCAGGCCTTCCGCGCCTCATATCTGGGGGAAGGACCTATCCTCCCTGTTGGGCAACTAGGGTGTAGGCATGGCGGCATATAGGCATATAGCCTTTGTCTCCCCACCATAATGGAAGATTCACCATCTTCCTCTGTAGGGAGATTAGCCATGCATCCATGTAGATAGATGGGGTGGTCACCATATAACCAAAATTTTATTAATAATTAAAATGGTACTAACGTAGTGTCGACCTATGAGGCCAATAGAAGCTCGAGGAGGGCAGGGGAGGTTAGAACTCACGAAGACTTACAACACAAATTTTGTTGGAATGTGTTGCAAGGAATGAAAAAATACCTCGAACAATAATGTTAGACATGAAATGTTAAAAATTTTGATAAACTTAATTGTCGTGATAAGTAAAACTATCCCGGTAACTTGCTTAAAGATGTTATGAATTGATAAGTTATTTCATAATATAATGGTGATAATGTTTTAAAAATATTACCTTAAGGTAATCTTAATAAATGTGTAAGTATTATAGTAGTTTATCATTATATATCGGGTTGATTTGGGGTTAGGATGATCCCAAGGTGGGGAGACCCCGATCTTTGCCGGACGACATCATTTCAAGGTGGGGAGAATGTGGCGTTCGGGGGCGGTATCACGGTCCCGGGGCGTATCTTTATCTTGCCGATCCGCAGCGTACCGCCACCCGGCGGCGATATGCGCTAGCGTGTAGCGGTGGGGTAGCCCTAGGGGGCAACTTGCAAGGAATATGTGCAACTATTAATGTGCACATTTTCCAATGTACACATTAATGTGGGCACACACTTCCATATGGACACTTGATGCCAAGTGGGCCATACCCAAGTGTGCAATTAATGTGCACATTTTTCAATGTACACATTAATGTGGGCACACATTTCCATGTGGGCACATTTTGCCACCTAGCCATTAAAAAGGCAAGTGGGCCCATTCCCAATTATCCCACATGCCTAAAAGGGGATAATTGGAAACCCTAGCCAACCCCATGTCTATTTAAGGAGGAAACCCTAACTTGCCCATTTTTTAGTTTCTAGGGTTTTAGAGCTCTGTTTTGGCTGCCTCAAGAGCCAAAAGCGCCTCCCAGAACTTCTGCTGCAGGAGAATTGCACCATTAATTTCCATTGATTGGCGTTTTATTGAGGATGGTCAAACTTCGGTCGGGAGGAGCCACTCAAGGATGGGGTATTTGGCCAATTGAATAGTCTAAACCCTATTTAGGTCATAGAATCGGTAGGTTTAGCCTATTAAATTGCCCATAACCTTCTAGATCTCTAGATATCGGACTCTAACTAAAGAACCTAACTCTATGATATAGATTAGATATAGTTCTTTAGTTCTTCTGTGATATATATGGATGATGTATCTCTATGAACTCCTTGTATTGGGAAGGGGGGTAGAGACCTCAAGCTTGGTAGTAGATGCTCCTAGATTAACCTCTCTAGCACACTATAGATTAGAGCTGTGTACAAGAACCACACACAGTTGTGGGTGAAGGGCGGGGCGGCTAAGAAGGAGGTTCTGATGCGACTCTGGAGCGATCCCTACGGTGTGTAAGGCCTCTGGGGATCATTGTGACTAGGTCTAATGGCTTACCAGCGAGTCGCGGATAAGGCATGGACTCGACACCCAGTGAAGTGGTGTTCACTTTCGAGTGGGTTCGGTCGAATCACGAGGCGGTGGCCCTCTAGTCACCTTGAGTCAGGGGTAGATCTCTGAGGGGAGTGATTCCCTCTGCCCCCCATCAGGCTGGGGAGATGAAACCGGGGAATAGCCCCCTTGGCTATGCATCCGTGAGGGCCTCTGATCAGTCCCAACACTTTTCAGCCTACTGCGCAAAGTGTGCACGGGGAGGCGGATGGAGTGGACAACCCGGTGCCATGTTCTTATGCAGCCCAATCCATTGTCATGATTACATGCACCGAACTCACGGAGACCCAAAGCGTCGATGCGTCCCTTTGAGTCGAGCACGGGTAGGATTCCCCTATGTATTGTCTTGATCATTGTCTATGCAGATGTGATGTACCACCCCCGGGGTGGATATATGTGTTGCTCTTATATCTTTGACATGTATGTTTCGCTTCCCATGACTAGGTAGGCCACGAGGAGGAGGGGTAAAATGACCCCTTTACTCTTCCCACTTTGGAACCCGTCACGTTTGCGGTGTCATGTCAGAGCCACATATCGGCATGGAGCTGGTATAGGGGAGAACTCTCGTTTGTATCACGGTGAGTGCAGGTATCACAGTAGGGGCGTCACAATATATTACAAAAGAGGCACTAAGGCACGTATCACAAGGGGTGAGTTCACAAGGGGTGAGATCAACAATGGGGTGAAGATCAAATGAAGGCACTAAGGCCTATATACCATCGTTTTTAAAAAAAAAAAATACAAAGGCACAAAAGGCATGTAGACTAACTTGATCAAAAAAAAAAAAAAAAAAAAAAAAGGTGCCACAGTAGGGACTTCAAGCTTCATCGTAAGAAAAAGTGAAGAAAATTAGTTTAGAATACATAAAAAGAAAGCAAAAATTTAATGCATGCACGCTACTTACTCTGTGTAGAAAATTTTGGAGTTCAAAAAATTCATGTTCTTCTTAGTCTTCTACCTCTTCTTCTTCTTGATTGCGGTCTTGGCTCCATTAAGTTATCGAGAATCTTGGGAATCTTGGGGATCATCGGAAGAAGCTTCATGGAAGAATGAAGAAGTAGAGGAGGATTCCACCTCTTAAAGCTCAGAAAGATCTTGAGCTTTGGAAGAGGTGGAATCTGGAATCAGAGGCTCGAGACTCGGGGCTCTCGGGTAGTAGGCTCTCGGGGATCGGGGCTCACGCAAATGAAAAAATTGGCCAAGATCCTATGCCATGGCCCAGCAGGAGATTAAAAGGGATTGATAGCGGTTTCGGCTTATGAGGGCGGGGAAGCGGAACAAGAGGGAGGCGAGCTGGAGGGAGGCGGCGGCCGACGACATTGTTGGAAGGTTGGGCGATGCTTCTCCTTCACGACCATAGCCTATAAAGGCTGGCGTGGGAAATTAATTTCGTGAGCTCACGATTTTAGGATTTCGTACCATTAGTATCTTAATCGTAATGATTTAGTAGGATATACTAATAATAACCTCGAAATGACCATTATTTTATTTTCTAAAAACATAAATTTTTTGGACACAATCATATTATGGACACCAATCATATTATGTTGGCTTGGCACTTGTTTAGTAATTTTAGTTATAATTAGCTAGTGTAAATTGATTGTTGACTTCAATTGTTGACTTCTGGCGTTGGTCAATGAAAGTCAAACATGTAACAAAGGTCATGTAAAGGCTCAAGCATGCCAAGGGTGGCTCAAATATGCCACCTAGGCTCCAACATGCAAAGGTGGCTCAAACATGCCACGTAAAGCTCCAACATGCCACCTATGATTCACCACATGCTTCACCACATGATTCACCAAATGCACCACATGATTCACCACATGCACCATTTGCATCACCAAACATGTTGGTCAATGAAAGTCAAACATGTAACAAATGTCATGTAAAGGCTCAAGCATGCCAAGGTGGCTCAAATATGCCACCTAGGCTCCAGCGTGCCAAGGTGGCTCAAACATGCCACCTAGGCTCCAACATGCCACGTAAGCTCAACATGCCACCTATGATTCACCACATGATTCACCACATGGTTCACCAAATGCACCACATGATTCACCACATGCACCATTTGCATCACCACATCTATCGACATGTATCACCACATTGTCATGAATCTTTGAATACATCAATTTCTTACGGAGATTTGAACTCCACAGTGTTGCTTCTGGTCAAAGCGAGAAAAAGTCTATTGTATACAATAGTATACAACAATGTACATTAGAGTGTCAATGAAAAGAATAGGTTACAAGAATAACCTCTTTGGTTTACAATAATACAAACTGTGATTACAAGTAAAGATCTATTGATGTCAGCCAAACTTCATTACTAGAGCAATTTGTGCTTCACAACATCAATCATTACTGCGGCGTGTCAACGGCTCGCCACTAGAAATTGGTACACCTGCAGCAAACATATCGAGGGCCTCACATTGGATGAGTAATACCTTCAAATTCTGAACTCACCTTGCATTGGGATAGTATTTATGGTGCTTGGGAATTTTGTGTTGCATCCTCAACAAAACTCATGACGATTTCGGGGCCCTTGTACATTTCTAGGCTGTCAAAATGGTACACACTGGCTGACATTTAGCTGGTTGACCTCAAGACCTACAATGACACCTTTGTCGATCTTCTAAGCGATAACATCTTTGGCGAATGGTACATTCGAAATTGCAAGTTAGAGGGTTAATGATTTGTCCTTTGAAGCAAGCTCGTTAAAGCCGGTAATGTGTAAATGGCGGATCCATGAAATGGAACCCTGTTCCATGTCATGCTTGATCGCGAGGTAGTGCATACATCTGCGAAAGTCAAAGATGCAGTAAAACAAGATGATTTAGAAACAACGAAGACTTCAAATGCGAGGTTGTTTATATTAAATTACTAACCTCATGAAGAAATGGACTATCTGTCCACGAACCAATCCCTACTTTTCTCAATATTACGATTGCCTCTTGATTTAGATATCGTTGAAGTCACCTATAAACTTAGGGTGAATTAGATTGGTCTTGCTCTGTTGCGCTAGTACTAATCTTCATAACTTTGAAGATCAATGGTAGCTTTCCAGCTATACAAAAGGGGCTCAAGTAAAGTGAATTTTAACGTAACTATCTTAATCTTACCATGTGATGCTTAATTGTGATGTAGTATTTTTAGTTTTCCTTTTTGTTGAGTAATATGCATCCAAGATATCAGTTTCTTTGATAAAGTTAATAAAAACCTGAAATTGGTTTTGGCATGTACTTTGATCTTTGATATAGAGGGCATTATGTTTCATCGAGATTGTTGAGGTGTAAGTTATGTCTGTGTAATATACTTCTTAATATGAGGAGGGTTTCCTTTGTGTTTTTATGTAAGCTTTTAATATGTTTTGCTATGATTTGGTTGATGTATTGGATTTGGTACATACTAAATAGTATTTCTCAGGTAGCATCTTTTCTTGGCTTTGCCTTCGTAATAACTATACCAAGATTGCTGGATGTATTTTTGCATATATATTATATGATTGCTTCTTGGTATAGCAACCAAAATTCATTTCACTGTGACACATTGCAGCCAAGTCCAGGCTACACTGCATAATAACTTTGTCATGGTCGTGTGTTGTTCAAGGCGTTTGTTATAAAATGGGACTAGTGCTCTTCACATGTGACATGGTTAATGCCCCATGGGTTTTAATATTCATGACACTCTTTTAATAATTACTGGATTCTACAGTTAATCGAGGAATGTTGTTTTGCTTGTAGATCTGGGTGACTGTCGTTTATAGCGGATTAAGTTTGGAAGGTAGGGATCAAAATACAATAAGTATTGGGAGTGGCTGCCGTGCTTTTTAACCCTTTATGTTGTGGCATGTAGTGTGGAGGAGAGTGCACTTTCAATCTCATCATGCACAATTTGAATATAATTAATATATACATGTTTGCTCTTGCTTCACAGGTTATTTCATCACAGTAGATAATATATTTCTTTTCCACTTGTATCCCTACCTTGCTTGTAATCTCATCTATTTTGTCTGCATTTTGCTCCTTCTCCTCGTCAAACAATTCCTTGTTAGGTTGTAGTAGAACATTTCCATACAATATATTAATCACATCTATATAGTGTGTTTGATAAATTGTTTACATCAAGCTTCTTCCTTAGACATTTCATACAAACTTTGTCAAATGCCTTCAAATAATTTGAAACTAACCAAAATTTTACAGCACCCTTATAGTTTCCTTTACAGCTTGCAGGTCCTTTGGCAGCGATCGTTTTGCTTCTTAATTTACTCTAAAACATTGGCAAACAACATGAACAAGAGCTCAAATTTGCATGGCAGATCAAACTATCTTTCCTTCCTTTTGCGAATGCTTTTCAGAACTCTTTAGTTGTAAGCACTATAGGAATGCATCAACTACACTTGCACATTAGAACCTAGGGAGTTATTTCGTTAAATACTTGGATACAACCCATGCGTAGCTAGCTATACAAACATCTTGGGATGAAGAAATGCAAATTACAAGCCATTAAGCAGGATATTTCACACAACTGGTGCCTATAAGATTCATGGAACAGCAGAGAAATTTGAGAAAAGCAGGGGACTCACCAGTAGCCTCGATATATTATGCAGGAGGTTACAAATTTAATTGATTAGGTCTTTGTCTTTTGCCCTACAACAACTTTATACGTACACTTGGAAAAATTTAGATATCTTTAAATTTGAAGTCACTATAGAACTTAAAGGTGAATTGAATTGGTCCTTGCTCTGTTGCATAGTACTAATCCTTCGCATAACTGAAGATACGATCGTAAGCTTTTCCAATATACGAGGGCTCAAATAAAGTAAGACGGTGCAACGTGTGCTATCCTTAATCTTACATATGATGCAATTAGTGATGTAGTATTTTTAACGTTTCCTTTTGTTAAAAGTAATATGCATAGAGATATCAGAGTTTCTTGATAAATTCGCCAAAAACACTAAAGTATTAGAGTTTTGGCTTATACCCAATCTTGATGCTTTCGAAGGGCATTTATGTACCAAGGAGATTGTTGAGGTAAGTTATGTCTATGTAATATATAGCACAATAACAGAGGGTTTCCTTTGTGTTTTTGTATCGCTTTTTAATATGTTTTGTCGCAGAAGCTGAGGCTATGTGCCCGCTACGCTAAAAGTTATTGAAGATGAAAGCCATACCTTGAAAGTTGCCCCCCGCTTTTTGAGATAGTCCTAATCATTTTTGACCTAGCATTCCATTCTACGCCCCCACAATCTTCGTGAGCACCATCCGCGGTACGACTTGGCATTTACATATACTTGAGGTTCTAGATAAATGTGATGCAATTAATGAGGCCCTTTAGGTCATTATCGCTTTGTCTAGTATCATCATTACCGCAGTGGTTTTTCCTAAAAACCCTTTCGAAAAGGGTTTTAATCCTAGTAGTAATGATTGTACTCAGCCTCATCGGTATGGGTCCCATGACTCATTGGTCTCCGCGGGACGAGATGCCCTATTCTCATTCTATTCTATGATTTGCTGATGTATTTGTTTGATCGTGGCCTAAATAGTATTTCTAGAGCGATCTTCCTGGCCTTTTGATTTTAAAAAAAAAAAAAAAAAAAGATTGTGTGGTTGTATGTGAATATTAGATAAAGGCTAAAAAAAAAAAAGAGAGTTGTGTAGTTGTATGTGAATATTAGATAAAGGCTTGGTTGATTTGGTGATGGCGCAAATTATGGGGTTGGGGTTTTTTGTCAACCCTGCTCAATCTCGGGATATGTCCCTCCTCCGGATGTCCGTTTCTGCTTATTTTTAGTGCATTGGAAAGCCCTTGCAGTAACCTTTCCAAGATGTATGGCATCAAGTAATTTTATCTCTATTTCAGTTCCGAAATTGGGATCATCTATTTTGGCCTCCGTGGTTACCGCTGGCCAGCGTTGCTTCATCTCGATATCTCCCACCTGTGTCCGCTTTTGAGAGATTTTGTTGCTTTTTGGAAAGTCCTTACAAAGAACTTTTCAATGGCATATGTATCGGGTGGTTTTCTTTAGTAGAGCAGCCATGCATTTCGGCCTCCATGGTTACCATCACCGCCGACATGCGATCTTGCTCTCAGGGCTCAAGCTTCTATGACCTATTCAAAGACCGCCTCTTAATTTTCATATCTCAATTTTCTTGCTCATGCCATCGCTTCTATGGGGTTTGTAGTGAACTCTATCATTATAATATTTATTCTCATCCGTGGTTTCCTTTAAGAAAAAATTTTAAGTGAGTAATATAGTTCATTTGGCGAAGTTTGATAGTTTGGAGGTTAGCAAAGCTGGCGAATTTTTTGTTTTTATCCCAATTACAATATAGTATCCCAAGTACAATATAGTGTCCCTTCAATCCCCACTATAATCTCTACAGATTCTTTAAGTCCATCTAAGATGCTTGTCGCATAAAAATGTCTCAGAGTGATCAGGTTTGGCATGTGCAATGCTGAATAAAGCTTATTGGTTTAAAACTGCTTGTTTGCTTTGTTAAAAGATTAAAATTTATTTGATGGAAATCAATGGTCGCTTTCATGACATGACACATGGTACTTTTTTCCATCCTTTGCGCTTTATAAGGGTTTGTATACAAAAAAAAAAAATTTGCAACGGAAGCTTGTAAACTATGGTGGTTTTTAATGCCAATAGTTCTTTTAAATGCTATATTTTAACATTGTTATTCAAATGTTATATTTCTAGAAACTACGTGTGGACCTACTATGATTTAACCCTTAAATACGGGTCGTGTAAAACTTCAATGTCAAACTTGCAAAACTATTTTATTGCTCTAATATCTTTTTTTATTGTTTTTTCTCAGATTTCATTGTTTTTTTTATAAATTACATTGTTTCTTTGCTTATTCTAGTATTTTCATGGCTATTTTGTATATCTATATATACCCATAGGCCAATTGGCCTCAAGGACTATAAAAAATCATTCTCATTCTCATTCTAATTTCTACACCACCTTTTTCCTAGGCCCCAAAGAGGCCTTTTTTTTTTTTTTTTGAATTAATACAAACCATTACATCCAAGACTTTAAAATTAAATCCCCAAAACCCTTTTTGGTTTTGGGTGCATATTCACATAAGGTAGTGCTCACATCGGGTGACGAGGGCAATGAGAGCCCCCTAAAATCATATAATACATATAAAATCAACACCATTTAGTACATTGCCTCAAACCTTATAATATTTTGCAAACCTCAAGTATACAAGATATCAAAATTTGTACAAGAATACCCTCACAAACGAGGATATGTATCTATGGCCTAGATCAAGGAATCTTGAGTAAATATGCCCATCCGATGTACTCTCAATGCCCGTGAGTCATCACCCGTGGTGTATATTCTAAAGTTGTTTATTATATGTGCAGTTCAAGATGGCTAATGGAAAGGATACTGGAAAGGAGGAGAAAGTGTTTCAGCCCAAGATGCTATAAAAAATCTTGTCAATGTTAATGAAGGAACAAAAGGACGCAGTGGCACGTGAACTATCAAATGGATTATGGAGGTGCATCATCATTGCAAAATCTAGGAGGCCTTCCGCTGGTAGCGACGCCCAAGAAACAAGTGAATTTACTTGTAGAAGGTAGTGATGGCATCGTGAAATTCTCGTATGATATGAGTTTTAAGAAGTTGGGGATAATCGAGGTATATTGTACATCAATTTGTAATTGTTTTGAGTGTGTGTTCTTATCTCATTGATTAATGCAATGTTTTCTATATTACGCTGGGTGTGTATTTCTATGTTTAGAAAGATTCATCATGATGCTCAAAGAGTTTATGGACATTACAACCGCTTTACATGTTGATCACCGCCATGAGATACATCTAAATCGGCGACAAATTAAGATGCACCGTATAAGAGATGACTAATGACTTGAAGAATCAATTCGTGCCTCGGTTTCAATTAAAAGGACGCTCAAACAACTTGGACATTGATGGAATCATCACAAAAGTTAGACGATAACATTTCCAACATCTTGTTATTTGGTTTTGTCTAGGTTTTTATTTCTAGGGTTTTATTTCCAACATAATGATCCGGGATCGAGGATCGATTTAATTCCATGACCGTGGTGATCCAAGGTGCACCTCGCTTAGAACATGTAGCAAAATAACAGGGTTCCGTGGGGATTTGATATGGATGTAAAATAACAATTCTTGAAACCACGTAACCATATATCCCCAAAACAATTGAATGGGTTGTTATAAAAAAAAAAAAAAAAAAAAAGATTCAAGATAAGCAAAACTCAGAGGATCGATGAACTGGATGATTGTGGTGCTCCGTGGTGCACCTTGTTTAAAATATATAGCAAAATAACGTGGGGTTCCCGGATTTGATATGAATGTAAACATAAGAACCTGAAACCATAGACCATATATGCATAAAACAATTGAATGGGTTGTTATAAGAAAACATAGATTCAAAATAAAAATAATCACATAAGCTCACGGGTACATTGGTTAAAGTAGTTTTATTAGGACATTGAGTTATATTGGTAGAGGTTCAAGCCCCCTCAGATTTCATATTCTAAAATCTTAGACAAAGCCATATATACAGTACAATATTCCCCAAACCTTAGGCTTAAATCGATTTTATATTCTTCAAAATATAGGCGCTGCTGTTCTGCTAATGTCCCGGCTAGTGTTTTTACTTGATCTTTAATGTCCATTTGTGCAACTTTTGATAATAGTAACCGATTTAATTACAACTTGTTAAATTTTTAAACCACCGCCTATTTGGGATGATTGTAGATAAGGGTATTACACAAAAAATGTAGGTTTTTTCAAAATACACGACGGGGTAAAACATTGTACTAACAGAGATTGAGAAATATTGTGTAAGAGATGCAAGACAATAGCATAGATGTGCAAGTGTAGAGGTGAAGTAGATATTACAATGCATCTACCCATAATTATATAGAGAAACATTCAAAGAATGTCAACGTAAAAATTGAGTTTTCAAACTGTAAGTTGTGAAGTTCCAAAAACCACTTGACCCTATAGATGTGGTGGGAATAAGTTAAAGGCACATGTTAATAAGAAAGAGACTATGTGTGATTATTTAAGTTTGGTGATGTTGACCAATCTATTGTTGTAAGATTCCTTATTAGCTAATAAATTAGCAAAACTCTTTGTGGGAGATAATGTGTTCATAACATAACAAAGTGTGCCCCGCAATTATCTCAAAATTTAGGGTGGTCCAAATTGTCCGAAACTATAAAGACTACCAAGCTTATGATTAACCTCAATCATTGCATGCCACCGCTATTGGTCGCGAATGACTTCGTGATTCCATCTTACCATTGTAATATGGCCCATGACCGTCAGAGGAAACAACAAAACTGTGTTTAGATTCCAAGAAATACTTATAGAAATGTGTTGTAGCTTGTATAGTGGGATGCAAGATTTTGATAATAGCACGCTTGTTAGAATAGTCACACCTCTATGCACACGTTATCGAGCTTTATCCATGCACAATAAGTAGACTATGCAAATAATAGAAGTCAAGACAATTAGCTTACCAAAAATGGCAGGGCCAAAGTGGCAAAAACCATTCCATAGAGAAAGCCCGACTAATAGGCATATTATAGCCCTCCTTAACGTGACATGCCCTCACTTTTAAAAGCCATTGAATTTTTTGCCTTCCAGACTTTTACTTACTTACATGTATTCACATGCCCCATTTTTTTTTATCTCGTATCTCAAGTATAAGGCACAGATAGGATTGCACAATCTGCATCCTTGTTGTCTCCGGTTGGCTATGGAGCCGCGACTGCTTTATGACATCGAGTAACTCTTCCTCGTAAAGAGTATGGCTAAGAGTACAACTCTTTGAAGAAACTATTTCACGACAAGGGAACATTGCGGCGCGCATGTTTAATCGACCATAGAGCCTTTGACAAAGCCCCTAATAACCTCGTTGAGCATTCCATATTGTCTACTCATCTTCTCCTTTCTCCATAAAGATTTGACAGTATAAAAGTACTCTCAGCTTCAGCAAGAAGTATTCTCCTATGTATTTGTCCTATCCTTCATCTCTTTGAGCATGAAACAATGAAGTTCAAGATATGGCAAAACAAAGGGCGTGAAGGTTAGCTAGTGCTACAAAAAAAATTGCATTAGCTCTCAACATCTAGTTCAATTCCAAGCATTGCAGCTTTCAATCGTCCAACTTCTCAACATCTATTTGGTCTACTTTTTACATCATCTATTTGCTCTAATGCCTACAACATATAGTGTAGTGATTTTGAATTGAATCGACATGAGTAAAACATAAACCCCTTCATGTCACCTACTAAATGTTATAGAATCACTTCAAATTGGAGCTCATTATCTCAGAATACCAACATGAATCTTTTTGTGCCCATTTCTCATGTGAATCATTGCTACACGCTTCTTAATTTTTATTTGCTAAAAATGTAAACTTATCTCGATTCTACTTCGTGATAATGCATTTCTACCATAAAATTGAAGAATCCTTCCATTTTTGACCGAAGTTACCACATTTTATGATACATGTCAATGGTGGTACTCACCATCGCAACATCACATTGAAGCCCATTTTGGATTGTATGCTCACAAATTAAATTGAATTTGCTTACCAAGCTCCACCACCGATTAGGTTTTATTTGTCCTTATATGAAATAACTGCGACTTGCAAAAAGTCCACTTGGTTGAAATAGAAAGAATTGATAACTTATCAAAGAGCCAAATATGCTATGCTTCAAGCAACTGAACTGATAAAGACCCCGCACATCCTCCATCCTCCATCCACCTCTCTCTCAGCACATCCAAGGAACAACGCTCCTTGGGTAGACTTCACCTAATAGGAAGTCATCAATTAGTTGGATGAAATCCAACTTGACAACCTCGCCACCGCGAAAAATGTTTCTTTGGCCTTTGCAATGAGTAAAATGTGCACGCAAATAGGTGCATCTATAGTAAACGTATTCGAGTTGCCTCGGGCTAATGTCCCAAAGATGTGGTTTTACTCACTTTAGCGCCATATGTTAGGCTAATAACCGGATGTATTTTTACTCGCCTTTAACATCCATATGTGCAACTTCGGGATGATATTTCTATAGCCATTCCTATGGGGTGTACGATGAAAATTGGTCCTTCTAGAGGAATTGCTACAATTCAAATGTATCAAAGATACCATAGATCAATGGCCTTGGGAAAATCTAGATTCTAGTGCAGACCTTGAAAACTATTAATACAATGTAAGAAGTACTTGCCTCAACATGTTCAATTTGCAATACCTTCACGTCCTAAACAAACATGGATTTGCAATGAAACATGTCACCACCTTTGTGGAATTATAGTGTTTCCATCGGTGTCGGGATCTACTAATTCCAACTTGAAGACATAAGATATTTCCTGTCTCCTTGTGCATAAGCCAACTTATTGCTATAAATCAAGTTTGTTCTCATTGCTAGCATTATTTACCCAAGAGCATAATAAATTAGGAAATAATGAATCAGAATGTGGTTACTCAAGAGTATTTAGCGATGTCCTGCACAAAATGTCAAGCGTTCGAGTAGTGAAACGATGATGCATGCAAGAGTTGATGCATATTCACCTCATGTTTGTTTTTGTTTTATAAGGAATGTAAGGGAAAATGGTTAGGAGAGCGTGTGAGCAAGAATTTATAGTTGGCGAATTCTTCAGAGTAGAAGCATTTACATGGGGGGAGGAGCATTTACATTTGCCATAGCTACGTTCCTATTCTATTCTATTCTCTAAAATCATACTCTAGTGACGATGCCCGTGTTGTCGGGCATAAATACATTTCCACTTAAGTAGTCATGAGGTTATAGATATGACTCAACACCTTCTCAATGTAAAAGTAAAATAAAGAAGAGAGATGATGTTAGCTTGTTTTTTTAGGCATCAAAGCCTATGCTTGAATATTCTCAGTTTGGTATGTATTAACATTTCAATTGCACCACAAATCTTAATGATTTTTGCCTACAATAACCACCTGCAAATTCAACATGCTTTATATCAAAGATGAATGTTGATGAAGCCATTAAAATTGAAATCGGGACCCATAGGGGGATTGTTGAGAAAAGGGTATTAACGAAGTACGGGATATTAAATATAAGGTCACAAAAGGGGGACGGTTGAGAAGAGGGGTATGGACGGAATAAGGGGATATTAAACACAAAATCACGAAGGGGGGATTTTTGAGAAAAGGGTATTAACAGTATGGGATATTAAATTACAAGGTCATAAAAGGAGGATGGTTGAGAAGATTCTATTAGTCCTCCAAGAATATCCAGCAAGATTGCAGATCAGCTAGCTTCTCTTCATTTTGAAGTGCTTCATGAGGAATTTGCCCAGGCTGGTTCTCAAGATAAGGATACAAATGAGGTACATGATGCTGACTTTGTTCCTGAGACTCCAGAAGACAAAGTTGAAGAGCAAAAGGAGCTTCAAGGAAATCAAGTCTTAAGGCAAGTACCAGATTCTGCTCCATTAAATACTCTTAATAATAATACTATGTTTCAGTTTTATCCTGGTGGTTGCTCTGATTTTAGTGACAGTGAGGATTATGGCTCTGATAAAGAAAATTGGGGAAAAGAAGAATACCTTATGGAAAACAATAGCCAATTTTCTATTTCTGAAATCAAACAGCCTTCCAAAAAATCTGCTAAAAAAAAAGGGAATAACCTAGGAAAGATTTATCTGCCATGAATAAAACCCCTGCTCAAAATACTAGGAGTAAGAAGAGAACCAAAAAATCCAATATCTAATTCTTCTTCCTGTTTCTTTATTCTTCTTCCTTGATGAAGATCCTTTCCTGGAATCTTAGAGGTATCAAAGGTCCTCTTAAAAGAAGACGTGCTATTGCACAGATTAGACTTTATAATGCTGATATTGTTCTCCTTCAAGAGATTAAGCTTCCCTCCTTTGAGTGCAGCAATTTGGGAGATTGGATTTATCCTAATTCCTCTTCCATCTGGATTGATTCGAGTGGTGCAAGTGGAGGTCTTGCAATCATTTGGAAGAGCAACCTCAATCATATTTTTCACATAATGGTCCCTCTAAAGCCCTGGGCAAGCGCTTATTATTCTCTTCTTCTAATTCCATCTTTGGCATTATCAATGTTTATGCTCCTACTACTCCCAAGGATAGGGGAGCCAACTGGGTCTGAAATTAACCGGCCGGGTTGAGCTCTCAAAATATTGACAACCTGATCATTGCAGGGACTTTAATAATACTTCTTCTTGGGATCTTAAGCTAGGGAACAAGATTAATATGACCAGAAATGAGAAACGTAATTGGGATTCTCTTCTAACCGATAATGGTTTGATTTATATCCTCTTCTTCACGCCGCTATACTTGGTCTAATAAGCAAAAGGGCAAGGATAGGGTCTTTTGTACCTTGGACAGATTCTATGTATCTAATCCCTCCTCACCCTTTTGGGATAATAGTTATGTCACCAAAGGATGAAGGTACTTCTATCTCGATCACCAAAATTTCGTTTTCTTTCATACCCTCATATCACCAAAATTCAGAGACGTGGAAGTACACCTTTATAAATTTAACTCCTCTTCCTCGATAATGAGGATTTTGTTCTCAATTCATTACCTTCTATGAGAATCTTTCCATCAACATGAACAAGATGGCTCATGATAATAGGAATCAAAGATCATGGGAGTTATTTCTACTCCAAAATCAAAGCTATAAAAGCCCTCGATTAAGAGCTGGTCTAAATCTAGAAACTCTCTATGCAAAAGGAAAAAATCATCTTATGATGGTCATGAAAGACATCAGATCTTTACTCCATGAAGATCCTTCTAATCTAAATCTTCATATAGGGGAAGAAATTCTAGAGAGAAAAATCAAAAGTATTGAGGAGATAGAAGCTAAGGGATCTCAAGTATCGATGCAAAATAAAATATACTAATGACATGGACTCGTAGCTCCAAATTTTTTAGGGTAGCTAAGAGCAGTGGTCTTGAGAAAATCTATTGCCGAGATCCAAGATGAGAATGGCGTAAAATACACTTCACTGATATTTCCAACTTCTTCAGAGATAAATATATGGATATTTTCAATAATAAGCCAATTCCTCCCAACAATATTGCAGAGGCTAATGACTTCATGAACATTGTGAACAATATTCTTCCTTCAAGCATCAAATCATGGATGACTCTATTATCGCTTCTTCCTTCTCAAAGCAGAAATTCGCCACTCTATCCTCCTTTAATAAAGGTAAATCCCCTGGTCCAGATGGGTTGCCTGCTGAATTTTATGTTAAATTCTGGGACGTCCTCAAAAATGACCTTACTTTAATGGTTCATGACTTCTGGAATAGTGGTCATCTTCGAACCTCCATAGCTAGTGGCTTTATCTCCTTGATTTCTAAAGTAGATCATCCTGCCAAATTCCAAGATTGGAGACCTATATCTCTTACAAACTCTTCTTATAAGATGTGTGCCAAGATCATAGCTTTAAGGATTAACTCCTTCCTCCAGAGAAATATCAGCCATAATCAATCAGCCTTCTTGCCTAAGAGATACATCCTAGATAATTATGTGGCAGCTATGGAAGGTTTGCACTGGAACAAGATCTCCAATCAGAATTGTATCCTTCTCAAATTAGATTTCAAACGTGCTTTTGACTCTGTCAGATGGGACTTTCTTAAATTTGCTATGTCTAAACTTGGCTTCCCTGACAACTTAATCAACCTGATTATTGGACTGAATTCCAAAGCCAAATCTGTTGTTCTAATCAATGGGGTGCCTTCCGTTTCTTCCCTCTCTCCCGGGGGTAAGACAAGGCTGCCCCTTTGGCTCCTTATTTATTCCTCGTTGCGTACCTGATTTGCTAACAAAGGTTATCTGTCACTATCAAGCCTCCGCCTCATAAAGATCTCAAGATGCCCAACTCAAATGATGATTTGACTATGCTTCAATATGCTGATGACACCTTCTCCTTCCTCCATGCCGACTTGGCCAATATTGATTGTTTTCTTTAAAGTCATCAATCAATTCCAGCCTTCTGGTATCCGGCCCAACATCAACAAAAGTCTTATCATTGGTGATATCCCCGACCAGCCAGCCTACTTGGCATTAATGTGCTTCCTTATGGTCAAGTTACCAAATTGTTGGGCATGCCCCTTTCATTGAATCATACTCTTAAAGGCCTTTGGGAACCTATTCTTCAAAGAATAAAGAAGAAGCTGAATAACTATGGTAACTATCTCTTTGTCGGGTGTAACTATCATAGCCAACTCGGTCCTTGCAAGTTCTCATGTTTACTTTCTAATGCTCTTATTGCTCCTAAAAGTGTGTATCCGAATTGGAAAACCATAAGGAATTTTATCCGAAAGGTAGTCATTTAGTCAATCGAACTCTATTTGTAAATCTAAGAGCTCGTGGTCTTGGTTGTAAAAATCTCTTTCTCCAAGCTCTTTTGTGGAAGTTTGTTTGAAGGCTATTCATGGGAATCAATCCTCCAGATATAAATTTATCAGATATTGGATTACTCAAAGCCATCCCTATGGTCATCCTTCCATCCAACATCTTTTACCTAACTCTGCTTTTGTTCAGTTGAAACCTGCCTCCAATATTTCTCCTCTAATGGGCAATTTGATAAAGGCCTGGAATTCTATCTCCCCGAATTTTCAGTTCATCTCTGCAGACAAACTTCATGTTGATCAGCCTATTTTCTCGAACCCCATTCTGCCTCGAGCAAAAATTCTATCGCTTTTGGCCATTCAACATCCAAGAATCTGTAAGAAATGGCAAGAAGCTGGTTTTATTTTATCGTAGATCTTTTTTCCGAGGTAGGCTTATTTTGACTTCTCTCAAAAATATCATCAAAGGAACCTCTTCTCGATAAAAAATGTCTATGCTTTTATGAAGCCATTTCTTTCTAATCCTGCTCCTAACTCTGATAAAGGGGATTGGACTCTAAAAGGGAAAGATGATTACAAAGTTAAACATGTTTATAATGCTCTCTCCTTTGATCCTAATAACTGCAAAGCCATGATTAAATGGGGTATTAATCAGGATCAGCTTAAGACTCGCTTTTAATACCAAACCGAACTCTTTCTCGGCCTCCAAAAATTTCATATACTTTATTTGGCTAATGGCAGCTTAAATAATTTGTATACTTTATCCAAGAGGAATCCCAACATTCTGCCAAATTGCCCTATGGGATGTAATGCTGTTGAAGATATGTGCCACATCTTTTATTGTTCCAAGTTAAACAGTTTCTGGAATTGGATTACAGAAAAATTTGGTATTGTGAGAAATGATAACCTTATTACTTTTGTTCAAAATAATGAGAGCTTTCATAACACCGTAATTTATATTGCTTTTGGAACATTTGGAAAGCCGTAAATCGGTCTTGTTTGGAAGGAAGAATTTCTCCCTTTTTGGTTAAAGATGCATTTTCAATTTGATTTTGAAACCATTGCAATCGCCACGTAAGGAAACTTTGACTAATTATGATAGGAACCGAGAATTTTGGAGAATTTAAGGGTTACTTAGATTTATTTGTTTCAAATCAATGTTGTGGATTCTAATACTTTTCTATCCGATGATCCTAGAGTATCTTTTAACTTCCTTTCGTGGGAGAGGAGCTTCAAAATTTGATGACTTCTTCCTTTCGCAAAGCTCCAAAAGACAAGATATGAAGAATGACATTGCATCATCGATGGAATCTTATCTCATGAAGAAAGGTCACACGAGGTATCCAAAGAAAGTGAGGACCAAGGGCTTCAACATTTTGCAAGAGAAGTAGTTCAAATCCATTGTCTTTGGTTCTTTCTAGCAAATCAGTTCTTCATTTTGTCTGAAAGGCAGCTTCATCGATATAGAACTCAGATTTCATAGCCATGTGGATGTCGGGTTGATCTTTATGGATCTCTGCTGTTACTCTTGGAGGACAAAGATAATTTCCGGCTCTTCTATACCAACAACTGGGGCCCTGACCATTACCTATTTGGTTCCACTGATTCCTTTAATGCCTATTTCAACTCTATTTTCTTTGCCGAACCATAATCCCAATCCTCATTATCCTCTCCTAAGCATGATCCTACTCTGTTTTAACTCTGATCTAGGTTATTTTTGGGAAAGATTATCTGTTTCGCAGGTGTTCATTGCTCAAGAAATTTTCGATCTCAGCATAAACGGATCTTCTTCGACTGATCATTTGCATCTCAGATCATTTTGACTATTTCAGACTATCAAACTTTGTTACTTCTTTGTAAATGTTACAGGGCTCATAGCCTATAATATGAGTACCTAAGCTGATTATCTATGCTGATTTTGCTGATTATGTGTTTCCCTATTAAACACATCTATGCTATGTACTTGAGATTTTATAATTAATGATAAAACTGTTTCTTGCTTTCAAAAAAAAAAAAAAAAAAAAAAAAAAAAAAAGGGATATTAAACATAAAAAGGAGTATGAACTGAAAAAGGAGTATAAACATAAAAGGGTATGAGCGAATAAGGGGATATTAAACACAAGGATATTAAACATAAAAAGGAGGATGGTTGAGAAGAGGGTATGAAATCGTAATAAGGGGTATGAACGGAATAAGGGTATATTAAACTACAAAATCACAAACGGGGATTGTTCCTAGAAAGGGGTATGAAAACATAAAAGGAGGATGGTTGAGAAGAGGGGTATGAACGGAATAAGGGGTAAGGAACGAATAAGGGTATATTAAACTACAAAATCACAAAGGGGATTGTTCCTAAAAAGGGGTATGAACATTATTTGTGAGAAAAGGTATGATCATTGCATATGGCAAATGGGGGATATAAAAAAAATTCAAATAAGGGAATATTAATCTACAAAATCACAACGGGGATTGTGGCCAAATACCGCTTCAAAAATCATGTCCATTCCACCTTAAAAGGTTGATTTTAGGGGTTTTTATGGGGATTTTAAGGAGGATATGGGCATCGCTTTTATGTGTATAATACGTGATAAAATCAACACCATTTAGTACATTGCCTCAAACCTAATAATATTTTGCAAACCTCAAGTATACAAAGATATCAAAATTTGTACAAGAATACCTCACAAACGAGGATATGGATCTATGGCCTAGATCAAGGAATCTTGAGTAAATATGCCCATCCTGTGGGATGCTCGATGCCCGTGAGTCACCCCCGCGGTGTATATTCTAAAGTTGTCGCTATTATATGTGCAGCTCAAGATGGCTAATGGAAAGGATATCGGAAAGGAGAAGGAGAATGTTTTTAGCCAAGACGCTTATAAAAAAATCTTGTCAATGTTAATGAAGGAACAAAAGGACGCAGTGGGCACGCGGAACTATCAAATGGAGGTGCATCATCATCGCAAAAATCTAGGAGGTCTTCCGCTGGTAGCAAGATGACGCCCAAGAAACAAGTGAATTTACTTGTAGAATGTAGTGATGGCATCGAAACTCTCGTGATATGAGTTTTAAGAAGTTGGGGATACCGAGGTATATTGTACATCAATTTGTAATTGTTTTGAGTGTGCGTTTTATCTCATTGATTAATGCAATGTTTTTTATATTATGTTGTGGGTGTGTATTTCACGCTTAGAAAGATTCATCATGATGCTCAAAGAGTTTATGGACATTACAACCGCTACATGTTGATCACCGCCATGAGATACATCTAAACCGGGCGACAAATTAAGATGCACCAGAAGCAAGAGGTGAGTAA
The DNA here is from genome assembly GCA_021234155.1 of Isoetes taiwanensis. Classification (NCBI taxonomy): domain Eukaryota; kingdom Viridiplantae; phylum Streptophyta; class Lycopodiopsida; order Isoetales; family Isoetaceae; genus Isoetes; species Isoetes taiwanensis. The sequence goes on along the minus strand of JAJEKV010000064.1, from coordinate 6,629,335 downwards.
TGACTTGAAGAATCAATTCGTGCCTCGCTTTCAATGAAAAGGACGCTCAAACAACTTGGACATTGATGGAATCATCACAAAGTTAGACGCGATAACATTTCCAACATCTTGTTATTTGTTTTATCTAGGGTTTTAATTTTCTAGGGTTTTATTTCCAACATACGACGGATCGTAGGATCGATTTAATCCGATGATTGTGGTGATCCGTGGCACCTCGCTTAGAACATGTAGCAAAATAACAGGGGTTCCTGTGGGGGATTTGATATGGATGTAAAAAATAACAATTTTGAAACCATAGACCATATATCCCTAAAACAATTGAATGGGTTGTTATAAAAAAATATATAGATTCAAGATAAGCAAGATTCGTGAGAGGATCGATGAACTGATGAATGTGGTGCTCCTGTGGTGCACCTCATTTAAAATATGTAGCAAAATAACAGGGGTTGGGTGAAAGCATGTTGTAGTGGAACACCCCGGTGTCCCCCCCGTCCCCCTAAAAATGTGGTGGGAGATATCAAATTTGTGGTGCGATTTTAAATGTTTGTTTGGCTTAGTGCATGTACGCCCCGGATTCAATCATTTCTTGAACCGCAATAACCCGATTCCTACGCCACCCGCCCCATTCCACTTCCTACGCCACCCGGCCCCATTCCAATCTCCACCGAACCCGATTTCTAAACCCACGACCCACCCGCCTTTCCCGGAAGCACACGGCTATGGCGCTTAATCCGTTGTGGATCAATCCTGTTCATACCTTCAATCATTTAATTTGGAAGCAAATCTGCCTAAAATCTCAAACCGAGCACGTGTAAGAGAAAGAGAACTCCGTAACAAGAACGGATCATAAAAGATGCCAAAGGAAAAGACAAAGGGAAACTAAAGAAGAATTAGCAAAAAATTGCATCAGCAGAGGGAGGATCCACCGTAACGATTCTCTGGGGCTTGGATGGTATTAAAATTGTTATCTTCATTTCATAGCACCACTAAAGGCTTGTCTAACAAAGCCGATAAGAAAGAGGTTTTACTAGATTTTATGCAGGATGACACAATGGACAGCCAGCATTTCTTGGCTTAAGAGCTGAAAGATTTGCAAGCCAAGAGCATTGTGGTCAAGAACCTCGTGGCTTCCATTCAACTTGTGAAGAAGTCTAACAGCAATGACGCTTTAGCGTACCAAGAGTAGTTGCCTTGCTATGGTCAGAAGAGGAAGCATTAATACCGAAAAGTGCTAATCCCGGCCGCTGCTCGTGGTTTTGGTAAACCGGCCGGTGTTCATCCTAGGAATCTTACCAAAGCAAAATTGAAGAGGGAAGAGATAGATTGCAAAGGGGGGAAATGGGTTTTGTACAAAAGAGTTAGAAGAGCAGATGCAATTCCCAATTGGCCATAGAACTTGTGCAGCAATTTTGGACCAAAAAAAAAGAGGGTCTCTCCAAATGCAAAGGATGTTAAGTTCAGAAGATTGGAACGAAATGTAAGAGAGGATCATGCTACTCACTATCTGGAAGAATCACATGTTATTTCATTTCTTCATCTTCACCACATTTTTTATTGTTAATGTGGTATGTGGTTAGTGATTGCTTGTGATATGTGGTTGCTGTGGTTAGTGATTGCTTGTGGTGTGTGGTGCTTATTAATGCCATGATATATGATATGTGCTGCCTAGTGTGGTGAGGCACGTGGTGTGAAATAAATGCTGTCAATATATGCTTTGTGGTGCCTAGTGTGGTGAATAACATGATGTAAAATACATGCTGTAATATATGCTATGTGGTGCCTAGTGTGGTGAAAAATATGGTGTAAAATAAATGCTCTAAATATACGCTTTGTGGTGCCTAGTGTGGTGAATAACATGGTGTAAAATAAATGCTATAATATATGCTATGTGGTCCCTAGTGTGGTGAATAACATGGTGTGGTGCCTAGTGTGGTGTCTAGTGTGGTGCCAAGTGTGGTGCCTAGTGTGGTGCCTAGTGTGGTGAAAAAATATGGTGTAAAATAAATGTTGTAATATATTCTATGTGGTGCCTAGTGTGGTGAATAACGAGGTGTAAGATGAATGTCCTGTAATATATGCTATGTGGTGCCTAGTGTGGTGAAAAAATATGGTGTACAATAAATTATGTAATATATGCTTTGTGGTGCCTAGTGTGGTGAATAAGGAGGTGTAAGATGAATGTCCGTGAATATATGCTATGTGGTGCCTAGTGTGGTGGAAAAATGTAGTGTGCAATAAATATGCCGATCACCTTTGTTATCTTCCTTCTTGCAATTGTTCAGAAATTCAAGACTGAACATCCTAGTGTTATGATCAAACAGAGGATGTTTGAAAAGTCGAAACCATGGTTTGTTGTAAAATTAAAGGACTTCAATAGTTGTTGTCAGATATACCATGTTAGAATGCAGATGCTAATAGATGGCTTCAATAGTATGAGAACTAAAGCCTAAAAAGTCGCGCAATTTGACTTGTCACTTTTGCATGTGCCGACATATATGGTGAATGCAAGGCGCCTGAATACAAAATAAGTAGCACAAGAAGTCCTGGGGGGGAATTTTATGTGAGAAAACTAGCTTCCAACCTACCATAAGAGGGAATGCATTTTGTGTGAGTGTAAAGAGTGTGGGATTAAGAAGTTCCCTATATCCGCCCACATGAACAATCTAGTGATAGTGGCATGGTGAAGTGGGAATACCTAGACTATGAAAAAATCAGATTCGAGAGATGGCAAGAAGAAGTCTAAGCTCGCTCACCAACACAATGAAACCCAAGTCTTCCATCGGGTGAACAAAATGTTGGAGAAGCTTCCAAAATTTCCTTTACACAACTTCGTGATATAAGTGGCGTGCGTGCCGCAAGACAAAGAACTCCTTGATAACTTACCTGGAGATGCTTACCTATCCGTGGTTGACTTCGCAGAGAATTATACTTTTAAGGAGCAGAATGAAGTTCAGTCCATGCGCTGGGTCAACAACCGTGATAACTATATTTGTTCAAATAACCTATCGTGTTGATCCACGCATGCACACCATTGAGAAGGAAACACACTACTATGTGTCGGATGATAGGGAACATGACACACTTTTTGTTCAACATTGTTTTATGAAACATTTTGAGTACTTAAAGCGTAAAAGGCAATGTCCCCAAACAAAGACTATGTATTTTCGTGATGGTGCCGCATCACAATTCAAAAAAGCTTGATCATTTTATTTTGTTGGAAGGTACGCTTATGATACAGAGGTCAATATGATGTGGAACTTTGGATCAAACCATGGAAAAGGTGAACATTATGGGAAGGCAGCAGAATTGAAAAGATGGATAATGAGGTCTACAAAATTTTAAACATCCAGAGAAACAATTTCAATGTGGTACATCCGAGTGGATGAAAATGGAAGAAAAGTTCTGAGATACTTCGGGAAATAAAACCCGAGGATATCAACAGGAAAAGGCTTGGGGTGCGAGACAATTCTTAAAACCAGCAAATTCATTCAGTCCATGGATTCAAGACAGAAATCCAACACGCCTACATACCGTAAAGCTATCATGTTTTTGCAAAAGAATTGTTTGATGGAAAATGGGACATGTGTGAGAACAAATTGTATGTAGATGAATGGAACCTTGTAGTCGCTTGAACCATCCTCCAATGTTCATGCGGATGTGGAAGAGACCCGAAGTCTACCGTGCCACTATACTCAATCTGTGGCAAATGTACTTGCGTATACTTAGAGAAGGAGACAAAATTTTGTAGTTGCTGCACCTAAAGGGAATGAGGAGGATTCTGTATTTTGGATGTTGCTATGCACCAAGCCAAAATTTGAAGTTGAAAATGACTTCAAGCAGAACGGAAACTTGTTTATGAGAGGTGAAACCGTTGTGGAGGGCATTTACTATAGAAAAAGAAGCTTCTGGCCAAAGGTGATGTATGAGTTGTTGACAAACGAGCCAAAGTCACTTGTATTCTCTACTCAAATTTGTGCTATTCGAGTTCCCATGCAGCCAGATCAAGAAAGGTGCTCGAACGCTTTTATTGTGCTAGACCAAAGTGATGAGGAAAAGATTCTAGAAAACTTGCCCCGAGGTTTTATCTCGATGAAGATAGCATGTCCGATGAAGAATAGTTGAACACATTCTTACAAAAGTTAGGAAATGATTCGTAAAATTTTGAATATATGTTGTTGTGTCTTGCCTTGTTTGGGAATAATATAAGAAACTCAATTCCATGCTCAATTGTATTTTTTTTTTTTTTTTGAGTGAATGGGGTTTTTTTCATTAATTATAGAAAAAGGTACAACATAGTGAGTGAGCCTTTATAGGTAGGCTACTCATGATAAAGCATGCAAATAAATACAAATGAAGTAGGTGTTGAAAGCACATAGCAATGTTTTATAACAACTTGCGAGTAGTTGTGATATGTGTTATGCCGCAACAGAGTGAGCGCACCAATTCGGCAGGTAAAAGATGTAGATGTTAATAAGATGGTTATATATGCGATCTGCTTTTTGTCAAAAAAGGGAGAGGTGCAAGTCAATGATTTGTGTGGAAATGGTAGGTGTTTAGGAATTCATGGTGAGCTCGAAATTATTTTGAAGTATAAGAGTGTTGCCATTTCCCCGCTTTAGCTCAAGAATCAGCCTTGCCTCGCATTGGTAGTGGACATCTAAATTATCAAAGTGCCATATGCATCCGCCAGCACTGCGGATGATAATAGCATTCCCTCGCGACTCAAACCGCCGATCATCATTCTTCTCATGGGTTGCTTTCCATGAACCACCATATTTGATGCATAAGATATGTGCCTCTCGCAGTAATTCTATAGCCCATTCTAGTTCATCATCGTGATATCAATTATATCTATATCCTGCGGATGCCCCTAACCGTGCCTCGCCCACATGTCATGAGTGTATTGAATATCGCGGTACCAATCTCCGCCGGGAACAATCTATATTCTGCAGGTTCCACTGAAGTTCCAATGTCTCTGCTAAGGTTCCTCATGTAATCTCTGAATAGCTGTATGTTTGTGGGGACTCTGGATTGTTGGTATTCAAAATCTGAGGCAAATTGCTCGTCCGAGATGCTCGGCCCAGCTGATCTCGGAAATAGAGGAACTGATACACCATTAGCATCCAATCTTGGCAGAGTTTGAGATCCGTCCCTTTGAGCAGCAGGAAGGAGCATGAAATTGTGAAGGAGCGAAAGAGAATTTGAATTTAGGGCTGACGGGCCATGTAAAAGTTTATTTTTTTTGGGAAAATTCACCACATGTGTCACCACATGTTTCACCACATGTTTCACCACATGTCTCACCACGTGTTTCACTTTCTGTCTCTTCCCCGGATATAGAGATCCTTCTGAACAGCTTTTCCACTGAAATGCTTTCCTTTTCCTTAAATTCTCTCGGTCCCATCAATTCCTCTCATCATCCTTTGGCTGACAGCCATACCTCGGGCAAAAATCCTTATGGGATGGCAAAAATTAATGACCTCGGGCAACCCAAAAGGCCCGAGGTGCCATTCTTCTTGCTCCCGACTGACTTTACAGTTTACAGTTTACAGTTTACAGCAGCTACTTCAGCAGACATGGCCAACTTCACCTCTTAGATCCTGCAAAACGATGGCACTCCGGAATGGGACAATGTCACCAGAGAAGAAGAGCCCATGATACCTAGGCGTGCTATCCCGATTTTCACCCATGCAGAATGGATGGACATTCTCAGGCAACAGAAATTTCTCTATTCACCGGATGAGAATATGACCACAGAAATGTTGAAAACTCTCACCAGGAGGATGAATTGTACACCAAACCTCCCAGATCTCTCAACTTTCTCTGCTTCCACTGAAATTTTTACACACCAGCATCTTTGGCCTATTCCTCCTACTATTGACCAGGATCTGCAAAGGTTGAAACCTTTTCTACTAAGCCTTTACGCTAGACAGGTTCTGCTTTTGTTATGATAGGTTGTTTATAGAGGAACAATTCCTTCACTTCAGGGATATGTTCTATCATCACAAGGGCTTGCAGGATGCACATGGAGAAGCTGCTATTCTGTTTGGTAACACTGCACCATTATGGTTTTTTGCTTTCCCTCCAGAATGGGATGATATAGGCTGGCAAGTTGACCCGGTGGCCACTGATCTGGTGGTCATAGAAGATGACGAGGAGGAGCTGGACCCGGATCTCTTTTTGATAGATGCACAGGAATGAAAGCAAGTGTATATAAAAAATTTTGTTGCTGATGTAATCTGAAATGTTTAATAGAAATCCTGGCTTGTAATCTGAAATGTAACCTTATGTAATCATTTTATATGTTTAATATAATATAAATCTTCACTCTTCAATCTCTCACTGTTTAATTGACAGGGTGAAAGTGACACACAGAAAAATTACATTAAGGATGAACAGAATGGGACAGAGAATCATTGGAAATCTGTCACATCAAATGCAAGGTCAATCATTCAAAAGTCGGGTCAGGCAGAAGCATTGGGGAAAACCATAAATCTAGTTTTGCATGCACATTGGCTTATCACAATCCAGCTATGGCGGAAGAAAACGTAAGGAGAACACGAGCACAAACAATTTCGCCAGTTCAAATGCAGTCGCATCTGGTAGGACCTATACTGGAGCAAATAAACCAGGAACAGAGGCGGATATTAGAGGAGCAGAAACACTTGATGAAATCTTGAACGTACTTGGAAGAAGAAGAGTTACAGATCTCACAATGCAGGATCTGATTGAGGCCCAGTAATAACTGTATGTCATCTCTAATGCATTTTGATAATACTAGAAGCTCGTGGTTATAGTTTTCCCCGATTTTTCTCAAGATACTTCATTTCATAAGAAGTATGAACTATTCTACCGGTATGGTAGATTTCCATATGTATTTTTCTCCCTTTGAAATATAAAAACAACGTTTGCATCACCACGCCTTCACCACGTTTTCACCACGGCTTGCCACCACGATTTCACCATAATCAGCCGGGGGCATTGACCATTTTTGACCCGGTCGAAAATGGAATGGCTCTCGATTCTCGATAGTATCTTGACTGATTTTGGTGACAAAGAATATATGGATCTCAAATTAGGTCCCCGAATTGATATGAGGCCAAAATTCATTAAGCTTCCGCTTTGTGCAAAGATTCTTGCAAGGCCACTAACTTTTGCTTCAGTGGAATTTCGTTTTTTTTTTCTTTTCAGCTTTTGAACTCTATTTCTTTTGAACCCGAGCCACCTAGGGACGTTTGCATGCATGCCACCTAGGCTCCAACATGCCACAGTAAAGGGTCAAGCATGCCACATAGACTGAAAGTATTAGGAAAATCCACTTACTATGGCAATTGTGTAAAGGGTACTGTAGAGATACTTTTATGAATATAAAGAAGTTTCTGTTTTGCATTCTCATTTTTTATGCTTCAGTTACAGAAATTTGTACTTGAATGTTGAATGAATTCCAAGGTATAACTGGATTAAACTGAATTAAACTGAATTAAACTTGCACAAGGCCTGTTAGACATATGGGTGAGATCAAAGAAAGGCACTAAGGCCTGTGGTATCTGTTTTTAGAAACAGGCCTGTGGTAAAACAGAATTAGAAATTTACACAAGGCACAAATTTACACAAGACACAAAGTCATTACAAACTATTTTCTGGATTAAACAAAAGGCACAAGGCCTGGATTACAGTTGGCACAAGGCCATCATATGTTAAAACAGAAAATACCAGAATACTTCAAAATTAGAAATTTACACAAGGTTCAAAAAGGCACAAGGCCATCATATATTCAAAAAGGCACTAAGGCCATCATATATGTGACGTTTCCGTGACGAGATACGGTCCCCGTGACGTAGCATCAGATCGCCACGCCACGCTGCATACGCCACCCCGACTGACGTGTACGCTAACGTGTAGCCAGGTGGGTAGCCCTAGGGGGCAACTTGCAAGGAATATGTGCTCCAATGTACACATTAATGTGGGCACACACTTCCATATGGACACTTGATGCCAAGTGGGCCATACCCAAGTGTGCAATTAATGTGCACATTTTCCAATGTACACATTAATGTGGGCACACATTTCCATGTGGGCACATTTTGCCACCTAGCCATTAAAGGCAGTGGTTCCATTCCCAATTATCCCACATGCCTAAAGGGGATAATTGGAAACCCTAGCCAACCCCATGTCTATTTAAGGAGGGAAATCCTAACTTGCCCATTTTTCGTTTCTAGGGTTTTAGAGCTCTGTTTTGGCTGCCTCAAGAGCCAAAACCGCCTCCCAGACTCTGCCTGAGAGAATTGCACCATTAATTTCCATTGATTCGAAAGCGCCAACAGGATGGTCAACCTCAGGTCAGGAGGAGCCACTCAAGGATCAGGTATTTGGCCAATTGAATAGTCTAAACCCTATTTCAGTCATAGAATCAGTAGGTTTAGCCTATTAAATTGCCCATAGCAGCCTTCTAGATCTCTAGATATCAGACTCTAACTAAAGAACCTAACTCTATGATATAGATTAGATATAGTTCTTTAGTTCTTCTGTGATATATATGGATGATGTATCTCTATGAACTCCTTGTATTGGGAAGGGGGGTAGAGACCTCAAGCTTGGTAGTAGATGCTCCTAGATTAACCTCTCTAGCACACTATAGATTCGGCCTGTGTACAAGAACCACACCTGGTTGTGGGTGAAGGGGCCGACCGCTAAGAAGGAGGTTCCCGCTCGACTGAACCATCCCTCCGGTGTGTAAGGCCTACCGGGATCATTGTGACTAGGTCTAATGGCTTGTCACCGAAAGCGGTAAGGCATGGACTCGACACCCGGGCGGAAGTGGTGTTCACTTTCCGGTGGGTTCGAATCACGGGCAAGGGCCCTCTAGTCACCTTGAGTCAGCAGGTAGATCTCTGGGGAGTGATTCTCCCCGCCCCATCGAACCGGGAGATGAAACCCGTGAATAGCCCCTTGGCTATGCATCCCATGGCTACTGGGCCAGTCCCAACACTTTTCGCCCTACCGCAAAGTGTGCATGGGAGGGGCGGATGGAGTGGACAACCCAGTGCCATGTTCTTATGCCAGCCCAATCCATTGTCATGATTCATCGCTCTAACTAACTCGAGACCCAAGCCGCCGGGCCGTCCCTTTGAGTCCGAGCCCGGGTAGGATTCCCCTATGTATTGTGCCGATCATTGTCTATGCAGATGGGATGTACCACCCCGTGGGTGGATATATGTGTTGCTCTTATATACCGACATGTATGTTTACGCTCAAGAACTAGGTAGGCCCCGAGGGAGACGGGTAAAATGACCCCTTCACTCTTCCCATCGGAACCCGCCACGGTTGCGGTAAAGTGTCATGTGGAGGGCCCCGTATTGGCATGGAGCTGGTATAGGGGAGAACTCCTCGTTTGTATACGGTGAGTGCACCGTGATACGCAGTAGGGGACGCCACGCTGGTATCGTGAGCAATGTTCTTGGCGCACCAAGAGCAAAGCATCCACCATGTTCCCAAAGAGTACTAACTCGATAGGATCCTTAAACCTCGAAAAGTGGGGAAAAGTTTTTCTCATTCTTGTAGTAGATGCTAAGCTAGTAACAGTTAGAAGTGACTGAAAACATAATGAAAACATAAAAAGACTGAAATTGGTGAGCCAGGACAGGAAATGAGATTCTCATTTTCGGCTGGGCGCAACGTGTGAGACATTCAGCTTAAACACACCAAAAAGTCACAAATCACAGAAAATTAACTTGATAATTCTAATTTTGAGTTAAGAATTAGTAAAATGAGCATCTTATATGTGTAGAAAGCATAAAATCTAGCAAGAGGTTTTCACCATGTCACACACGCCGCCGTGCCAGAGGTGAAATGAGCTTTTCATTATCTGGCCCGGGCAACGGTGAGACCATGTTTAAATTTAGGTGTTTTAAATGTTTTAGGCAACCCAAAAAAAAGGTAGTTTGAAGTTTGACCTAAAATCGACCCCTATAAATAGACCTCGACCCCCTCAATTTCGCGTACCCTGCTTAGAAAAATCTGCTCTCCTTTGCCAAGGAGATCTTCTGGCGCATAGCTCGGATCGGCGAACCATCAAACATGGCCCGCACAAAGCAGACCGCCAGGAAGCCCCGCCGACGCGGATCCTCCGGCGCAAAGGACCCCGCCCGATTGAGGATACCGCAAGAACGCCTTTTCCCAAGAAGGCTTAATCTTCTTCCAAATGAGGAGGAGGGATCGGACCGGAGCGACTCATAGAGGAGGAGCGGCCAGACATTATGGAGCAAATTCTCGAGGAGATCGCAGAGGAGGAAAGGAGAAGCAGGGAGCAACGGGAACAGATAGGGCAGCCGACAGTCGAGGAGCAACTCGAGGCTTGGGCCCGTCTGCAGGAGGAGGGGGAGAGAGAGAGGCAGCGGCAGCCGTGGCTTAGCCCTGCCGAAGAAGCAGACCTCGCGGCCTTCATCAGTAAGTATGAAGACAAGGAGCACCGCCGGGAGCAGAGGACGAAGAACCGGGAAGACGACCCAACCACAGCCGGCGGGCCGAAGAAGAGGAAGGCCAAGAGCATCAAGGCGGGCGGCAGAAGAGTCGTCAAGGTTGGTAAGCGGGCGCAGGGTCCCGTGATCAATGAACCATCAGGCGAGCAAACCCCACCTTCCACCGACGACTCGGACGAAGATTACGTCCCCAACACTGAGGGGGCAAGTTCCTCGAAACCCCCAGTCGCAGAGAAGGAGGTACCGGAGCTGGTGGTACCTAATGAGCAGCAGCCTGGACAGCCGCAGAAGCCCCCACCTTTCCCGACGTGGGATAGGGTTAAAGCCCCGCGGCCACAACGGGAGGCATGTGATAGACCCGGTCAAGGTCTATCAGAAGAAGATTAAGGAGCACAACGCCTATATGGCGAAGTGGGAGGCATACAATGCTTATTACCGCCAAAGATTGTGGTACCGGACAATTGAAGCGGGACACCGACGAGGAGTCGACCTCAAGCCGCCACCACCAAAGCCCAAGCCTCCCGTGAGCACCGTGAAAGAAGCGGAGCAAGAGCAAGCGTATGAGAGAGAGTTTCAAGGAAATCCGCACTTCCGTGAGAAGTTACGGACTCTTGATCCCCGCACCGCTTTCAACGCTTTGGTCCGAGAAGTCATGCAGAGTACAACACGGACATGCGGGTGACCGATGAGATGCCGCCAGGCCTACGTGAGGCAGCAGAGGCGTAAAATAGTGCAAAGCATTTGAAGATTCAATGGCCTCGCACCGCGGCACGCCAAGAGGGTCACGCCATGAGGCAGATATGTTTTTGGCCGCATACATCAAAGGAGAACGCTTTGAACTTCTTGTAAATAATAAAATTTTTTGTTAATATAAAGAATTTTTGTGTAAATAATGAGTTCAATCTTGTTTAATTAAGTTAAGATATCGACCGGGCTTTTATTTTGGGTAAATTGGAGTTGTTAAGCAAAATTGAGACGATGTCTCACACACGCCGCCAGACGTAAAAATGAGATTCTCATTTTCGCCGGGCAAGAACGCAGAGACCATGCCCATAAATGCCCAAGATCGCCCAAATCGACCAAATAAGGGGTCAATTTTGCCTAACTCGGCGAAGTTTAGTAGAATTACAAAAGCTTTAGATTATCCAAATTGATTAAGTTTAGCCCATTTAGAACCCATGTCTTCACACGCCGCCAGACGTAAAATGAACTTTTCATTATCGGCCCGGGCGCTAACGGTGAGACCTCAAGACCACTTTCTTCACCAAATAATCTCCAAATTGTTGCAATAGGTTCATTAGTTGTTCTTAACATGCTTCAAACCTAAAAATAGTCCTCAAATTCTCAATTGCACCCCTTTAATAGATCGAGTCACCTAATCTCAGTAAATTCTAGGTCATCCAAAAATTAGGGTTTTCCCTTTTCTATAAATAGGTCCTCCATTTCTCATTTAGCACCCCGCAAGTTTGCTCTCCATCGCTTAGGGCGATCTTCCAAGCGCTTCTCAGACTGCTCGATACTCTCTTCTTCGCTAGATCAATGGCCACCGCCGACTTCAGCGATGGTACGTACGCCAAGGCTCCATGTGCCGAGGCGGATGTCAACGACATCTTCCAAGTCTTTGGGAAAGAAATTGATATCCAAGTTACGCTTAAATGCAACCCCAAAGATATAGGCAAGTGTTAGCAGAGTTTCAAGCTAGGGTAGGACCCTCCCTTGTTCAGTTCCCCTTGCATAGGATATTTTGTTCCCGCCCATCCCTTCAAGCAGCCTTGGGTGATGTCCCCAACATCGCCAAGTACCTAACTAACAAGGCAGAGGTCGTTAGACTACATGGTCCCCGACAGCCAACAGACCAAGTATTTCTCCTACACACCGCCTCTAGCTATTTTCTTGTCCCAATCACAAATAAAACCCAATGGGGCAACTCTATCCCTCCGATGGAGGTGGACCCCATAGCAGCGCAAGCAGAGGAGGAGAGATGCTTCGGCAGACGCTAAGAGCAGTGAAAGAGCAGAGGAAGAAGAAGAGGAGTGGACGACAATAAGTACACCTCCGAGCTCGACTCGCAGGAAGAACGGCAACAAGCGTAATGTGAGCTGGTCAACTTCGAAAGTGAGAGCCAGACTCATCGTAATTGTTCTCACTTGGGCTAGGCATCACAAGCCTAGCCCCTATCATCATCAACGGGAGAGGAGTATCTACTCCTCACGACATCCGTAACCTTCCCCAATGCGTGGAGAGGGAGCTCGGGATTGATGAACTGCCCACCAGCCCACGGGCAGTCCAACTTGGACGACTTCATCGTCCCGGGAGCCCTGACTTTCCTCGGGCTTCAAGTGAGGGAGGCCGACACCTACATTGTGGGAGTCACTCCCACATCCAAGCCTACAAAGAAAGATCGTGCAAATGATGGACGAGAGAGCCGCTTAACTGAGGAGGAGTTCCTCGCCTCCAAGAACAGATGGGGATCCGTGGGAAGACCACGAGCATCCTAATGCCTGCACCTTCGACACCACCCCTAGCAAGAGGAGCAGAATCGACCCAAAGCAGTCGACTCCACAATTGAAGACTACCGAGCTCTCACCGAGATAGAGGTCGAATTTATCACGCCGCATAGAGAGCAGGAGGCCAAACAAGTGGAGAATCATCCGCGACGCACAATGACAGATCCCTGAGGTACTACCTACCGCTGCTGCTAGATGGGAGAGTATTGATACAATCGCAAGTTCAGCCCCCGAGGTGAAGAAGGGGTGTTCATGCCGATTGCACTCGTGCTTCGCATGCATGCTCGAATAGCGGCAAACGTCGACTATGATGTCCTAGTCAAGAGGGCAATGGTACTTGACCTCTTCAACTTTGCCATACCCCATCGACGGCAGGCGAGATTGGCGGTGACCGCGGCCCTTACAAAATTTAATCGCTAGGTGGAAGGGTGGCGCAGAGCTTTGCAGGCTCGCCGCCAAAGCGCCATCGTGAACTTGGGTCATTCTAAGAGGAACGCCCAAGTTAAGAAGTTCCCGAAGACAACCGCCTTACTGGGCCATTCCAAGACTAGTTAGACTCTTTTGATCCCGAGACTTTTGTACTAAAATATTATATAATATATGAATATAATTTCTGCAGACTTTAAATGTTTTGTTGATGTATTTTTGCCCCACAACTATACCAACAAACATAAACAATGCAAGAGAACAAGTAAAACTAACCATATAGCCATGAATTACTTGTGTATGCGCTAGAGGCCTAAGCTCGTGGGAACGACAATGCCGAGACCATATAGAAGAACAGAAGTCCGCTCAAAAGCCACCTCCGCAAGGAACCCGCTCGAGGAATTTGGACCCATGACCCTTTAAGAGGAAATATCCCGTGATGAGGACCGGACCTTGAGCAGATAAAGGCCTTGCTGGTCCGCAAAGCAAGGTGAGGTTCGGTGGGCAACGCTCAGTTGCCGCAAGCATCAGCTCGGAGAGCAGGAAGGGACAAGAAGAGGAACAAGAGAAGGAGATCCTCCAGCCCGGAATCTTCCGACTCAAGCTCAAATTCAGACTCCGACTCCGAGGAAGACGAAGAGCGTGCCCAGACAAACAAACGCGAAGGCGCAGGAACACCGCAGATGCAAGGCGAGGGACGCCATAGACGGACGACAAAGGGACACTGTGGCCTCGACTACCGTAAGAAGGTAGATTCCGCGACCGGCAATGTATGGAAGGGCCGAATCGAACAGCTTCTGGGAGAACAGTCGATTAGAAGCAGAGGCATGGTCGGACTAAATGAGTGAGTACCGGCAAGAATTATGGCATGAAGGATAAAGACAAAGGCAGAGTGGCAACAGCCAACTTGAAAGGAGCCGCACGGATTTGGTGGAAGGGTTATGCAAAGGCACATGGCTTAAGCAGGGATGCTTGTAAGTTCAGAAAGTTTGCTAAAGCCTTCAAGCGCCATTACGTCCCAAGGGAACATAAGTCCAAGATGATGCAAAGCAGCTCTCTAAAGTTGCAAAGAAGGCAACAAATGGCCCGAAGTATACAGAGGAATTCATGAGGCTGAGGCTGTATGTGCCAAAATTGTGTGAGAAGCATGCAGTAGAAAGCTATATTGAGGGGCTGAATGAGGAGATCCGCAAGCTTGTGAGGGCAATAAATCCTAAGACAGTGTCGGAAGCAGAGTCCAAGGCAATAAGCTTGCAAGGAACGGGACCTCAGAATAGCGGGCAGAGGCAGCAGCACTACCAGGATAAAGGCAAGGCAACAGGAAGCTATAGCCCTAGGGCAGCCAGTCCAGGTCAAGCTAGAGCCCCATATGGTGGCAACCAGGGGAAACAGCAGGAGAAGAAGGAGGTGTCCTTCAAGGACAAGCAGGAGGGGTCAAACTACTCCAAAGCAGTGCGATCCTTTTTGCAGGCTATGCCCAAGGAAAAGAGACAGGAGTGCATAGAAAAGCAGCTTTTGCTTCGTGTGTTTCCACCAGGCCATAGGGGCGTGAAACCGCCTACGCCATGAGTGCAAAGACTAGCGTGAGTTGGGAGATTGGGACACTGGCCCTGACGACGATGGCGCAGGAAGGCCGCGACTACATTCTGTGGTGAGTGTCATATCTTTGCCGCTTAATAGATACAGAGCAAAGCAGAGAGCCAAGATAAAGTAATTTCCACAAGAGGGAAGGCCAAGACCAAGTCCTTCATAGTCTTGATAGACTCAGGAAGTAGCCATAACTTTGCATCCCCCAGAATGGTTCAAATGTTGAAGTTGAAACCACTAAAGTCAAAGCCAAGGCCCGTTGTCTTAGCAAGTGGAGCAGTAAGGCAGACGGCAGGCAAGAGAATCAACTTCGACATCGACTTACCAGGGATTAATATCCAGATGGGGGCAGAAGTAATGGGCATTGGCAAGTACGACTTGATCATAGGAATGGAGTACCTTGGACCAGCAGGGGCCATTATTGATTGTGGAAAGCGGAAGGTGACCTTCCCAACACCCGACGGCAAGATCATTGAGATTACAGGTAAAGAAGTTGTTCCCATCATGCAGTGTATGTCTTCTAAACGGCTGTTCAAGTGCATCAAGAGCGAGCAGGTAGCATACATCTTCAAGCTTGAGATTAACGAGCCAGAGTCAGAAGAAAGCAAAGAAGACAAGGTGCTCAAAGAAGTTGTCAAGCAAATAGCTCACTGATCACCTGAGTTCCATGGTCTCTTTCCGTGATGAGATCAAGCAGCTTCCTCCCTTGTGGGAGTCGATGTGAGATAGCACTCGAACCGGGAACAAAGCCGACAAGTAAGGCTCCATACAGAATGACGACGCAAGAGTTGACGGAGCTAAAGAAGCAATTGCAGGAGTTGCTCGACCTAGGCTTCATTAGACCTAGTGTCTCGCCATTTGGAGCACCCATTCTCTTTGTAAAGAAGAAGGATGGCAGTTTAAGGATGTGCATAGACTATAGGCGCTTGAACAAGCACACCATTAAGAACAAGTATGCGCCCCCAGATCGCATTTAATTTTGATGGATCAGCCCAAGGTGCAAAGGTCTTCTCCAAAATCGAATTTAAGGTCGCTATCATCGATCAGGATAAAGGAAGAAGATATCCACAAGACCGCCTTCAGAACGCTGCAGATGGGCATTATGAGTTCACGGTAATGCCTTTCGCTTATCGAATGCCCCGCGACGCTCATGAGGCTCATGAACGACATCTTGAGGGAGTTCTTAGACACCTTTGTGATTGTATTCTTTGATGACATTTTGGTGTATAGCAGATCCCTTTGAAGAGCACGCACAACACTTAAGGAGAGTGCTAGAGAAGTTGAAGAGGCACCGGTTATGCGCCAAGTTGTCGGCGTCACCAAGAACAAAGAAGGTGGAATACCCGGGGTCATGTGATCTCGCCAGAAGGAATCTCACTTCGATCCCGCCAAGATTGAAGCCGCTATTCAGCTGGCGGGCTACCAAGAATGTGCATGAAGTCAGAAGTTTTCTACCAGCCTAGCAGTGGTACTACAGGAAGTTCGTGGAAGAACTTTGCTAAGATAGCGCCCCTAACGTAAACACTGACGAGGGGCGGAGAAGGTGAAAGATTGGGCGCAGCATTGGCACAAGAAAGCCCGCTGTGGTTTGAATTGTTGAAGGAAGCTTTAACAACAGCCCCCCAAATTCTAACCCCGGGACCGGAGAGAAAGATAAGCTTGTAGCCACAGACGCCGCGAGTAAGATAGCTATGTGCAAAGGCTCATGCAAGAAGAGCGTGTGGTAGCGATGATTCCGTGAAGATGAACGACGCCAAACGCCGCTTACCCCACCCACGCATCGAATTGCTTGGTACCGCCGTGGCATTAAGAATTTGGAGACACTATCTTTGGGAAGGAAGTTCCAGCTTGGATACGCATTCATCGTGAGCCTCCAAGATATATTCACGCAACCACACCTCAACCCGAGACAGAGAAGGTGGATGGAGTTCCTTGAAGAGTATGACTTTGATATAGTCTACAAGCCGTGGAAGCTCAATGTGGTAGCGGATGCTTTCAAGGCATCCCCGACAACTAGAGTGCATTGCAATGCAATTTCGACGCCTCCGGCCGACTTTTGGTAAGAAGATTGAAGAATCCTTGCCAACGGACGCCGATTTCAAGGAAGTATGGGCAAGCCCTCTAGGGAGGCTAGAACGTATAAGGAGCGGGAAGCGTTTAAACATTATAAGAAGGAAGGCAACCTGTTATACCATAAGAACAAGTTGTGCGTACCCGAATCATCAGGCATAAGGAAATTGATCCTCCATGACACGCACAACAGTCCAATAGCTGGCCATGGAGGATTCATGAAAACATATTTCAAAGTGCGCAGCAGCTATTATTGGCCATGAATGAAGAAGCAAGTATCTCGCTACATCAAGGAATGTCAGCTATGTCAGCAGACGAAGGCAGAACAGCTTCGAATTCCAGGGGCATTAGAGCCATTAGCGGTGCCAAACGCTAAGTGGGAGGTGATCAGCATGGATTTCATCACAGGGCTTCCAAGAACAGTAAGAGGAAAGGACGCCTTGATGGTAGTAGTCGACAAGTTGTCGAAGATGGCACATTTTGTGGCCTTGCGTGACCACGATACATGGCTATGGATACAAAGAAAGCTCTTCACCAAAGAGATCTTCGTGCTTCATGGCATGCCAAGGGAGATTATCTCCGACAGAACCCAAAGTTTATGAGTGCCTTCTCGGCAAGACCTCTTTATGCACTATCTGCATTTAAACTATCCATGATGCGATCATCATCCTCGACGGATGGCCAAACGGAGTGGACCAACAGGATTTTGGAAGACATGCTATTTAAACTACGCCCCGAATAAGCAAGGTATGGGAAGAATTTATTCACTTGGTGGAGTTTGCATACAATAGCACCAAGCGTGAATCATCCCAAATGTCGCCGCTTATGATTAATTATGGTTATCGCTGTTTAACTCAGGACACTTGGCACAACCCCCGGTCAAAAGTGGAAGTTTCGCAGAGCAGATGTTGGCCGACATGCAAAGCAGCTCGTGGAAGAGGTTCGAGGGTATCCGCGCTAGCAGCAAGGAGCCGACAAAAGAGCATCGCCGACAAGCATCGAACAACCGTGGAGTTCGGGTTGGTGACAATGTGTGGCTCAAGATCAAGGTGAAGCAGCTAAGCTCAGATCGGAATTGCAAGAAGCTTGCTCCAAGATGGGCTGGACCTTCGTAATAGTCAAAAGAGTAGGTAATCAATCCTACAAGCTAGACTTGCCAAAGACACCTAAAGATTCATAAGGTCTTCCACGGAGTTTGTTGAAGAAGCACACTCCAAATCCGCATTTAAGTCTTGGACACTCCAACGTTGTTGAAATGACAGAGGAGCAGCCGGAAATAATTCCGCATTGATTCTTGATAAAGCTTTCAAGAAAACGAAGGAGGTCGGAGTTCCTCCAATATTTGGTTAAGTGGAAACACTTACCTGGGTGGAAGACGCGACGCGGGTACTTAAGAAAGATCTAGTAAAGCAAAGCACCAGCTTTATGGAGCAATGGGACGGCAAAGTCATATCCCAAGAAATCGGGCCGTGCATGTCGATTTGTGTAGATTAATTCTTGGGTAGTTAAGATTAATTCACACGATGCAACCTATGCTAGGTATGGGTCGCATGCGTTGTACCGGATGATGGGACCGCCACGGTGATCTCTAGGGCGGTGTAATGTCAATGTAGGCATGACCGCTTCTTCCTTTGGGCGAAAGTGGAAGGTAGATTAGAAAGTCTACCGTCCCACGGAAGTAGACCCCGACCTAGAGAAAGGAGGTCATTAAGGAATGCACCGATAGGAAAAGCACCTCTAGCCCCATATATGCTTTGATAGGAGGAATCGTGCCTTCACGCCTCATATACGGAAGGACCTATCCTCCACCGGGCAACTAGGGTGTAGGCATGAGCGCATATAGGCATATAGGCCGCCTCCACGGCCATAATGGAAGATTCACCATCTTCCCACGAGATTAGCCATGCATCCATGTAGATAGATGGGGTGGTCACCATATAACCAAAATTTTATTAATAATTAAAATGGTACTAACGTAGTGTCGACCGCAGCCAATAGAGAGCCCAGAGGGCAAGGAGGTCGAAGTTATTTGAAGACTTGCAACACAAATTTTGTTGGAATGTGTTGCAAGGAATGAAGAGTACCTCGAACAATAATGTTAGACATGAAATGTTAAAATTTTGATAAACTTAATTGTCGCGGATAAGTAAAACTATCGAAAGTAACTTGCTTAAAGATGTTATGAATTGATAAGTTATTTCAATATAATGGCGTTGATAATGTTTTAAAAAATATTACCTTAAGGTAATCTTAATAAATGTAAGTATTATAGTAGTTTATCGTGATATATCAGGTTGATTGCAAAAGTTAGGATGATCCCAAGGTGGAGACCTACCGATGTCGCTGGACAAAGATCATTTCAAGGTGGGGGGAATGTGACGCTTCCGGACGCGATACGGCCCCGTGACGATATCGCATCTTGCCGCCACGCCGCGACACGCCACCCGACCGACGGTACGCCTAACGTAGCCAGTGGGTAGCCCTAGGGGGCAACTTGCAAGGAATATGTGCAACTATTAATGTGCACATTTTCCAATGTACACATTAATGTGGGCACACACTTCCATATGGACACTTGATGCCAAGTGGCCATACCTGTGTGCAATTAATGTGCACATTTTCCAATGTACACATTAATGTGGGCACACATTTCCATGTGGGCACATTTTGCCACCTAGCCATTAAAGGCAGTGGGCCCATTCCCAATTATCCCACATGCCTAAAGGGGATAATTGGAAACCCTAGCCAACCCCATGTCTATTTAAGGAGGGAAACCCTAACTTGCCCATTTTTCGTTTCTAGGGTTTTAGAGCTCGCTTTGGCTGCCTCAAGAGCCAAACCGCCCTCCCACTCGGCCTCGAGAGAATTGCACCATTAATTTCCATTGATTCGAAGCCGTTTCAAGCCAGGATGGTCAAACTCAGTCGAGGAGCCACTCAAGGATCAGTATTTGGCCAATTGAATAGTCTAAACCCTATTTCACCATAGAATCAAGAGGTTTAGCCTATTAAATTGCCCATAGCAGCCTTCTAGATCTCTAGATATCAGACTCTAACTAAAGAACCTAACTCTATGATATAGATTAGATATAGTTCTTTAGTTCTTCTGTGATATATATGGATGATGTATCTCTATGAACTCCTTGTATTGGGAAGGGGGTAGAGACCTCAAGCTTGGTAGTAGATGCTCCTAGATTAACCTCTAGCACACTATAGATTCGCCTGTGGTACAAGAACCACACCTGGTTGTGGGTGAAGGGGCCGACCGGGCTAAGAAGGAGGTTCCTGCTCGACTGAACGATCCATCCTCGGGTGTGTAAGGCGGCCCACCGGGATCATTGTGACTAGGTCTAATGGCTTACCACCGAAAAGCGGATAAGGCATGGACTCGACACCCGTGAAGTGGTGTTCACTTTCCAGTGGGTTCAACAATCACGGGCAAAGGGCCCTCTAGTCACCTTGAGTCACAGGTAGATCTCGGGGGGAGTGATTCTCCCCGCCCCATCGAACCGGGGAGATGAAACTCCCGTGAATAGCCCCTTGGCTATGCATCCGGGCGGGCTCTGATCCAGGTCCCAACACTTTTCAGCCTACTCGCAGTGTGCACAGGAGGGGCGGATGGAGTGGACAACCCAAAGGTGCCATGTTCTTATGCCAGCCCAATCCATTGTCATGATTCTCGTCTGAACGAACTGGAGACCCAAGCCGCCACCGCCCCTTTGAGTCCGAGCCCGGGTAGGATTCCCCTATGTATCAGGCCGATGATCATTGTCTATGCAGATGTGATGTACCACCCCCAGGGGTGGATATATGTGTTGCTCTTATATACTGACATGTATGTTTACGCTTCCGCAGCTAGGTAGGCCCTGAGGGAGACGGGGTAAAATGACCCCTTTACTCTTCCCAATCGAACCCGCCACCTGCAAAGTTGTCATGTGGAGGGCCCTGTATCGGCATGGAGCTGGTATAGGGGGAGAACTCTCGTTTGTATACGGTGAGTGCACCGTATACGAGTAGGGGACGTCACAATATATTACAAAGAGGCACTAAGGCCTGTATCACAAGGGGTGAGTTCACAAGGGGGTGAGATCAACAATGGGGTGAGATCAAATGAAGGCACTAAGGCCTATATACCATCTGTTTTTAAAAAAAAATACAAAGGCACAAAAGGCATGTAGACTAACTTGATCAAAAGAAAAAAAAAAAAAAAAAAAAAAAGGTGCCACAGCCGGGACTTCAAGCTTCATCTGTAAGAAAAAGTGAAGAAAATTAGTTTAGAATACATAAAAGAAAGCAAAAATTTAATGCATGCATGCTACTTACTCTGTAGAAAATGTCAGAGTTCCAAAAAAAATTCATGTTCTTCTTCGTCTTCTACCTCTTCTTCTTCTTCGGTCTGGTCTTCGCTCCATTCGTTATCAGAATCTTGGGAATCTTGGGGATCATCAGAAGAAGCTTCATCAGAGGAATCGAAATTAGAGGAGGATTCCACCTCTTCTGAAAGCTCCGAAAGATCTTCAGAGCTTTCAGAAGAGGTGGAATACGAATCAGAGCTCTCAGGCTCAGGGCTCTCGGGTAGTAGGCTCTCAGGATCGGGCTCCTGCAAATGAAAAATTGGCCAAGATCCTATGCCATGACTGGCAAGGACCTCAGCCAAAGGGATTGATAGCAGTTTCCGGCGCTTATGAGGGCCAGGGGAGGCAGAGCGAGAGGGAGAGGCAGAGCTGGAGGGAGAGCGGCAGCGCTTCGACATTCTGTTGGAAGGAATTGGACGATGCTTCTCCTTCACGACCATAGCCTATAAAGGCTGGCGTGAAATTAATTTCGTAGGCTACGATTTTAGGATTTCGTACCATTAGTATCTTAATCGTAATGATTTAGTAGGATATACTAATAATAACCTCGAAATGACCATTATTTTATTTTCTAAAAAACATAAATTTTTGGACACAATCATATTATGGACACCAATCATATTATGTTGGCTTGGCACTTGTTTAGTAATTTTAGTTATAATTAGCTAGTGTAAATTGATTGTTGACTTCAATTGTTGACTTACGCGTTGGTCAATGAAAGTCAAACATGTAACAAAGGTCATGTAAAGGCTCAAGCATGCCAAGGTGGCTCAAATATGCCACCTAGGCTCCAACATGCCAAGGTGGCTCAAACATGCCACGTAAGCTCCAACATGCCACCTATGGTTCACCACATGCTTCACCACATGATTCACCAAATGCACCACATGATTCACCACATGCACCATTTGCATCACCACATCTATCACGACATGTATCACCACATTGTCATGAATCTTTGAATACATCAATTTCTTCTGGAGATTTGAACTCCACCAGAGTGTTGCTCTGGTCAGCCAGAAAAGTCTATTGTATACAATAGTATACAACAATGTACATTAGAGTGTCAATGAAAGAATAGGTTACAAGAATAACCTCTTTGGTTACAATAATACAAACCTGTGATTACAAGTAAAGATCTATTGATCTGTCAACCTCAGCTTCATTACTAGAGCAACTGTGCTTCACAACATCAATCATTCTGCGCGTGTCCAACAGCTCGCCACTAGAAATTGGTACACCCTGCAACAAACATATCAGGCCTCACATTGGATGAGTAATACCTTCAAATTTACGAACTCACCTTGCATTGGGATAGTATTTATGGTGCTTGGGAATTTTGTGTTTGCATCCTCAACAAAACTCATGACAGACTCGGAGCCCTTGTACATTTCTAGGCTGTCAAAATGGTACACACCTGGCTGACATTTAACTGGTTGACCTCCAAGACCTACAATGACACACTGTCCAGTGCTGCTGATAACATGCTGGCAGAATGGTACATTCCGAAATTGCAAGTTCAGGGTTCAACAGTTTGTCCTTTGAAGCAAGCTCGTTCGACAGTAATGTGTAAATGAGCGGATCCATGAAATGGAACCTCTGTTCCATGTCATGCTTGATGCAGAATTGGTGCATACATCTGCGAAAGTCCAAGGTCTGGTAAAACAAGATGATTTAAGAAACAACAGAAGACTTCAAATCTGAGTTGTTTATATTAAATTACTAACCTCATGAAGAAATGGACTATCCTGTCACTGAACCAATCCCTACTTTTCTCCAATATTCTGATTGCCTCTTGATCAAGCACAAGAGGCTCCTGCTGTCCTTTAAACACTTCAAGTGGCAAGTGTTCTGGTCGGATGTGCGCTCTTAACACTGCAGTCCTCGTGCTGGTAGTGTAAGTTTACATTCAACAAATGGAAGATCATTGAAAACCTTGAGGAACATTGAAATAGCCAAGAAATGAACAATTGAAGTAAAACTTTGTTTATATTAAAAAGTCAAGAGAGGTTACATCATATACACAATAATACTATTTCTAGGCTTTAGTTCTATGTTTTTCATCATATTAATACAAATTTGACTCTCGATTGTCAAATATATTCAAAGATTTTGTTGCTTTCGACATAACTTTGCACATTCCCCGCCTTCAAAGAACCCCTAAAGCCAAACCTTTAGATCATTCATGAGGAAATTGCCATCTACTCTGTCCGGGGCTCCAAATTTGTTTGGACAGATCATGGTGTTTGGCGATTGAGGTACCCTTTGTATCTGGCCGGTCATCAATGAGAAGCACGTTCTCTTTTGTGAAACCACGGAAATTGGTCGTAGACCTTTTTCGTGTGCTTCAAAAAAAATTGGCTTTTTTTGTTAAATAAATTTGTGTTGGTACATCGATCGACTCTGCCCTTGTGTTTCATCAATGCTCCCTTAACTATGACTCTCAAGTTTTGAGCCCGCAGCCGGACCAAAGTGCTATATGAAAATTCTCACCGCACCAATCTATGAACTCGCCCACTGGTCTAGTTACTACCCACTTGGTTCTCGGTAAGTGTGATCAACTTAACATCATCTTCTTTGGCGTTGGGTATGGACTCACTCTTGTCATAGCTTCTACCCTTAACTCCATTGTAGTAAAAACAAGGTGGATTGGGCTTAACCTTGTAGTCTTTCTGCATGGATGTAATTGGTGCGGTGGCTTCCCACTACGCTTCAAAGATTTCTTGGTGCGTGGCTGGAAAACTACTTCAAAGATCTCTTCGTGCGGGGCTGGAAACTTCGGCTTCGTAATGTCTTGGAGGTGTCTTTTGCTTGGAATTCTCGCTCTTGCTTTTTCTCTCGAGACACTTCCAGCTGCAAAAATTTAACAGATTCTAGAACTATATGGGTCAAATTAAAAAGAAGACAAAAGCACAAAAGGTTGGAAGTTACCTTGTGACTTATATTCACCGAACGATTTGTTCAGATCATAACCGATGCATCTGCTGATTTGGCGATTGGTGTGGAGCATGACTTAATGCATCCGGCCGATCCGGGCGATTGTTATCCGCTTGGAGCACCTATTGGAGCTTGACTTCATGCACCTCTTGATTTGTTGACATCTACCGATTTGTCCGAAGTTCTCAGAAACCCGATGCATCTTCCGATTTGCCCGAAGTTTCTATCTCGTGTTCAATGCTTCGAAGGGGTGTGAGTGTCTTGTCCCCCTAATCCGACCACATTGTACCTCTATATCTACAAAGTAGGGATGAAGAAGTAAGCTACATATCCCAATTGCATCAAACAAGACTTGGTTACCTTTGAGGGTAGAAAATAATTCCCTTTTTGGTGTGCTATATGGACTCACAAAGTCATTGCCACCAAGATGAGCGATTAGACCTGAATTTGTAAACGGCACCATGCTCGCAAACCTAGAATTGAATCACAATTGATTGTAACTATGCTTTGGTTTTTTAACTAAGCTCCGGACTTTTTACTCTCTTTACGATGTTCTCGTTTTTTATATATCTAAAGTGTCCCCTAAAATGAGCGAAAGTGATCTCATCCGTGGGGCACTTTAGATACACAAAACAGAGGAGAACCAAAAGAGACTAAGCCAGCCAGGATCTTGTTTGTCTCGGGCTTACTCCCTTTTCGAAGTTTCTGCTTGATGTATCTAATTAGCCACCGAAAGTGAGGCGATGTCATCCTAGGGGCAAATTAGATACAACAAACGTAAAACGAAGGAGACTAAGCAGGGCTTACTCTCTTTTCGAAGTTTCTGCTTGATGTATCTAATTAGCCACCTAAAATGAGTGAGCGACCTCATCCTAGGGGACAAATTAGACACATCAAACAGACAAACGAAAAGAGACTAAGCCGTGGGTGAAAGATTAGGAAGTCCACTAATCCTAATTGGCATCCGGCCCCTTACATCGGGCCCTTAGCATGTAAACTAAGCTACCTATAAGTGCTCACCGTAAGTGCCTCAAGAGCTTGAAGTTGCTTTTGATCCTCCCTACTCACACCTAAGGCTTGTACCCATGTTGTAGAAAATTCATGACAGCAATTCTCAATGCAATGTTGATTACAAATCCTGCGAAGTGAACATAAATTTGTCAATGAGAATACAATTATACTAAGCACTTCAGAATTTTGTTATGAAGTACCTCAAGAGGTCGAGCGGACATGGAAGATGGTATTGGTGACGTGCATTCAAGCAATCAAAGTTGGTAGTGGTTTCCCCATCCAATCGGAGGATCTTGCCACGAATGGACAGCCACTACCATAATCTTCAGCCTTATCAAGGTCCGGAAGTAGTGGATCCAAGACAAATAAAGGAAGACGGTCCTTGCAAGACGTAAACCTCTCTAACCTTGGTTCCAAGCACTTTCAATCTTTGTTGTGTCCGCCTTCCCCGGCCGATGTTACAGATTAAGCTCCTCGATTTTTTTGTCCGCCAAGTTCTCGTAATAGTTCCTTCCATTTCGACCTCGTATCTTGGCATATAGCCCTAATACCGCCTCACTTACGACTTGGTTTATCCTTAATCATTCCTTCCCATTTTTTTAAATCTTTATTCATCTTCTCGGCCTGGAACTCAAGTTGCTGAACCTTCATTTGTAGCACCTGCGGGCTTTGATCACAAGTTTGCAACCTTGCCTTACACTGAATCACTTCTGATCTTGTAGAGTTGATCCATTCTCCCAGTGTCCTGTTGAATTCAACTGGAAAGTAATCCAAGGTTAGTACCACATGACACAACAGGCACCACTTTACACACCACAAATTCCATCATGACAAACTTTGCACCACAAATGGCGTCATATTCACCACATGTGGTGTGGCATGTGGCACCAGGGTGGTGTCATATTCACCACATGTGGTGTGGCATGTGGCACCAAACTGGTGCCACATGACACACCACCTATGGCACCACAATGCACCCACATATGGCAATCCATTACTTCGCACCACAAATGGCGTCAAAGACACCACATGTGGTGCAAAATGTGGATCCATAGTGGTGCCACATTAGACACCCATGTGGCACCACAATGCAAAGAAGGCACCACATCCGGCAGGCATCCACCACCCCATATGTGGCAGATAGCGTGGTGCAATATTTAGCGCAGCAGTTGGCACCACATATGGCAGACAATCCACCATTCACAAGTATCACCATATCTAACATCACATATGACACTAAGTATAGAAACATATGGAAGCCAATTCACTATTCAGATAAGGTACCACGTTTGGTACTATATGTGACACTACATATGCTACAAACTACATTATTAACATATAATTGGCACCATATGACTGTCATTTGGAGCTACATACTACTGTGAACTGAAATTATCCACCACAACTCGAAACTAGCAGCACAAATTTCCTACACATAACTTACAACACACCCAAATGAAGAAGTAAGTGGTGTACCTGATTGTTCAAGCTTGCTAGACCTTGCTGGAAAATAACAGTTCCAATATTAAATTGCATCATATGGTGGTTCCAGAAGAAGAGGGTTGAAAAGTACCCATTTTTTCAGTGATTTTCCCCGAGATTCTTCTTACAGCTTGAGGAGGCTTGAATTGTGGCCTAGTCATTTCAAGAGAGGAAGCATCATCTGTGGCAGGTTGCTCTGCTTCCTCACTATTTGAAATGCTTGCATGCTTCCTCTTACGTTGGGACGGAGAGGCTTCAGACCCTTTTTCTCTTAATGTTGCTTTAAACTCAACCAGTTTATTTCTTTTCTTTTTTGTGTGAAGGTAATACGCAATGACCATAGTCTCGTGAGGCCATGCCTCCCCGTGCACACTTCACGCCTGCGGATTTTTTGTAAAGGCACATATATTCATTATACCTCTCCTTGCTCAGATTCTTCAACCTGCATGATGAAACAAAACAATATTCTAAACAACAGAGAATCATGGGCATCCCCGAATCTAGAATGCAACCCCACCGTAAGTGGATTTTCCTAATACTTTCGGTCCCCAAACAGACTCGATTTCTTCTTGTGTGGCATAATGCTTTTCTTGCCTGTACATTTCCTTGTAGGTGTATCCCGTGGCATTCAAGTCTGGTATGATCAGAGCCATTTCGTGATCGATCTTCTTGCCAGAAATCAGAAATGGTCTTGCCGGATTAAGGGAGCGTGATCAGAGTTTTTGAGGGAAAATGAAAATTTAGAATCAGAAATGGTCTTGGCGGATTAAGGGAGCGTGATCAGAGTTTTTGAGGGAAAATGATCGTGTACATTGCTGAATAAGACTGAATAAGACTGAAAGGACAAAATTTTGAATAAGTAATCATGTGTATATTTGAAAAAAATAACTGCCTCTCCCACTACAATTTCGATAGTTCCCACCACACTTAGCACCCAAAAATGTGGTGCTAAAATGCACGTTTTTGTTCCACTACAACATGCTTTCACCCGGCAGGTTTAAGATCTCTACCACAAGACCGGTTGGTCGTACTTGACCCCATGACCTCGGGACAATGGATTTTTAAAGTCCCCATT
This sequence comes from Isoetes taiwanensis, assembly GCA_021234155.1. Lineage (NCBI taxonomy): Eukaryota > Viridiplantae > Streptophyta > Lycopodiopsida > Isoetales > Isoetaceae > Isoetes > Isoetes taiwanensis. The sequence continues at coordinate 6,601,408 of JAJEKV010000064.1, read as the reverse complement.
ACTAGATTGATATTGGCCAAGATTGAACCCGTGACCTCGGGCGTGGCAGTTTAAGGTCCTGACACTAGACCATGCCCTGAAGGACGCTTTAGAGGTTATCCTAGTGAGAAAGTCACTTCTGAGAATAAGGAAATTGGAGGATGGGAGATATGGATATAACGCGAGAGTGATGAAAGACGTGTATTTTCAGAAATAAAGGTACAATTGCACATTTAAGAATCACAATTTAAATATACATATATGAATATTAATTGGCGTGAACTCCTCTATTTAATTATCTTGTAACATATGGTGCAGGATTATGTCGGTAAGGGCATTGTCTCAGAAGTAAGCCCACATCCTCCTTAAAATACCCCCTTTTGGAAATGGGGGATTGACGAGCAAAGGATAATTTTTTGAGGAGAAGAGGATTTTAGTTCTATGTTAGGGGTACTGAGGGAGTAATAGGGGGATTGCAATCTATAACATGGGGATTTTCTATAAAAAAATGAAGAATGGAGGATGAGGAGAAATGGGGTAGTCAGGGGTACTAGGGGTAATGATGGAGTAATACGGGGATTGCAATTTAGAACACGGGGATTCCTTAAAAAAAAAAAAAAATGAAGAATGGGGGATGAGGAGAAAGGGGTAGTTAGGGTTAGTAGGGGTAATGAGGGAGTAATGGGGAATTGCAATTTAGAACGTGGGGATTTTCTATAAGAGATGAAGAATGGGGGATGCGGAGAAATGGGGTAGTCAGGGCTACTGGGGGTAATGAAGGAGTAATAGGAGGATTGCAATTTAGAATATGAGGATTTCTACTAAAAAAATGAAGAATGGGGGACGACGAGAAATGGGGTAGCCAGGGTTAGTAGGGGTAATGAGAGAGCAATGGAGGATTGCAGGGGAATTGCAATTTATAATGGGGGATAAGATTAGTAAGGGTAATGAGGGCCTAATGGGGGAATTGCAATTTAGAATGGGGGGATGAGGAGAATGGGAATGAGGAGAAATGGGGATTCACATGAAAAGGGAATGAAGGAAAGGGAGGATGAGGATTATATTTAAGTTAATATTTCAGTGATTCTTGCTTTAGAAAGTGGGTGTTGCTTTAGATTGCCAATTTGAGAACACCATTAATATAACTAATAACATTTAAACCTTTGCAGTAATCTTATTAATACTTATTATACTAGTCAAAAGATTACATGTTGGTCCGTAAGTGGTTGAATTAGCTCATACCCTAGAATCTTTGTATCATCGTATGGCACATGGATGAACTTTTGAACTAGGGAGTTAATAAACCTGGTCTTTCCAAAGGCTATATCTAAGGAAAGGATCCATGCCTCTGTAAATGGATCTTTGTTACCTCGATAGAAGTAGTTTGCCTTGTAGTAACTCTTTAGCTCTCCAACAAATTCATGAACAAAGATTGTTGATATATTACCCTTGGACTCTATATGGTTTTCCTCACTTAACTCTTGTGATGACACATAGTCTCCTTCTTTATAGATTGTTCCACAGAAAAGAACCTTCTTAAACTTGTAACGTGGGCATTTTGTTAAATCAAGGTTATTAAAGTACAATGGTTCTATAAAAAATTATTCTAGGGCAAGTAGTCTGGAACGTGGTTTCCAAACCCAAAACTGTTTATGTGGGACAGCTATAATCTGGCCTTAAAATATTCCACTAACGTTTGTGAGTGTAAGTTTGCACTATTTACAGACATGATATTTCCATACAAGGGGAGCACCAAGCAAACATCTTAAGGTAACAGCTCAAGGGGCTAATATGGAGACGTGTCCAACTTTGAATCAAGGTAATAAAGATTAATGAAAAGGAAAAAAAACTATGAGAATAGGGCAAAACGTTGCATTGCATGACGGCTTGACCCTAAACCGATCACGGCTAAGGGAAAGGTGTGCCGGATCAGCTCATAAGCCGGATCGATTCAACCAGCATGCAAGTAATGAAGTTCTTAGGGTTTGTGCCTTTGCCTGCACAGGAAAATGCGACCTTATTCTGTGGTAAAGCCTTGCTTGTTTGTCTGTTAGTGATGAAACAAAACAGGGCCCAACTTTTTTATCTTGCAAGGAGGAAGATTCAGATCTGGCAATCCTATGCATGGTAGAGCGAGATCTGCGGACGATCCATTGCTTGTTTTCGAAGGAATGGTAAACACAGGATGCAATATGATAGCAAGCTTCCGATCGGATGGAAGGATCCAATGTGGAGGCAAGATTCTAAAGCACAGCAACTCTAGCAGAATCTTCTGAACCTAAGGAGCAAACCAAGAACGGTGACGAGGAGATCAATGCTATAGATCCAACTTAACCAGGTTCTTTGCTTGGGGTTTTTTGTGGAGTCTTGAACTCATTTTTCAAGTTTGGTTTATTTGAGTTCACGTCTAGATCTTTCCACGAATTTTTAACTGATATAAGCTTAGAAAAACTATTGCAGCGCTAAAAAATTGCTTGAGTGCATGCAATTTATTTTGTACTCTTAAATTCGTTTAGTAAGTGTTATACACAAATAATCTGGGTCTTTTTGAAGACATGAGATTTGGCAGCTTACTATATAGGTTGTACAGGTGCATATAAGTTAAAAAAGAAAGCAGAATAGGTGTTTGCCATTATACGAGATAACCTGTGACAGAGCATGGCAAATTTAACCTAATGTTTATTTTTTCTGAGCTGATCCAGCCCAGGTTTTTTTATTTAAGACTTAGAGTGCTGAACTTATCTCTAGTGCTGGGTTAGCCTATGCTATATTTAAGGTGTAGGTCTTTACAAGCGATTAACTATGGAAAAAATGGAGCAAGATGCTTAGAGTACAAATTTTATCAGATAAACAGCGCCATATGTTAAGTTAAATGTTTTCTTGCTTATGGTGGTACAGTTCTGCTTATGATCCTTTAGACATGTTCTGCTTATGGTGGTACAGTTCTGCTTATGAAGAATGCGGCTGCTTGCCGTATACGGCCGTCTAATGCCATCTATGGCTGTCTGATGCTGGATCATGACTCTCAACTGAATTTCATCATGCCCTGTAAGCAAGTGGATTCACGCATTCTTATCTGGCAACATGGTCCAGGTAACTAATCTCGTACTTCAGTTAAATTTTCTTGTAAGATAGTCACAGATTAAGCTTTAATATTTGATAATACAAATATCGTGCTTCAAGGCATGGTTGAAACGAAGCTTGATACAGATCTATAAAAACAAGGGCATTGCTCATTGTTTTCCTTCGAGACATGAATAAATCAAGGAGGCCTGAGGGCGCCCACAAGGCCCCCAAAAATGAACTTGTATAAAAAATTAGCATGAAAACCAGTATATATGTGATTTTTTTATACGATAATACAAAATGTAAAGAAAAATCATGTGTTCTTCCTAGTTTTGCAAAATCAATAGTGGTTCATATCATATTATTTGTACTAATTCATAAATTTACAGTAGTTTCTAGAAATCATCATTAGTTTGTATGATTGTTTTTTAATGAACAATGATTTAGCAAAATCATATCCTGTTTAACTACATGACTTCTACGATTGTACAATAGGTTTTTGAAATCATCAATAGTTTAGAAGAGGTGTTTTAAGCATATATTGATTTTGAAAAACCAATAGTGGCTCATATCATATTTTTTGTACTAATTCAAAAATTTACACTAGTTTCTAGGAATCATTATTAGTTCATAAGGTTGTTTTTAAGTATAGATCGATTTAGCAAAATCACTAATAGTTTATATCATGTTTAATTACATGAATTCTAGAATCATATAATAGTTTTTTGAAATCATCCATAGTTTAGAAGATGTATTTTAAGCATATATTGATTTTGCAAAACCAATAGTGCTTCATATCGTATTTTTTTGTACTAATTCAAAGATTTATAGAAATAATTAGTTTGTGAGATTGTTTTTAAGTGTATAGTTTCTTAGCAAAATCACTGCTAGTTCATATCATGTTTACTTACATGAATTCTACAATCGTAGAATGGTTTTTTGAAATCATCAATAGTTTAGAAGATGTGTTTAGCAGTCGACTGCGTGCAGGGTTCGCTCAAGGGTTCGAAGCAGTGTTGTTTAAGTACCCGTACACTACGATTTTGTACTTATAGTACCTTGGGTAGTGTACAGTACGTCTTGTACCTCTAAAGTGTAGGGTCAAAAAAAAATAAAAAAATTATGAGTTTAAATCATATCCTCAAGGCAATTTTATGCCTCCCTAATGTATAATGTCAATTTCAAGGCTAAAAAAACTCTATTTGTATGTTTCTAGCTCTTGTAGCGTTCGACAAAGAGCAGGTAAAATTTTTGTGCTTATATTTCTTTGCTTTAGTACTAATTTCAATCCATTTACATGAATTTTTTGATGTGGGTTCTTATTTGACCAGCCAGATCTCTTAACCAACTCCTTATAGTTCAGATCTTATAGAAAATCCTCAAAAAAGTCTAACCTCAAGTGCAAATTTGCAAAATTTACATAAAGAACTTTATATTTTTCCCGTACGTAATGTACTGTACGTACTATACATAAAACAGAACAGCACATGGCAAACGTACATAACGTACTAAAAAACTTTAAAGTACATAAAAGGTACAATACTTTGGAAGACGTACTGTACAAGTATTGTACACTAAGTACGTGACAACACTAGTTCGAAGAGAGACCCCAAAAGGAGGACAAAAAGCCCTCCCTAGGCACTGTTTCCAAATATGCCTCGTTGCGATGGCTCGTAACAAGCTGGACATCGTGCGATCGGGCATTCCAGAAGCCACGAAACAACAGTTCGATTGCGGTGTTGCATCCAAAAGGCTAGAGTTACTCTGTGGCATATGTTTGAGAAGTAAATGACTGATTAATCGCCCGAATTGCAAAGTACATGTTGTCTTTACAATGTAACACTAGGCTAGAAGTGCATTGAGCGAAAGGTCTACTTGTTACTTGTAGCAAATCGAGTTTGGTTCTGTTGGTCATAGTAGCTAGTCTTTAGAGTATATTAGATGCTTTGGACTCATGCACAAAGTCAAAACCCCATTTCGAGCTCCCTAAGGTGGTCGAACTAGGAGAACATGCCATTTTCCCGTCGTGTCCCTATCTCGAGAAAGGGGGGAATTTGAGGGTTGGCACATCCATGCAGTGGATATCCATTTTTCCTTTTCATGGGCATTTCTGGGACATGAGCTACCATTTCAATGGTGGAATTAATAGATGGAGCTGTATTGATACCCCGATACTTAAACCCTACTAAATCTCTAGGGTTTAGGTTTTGGCAATTCCTTGCACCTAAAGTGGTCAAGAGCTGCATGCAGGGTTCCCTCGAGGGTTTGAAGAGAGAGCCCAAGAGGGAGAAGGAAAAAAATCCTCCATAGGCACCGATTCCAAACATGCCCCGTTGCGATGGCTTGTAACAAACTGGACATCGTGTGACCAGGCATGTCAGAAGCCACATAACAAGGTCAATTGACTCGCGGTCAGTGTCAGAAGCAGAGTCCAAAACTATTAGTTTGCAAGAACAGGACCCCAAGACAGCAGGCCAAAGTTGTATGCATATGACAAGGGAAAGAACTCGGAAGGATATAGTTCCAGAGCAGCCAGCCCAACACCAGCAAAAAGCCCTTATAATGCCAACTATGGGAAGCAACAGGATAAGAAGCGGGTGACCTTCAAAGACAAAACACAAGAAGGAGGTTCTAACTACTCCAAGATGGTCAAACAGTTCCTCAATTCAATCCCAAAAGAGAAGCAGCAAGAATGCATTGAAACGGAGTTGTGCTCTCCATGTTTCCAACCCGAGCACAGAGCACACAATTTTCCCTTCCTGATGCCACGCAGAGTTGGGAGGATGTAAGTCAGTACCAGGTGATATCCACCATTGGTAAAATAGCAGCCAAATCTTTCATGGTCCTTATAGACACAAGAAGCACCCAAGCAAGTAGCAAAGCTAATAAAAGAATTTCATGACCTGTTCCCTGATGAAATCACGGAACTAGCTCCTTATAGAGGAGTGGAATGTGAAATAGCATTGGAGCCTGATACAAAGCCCACAAGTAATGCACCGTATAGAATGACGACCCAAGCAGTTGAAGAAACAGTTGCAGGAGCTACTAGACCTAGGGTTCATAAGACCTAGCGTCTCTGCATTTGGAGCACCGATCTTATTCGTCAAAAAGAAGGATAAAGGCTTGAGAATGTGGATTGACTATCGTCAATTGAATGAGCACACCATCAAGGATAAATATGCCTTACCTAGAGTAGATGATTTAACTGATCAGCTCCAAGGTGCTAAAGTCTTCTCCAAAATAGATTTGAGATCAGGATATCACCAAATCAGAATCAAAGAAGAAGACATCCACAAAACGGCATTCAGAATGAGGTTGACCACTATGAGTTCACGTTAATGCCACTCGGACTGTCCAATCCCCAGCTGGACGTGCTCTTCCAAGGTCTTACTGTATGTCATCGAAGAATACAATGACAACGGTATCTAAGAACTCACGAAATATATCGTTCATGAGTCTCATGAAGGCATCAACTCTATGTGAAGCTGTCTAAATGCCACTTCGCCACAGAAAAAGTACAGTACTTGAGTCATATCAGCTAATGAAATCTCCACAGACCCTCAAAGATTCAAACAGTCATCAAATGGCCAGACCACAGAATGTCCACGAGACGAGAAGCTTTTTGGGGTTAGCAGGATATTACAGGAAATTCGTGAAGAATTTTGCCAAAGTAGCAGCACCACTGACAGACCTTACCAAAGCAGAAAAGGTAAAGAACTAGATGGATCATTGGTATAAGAAGGCGCAAGCAGGATTTGAGAAGCTAAAGGAAGCCTTAATGACCACTCCAGTTCTAACACTGCCAAATTCAAAGAAAGATAAGTTAGTGGCAACTAACACTAGCAAAATTGCAACGGGAGCAGTTCTAATGCAGGAAGAAAGGGTCATAGCATATGATTCGAGGAAGATGAACGACGCCGAAACTCGCTACTCGTCCCATGATCAGGAGTTGCCTATAGTTGATAAAATGGTCCTACCATGAAAAAGGAGATTAATGCATAGTCTGATTTTAGGAAGTACTTTATTGGAGAATATGCACCTCAACATGACTCTCGTGATGCGCTTGAGAAGCTGTGGTACTGTAAACAGACAGGTTGTTAGTTGATATATATATGTTATCGAGTATATTGTGGTATGTTTGTGTTTCTTTTGGTTTGTATTTAATTGAATGTCTGGAATTTTGGTTTTAGTTGTCATTGCAAAGTGAGAATAGGAACAGTAATAAAGTGAGAATTTTGGTTTTAGTTGTCATTGCAATCTCACACATGTAATAAAGTGAGAATAGGAACAGTATGTTTGAACATAACATTAAGCAAAAATGCATGTCAAAGGCCATAGAAAATAAAGATATAGGGAAATTAAGGATAGAAAATAAAGGCATAGAGAAATTAGGGTAAAGTAATATAATTGAATTGAACTGGATAAGATAATTGAAATGCCATTTACATCTTTTTCAAACTATTCCAAAGCCTAATCAGGGCAAAGAGATACAGATTGAATTGAATTTTATTGTCAGGGTACCATGTTGCAAATCATTTCAAAGTACAAATACCAAATGTTATTTGAATACTTTAGATGGTGCCCTTCAGTTTAAGGTACCATTATTTTTAATTTTGGAAGAGCAAGATATGAAGCTGTTATAGCCCTCTTTGGTGGTGTTGTAAAGGTTTATATGATGCTTTTTTATTTCATTTACCTTTCTTGCATTTGGTTTTTTTCTAAGAGGTTGACGCCCAGGTTTTTTTTTTCGTATGGCTTGTGCTTGTCCACGTCTGTTACCAGTTTGACATTTGTTCGTCATTTTCAATAGTTCAACATTTGAAACATATAAAACTTAAGTTTGTAAGGCTATTAACTGTCATCGCCCAGTGGGTCTAAACAATAGCTTCAAATAATTCTACGACAAGCTTGTCACCTAAGTATATGTCGCCTTTTTTATGGTCATTAGGTTGCTTGTTTTGTGATCATGGTTGTATAATTTTAGAGATCAAGCTTAGGTGCAACTCTTCCCCTGCATTTGCTAACAATGAGTTATATAGAGTTCAGAATTTCGTTATGTATCTAGAAATGCAAGCTATAATATATTATGAATCGGATACTTTGCAATGCCTTGGAACGTAGACCATTATGCCTATTACGAATAGGACAGAACCATTGACTATACTGGAAGGAATGATCCCATATGAACTTGCTACAAATCAGCCAGATCGAATAAAAAAGACCCAATCTTTCATGTGCCTTACAACGGACTTCACCTGGAAAGATAACATTAAGCCAAGTCATTTGGAATAAGTAAAGATTGCTATAGCAACATTTATAGGGTTCAATTGAGAATAGCAATGTACATGTCAAAAATCAAGCTGCTAATCAAGTGCATGTATTTGCCATCATGGAATCATGACTTAACACATTACATATATGCAAAGTACAAACAGTCAAGTATCTCTAGCAACCAAGGCTTGCAAATCTCATCAACCTAAGACATCCAATCCAAGCAACTCGAAGCAAGAATGCCAAACATTATCTTCAGAGAGACAACTCTTATATTGATGGGCTAAGACAGGAAAATTGGCTATATGATAGTCAATACTATCATCCGCTTGATCTGTAGCTCAAAGCTACTCAGTGTCATAACCATGTTCTGCCAATGCATAGTATAGGGCAGTCAAGGTCCACTTTATTGTCGTTGTTAACTTCTTTACTGCTATTGAACTCAAATTTGGAGCTAGGATTATTTTGTTAAATGCATGCATTTGACTTTTAAATTCTTTTGAATTTGGATTTCTATACTTGAAAAGCAAAACTTAGCCAAGCCTTTTTTGTATCCAGGATAAAGAATCTGTCTAGAAGGACATAATATCAGAATATAAGCTTGACCTGTAAGTAAAGATGCAAGGGGTCACAACACAGAATAAGAACAAAATATCAAATCAAACTATGATACACTACCATCTTTGCCAAAACCTACCGATTGATGCAAATCTTGTATCAATCCAGCATCCACATGAGACAGACGACGATGAAGCTGTAGAACTTTAACAGATGCTTTGCCATTGCCAAACAACCAGGCGTCTGGTTTTGCCACAGGACATTGTGCCAGAAAAGAGGAACGTGGCATTTAAGCAGTGCAGAGAAACACGACATATAAGCAAGAAAGTAGATTGCGGCGCAGGAAAATTTGCGTGGAACAAAAACGAAAAATTAAAGACTGAATTACATATCATTATATATATATAAAGACACTTTGATGTGTGGGACACGAGTCGCTGGTCTTCATCTAGGCTGTCGAATCCGAGAGGTTAGATCTTGGCCGCACATTTAAGTGTATAGGCATGTATGGGCATGCATGGGGGCATGCACCCCATCTGTGAACCGTCGGATCAAAGGGGAAGGCGAAATCATAGCCTTTGATTTTTGTAAGGAAGGTGTGAGGAAGGTGCCAAAAAGTGAATTTGGTGTAGCAGATCTTAGCCGTTAGATCAAAAGGTGAGCATAAATCCTAGCCATTAATTTTTTTATATTAAATTACATTTTTTTTTAAATGAGGTGAGGTGGCATCCTCATTAATAAAAAGGTAATGAGGTGGCAATGCATTTATGAATAAATCTAAGAAGCTTCCTTTTGTTCAATCGCATTCAAAGGTCCGTAGCTTGCACTAGAGGGGTCGGATTAAAGTGGGGCCCACGTCCTTGGATTCCTCTCGTCGAGAGCTTTCCAATGAGTGGTGCTTTGGCACCATTCCGTCATAATTGGGGCCAAGTTGATCGGATCCTAAGAATCTTCTTATCTTAGAATATGAATGGAATCTATGATATGTTAAGAGAATCTAGGAGAATCTTTCTGGGATCTTTAAGAATCTAGAGGAATCTCAATAGAATCTTAAAGAATCTATAGGAATCACAAGAGAATCTTTGCGACTCTAGTGGAATCCAATGGAATCTTTATAGATCTTAACGAAATCTATGGTACACTAAGAGAATCTAGAGGATCTTCCTGGGATCTTTGAGAATCTAGAGGAACCTCATTAGAATCTTTAAGAATCTATAGGACTCACAAGAGAATCTTTCCGAACCTAGAGGAATCCAGTGGAATCTTCATAAATCTTTGAGAATCTAGGGGAATCTTGATGGAATCTTAGAGAATCTAGGGGAATCTTCATAGGATTAGAGAGTCTAGGAGAATCTACATAGAATCTTTGGGAATCTATTGGAATCTTGGGAGAATCTAGAGGAATCTATGGGAATCTTCATAAACTTTCTGAGAATCTAGGGAATCTTAGAGAATCTAAAGGAATCTTCTTAGAATTTCACGAAATCTATGGTATTTTAAAAGAATCTAGAGGACTCTTCATAGGATCTTGAGGAATCTAGAGGAATCTCAATATAACCTTAGGGAATCTAGTGGAATCTCAAAAGGATTTTTGAGAATCTAGGGGAATCTTCATAGGATCTTAGAGAATCTAAGGGAATCAACATAGAATCTTAAGGGATCTATGGGATTCTTGAGAGAATCTTTGAGAATCTAGGGGTGTCCTCATAAGATGTAAGGGGAGCTAAGAGAATCTAGATAGATTCTTGAGAAATCTATAGGAATCTTAGGATAGTTTTTGAAAATTTCGGGGAATCTCAAGAGAACCTTAGGGACTATGGGAATTTTAAGAGGATCTATGGGAATCTGAGGAATCTTCATAGAATACTCGAGAATCTAGGGAAGACTTGATAGGATCTTAGAGAATCTAGGAGAATCTATATAGAATCTTGGGGAACCATGTGAATCTTGAGAGAATCTTTAGGAATCTAGGGGAACCCTGATGGAAATTTTGAGAATCTAGGGGAATCTTGATGAAATCTTGGAGAGCCTAAGGGAATCTTCATACGATCTTAGAGAGTCTATGAGAATCTACATAGATTCTTGGGGAATCTTGAGAAAATCTAGAGGAATCTTAAAGAATCTAAGGGAATGTCCATAGAATCTAAGGAAATGTAGGAGAATCTATGTAAAATCCTGAGGAATTTAGAGGAATCTTTTATGATCTAGGGGAATCTCGATAGAATCCTGGAGAATCTTGAGAACTTTCATATGATCTAAGGGAATCTAGTAGAATATACATAGAAATGTAGAAGAATCTTGGGATAATCTTTTTAAATCTAGGGGAATCTTTGTAGAATTTTAAGAATCTAAGAGAATCTTTCATACTGTATGTGTTTTGCAGGGTGAATCTTGGAATCTTAATGGAATCTATGGTACTTTAATTGAATCTAGGAGAATCTTCATGGAATCTTTGAGAATCTAAAGGAATCTCAAGACAATATTGGAATCTATAGAAATCAAAAGAGAATCTTTGCGAATCTAGACGAATCCAAGGGAATCTTTAGAAAATCTTTGACAATCTAGAGGAATCTTGATGGAATCTTGGAGAATATACGAAAATGTTCATAGGATCTTAGAGAATCTAAGAGAAGGTACATAGAATCTTGGGGAAAATCGAGAAAATCTTTGAGAGTGTAGAGAAATCTAAGAAAATCTTCTTAAAATCTTTGAGAATCTCGAGAAATCTCAGAAAGGGAACCTTTATAGAATCTAAGGGAACATAGGAGAACTACAAACAATCTTGGAGAATCTAGAGGAATTTTGAGATAATCTTTTATAATCTAGAGAATCCTGGAGAATCTTGAGGAATTTTCATATAATCTAAGGGGATTTAGGAGAATATACATGGAATCTTGAGAAATGTAGAGGAATCTTGGGATAGTTTTTAAAAATCTAGGGGAATCTCTGTAGAATCTTAATAATCTAGGAGAGTCTTTCACACTGGGTATATTTTGTAGGTTATTCTTCACACATTTTTGTCACAAATTTCTCCAAATGTGTAGGCCTTAAATAATAATAAACTTGTATGTATATGTAGAAATAGAATTTAATTATAGCACGGTAGATATTATTCAAAGGAGATTTGAATCAACATTCAATCTCAGTGACATAGGCTACTTGTCGTCCGAATTGAAATTCAAATAATATCAATGGTTAGAAAAAGGAAAAAATAACATATTATAGAACAATAAATCTGGGTCGTTGAATTTTGAATACCACTGGCGTGAAAAAAGTTCTCGACCTAATTTTTTTTCCCTCCTTCTGAAGTAAGGCGGTGGCTAACCCCGATCACTGCAATCTGGGCGGCCAGAGAGGTAATTTTTATGCCTTTTGCTGTGATTCTCGCCCCTACTAGAATGTCTAGAAATTTCCGTGCCATTTTTGTGAGCTTCTAACCTTCTGATCTACTGAATGCTTGTTGTTCTCATGTTTTTAAGAAATCGAGCTTTCAGGAGAAAAGCAGTCCAGAGAAAGAAACAGAGGCTCGATTAGATGCAGCAAAGAGGAAGAAACGGGCTAGATTGGATGGGATCTGGAGCAAGTCTTTCCTCTCTAGTTGCAGCCGAAAATGCTCTGCCAGGTCCGTTCCAAATGACATGGGTAGACAGCTGCAAAAAAAACCATTCTTCCCTCGGGCACAGAGCAGGTAAACTACTGCCTTTCACAGCCTACAAGGCCCATAAAAAATTAACCTTTTACAAGATCATCCTATATTTTTGTCAATGTCATAAGTTCCAGTTGCAAACATTAACATCTTAAGCTGCTGCAAATGATCATTTTGAATGGTTTGCAGGAATCAAGTCATCAATAACTGGGCATTGGTCTACTCTTTGGTCAACAAATCTTTGAAGAGTAAGTAAAATTGTTTGTGATTTATGCATTTGATAGTAGCAACTTAAATGAAGCTAGTGATGAAGCTAAACCCAGCTCTGGATGCGATGACATTCCTTCATCACCCTCCCCAGCAGCAAGCAATACGCTTTCCCAGAAGCACCTCCTTTTAGCCCCGTTAGAAGGTCTCAAAGTCCTAAGCACCGGGCTATGACTTCACCAAAAAGTCTTCCTATTGAGGCAGCAGCAAATCTAGTGGCAGTAACACCTGCACGAAAATCCGTCCAATATTACCATGCTCCTGTAACTCGTGGACCACGTTCACAAGGACTTGTGGCATGGAAATGTGCAAGTGTAACACGCATGCAAATTCTAACTGAAGCTGGGGAATCTGAACAAATAATATTTGGAGAAGGTTTTCCACCAAGTTTAGTAACATCCCCAGGTGTTGTTCTCCTCAGTGGGGAATCCAGTCCTGGAAGGCCAATGAATCCCAATGCAGCAGAATTCATCCCAGGTAGAGCATGGCATCCTACCCAATTGCTAGCTTCCAGTGATGAATGTCCCGACTCAGAGCTAGATGCTGAAATTGAAGCAGATGGGGAGGAGTTCTTGACTATGGCAAGCGTTCTAAGCCAGACCAATAATGGGCCGATTCATTCAAATAGTGCTGGGATAGAAGCATCAAACACGCTTTCAGCCAATGGAGATGATTCAAGAAAAGCAGACAACGCAAGGGAAGATGCTCCGCGTCAATTGGAAACTGAGGCTAAAGAATCCCCTAAAACAAAACAAAATGGAGGGGAACAAAGAAACTGTGACCACGGTGTTTCAGAGTTTTTGGAAGTGGCGGAAAATAAGACTTCCAAGTTAGATGATGAACAACATCTTACTTCAAAGGACGAAGAACAGCATCCAGAAATAAATGGGAGCCCAAGTAGCAAAGAAGAGTGATGTACAAACAACTCGGCCAAGTGGGCAGATCTTGTGAGTGACAGTGAAACCAAAACAGACATCGAATCTGGTGAGTGGAGGAGCAGTTCAGATAGCAAATCACAACCAGAGAGGTAATTTTTATGCCTTTTGCTGTGATTCTCGCCCCTAATTAACATTTTGCGAGCCCTGATGATAGCTGTGTGATTCTCGGGATAAATCGGCTATAACGACCATGCAACCCTAGCCTTATTGATTTCAAGATTTGGCCTCTTCCAGGCATCCTTGCACTATGATTGATCCTACTTTTAATCAGTATATATCTAGAATGTAGAAATTTCCGTGCCATTTTTGTGAGCTTCTAACCTTCTGATCTACTGAATGCTTGTTGTTCTCATGTTTTTAAGAAATCGAGCTTTCAGGAGAAGAGCAGTCCAGAGTAAGAAACAGAGGCTTGATTAGATGCAGCAAAGAGGAAGAAACGGGCTGGATTGGATGGGATCTGGAGCAAGTCTTTCCTCTCTAGTTGCAGCCGAAAATGCTCTGCCAGGTCCATTCCAAATGACATGGGTAGACAGCTGCAAAAAAAACCATTCTTCCCTCGGGCACAGATCAGGTAAACTACTGCCTTTCACAGCCCACAAGGCCCATAAAAAATTAACCTTTTACAAGATCATCCTATATTTTTGTCAATGTCATAAGTTCCAGTTGCAAACATTAACATCTTAAGCTGCTGCAAATGATCATTTTGAATGGTTTGCAGGAATCAAGTCATCAATAACTGGGCATTGGTCTACTCTTTGGTCAACAAATCTTTGAAGAGTAAGTAAAATTCTTTGTGATTTATGCATTTGCTTTGTCCTCATTATGCTTGTCTGGGACTTCCTGATTATGCTTTGTACTGAATATGAGTTCCATCCTTCAAACTAGGCCAACATACACATGACCATTGCAATGTTTATAATTTTTCTATTAATGTTGACCAAGAGCACAGAAGCATTCCTATTTTTTTCCATAGAGCCAGAAATAATCAGAGTCAAAAGCAATACTTGGTAAGCTTTTGTCATCGTTTTGGTGGAGCTTACAATTCTGGAGATAATAAATACCCCTAGAGGTGGCATTTTTATACTTCCCATGTCGTTTTCAAGGCAACACAAGTAAACATGGTGAATATTTGTACTCTGTATTCTGCGCTAGGGATACAATTTTGTTATGGTCACCGTGCTTGTTAGATATCCAAGAGCAGGGAGCATTGATGAGCAGTTTTTAAATTGCATTCTTTGGTGGCAAAACTTGTGTCACAAATATCTGGGTCGTTTGATGGCTAGTATCTATTGGCTTTTGTTTGGTTGCTTGTTCCTTTGTTATCTCAGGAAAATGTTTCAAATGCACCAACAAGGCTAAGACAATTTTCTGTAAAGCATTAGCGTTACTTGGAACTATGGTGGTGGTGGATCAAACTAATTTTGTTGCTGACAGTCTAATAGGTGCTCAAAATTTCAAGCCAATGTTCAATGTCTATTTTGTATCACGGGACTATTATGATCTCTCTTGAGATCCAACCTATTTTGCAACTATTTGTTTGATAAGATGCATCTGATTTTGTTGGATTAAGTTTACCTTGCATGTTTAAGTGAAATGAAAATGCATGTTTAAGTGAAATGAAAATGGAAATACGGGGTTCAAATCCCTTGAGCTGTTTGATGGCAGTCTTCAAAAAATCTGGATATTGCATGGTCCAATTCTCATTCATATAATATTATTAGCCACCACAATGAGAGCCAACTTAAACTATGAAAATATTATACATGTATAAACTAGCATGTTTAGACCATGCAATTTTTATCATGCAATAATATTATGGAAAAAATATGTATAAACCACGTAAATAAATTAGTTCGTAGTTGTTAGAAAATCTAACCGAGATAATTATGTATTAGTACCATGGAGAAAAATAGGGTAAAAAAAGTCATAGCAGCATACTCAAACCAAGATCGTTTATCACGTTGTGTAGTGGTGATTAATCACTGTAAAGCATCGTGAGAAATATGCACTTAAAATTACAATGTCAATATATTGAAGAAGATAGATGTGATAAAAAACCAGTCCAATAAAATTGACATAATACACTTAGTACATATCATATAGTTTAAGTTGTTACAGAGACCAATTAAAATTGCCATGTTTCATTACCATGTCATAAAATAATGTTGTCTTATCACTTTAGAAAAATATGTTGATGAACCATATTAGAATATCATATAGTTTAAGTTGTTACAAAGACCAATTAAAATTGCCATGTTTCGACACCATGTCATATAACAATGTTGTCTTATCACCTTAGAAAAATATGTTGATGAACTATATTAGATAACTAGACATGGTTTGTAAACTTTTGAACCCACTAACATGTACTGATTTATGGATTTGGTTTTCACCGACAAACCATTAAAAAAAAATCACAATGGTTCAAATTTGGGGGCCTTGTGGCCCACAGTAAGGGTCAAACTAGGCCTAAGTTTATTGAGTTACTTAGACGGAATGGGCTAGAGCACAGTGGCTAATTCTGAGGAGGATGATTCTGATAATAATTCCATCCAGCTAAATCAGGCCCTATACTAATTTAGAATGCTGTCGTTGTTTAAGCTAGTGGGGACTAATTTTATAAGCTATATATTCAGTCGGTTATCTAGGCGTAAATTTGATGATAGATTTAATTGCTTAAGTGGCCCTGGCATACGAACTGCTTTCTCAAATTACTGTGATGACATGCTTTTGTTGCTGCTTGGCTTTTTGGATATGGCTTAGTTGTAGGCATCTTATAACATTGGTCTATGCATATGCTTCAAGCGTAAACATTTATTTACAACAGAAATTAATAAGGAGCAAGATTATGGCGGAAGTCGCAAAGAAGAACAGGCTTGAACACAACCGCCAGACTTAGGTATTTTTTCTCTGTCATTTCATGTATTATATGCAAGTTACTAATCAGGATTTATAAATCCAGAGCAAGAAGAGGACGTTGTATCTTCTCAGGAAAGACATGCAGTCCTTGTTAACACGTTGGACTTAAGGTAACATGCCATTGCATATAATTTTCAGTTTCTCCTTTTTTTTTGTATGGAACATAATTTGTTTTATAGAATCCACATCCAATTCCGTCCTATCAGTGTTCAAATCTACATCTTCATATGCTTTATTATCTGATCTAAGTAAACTACAAAATAAAACTACAAAATAAAAAAGGGAGATTGTTGAGAAAAGGGTATTAACTAAGTACAGGATATTAAATATAAGGTCACAAAAGGGGGATGGTTGAGAAGAGGGGTATGAACGGAATAAGGGGATATTAAACACAAAATCACGAAGGGGGGATTTTTGAGAAAAGGGTATTAACAGTATGGGATATTAAATTACAAGGTCACAAAAGGAGGATGGTTGAGAAGAGGAGTATGAACGGAATAAGGGGATATTAAACATAAAAGGAGTATGAACGGAAAAAGAGTATAAACATAAAAGGGGTATGAGCGGAATAAGGGGATATTAAACAAAAGGGGATATTAAACATAAAAGGAGGATGATTGAGAAGAGGGGTATGAACAGAATAAGGGGTATGAACGGAATAAGGGTATATTAAACTACAAAATCACAAACGGGGGTTGTTCCTAGAAAGGGGTATAAAAACATAAAATGAGGATGCTTGAGAAGAGGGGTATGAACGGAATAAGGGTATATTAAACTACAAAATCACAAAGGGGGGTTGTTCCTAGAAAGGGGTATGAACTTTATTTGTGAGAAAAGGGGTATGACCATTGCATATGGCAATGGGGGATATAAAAAAAATTCAAATAAGGGGATATTAATCTACAAAATCACAACGGGGGGATTGTGGCCAAATACCCCGTTTCTGAAAATCATGTCCATTCCACGAAAAGGGGGATTTTAAGGGTTTTTTTATAGGGGATTTTAAGGAGGATATGGGCATCGTTTTTTATGTGTATAATACGTATAAAATCAACACCATTTACATTGCCTCAAACCTAATAATATTTTGCAAACCTCGTTATACAGTATATCAAAATTTGTACAAGAATACCTCACAAACGAGGATATGGATCTACGGCCTAGATCAAGGAATCTTGAGTAAATATGCCCATCCGACAGCTCTCGATGCCCCGAGTCACCCCCCGTGTGTATATTCTAAAGTTGTTGTTATTATATGTGTCGTTCAAGATGGCTAATGGAAAGGATACTGGAAAGAAGAAGGAGAAAAGTGTTTCAGCCAAGATGCTATAAAAAATCTTGTCAATGTTAATGAAGGAACAAAAGGATGCAGTGGCACGTGAACTATCAAATGGAGGTGCATCATCATCGCAAAAATCTAGGAGGTCTTCCGTTGGTAGCGGCACGTCCAAGAAACAAGTGAATTTACTTGTAGAATGTAGCGATGGCATCAGGAAACTCTCGTATTATGAGTTTTAAGAAGTTGGGGGATACTGAGGTATATTGTACATCAATTTATAATTGTTTTGAGTGTGCGTTCTTATCTCATTGATTAATGCAATGTTTTTTATATTATGTTATGGGTGTGTATTTCTACGTTTAGAAAGATTCATCATGATGCTCAAAGAGTTTATGGACATTACAACCAGTTACATGTTGGATCACTGCCATGAGATACATCTAAACTGGCGATAAATTAAGATGCACCAGAAGCAAGAGGTGAGTAATGACTTGAAGAATCAATTCGGTGTCGGTTTCAATGAAAAGGACGTTCTGAAACAACTTGACATTGATGGAATCATCACAGGTTAGACGCATAACATTTCCAACATCTTGTTATTTGTTTTATCTAGGGTTTTAATTTTCTAGGGTTTTATTTCCAACATACGATCTTGATCGACGAATGACTGTGGTGATCCAGGGCACCTCGTTTAGAACATGTAGCAAAATAACAGGGGGTCCCAGGGGGATTTGATATGGATGTAAAAATAACAATTCTTGAAACCATAGACCATGTATCCCTAAAACAATTGAATGGGTTGTTATAAAAAAAAAATATAGATTCAAGATAAGCAAGATTCGTAGGATCGATGAATCCGATGACTGTGGTGCTCCAGGGTGCACCTCATTTAAAATATGTAGCAAAATAACAGGGGGTTCCAGGGGATTTGATATGAATGTAAAAATAACAATATCCATAAAACAATTGAATGGGTTGTTATAAGAAAAAACATAGATTCAAGATAAAAAATAATCACATAAGCTCACTGGGTACATTGGTTAAAGTAGTCTTATTAAGACATTGAGTTATATTGGTAGAGGTTCAAGCCCCTGTATTTCATATTCTAAAATCTTAGGCAAAGCCGTATAGAGGTTCGATATTCCCCCAAAACCTTAGGCGAAATCGTATTTTATATTTCAAAATCATAGGCGCCTCCAATCATAAATGACCATAGGCAAGTTTGGAAGCTTCAGCCGGATGTTGTGTCTTCTTGTTTTGTGCGGTCTTGTTACCGGGTGCTGGCTATTCATGACACTCTGCCCCCTTCAGGCAAGTGGTCTCTGCAGCTTCTGGGTTCTCGATGGCACTTGGTTTGGACGTGGACATGGAGCTCACTTCCCCCACCGAAGGTTAGGGTGCTTCTGTGGCAGGTGGTGCACCGTTGTATCAGGGTAAATGCCCTTGTGAGTCAGTTTAGGCCGGTTGTGAGCCCTCTCTGCCCTTGTTGTGGCCTTCATCGTGAGACTGTGGAGCATTGTCTGGTTTTATGCCCTCACTTGCAGGCTGCCTGGGATTGGGTCAGGGCTCTGTTTCAGGTGAGATTGACTAGCCAACAGTTGTTGCTTCATGTGTATCCTGGTGCTTGGCCGCTCTTGTGGCAGCAAGCCTTGCATCTGTGCATGGCTTGGTTGGTGTGGCTGATTTGGAAGCGGCGGCGGTTGTGGATCTTTGAGGGGATTCAGCTGACGGACCTCTCGATTCCTCGACTCAGGTACAAGCTATTTCAAAGCTTTCTGGTGTTCCCGAGATTAGTAGAGCGGAAGTTTGCCATTTGGCGGGACTTCTTGGGTGTTGTAGATGGTGATGGTCGGTTTGTACAGTAGTAGAGTTGCAGTTTTTCTTTGAGTTTGTTGTGGAGTGTCGAGGTATCGCTGTCTCTTTGGGGCAGTTCTCCTTCCTCCTCACCATTCTTTTAATATATTGATGACACAGTTCTTCCAAAAAAAAAAAAAAAAAAAAAAAAAAGACCATAGGTGAAACGAGAGGTGTCCAGAGGCCCCAACATATGATCTGGATCGTAGGATCGACGAATCCGATGACTGTGGTGATCCGGATGCACCTCGTTTAGACATGGGGTTCCAGGGTAATTTGATATGGATGTGAAAAAAAACAATTCCTAAAAATATAGACCATATATCCCTAAAACAATTAAATGGGTTGTTATAAAAAAACATAGATTCAAGATAAAAGATAATCATATTAGCTCACTGGGTACATTGGTTAAAGTAGTCTTATTAGGGCATTGAGTTATTTTGGTAAAGGTTCAAGCATTCTAAAATCTTAGGCAAAGCCATATAGGGGTTCGATATTCCCTCAAAACCTTAGGCGAAATCATATTTCAAAATCATAGGCGCCTCCAATCATAAATGACTATAGGCGAAACGAGAGGTGTCCAGAGGCCCCAACATATGATCTGGATCGTAGGATCGACGAATCCGATGATTGTGGTAGTCCAGGTGCACCTCGTTTAAAATATATTAAGACAGAAAACGCGAAAAGGTTTAACATCCAAACCTTTTCTGTTAAAAAAGCAAACTAGAAAAAAATTCTAGAATTGGCAAAGGTGGAACACTCCAGGAAGTTGGCAGCATCTCAAAGAAGGAAAAACCATGCATTGCGTCTCGTAGGATAGATCAATTATCTCCAATTATGTAAGTAGCATATCTTATTTGTTTAAAATCAAGTTCTATGAATAATACTTATAACTTCCTCGTATTTGCAAATTAAGATGCACCAGAAGCAAGACGTGACTAAGAAGAATCAATTCGGTGTCGGTTTCAATGAAAAGGACGCTCTGAAACAACTTGGACATTGATAGAATCATCACAGGTTAGACGCATAACATTTCCAACATCTTGTTATTTGTTTTATCTAGGGCTTTAATTTTCTTTGAATATATTGATAGGAATTACCTAAGACAGAAAACGTGAATTTAACATCCAAACCTTTGTCTGTTAAAAAAGCAAACTAGAAAAAAATTCTGGAATTGGCAAAGGTGGAACACTCCATGAAGAAGTTGGCAGCATCTCAAAGAAGAAAAAACATGCATATTGGTCTGGTAGGATAGATCAATTATCTCCAATTATGTAAGTAGCATATCTTATTTGCTTAAAATCAAGTTCTATGAATAATACTTATAACTTCCTTGTATTTGCAATATCTAAGGTTTTTTTTTTTTATATATTGAAGGACGTCGTGCTATTCATCACCATATCATGAGTACATTCTATATCACTTTATTCTACATATCACATGAAAGCCAATCCACTACCTAGGCAATGTTAGGGAATAGCACGATATATGTATGGCAGGTTTAAGATCTCTACCACAAGACCGGTTGGTCGTACTTGACCCCATGACCTCGGGACAATGGATTTTTAAAGTCCCCATTACTAGATTGATATTGGCCAAGATTGAACCCGTGACCTCGGGCGTGGCGGTTTAAGGTCCTGACACTAGACCATGCCCTGAAGGACGCTTTAGAGGTTATCCTAGTGAGAAAATCACTTCTGAGATTAAGGAAATTGGAGGATGGGAGAAATGGATATAACGTGAGTGTGATGAAAGACGTGTATTTTCAGAAATAAAGGTACAATTGCAAATTTAAGAATCACAATTTAAATATACATATATGAATATTAATTGGCGTTAACTCCTCTATTTAATTATCTTGTAACATATGGTGCAGGATTATGTCGGTAAGGACATTGTCTCAGAAGTAAGCCCACATCCTCCTTAAAATACCCCCTTTTGGAAATGGGGGATTGACGAGCAAAGGATAATTTTTTGAGGAGAAGAGGATTTTAGTTCTATGTTAGGGGTACTGAGGGAGTAATAGGGGGATTGCAATCTATAACATGGGGATTTTCTATAAAAAAATGAAGAATGGAGGATGAGGAGAAATGGGGTAGTCAGGGGTACTAGGGGTAATGATGGAGTAATAAGGGGATTGCAATTTAGAACACGGGGATTCCTTAAAAAAAAATGAAGAATGGGGGATGAGGAGAAATGGGGTAGTTAGGGTTAGTAGGGGTAATGAGGGAGTAATGGGGAATTGCAATTTAGAACGTGGGGATTTTCTGTAAGAGATGAAGAATGGGGGATGCGGAGAAATGGGGTAGTCAGGGCTACTGGGGGTTATGAAGGAGTAATAGGAGGATTGCAATTTAGAATATGAGGATTTCTACTAAAAAAATGAAGAATGGGGGACGACCTTGGACTCTATATGGTTTTCCTCACTTAACTCTTGTGATGACACATAGTCTCCTTCTTTATGGATTGTTCCACAGAAAAGAACCTTCTTAAACTTGTAACGTGGGCATTTTGTTAAATCAAGGTTATTAAAGTACAATGGTTCTATAAAAAATTATTCTAGGGCAAGTAGTCTGGAACGTGGTTTCCAAACCCAAAACTGTTTATGTGGGACAGCTATAATCTGGCCTTAAAATATTCCACTAACGTTTGTGAGTGTAAGTTTGCACTATTTACAGACATGATATTTCCATACAAGGGGAGCACCAAGCAAACATCTTAAGGTAACAACTCAAGGGGCTAATATGGAGACGTGTCCAACTTTGAATCAAGGTAATAAAGATTAATGAAAAGGAAAAAAAACTATGAGAATAGGGCAAAACGTTGCATTACATGACGGCTTGACCCTAAACCGATCACGGCTAAGGGAAAGGTGTGCCGGATCAGCTCATAAGCCGGATCGATTCAACCAAAGATGCAAGTAATGAAGTTCTTAGGGTTCGTGCCTTTTGCCCGCAGGAAAATGCGACCTTATTACGTGGTAAAGCCTTGCTTGTTTGTCCGTTAGTGATGAAACAAAAACAGGGCCCAACTTTTTGATCTTGCAAGGAGGAAGATTCAGATCCGGCAATCCTATGCATGGTAGAAGCAGAATCTGCGGCACACAGTCCATTAACAAGCTTGTTTCGGAAAGAATGGTAAACACAGGATGCAATATGATAGCAAGCTTCCGATCGGGATGGAAGGATCCAATGTGGAGGCAAGATTCTAAAGCACATCAACTCTAGCGAGAATCTTTCGAACCTAAGGAGCAAACCAAGAATGGTGACGAGGAGATTAATGTCGTAGATCCAACTTAACCGGGTTCTTTGCTTGGGGTTTTTGTGGAGTCTTGAACTCATTTTTCAAGTTTGGTTACGTCTAGATCTTTCCACTAATTTTTAATTGATATAAGCTTAGAAAAACTATTATAAATAAGTTAAAAATTGCTTGAGTGCATGCAATTTATTTTGTACTCTTAAATTGCCCGGTAAGTGTTATACACAAATAACGGGTCTTTTTGAAGACATGAGATTTGGCACTTACTATATAGGTTGTACAGTGTATAGAAGTTAAAAAGAAAGCAAAATAGGTGTTTGCCATTATAACGAGATAACCCGTGATGAGCATGGCAAATTTATTCTAATGCTTATTTTTTCCGAAATGATCCACCTGTGTTTTTTACTTAAGACTTAGAGTCTTTGAACTTATCTCTAGTCTTTGGGTTAGCCTATGCT
The DNA here is from genome assembly GCA_021234155.1 of Isoetes taiwanensis. Lineage (NCBI taxonomy): Eukaryota > Viridiplantae > Streptophyta > Lycopodiopsida > Isoetales > Isoetaceae > Isoetes > Isoetes taiwanensis. The sequence goes on along the minus strand of JAJEKV010000064.1, from coordinate 6,577,915 downwards.
ATATTTAAGATGTAGGTCTTTACAAGCGATTAACTATGGAAAAAATGGAGCAAGATGCTTAGAGTACAAATTTTATCAGATAAACAACGCCATATGTTAAGTTAAATGTTTTCTTGCTTATGGTGGTATCTGCTTATGATCCTTTAGACATGTTCTGCTTATGGTGGTACAGTTCTGCTTATGAAGAATGCGGTCGCTTGTCGATAGATACCGATCTAATGCCATATATGGTCAGTCCGATCTTGGATCATGAGAATTTCATCATGCCCTGTAAGCAAGTGGATTCACGCATTCTTATATGGCAACGTGGTCCAGGTAACTAATCTTGTACTTCAGTTAAATTTTCTTGTAAGATAGTCACAGATTAAGCTTTAATATTTGATAATACAAATATCGTGCTTCAAGGCATGGTTGAAACGAAGCTTGATACAGATCTATAAAAACAAGGACATTGCTCATTGTTTTCCTTCGAGACATGAATAAATCAGGGAGGCCTGAGGGTGCCCACAGTAAGGGTCAAGCTAGGCCTAAGTTTATTGAGTTACTTAGACGGAATGGGCTAGAGCACAGTGGCTAATTCTGAGGAGGACGATTCTGATAATAATTCCATCCAGCTAAATCAGGCCCTATACTAATTTAGAATGCTGTAGTTGTTTATGCTAGTGGGGATTAATTTTATAAGCTATATATTCAGTCGGTTATCTAGGCGTGAATTTGATGATAGATTTAATTGCTTAAGTGGCCCTGGCATACGAACTGCTTTCTCAAATTACTGTGATGACATGCTTTTGTTGCTGCTTGGCTTTTTGGATATGGCTTAGTTGTAGGCATCTTATAACATTGGTCTATGCATAAGCGTAAACATTTATTTACAACAGAAATTAATAAGGAGCAAGATTATGGCGGAAGTCGCAAAGAAGAACAGGCTTGAACACAACCGCCAGACTTAGGTATTTTTTCTCTGTCATTTCATGTATTATATGTAAGTTACTAATCAGGATTTATATCCAGAGCAAGAAGAGGACGTTGTATCTTCTTAGGAAAGACATGCAGTCCTTGTTAACACGTTGGACTTAAGGTAACATGCATACATTATATTGATATTTTAACATGTATTGACATTTTCATTTTTCAGTGTCAAAGAAAAATAAGCTGTTTGTATGTTTCTAATGAAGATCTCAACTGTCAATGAGATGTACACTTAAATTCCAAAATTTATGGCAGAACAAAACAGGTTTAGACAAAGGACTTTTAAAGGTATTCGAAACCTCAGTCAATTAGAGAAGCTAGATCTAGTAGTAAAGCACTTACTAGAGCAAAATTCGAGTTGGCGCAAAAAAAATGCTCACCAAGTGGGGTTTTGTGTATCCGATTTGTTTTTCGATGTCGGCTCATAGTTGGCGTGCTATAAGGAATGACTAATGTACCGATCTTTGATCTCTTAATAGACCTGATTCATTGACTTGTTCTTTCTATATTCATGGTCTTGGTATTAAGAAATTGCATATAATTTTTTAGGTTTCTTTTTTTTTTTTTTTTTTGTATGGAACATAATTTGTTTTATAGAATCCACATCCAATTCCGTCCTATCTGCGTTCAAATCTACATCTTCATATGCTTTATTATCTGATCTAAGTAAACTACGAAATAAAACTACAAAATAAAAAGGAGGGATTGTTGAGAAAAGGGTATTAACTAAGTACGGGATATTAAATATAAGGTCACAAAAGGGGGATGGTTGAGAAGAGGGGTATGAACGGAATAAGGGGATATTAAACACAAAATCAACGAAGGGGGATTTTTGAGAAAAGGGTATTAACAATATGGGATATTAAATTACAAGGTCACAAAAGGAGGATGGTTGAGAAGAGGAGTATGAACGGAATAAGGGGATATTAAACATAAAAGGAGTACGAACGGAAAAGGAGTATAAACATAAAAGGGGTATGAGCGGAATAAGGTGATATTAAACATAAGGGGATATTAAACATAAAAGGAGGATGATTGAGAAGAGGCATATGAACAGAATAAGGGGTATGAACGGAATAAGGGTATATTAAACTACAAAATCACAAACGGGGATTGTTCCTAGAAAGGGGTATGAAAACATAAAAGGAGGATGGTTGAGAAGAGGGGTATGAACGGAATAAGGGTATATTAAACTACAAAATCACAAATGGGGATTGTTCCTAGAAAGGGGTATGAACATTATTTGTGAGAAAAGGGGTATGACCATTGCATATGGCAATGGGGGATATAAAAAAAATTCAAATAAGATAAGATAAGATAAGATGAATTTTTACGTCCACGGGAACCCAACGGGTTATGGGACGACACATGCAAGGGCAACAACCCAGCTAAAACCTGGGGACTAGGCCCCATCACCAAACACAATAACCAAATATTAAAAGGCTACCAAGAAGAAGATAACAAAATGCTAATGCTAATGCTAATGGGGGATATTAATCTACAAAATCACAACGGGGGGATTGTGGCCAAATACCCCGTTTCTGAAAATCATGTCCATTCCACGAAAAGGAGGATTTTAAGGAGGATATGGGCATCGTTTTTTATGTGTATAATACGTATAAAATCAACACCATTTAGTACATTGCCTCAAACCTAATAATATTTTGCAAACCTCGTTATACAATATATCAAAATTTGTACAAGAATACCTCACAAACGAGGATATGGATCTACGGCCTAGATCAAGAAATCTTGAGTAAATATGCCCATCCGACAGCTCAATGCCCATCCGACAGCTCTCGATGCCCCGAGTCACCCCCCATGTGTATATTCTAAAGTTGTCGTTATTATATGTGCAGTTCAAGATGGCTAATGGAAAGGATACTGGAAAGGAGAAGGAGAAAAGTGTTTCAGCCAAGATGCTATAAAAAATCTTGTCAATGTTAATGAAGGAACAAAAGGACGCAGTGGCACGTGAACTATCAAATGGAGGTGCATCATCATCGCAAAAATCTAGGAGGTCTTCCGTTGGTAGCGGCACGTCCAAGAAACAAGTGAATTTACTTGTAGAATGTAGTGATGGCATCAGGAAACTCTCGTACTATGAGTTTTAAGAAGTTGAGGGATACTGAAGTATATTGTACATCAATTTGTAATTGTTTTGAGTGTGCGTTCTTATCTCATTGATTAATGCAATGTTTTTTATATTATGTTATGGGTGTGTATTTCTATGTTTATAAAGATTCATCATGATGCTCAAAGAGTTTATGGACATTACAACCAGTTACATGTTGGATCACTGCCATGAGATACATCTAAACTGGCGATAAATTAAGATGCACCTGCAAGAGGTGAGTAATGACTTGAAGAATCAATTCGGTGTCGGTTTCAATGAAAAGGACGTTCTGAAACAACTTGACATTGATGGAATCATCACAGGTTAGACGCATAACATTTCCAACATCTTGTTATTTGTTTTATCTAGGGTTTTAATTTTCTAGGGTTTTATTTCCAACATACGATTTGGATCGTAGGATCGACGAATCCGATGACTGTGGTGATCCAGGGCACCTCGTTTAGAATATGTAGCAAAATAACATGGGGTTCCAGGGGGATTTGATATGGATGTAAAAATAACAATTCTTGAAACCATAGACCATATATCTCTAAAACAATTGAATGGGTTGTGATAAAAAAAAAAAATATAGATTCAAGATAAGCAAGATTCGTAGGATCGATGAATCCGATGACTGTGGTGCTCCAGGGTGCATGATACGGAGTCAGTCCATATCATAGCACGGGGGAGTGGTCCACGGCACCAGGGTTATGGGGGCGTGGCAAAAAAAATATGGCAAAGTATGGCAAACACTTTATGGGCAAGGAACATTATTATGACATGGGCATAGTTATGAATTATTGAACAATAAAGGACCATTGACTTTATTGGGGGTTAAGGTTGCAATCCAATAGATAGGGTCGTGGAGAAAAAGGGCAATCTATTAATATGCCAAAAGGGAATTTGCTAAAAGATGGTCCTACGCTTATTTTAAAGACGATATCTTGTCTTTAATAGAAAAAGGGCCTACACTTGCTTTATATGGGACAAAGGTGGGATATTTTTAAAGAGATGAGCCTTTATCATGGAAAAGGCAAAATGTGAGCAACATATTAAGGGGAGCGACCTGTAACAGGAGAACAGGGTTTACAGAGGCTGACATCGAGCAGCAACACAAGGGCCATGAATAGTGATTCTTGGTCCGTGAACAGGAATGCATGGGCGAACACCGACGTTCAACAATTGGGATCTGTCTAACGGACAGGCTATTAGGCGGGAACCAAATCCGATCAGATGATTTGTGGAGCTTCAGTGGCAAGCCGAGATCTGCCCTGCGGAGATATGGGTTGCTGATTAAATGCCTAAGATTGGGTCGGCTGCTATTGGTTGCTGGAATTGAAGAGGAATTAGGATCCGAGAACTCTTCTGATAGGTGGGACTGAAGCAGATCGGGCGCAGTCATACCAGACCGCCATGCTTCCATGTAAGATCAGAGCAGGCCAGAGGAAGATGATCCTTCTTATCTGATAAGCGGGTTATCAGTTTGCTCTAGAGCTACAAGGAGTAGCTAGAGGATGTTTGTAGAGATTGTTTGCCATACCAGTTGCCATTGCAGTGCCATAACCTGTGGACCCGGTTGGGTGGTTAAGCGTGCTTAGCAACGTATTTTTGTGATGTAAATAGATTATGATATACAATAAAGATATTGTTGAGTAGTTTCTGTTTCCCATAAACATTGAAATCGTATCAGTGCACCTCATTTAAAATATGTAGCAAAATAACAGGGGGTTCCAGGGGATTTGATATGAATATAAAAATAACAATCCTGAAACCATAGACCATATATCCATAAAACAATTGAATGGGTTGTTATAAGAAAAAACATAGATTCAAGATAAAAAATAATCACATAAGCTCACTGGGTACATTGGTTAAAGTAGTCTTATTAAGACATTGAATTATATTGGTAGAGGTTCAAGCCCCTATATTTTATGTTCTAAAATCTTAGGCAAAGCCGTATAGAGGTTCGATATTCCCCCAAAACCTTAGGCGAAATCGTATTTTATATTTAAAATCATAGGCGCCTCTAATCATAAATGACCATAGGCAGGTTTGGAAGCTTCAGCCGGATGTTGTGTCTTCTTGTTTTGTGCGGTCTTGTTACCGGGTGCTGGCTATTCATGACAATCTGCCCCTTCGTGCAAGTGGTCTCGCAGCCTTCCTGCTCTCGATGGCACTCGGTTTGGACGTGGACATGGAGCTCACTTCCCCCATCGAAGGTTAGGGTGCTTCTGTGGAAGGTGGTGCACCGTTGTATCAGGGTGAATGCCCTTGTGAATCAATTTAGGCCGGGTGTGAGCCCTCTCTGCCCTTGTTGTGGCCTTCATCGTGAGACTGTGGAGCATTGTCCGGTTTTATACCCTCACTCTGCAGGCTGCCCGGGATTGGGTCGTGGCTCGCTTTGGTGAGATTGACTAGCCGCCAGCTTGTTGCTTCATGTGTATCCCGGTGCTTGGCCGCTCTTCGCAGCAAGCCTTGCATCCTGCATGGCTTGGTTGGTGTGGCTGATTTGGAAGCGGCGGCGGTTGTGTGGATCTTCGAGGGGGATTCAACACCTACCTGCGGCCTCCCGATTCCTCGGCTCGGTACAAGCTATTTCAAAGCTTTCTCGGTGTTCCGGATTAGTAGAGCGGAAGTTTGCCATTTGGCGGGACTTTTGGGTGTTGTAGATGGTGATGGTCGGTTTGTACAAACAGTAGAGTTGCTTTTTCCGTGAGTTTGTTGTGGAGTGTCGAGGTATCATTTGCCTCTTTGGGGCGTTCTCCTTCCTCCTCACTTGCTTTGTAACATTACCATTCTTTTAATATATTGATGACACAGTTCTTCAAAAAAAAAAAAAAAAAAAGACCATAGGCGAAACGAGAGGTGTCCAGAGGCCCCAAAATATGATCTGGATCGTAGGATCGACATCGATGACTGTGGTGATCCGGGTGCACCTCGTTTAGAATATGTAACAAAATAACAGGGGGTTCCAGGGTAATTTGATATGGATGTAAAAATAACAATTCCTAAAAATATAGACCATAAATCCCTAAAACAATTGAATGGGTTGTTATAAAAAAACATAGATTCAAGATAAAAGATAATCATATTAGCTCACTGGGTACATTGGTTAAAGTAGTCTTATTAGGGCATTGAGTTATTTTGGTAAAGGTTCAAGCCTCCCGTATTTTATATTCTAAAATCTTAGGCAAAGCCATATAGGAGTTCGATATTCCCTCAAAACCTTAGGCAAAATCATATTTCAAAATCATAGGCGCCTCCAATCATAAATGACTATAGGCGAAACGAGAGGTGTCCAGAGGCCCCAACATATGATCTGGATCGTAGGATCGACGAATCCGATGATTGTGGTAGTCCAGGGTGCACCTCGTTTAAAATATGTTAAGACAGAAAACGCGAAAAGGTTTAACATCCAAACCTTTGTCTGTTAAAAAAGCAAACTAGAAAAAAATTCTAGAATTGGCAAAGGTGGAACACTCCAAGAAGTTGGCAACATCTCAAAGAAGGAAAAACCATGCATTGCGTCTCGTAGGATAGATCAATTATCTCCAATTATGTAAGTAGCATATCTTATTTGTTTAAAATCAAGTTCTATGAATAATACTTATAACTTCCTCGTATTTGCAAATTAAGATGCACCAGAAGCAAGACGTGACTAAGAAAAATCAATTCGGTGTCGGTTTCAATGAAAAGGACGTTCTGAAACAACTTGGACGTTGATAGAATCATCACAGGTTAGACGCATAACATTTCCAACATCTTGTTATTTGTTTTATCTAGGGCTTTAATTTTCTTTGAATATATTGATAGGAATTACCTAAGACAGAAAACGTGAAAAGGTTTAACATCCAAACCTTTGTCTGTTAAAAAAGCAAACTAGAAAAAAATTTTGGAATTGGCAAAGGTGGAACACTCCATGAAGAAGTTGGCAGCATCTCAAAGAAGAAATAACCATGCATATTGGTCTGGTAGGATAGATCAATTATCTCCAATTATGTAAGTAGCATATCTTATTTGCTTAAAATCAAGTTCTATGAATAATACTTATAACTTCCTCGTATTTGCAATATCTAGTATGCCTGACGTCGTGCTATTCATCACCATATCATGAGTACTGTGACATTCCACGTATTTATACGGTCTACGTCACGTATTCATACGGGACATGTACAAATACAAGCACGTCACCCCCCTAAAGGTACGCCACCATGGGGGTATGGGAACTTGATTGTAACCATGCGGGTTACTCTTAAAAGGATTAAATTAGCTATGCTAATTTAATACATTAAAGATAATAACTTAATTAGGCTAATTACTGTTTGGGAAGGCGCCACCTGCCCCAATCGATTGGGCAGCATGGGGGTTGCCAAGTTTGGATGCCAACTTGACCCCTATCCCTGTGATTGACTCCTGAAGATCGACCAAGGAAGGCCGTGAGCCGAGCGCCATCATACACCGCCAGAGAGCCACCATACCGGCCGCCCCTCGTGAATCAACAAATTGAATTCTCAACTCCCGTGAGATGGAGGCGCCCATGGAAACGAGTCCAGCCGTAATTCGTAGGTGGCTATGTGGATTCTAGATAACGCTTTGGTTGTGTCCGCTTTCCGTTTCTCTTTATGATTCAATCATAGAAACTAACCCTTGATTGTACAAGCAAGTTCTCTTTATATTCAATTCGTTCTTACCAAAGGATGGATTGTTAGTTCTTTGTTTAATCTGACTCTGAAACGGGGGGATTACGGAGGGTGTGACGTTCCAAAGACAAGATACGCCCCGTGATTTACATTGTAATCGCCATCGCCACGCTGCGACACACGCCACCCGATTGATTGACGGTACGCCAACGGATAGCTGTGTAAGTAGCCCTAGGGGGCAACTTGCTAGAGTGTTCATATATTATTAATGTGCACATGTGCACATTAATGAGGGCACACCTTTCCATGTTGGCATATTTTGCCACCTAGCCACTAAAGGCAAGTGGGGCCTTTCCAATTATCCCACATGCCAAATTGGGTAATTGGAAACCCTAGCCTAAACCCCATGTCTATTTAGGGTAGGAAAACCCTAGCTTGCTAGTTTTTCGCCCTTAGGGTTTTAGAGCTCAGTTTTGGCTGCCCCCAGAGCCAAAACCGCCTCCCGTGACGCCCAAGCTTAATTGGCGCCATCGTTTCCCCGAATTCGATCACCACAGGATGGTTGAACTCAGTCGAGGAGCCACTCAAGGATCAGAGTTTGGTCAATTTAATAGCTTAAACCGCCTTCTAGTCATAGAATCAGAGGGTTTAGACTATTAAATTGCCCATAGTAGTTATCTAGATCTTAGATCTCGGACACTAACCAAAGAACCTAACTCTATGATTGGATCTAGTTCTTTAGTTCTTTCCGTGATATATTTGGATGATGTATTTTTCTGTGAACTCCTTGTATTGGGAAGGGGGTAGAGGCCCTAAAGCTTGTAGTTGATGCTCCTAGAGTAGCCTCTCTAGCACACCGTAGATTCGGCTCGGTACAAGAGCCACACCATAGGGTTGTGGGTGAAGGGGGCCGACCGCTAAAAAGGAGGTTCATGTCCCGACTCTTGAACGATCCCCCGGTGTGTAAAGCCTACCGGGATCATTGTGACTAGGTCTAATGGCTTACCACCGAAAAGCGGTAAGGCATGGGCTCGACACCGTGAAGTGGTGTACACTTTCCAGTGGGTTCGGTCGGAATACGGGCAAGGGCCCTCTAGTCACCTTGAGTTAGCATGCGATCTCCTGAGGGGAGTGATCCCCACCGCCCCATCGGAATCGGGAGGATGAGACCCAGAATAGCCCCTTCGGCTATGCATCCGGGCGGGCTACAAGGCCAGTCCCAACACTTTTCAGCCTACCGCAAAGTGTGCAATGTGAGGGGCGGATGGAGTGGACAACCCTATGCCATGTTCTTATGCCGCCCAAATCCATTGCCATGAATTTCGCTCAAGAACGAACTGGAGACCCAAGCCGCCGGGCCATCCATTGAGTCTCGAGCCTTGGGTAGGATCCCCTATGTGATGTGCTGATCTTTGTCTATGCAGATATGAGGGGACCATCCTTCGAGATGGTCACAGGATGTTGATGTATGTGCTACCGACATGTATGTTTACGCCTGGCAGCCTAGGTAGGCCCCGAGGGAGACGGGTAGAATGACACCTTCACTCTCCCCCACCGAGACCTCGTACGGGTTTTGATATGTGGAGGGCCCCAGACGCGATGGAGCTGGGTGTGGGGAAGAACTCCTGTTTGTATCTGGTGAGTGCACCGTGATATTTAGTAGGGGACGCCACAGCTGGTATCGAGCAATGTTCTTGGAGACCAAGAGCAAAGCACCCACCATGTTCCCAAGAGTACTAACTTGATAGGATCCTCAAGCCTCAAAAGTGGGGAAAATTTTTTCACCTTTGTAGTTATGCTAAGCTAGTAACAATTAAGTGAATTGGAATTTAACAAGATTAAAAAGAACGAGCCAAAATTTTCCAGTGAGGAAACTCACAATGCTCGCCTCGTCAAGAACAAAAACTAACTTTTTGTTTTGAAGCGAAGGCAAGCTATGAGACATCGAGCCAAGAACACCAAAACATGATGAATTTGAGATAAATAATGTGGTAAGGCTAATTCTAAGGTAGGAATTAGTTAGAATAGCATGTTTTAATTACCTAAAACCCTAGAATGGGATGAGATTCATACCGCTACCGGTCGCAAAACTAAACATTAGTATTGGAACGAGGCGCAAGCTGTGAGACCAATGGGTAGAAAAAGTCTGAAATAAGTATAAGTTTTAGATAAATTGGTGCCTTAGCATGTTAAACAGAGCAACTTGAGTTTTGACCTAAAATTCCCCAAGCTATAAATAGATATAGAACCCCCTCATTTTTTTCGTCCAAGCCCTAGAAATCCGCTCTCCCCAATTTAGGCGATCTTTCGGCGCTTTTATCCGATTGACGATCCGTAAAACATGGCCCGAACCAAACAGACCGCAAGGAAGCGTCGCCCAGGCGAAACCACCAGCGCCACTGAGACAGAGATCATTCGGAAGATGCTTCGTGAGAGGCTCGCAAGAGGGGGTCGTTCGCCTTCGGACGAAGAGCAAGACACCTCCGATTTGATCGATGTCTTCAACCAGCAGGTGGAGGAGGACGAGGCCACATCTCCAAACTCCATGGACGACGAGACGAGGGAGGTGTATGAGGAGATAGAGAGGGAGATCCGGCAGCAGAACAAGGCACTCATTGGGACGCGACCCACGGAAATCCTCGAAAGGTGATGAGCAAGTGATCTGGGTCGGAGCCAGCGGAGGTAGCGTGATCTTAGAAGATTCATCAGAAGTACGAGAAGGCGTAAGAGAAGGGAAGACAAAAAGAGGAAAAGGGAGGAAGAGGAACAAAAGGCAGCAGAAGAAAAGAAGAAAAAGAAAGGGAAGTTCGCGGGGTCGGAAGATAAGGAGAACGGAAGGACCGCCCACGAGGAAGAGGCCAAACCCAAATATTATCATTAAGGAGCGGCAACCCCGACGAACCCCAAACCCTTCCGACGACTCTTCTCCGATGAAGACTTCAACCCTAACGCCAGCAGTGGAAGCTCTTCCAAGCACCCAGCGACGAAAGGTGAAGTACCCCGAAAGCAGCCAAGACCGAGCAACCCCACCAAGACCAAGTGCGAAGCCCCCCAATACCCTAAAAGCATGGGATAGAAAGAAGCAACCACGACCGCCCGGAAGCCTACGCCACCATGTGGTGAAGATTTATGAGAGGAAGATGAGAGAGCACGAGGCCTACATGAAGAAATGGGAGGCCTATAACAAATATTATGAGGAAAACAGGTTAAGTTCATCGAGGGAGGGCGACCAACGGCAAAGAAACCCTAAGGCCGCCACCACCAAGCCCAAGGTTCCCAAGCCGCCACCCGTGAAGAAAGCGGATAGGAAGGAGGTGGAGAGAAGAGCGTTAAGGGAGATTAGACACTTCCAACAAGCAGCCTTCTGGTCTCCTAATCCCCGTGCCCCTTCGGGCCGGCTGGTCGCGTGAAGTTATGCAGCCTATAGAACAGACTTTAGAGTCACGACGAGGGGCCGGCAATGCAAGAGGCGGTTGAGGCAAAGATAGTGCAACATTTTGAAGATTCAACAGCCTGCACTATCCACGCCAAGCGGGTAACCTTAATGCGACAAGACATGAGTCTTGCGACCCGCATTAAGGGAGAACGCCCTTAGAAACTTTTTGTTGTAAATAATTAAAAATTTTGTAATATAGAGCAATTTTGTGTACCTTGATGACATAAACTTGAGTAATTAGAGCAAATTAATAAGTTTTAGCTTTTATTTCAGTGAAATAGGACATTTGGGAGCCGAGACATGATGTCTCACGGCAAAGCCTTCGTCATAAAAAAAAAAAGTTAGGATTGAAGCGAGGCGTAAGCTGTGAGACCTCGCCCAAACTTGACCAAAACAGCTCCAAATTGACCAAATAAGGGGTCGATTCTGCCTAATTTGGTGAGCCCATCACTCTTACACCATTAGTTTACCCAAATTGGACACCTTTAATCGAAATGGGACTGATGTCACGCTTCGCCGCGAAAACAAAAAGTTAGGATTGAAGCGAGGCATAAGTCGTGGAGACCTCTTACCAATTCTTCACCAGGACTTGTCAAAGTCACCTTCAACCTACTGCATAGCATCTTTTAGGTAACCTAGCCTTGTTCAAGCATCTCCTATAGTCCTCAAACTCCTATTTTGACCTCAGATAAGTTAGAATTACCCAATCCTAGGAAATTTCCAAGTCATCCAAAAATTAGGTTTCCCCTTTTCTATAAATAGACCCGTCACTTCTCACATAGCACCCTGCAAATCTGCTCCTGCCCTTCTAGCCGATTTCCTAACTCCCTGAGGCGCTCTTGCAACCATTTGTTACCTTCTTCTGCAATTAATCAATGGCAACTTCTGATTTCCAGAGATGGTACAGCGCCAGCGCTCATGCTGCTGAGGCCGACGTCGACCAAATCTTCCAGATTTTCAGGAAGGAGGTAGACGTCCAAGCAACCTTGCACGCGACCTCAAATTTTTATAGTAGAGTCTTGACTGAAGTTCCAAGCTAGGGTAGAACCAAGCGCTTAGTGCAACTCCCTCCTTGTATAGGATATTTTGTTCCTAGACAGTCCCTGCAGGCAGCATTAGACGATGTCCCGAACATCGCCAAATACCTCACAAACAAAGCGCACCGCACACCTGAGCCAATGGTCCTAACTGTCAACAGGACCAAGTACTTCTCTTTCAACACTGCCCTGGCAATCTTTCTCACCCACCGTGCCGAGAACATTGTGGGGGAAACCTCTATTCCCCCCATGGACGTGGATCCATTAGCCAGAAAGGGTAAAGAGAACAACCGGCTTCCTCACCAAAGATGAACAGGAGCAGGAAGGGAAGGAAGAAGACTCGGATGAACAGGAATCCGAGGAGGAGGAAGACGATGTTGAGCTCGACCCAGCAGAGGAGCAGCGACAAGCAGAGCGGGAGTGGCAAGACTTCGAAAGAAGCCGGCAGACTCGTGAGTCGCTACCACCCCTAAGTTAGGCATCACAAGCCCGGCTCCCATTATCGCCGAAGGTGAGGAGTTTCTACCCCGAGCGACATTCAAAACCTCCCGAGTGCAGGGAAAGGAGTACCGACCGAAGAGTTGCTGCACCAACCCGGAAGAATCCGGACTTGGACGACTTCATCGTCTCGAGGAGAGTCCGACTTTCCTCCAAGTAAGGGAAGCCGACACTTACACGGAGAGTTTACCTCCGACATCCAAGCCTACAAAGAACATCGTGCAGATCATGGAGGCGCATAAGGCTGAGAACAAGCTACCGACGGAGGAAGAGTTCCTTGCTCTCCAGAACAGATGGGGATCGCTTATGCGACTCAAACATCCTAACGGCAAGCTCGTCCGCAAGGAACCTCCCCCGATAGGACAGGCGAATTCGACCTCGTGAGGGCTTCAAAGAACACCAAGGACTACGTGGAGCTCACCACGGTGGAGGTTGATGATTTCGGAAGCGCATTACGTGAGCTGGATACCGAGTGGCCGAGGGGACCCATCTCGCGAACGGCAGTGTCATTACGCTATTACCCGCCATTGCCGATGGATGGAAGAATAGCGGTTATCCACCGCAAGTTCACCCCCGAGGCGCAGGAAGGAGTATCGTTGCTGATTGCACTCGTGATTCGGGCCGGCATGCACGGCTACCCCTTAACACCGAGTATGCAATCCTCGGTGAAAAGAGCGGTAGCACTCGACGCCTTCGACTTCGCCATACCTTACACGGCGGCAGCAAGACTGCCGCTGGTGGCGACTTACACCTCCCACCGCAGTAATAGAAGATTTAGCAAGAGCATTACGGGGTGGATCTCCAGCCAATGTTCTTAGGAACTTGGGCCATTCAATTGGGAAATGCCCAAGTGAAAAAGTTCTTGGAGGATAATCCATCTTACCGCATCACCGTAAGTGATTAGCGTGGTTGCAAGTTCTTGTATTAGTGTAATATAAAATATAAATATAACATTCTCTTGCACTATAAATGTTTTGTTGATACATTTTGTGTCCCCTCAACCATGCCAACAAACATAAATAATGCAAGAAAGCAAGGAAAACTAACCATGTAGATATGAACCACTTGTGTATGCAAGCTAGAGGCCCTCGAAGAGCAGAGAACGCATTAACCAAGGGAACTTACAGGGGAACAGAGCCCGCCTGTGCCACGCCCGCAAGGAACCTGCTTGAAGAGTTTGGACAAATGACCTTAAGAAGAAATATCGCAAATGAGGACACTCGAACAGATAAAGGCCTTGCATAGCCGCAAGCGTGAGCAGGTTCGGTGGTAACGCCAACCGCCGCAAGCATCAGCCGGAGAACGTAGAGACAGGAAGAGGAGCAAGAGAGGAAGGTCCCCCAGCCTTGGACTCCTCCGACTCAAGCTCGATTCAGACTCGATTCCGAGGAAGAAGAAGAGCGAACCAAGTCCGAAAGGCACGAAAGGCGTAGAGGAACCACCGGAGGGACGACAAAGGGACACAAGAACCTCCTCGACTACCGTAAGAAAGTAGACTCGTGATTGGGAAATGTTTGGAAGGCCAGGAAGCTCGAGCAATTCTCAGCGAGAACAGTCGTCGCATGGAAGCAGAGGCTTGGCTTGACGAGATGAGCCGAATACGGCAATGCCTATGGTATGAAGGATAAGGATAAAGGCAGTGGTGGCAACAAATGAACCTCAAGGGAGCAAAGACGCATTTGGTGGAAGGGCTATGCCAAGGCTCATGGCTTAAGCAGGATGCTTGCAGTGTTCAAGAAGTTTGCTAAAGCCTTCAAGCGCCATTACGCTCCAAGAGAGCACAAGTCCCAAGATGATGCAAAGAATTCTACAGTTGCAAAGCAAGGCAACAAGTCGGTCATGTAAATACATACGAGGAATTTATGAGGCTAAGGCTCAGATGTGCCAAAGTTAGGTGAGAAGCATGCAAAGGGAAAGCTACATTGAAGGTCTGAATGAGGAGATCCGCAAGCTTGTAAGGGCAATAAACCCTAGAACGGCATCTAAGCTTGAGTCCAAGGCAATAAGCTTGCAAGGGACAGGACCTCTAATAGCGGCGAGGCAACAAGATACTAAGATAAAGGCAAGGCAAAAAAGTGCAGTTTTAGCCCGAGAACAGCCAGCCCAGGACCAGCTAGAGCCCCATATAGTGGCAATCAAGGGAAACAGCAGGAGAAGAAGCAGGTGTCCTTCAAAGACAAACAGGAAGGGTCAAACTACTCCAAAGCAGTGCGATCCTTTCTGCAGGCCATGCCCAAGGAAAAGAGACAGGAGTGCATAGAAAAGCAGCTTTGCTTCAGGTGTTTCCAGCCAGGCCATAGGACAGCAAACTGCCCATATGTCATGAGTGCAGCGCTAGCAGAGTTGGGAGATTGGGACACTCTGTCTGACGACGACGGCGAGGAGGCCCGCGACTACATTCAGGGTGAGTGTCATATCTTTGCCGCAATAGATACAGAGCAAGCAGAGAGCCAGTATAAAGTAATTTCCACAGTGGGAAAGGCCAAGGCCAAGTCATTTATAGTCCTAATAGATTCGGGAAGTAGCCATAACTTTGCATCTCCCAGAATGGTTCAAATGTTGAAGTTGAAACCATTAAAGTCAAAGCCAAGGCCCGTTGTCTTAGCAAGTGGAGCAGTAAGGCAGACGGCAGGTAAAAGAATCAACTTTGACATCGACTTGCCGGGGATTAAGATCCAGATGGGGGCGGAGGTAATGAGCATCGGCAAATATGACTTGATAATAGGTATGGAGTACCTTGGACCAGCAGGGGCCATTATTGATTGTGGAGTTTTTAAGGTGACCTTCCCAACACCCGACGGCAAGATCATTGAGATAACGGGTAAAGAAGTTGTCCCCATCATGCAAAGTGTATGTCTTCTAAACTACTGCTCAAGTGCATCAAGAGTGAGCGGGTAGCATACATCTTCAAGCTTGAGATTAGTGGTGAGGAATTGGAAGGAAGCAAAGAAGACAAGATGCTCGGCAAGTTGCCGAGGCAAATAGCTAAGTTGATCACGGAGTTCCACGATCTCTTTCCAGATGAGATCAAGCAGCTCCCTCCTTATAGGGGAGTCGAAGTGCGAGATAGCACTTTCGAACCGAACAAAACCACAAGCAAGGCTCCATATAGAATGACAACGCAGGAGTTTGCCTGAGCTAAAAGAAGAAGCTAGCTGAGTCGCCGACCTAGGTTTCATTAGACCTAGTGTCTCGCCCGTTTGGGCGCCCATTCTTTTTGTCAAGAAGAAGGATGGATCTTTGAGAATGTGCATAGACTATAGAGCGGTTGAATAAGCACACCATTAAGAACAAGTATGCGCTTCCAAGATCGGGACGACTTGATGGATCAGCTTCAAGGAGCAAAGATCTTCTCCAAAATCGACTTAAGGTCGTTATCATCGATATCACGGATAAAGGAGGAGGATATCCACAAGACCGCCTTCGTGACGCTGTATGGGCATTATGAGTTCACATGATGCCTTTTCGGCTTATCAAATGCCCCCGCTAACGCTCATGAGGCTCATGAACTATATCTTCGTGGGAGTTCCCGACACCTTTGTGATTGTTTTCTTTGATGACATTTTGGTGTATAGCAGATCCCTTTGAAGAGCACATTAACACTTGAGAGAAGGGTGCTAGAGAAGTTGAGGAGGCACTGGGTTGAACGCCAAGTTGTCGGCGCCACTTCGCAAATGCAGAAGGTGGAATACCTTGGTCATGTGATCTCGGCAGAAGGCATCTCACGGACCCCGCCAAGATTGAAGCAGTTGATTCAAAGGGCGGGCTACCCAAGAATGTGCACGAGGTCGGAAGTTTTCTGGCCTAGGTGGTACTTTGTGAAGTTCGTGAAGAACTTTGCTAAGATAGCAGCCCCGCTAATGCACTGGGACAGGGCAGAGAAGGTGAAAGATTGGGTAGAGCATTGGCACAAGAAAGCCCAAAGGGATTTGAATTGTTGAAGGAAGCTTTAACAAACAGCCCCAGCCTTAACCGCCGGACCGGAGAAAGATAAGCTTTGTAGCAACGGATGAGAGTAAGATAGCTACAGGTGCAAGTGCTTATGCAAGAAGAGCCGTGTGGTAGCGTATGATTCCGTGAAGATGAACGACGCCCGACGACGCTACCCAACGCGACGATCAGGAATTGCAGTTGTCGTATGCGTTAAGAATATGGAGGCACTACCTCTTGGGAAGGAAGTTCCAATTGGATACCACCATGAGCCTCCAATATGTATTCACGCAACCACACCTCAACTGAGGCAAGCCGGAGATGGATGGAGTTCCTCGAGGAATACGACTTTGATATAGTCTACAAGCCGGGAAACTCAATGTGGTAGCAGATGCGCTTTCAAGGCATCCCCCGACAACTAGAGTGCATTGCAACGCGCAATTTCGGACGCCTCCAAATGACTTTGGTAAGAGGATTGAAGAGTCCTTGCCAACGGATGTGGATTTCTGTGGAAGTATGGGCAAGCCTCTAAGGAGGCTAGAACAGATAAAGAGCGGGAGGCCTTCAAGCATTATAAGAAGGAAGGCAACCTGTTATACCATAAGAACAAGTTGTGCGTACCCGAATCATCAGGTGTAAGGAAGTTGATCCTCCATGACACGCACAACAGCCCAATAGCTGGCCATGCGGGATTCATGAAAACATATTTCAAAGTGCGCAAAGTTTTATTATTGGCCAGAATGAAGAAGCAAATAGCTCGCTACATCAAGGAATGTCAGCTATGCTGCCAGACGAAGGCAGAGCAGCTTCGAATTCCAGGGGCATTAGAGCCATTAGCAGTGCCAAATGCTAAGTGGGAGGTAATCAGCATGGATTTCATCACAGGACTCCCAAGAACAGCGAGAGGCAAGGATGCCTTGATGGTAGTGGTCGACAAGTTGTCAAAGATGGCACATTTTGTGCCTTGCAGGACCACAGAGATCTGACTATGGATACAAAGAAAGCTCTTCACCAAAGAGATCTTCAAAGCTTCATGGCATGCCAAGGGAGATTATCTCCCGGCGTGGAGATCCGAAGTTCATGAGTGCCTTTTGGCAAGACCTCTTGGCGACAATCTCGCACCAAGCTATCCATGAGCACGGCGTATCATCCTCAGACGGATGGCGGGTGACGAGCGGACCAACAGGATCTTAGAAGACATGCTACGAAACTATGTCGGAATAAGCAAAGTATGTGGGAAGAATTTATTCACTTGGTGGAGTTTGCATACAATAGCACCAAGGTGAATCGTCCCAAATGTCGCCATTTATGATCAATTATGGCTATCGATTGCCTAACTCCGCATTACCTTGGCACAACCCCGTGTCAAAAGTAGAAGTTTCGGCAGCAGATGTTGGCCGATATGCGCAGCTCGTGGAAGAGGTTCGAGGGTATCCGCTAGCAGCAAGAAGTCCATTAAAAGAGCATCGCCGATAAGCATCGAACGGTAAGAGAGTTCAAAGTTGGAGATGATGTATGGCTCAAGATAAAGGTGAAGCAGGCGAAGCTCAGGATTGGCAATTGCAAGAAGCTTGCTCCAAGGTGGGCTGGACCCTTCAGAATAATCAAGAGAGTAGGTAATCAATCCTACAAGTTAGAATTGCCAAAGACACCTAAAGATTCATAAGGTCTTCCACGGAGTTTGTTGAAGAAGCATACCCAAATCCGCATTTAAGTTTTGGACACTCCAACGTTGTTGGAAATGACGAGGAGGAGCAGCTGGAAATAGTTCCAGAAATGATTCTTGATAAAGCTTTCAAGAAGACAAGGAGGTCGGAGTTCCTCCAATACTTGGTCAAGTGGAAACACTTGCCAGTGGAAGACGCCACGTGGGTACTTAAGAAGGATTTGGCAAAAGCAAAGGTCCACAGCTTTATGGAGCAATGGGACGGCAAGGTCATCTCCTCAAGAAATCGGGCTCGTGCATGTCGATTTCGTGAGGTTAATTCTTGTATAGATTAATCTACGATGCAACCTATGCTTGGTATGGGTCGCATGCGCCGTTATCGATGATGAGACCACTACGGTGATCTCTAGGGCGTGGTGTAATGTCAATGTAGGCATGACCGCTGCTTCCGCTTGGGCGAAAGTGGAAGGTAGATTAGAAAGTCTACTGGTCCCACCAAGGAGACGGCCTCGAGAGAAAAGAGGTCATTAAGGAATGCATTGATAGGGAAAGCACCTTTAGCCCCATATATGCTTTGATAGGAGGAATCCATCCTTCACGCCCCACGCCGAGAAGGATATCCTCCACCTGGGCAACTAGAGGTGTAGGCATGAGCGCATATAGGCATATAGGCCGGCTGTCTCCCCGGCCATTATGGAAGATTCATCCTCTTCCTAATAGGGAGATTAGCCATGCATTCATGTAGATAGGTGGGGTGGTCACCATATAACCAAAATTTATTAAACAATTAAAACGGTACTAACGTAGTGTCGACTGGGCAGCCAAAGAGAGGCCCAGGAGGGCAAGGAGGTCGAAGATGAAGACTTGCAACACAAGTTTTGTTGGAATGTGTTGCAAGGAATGAAGAGTACCTCTGACAAGAATTATAGATATGAAATGCTGAAATTTTGTCTAACTTAACATAGTGAATAACTTGTTAATGGTGTTATGAATTGATAAGTATTCCATAATATAATAACGTAATAATGTTCTAAAAGTAATTACCTTAGAGTAATCGCGATAAATGTATAAAGATTATATTGTAGGTATCACGTTGATTGCGGTGTTGCGTGTTAGGAAGATCCCAAGGTGGGGAGACCACGATGTCGCTGGAAAGATCATTTCAAGGTGGGGAGAATGTGACGCCAAAGACGCGAGATACGCTCCCGTGACGTACATTGTCTACGCCACGCCACGCGCAGACGCGCCACCCCGATTGACGGTACGCCAACGGATAGTCAGTAAGTAGCCCTAGGGGCAACTTGCTAGAGTGTTCATATATTATTAATGTGCACATGTGCACATTAATGAGGGCACACCTTTCCATGTTGGCATATTTTGCCACCTAGCCACTAAAGGCAAGTGGGGCCTTTCCAATTATCCCACATGCCAAATTGGGTAATTGGAAACCCTAGCCTAAAACCCCATGTCTATTTAGGGTAGGAAAACCCTAGCTTGCTAGTTTTTCGTCCTTAGGGTTTTAGAGCTCGGGTTTGGCTGCCCCAGAGCCAAAACCGCCTCCCGAGACGCGCCTGCCTTAATTGCGCCATCGGTTTCCCTGAATTGATCAGCTCAGCCAGATGGTTGAACTCAGTCGAGGAGCCACTCAAGGATCGGGGAGTTTGGTCAATTTAATAGCTTAAACCGTCTTCTAGTCATAGAATCGGTGGGTTTAGACTATTAAATTGCCCATAGTAGTTATCTAGATCTTAGATCTCGGACACTAACTAAAGAACCTAACTCTATGATTGGATCTAGTTCTTTAGTTCTTTCCAGGATATATTTGGATGATGTATTTCTGTGAACTCCTTGTATTGGGAAGGGGGTAGAGGCCCTAAAGCTTGTAGTTGATGCTCCTAGAGTAGCCTCTAGCACACCGTAGATTCGCCCTTGTGTACAAGAGCCACACTTAGGGTTGTGGGTGAAGGGGCCGACCGGCTAAAAAGGAGGTTCATGTCCCGACTCTTGAACGATCCCCCCGGTGTGTAAAGCCTCACCGGGATCATTGTGACTAGGTCTAATGGCTTACCACCGAAAAGCGGGTAAGGCATGGGCTCGACACCCGTGAAGTGGTGTACACTTTCCGGTGGGTTCACGAACACGGGCAAAGGGCCCTCTAGTCACCTTGAGTTAGCATGCAGATCTCCAGGAGGGAGTGATCCCCTACCGCCCCATCGGAACCGGGAGGATGAGACCGGTGAATAGCCCCTTCGGCTATGCATCCGGGCGGGCTACGATCAGGTCCCAACACTTTTCAGCCTACTACTCGCGAAGTGTGTGCACAGGAGGGGCGGATGGAGTGGACAACCCTATGCCATGTTCTTATGCCAGCCAAATCCATTGCCATGAATTTCGCCGCAGAATCTAACTCGAGACCCAAGCCGCCACCATCCATTGAGTCCGAGCCTTGGGTAGGATCCCCTATGTGATGTGCTGATCTTTGTCTATGCAGATATGAGGGGACCATCCTTCGAGATGGTCACGGGATGTTGATGTATGTGCTACCGACATGTATGTTTACGCTTCCGCCAGCCTAGGTAGGCCCCCGAGGGAGACGGGTAGAATGACACCTTCACTCTCCCCAATCGGAGACTCGCTACGGGTGCGTGCTGATATGTGGAGGGCCCCAGACAGCATGGAGCCGGTGTGGGGAAGAATCCTCGCTTGTATACGGTGAGTG
Source organism: Isoetes taiwanensis (assembly GCA_021234155.1). Classification (NCBI taxonomy): domain Eukaryota; kingdom Viridiplantae; phylum Streptophyta; class Lycopodiopsida; order Isoetales; family Isoetaceae; genus Isoetes; species Isoetes taiwanensis. The sequence goes on along the minus strand of JAJEKV010000064.1, from coordinate 6,556,904 downwards.
CACCGTGATACGCAGTAGGGGACGCCACAGCAGGGTAGAGACCCTCGAACCGCAGGTATTGTAGTTTGCTCCTAGATAGCCCCTCAGAGTCCCATTATATACGGCATGTGCACAAGAGCCCACCGGGTCCTAGATGCTATGGTCCGGCTTAGCACCGCACAAGGAACAGCTGGTGACATGAGGGGTGGGGTCTTGCACGAGCATACAAGGCTCCCCGAGACTCCTACAAAGTGGGCTAGGGCCCGATAGCCGGCCACGAGAGGGCCGGGTATGGGTCCGACACTCCCCGGGTGTAGAGGTGTGATCCGTATGGAGCACCTTGCACTTTGAGTAGATTTAGGGTGAGTAAGCTCTGCACGGATGCGGGGTCGATGCGCGCACGTATTCTCTAGCTCACCCATGGAACCACCGTGGATTCGGAAGGGGACGCTTCCCCACCTGCCTCATCGGACCAGCGCCATGAACCTAGAGTAGGCTCAAAAAGGGTGATCCCTTGAACCTCAGTGGTTTCCTAAGGCTATAGCGAAGCCATAGCATGAATTGACCCATCCGCAAAGTGTGCATAGAAGGATGGAGTGGACAACCCTAGCCGATGTTCTATGCCGCCCAACGCCATGCCAAGACTCCTGGCCCTGGCTGATCTCTTGAGGCCCACCGCCACCGATCCTCACCGAGTCTGAGCCGGGGTGGAACCTGGGTTTTGGGCGTTTTCTTAAGTTTAGATGCATATTCTATGCCGTTGGTATTTGGATGGATGCGCCACCCTTCGTGGTGGTTATTTATGTATATTCGTGCTGTGTGCTAACCCTTGTATTTCATGCTTCCGCGACGTAGGAGTCCCATTGAAGGCGTGGGCGAATGACTTCTTTTTCGTGTCCTTCTTCGGGCCTCATTTCATAGATGGCCCGAAACAGACGGAGGGCCCTGCTCATGGTGAGATGATCGCCATGGGAGGGGAAAGTCCCCGTATGTATACGTCCGAGGGTCGTATATATTCTGGGAGCGTCACAGTGGTATCAGAGCCGTGATTTCGGTTGCTCGAAATCATAGCACTGGCCAAACACTAACTCGTAGCACGGTAGTTAGGAGGAGGCTAAGTCAATGTGTCGTTAGTTCTCTTTGTTGTTTGGCTTGGTGTTAGGTTAAGTTAGGAAATTGTAGCTTTGAAGTGGAGGGCCCAAGATTGGAGGCCTAACAGGTGTCAGTGGGTAGCTCAAATGACGAAGATGATGGTTCCATTGGATCGGGCGTACTCGAATTACCCTAGAACAGTCAACTCTAGGCGAAAAATGGTCAAGGGCAGGCCCAAAAACAAACTCGGGCGCCGCTTGCCTTTTGTAGTTTTGTAGTCAAGGTAGAAGCGCCCGAAATCTTTGCCGGCTTGCCGACCCGCCGGACCCGAAATAACGCTGGCCCCGCCAGTCAACTCGGCGCCGCTTGCTTTTCGACGACGCTTACCGAGGCGGAAGCCCCAGATAATGCAGCCCGGGCCTCGACCGTAGGTTGCGCGTATTTCCGCCGTATAATTTTTTTAATAATAAAATTTCAAAGTTAATAAGGAAAAAAATTTGAAATTTTAAAAGTTAAGTGGCCGTTTAACAAACCATTTCTTGTCATTTGCTTTTGCTTCCGCGCCTCCAACCTTTGCAAGCCCCCCCGCCATCGCCACCAGACCGGACCTTGCTCCTGCGCCCTTGTGCCTTGTGCATCTTAGCGCCCCCTTTGCCATCCCCTTTGCCGCCAGCGCCTCACTATCCGCTATGGCCATCACCAAGAGCGCCCCAGATCCAACTACCTTGAGCATCGTGGAGATTTACGCCATGATTGCCAAGCACATGGCTACCGACCCAGCCCTCATTGATATCTTGTTAGATGAGCTGGTGAACAGGTTTGAGAACAACGATAGGATTCCATATCCTATCTATCACTTCTCAGAGCCATTCCTCATCCGGCTGAACCTTCGCCAGCTTCCCTATACCATTGTTGAGCAACCTGATATGGTTATGATGCTCATCAAATTTTATCCTCCCGAGCAGGAAGGCCATACGGAGGAGGAAGATATCAGGGCAGAGGCCGACCGTATCAGGGGTTTGGCCAGAGAGGATGACCATCGGGAAATTGAGCGGGCCGACACGGCAGCCCGTGGAAGGGAATACAGGTACCTCGGGGACGGCTTTGCCGTCATTGATGGCAGAGCCATTGAGGTTCCCCCATACCGTTGGCAGGAGGAGTCCAACAGTTTTGTATGGGGAGAAATCCCCGATATCAAAGATCGACTATCCGATAACCATTCAGATAGACATGGGTCCGCGACCACGCGGCGGGTACCAAGTCGAACTTAATCGCCCGTCGCCGCAGCCCTGTGTTTTGCTCGTGATTCGTGAAGATCCGAGGAGAGCCCGGAAGAACGGGAGAAGCTCGAAAGCAGAGGAGCGGACCGCAAGACCACCGACCAAAGAAGATGGAGGAGCATTCGAGAGGGCCGGACCCAACCTCAAGCATCGATCGCTAAGCACCGGAGGAAGGGTCTAGCCCATAAGGCCAGCAGCCAATATAAAGAGAAACTAAGGACTGCCGGGCTTTGGCAAGAAGACGAGTGCCGACCGGAGGCAGCAGCGGGTGGATAGCTCCCCGACCGTTGTTGGAGCTAAGACGGTGCCAACACCGTCGGGGCCACAGAAAGCCCCCGAGGCGCAGCCGAAGCCTCACCTGTTCCACCCGGTATCGCGGGCCTTGCGGGAAATCCCGCAAATTTCAGAAGTCTACTGAGCTTTCGATCAGGGAAGCTACCTTTTCAGGAGGCTGGTACGGAGATCGCACGCCAGTTCAAGACCGATCTCCGCTTCCCGCACCTTTGCAATTTTGGCGCCCAAGAGGTCGGGCGAAGCCTACTTGGTGGCACTTTTTGGTGACGCCAATCTTTGCGCTATCCACGCAAAGAGGGTCACCATAATGCCTAAGGATCTAGCCCTCACCAGAGGGATACCGGGCGCGAGCAACCTTAGCTTATTTTTATGGAGTCCGCATTTGTAAATATTTTTTTTTTTTTTTTGTAATATTTAATAAAGAGACTTTTATTTTGAATTAAAAAGTTTAATGGTTTTTATGTTAATAATAAACTAAAGTGCTGACGTCAGCTTTTAAAAAAAGGGTTTAAAGGGGGACTCTTAAGGGTTATTTCAAACGTTTCTTTTCCTCTCTCCTCCCTTCGATCTGCTGCAACCTTTGCTATGCCAACGCATAGACCTCCTCACAAGTATGCAGCGGCATCCAGATTACGCCGGATTCCTTGACTTCTACATGGAGGAAATGCTTCCTCTGTGTATTCCTCTGGGGGATCCTCCCCAATTGTATTTGGAGCGGGAGATAGTCCGCAGATGTTAGGGCGGGACACACATGCTTATGACGCCCCGAAGGGGAAACTCCGATGGGGTAAACACCGCCGCTGGTCCAAAGATCGTATGCAATATCTGGAAGCTACTTTCGCCCTAGCCATCCTCATGGACCAATACGTTGAGGATGAAACCTTGCCTGTAGAGAAGGGCAAACTGCCTGAGTCCTCCGAGGAGGGGGATGATGAGCATATAGGTATGGGCGACTTTGCCCGTTGGAAAGAGCTAGCGGAGGAGTTACCATCATACCGTGAACAAGCTATAGGCTTGTCGGGGTTAGACGCCTTCCAGCTTATCTATCACCAAGGGCAAGAGTACCTTCTCTTGGATGATATTATCCGGACGTATCATATGGTGGCGGTTTCGGACGCTAAAGCGCAAAGACCATGTACTTTACGAGCTTGCGGAGTATTGTATGGATGATTTTATCGATTTCACTTCTACCGAGCTTCCTTCGGAGGTGCACCAGCTGCTTCAGTTCCGTCAGGAGACCATAGAGCCGGCGGAGACTCTATTACGCCTTCGAGACTTCGTGATGCAGGAACCAGCTTCAAGAACTCGCGCACTGTGATGCCTTCACGGCTATGGGACCTCACGTTCCAAACATCAATATGGTTGAGGTTCCTCCACTCGAGATGATGAGGGTGAAGATTTATATCATAACCCCCGCACACAAGAAGGAGGAGCAACAGAGCTCAAGGGAGGAAGAAGTCCCCATGGACTTGGATAAGGAAGTGGCAAAGATCTCGAGACTCGCAAGGGAAGGTGCTCAGAACCACCTTACCCGTTTCTTTTTTTGTCGGCCTTCCGACACCGGGCGAAGTCCTCTTTATAGCCGGGATCTAGGGCCGAGGTGAAGCTTCATGGTGGGCCCTCCGTGCACTTTCTACACCGGGCCGCCACAAGAAGCTTCCCCTATCGTGACGTTTACTTATGTACTGTGACGACGGGATCTCGCCCTGACGGCCTTGGGTCAGGATATTGCGCCTTGGATGGGAATGAAGCTCCTCACGGCAGCCCCATTGGCCGTTGCATATCCACCGGAGGTTGCATCTGTTGCGGCTGCCACAGTAGACCCTGGGGTAACTCTGCTGTGACACCGACCGCCTCCACCACCTCCTAGGGCCAGGGATAAAGAGGCAGGGCCTAGTTCCTAGACTAATGGTGCTATACAAATTTTGTTTATATATATATATACGTGTATTTATGAGATTTTGGATTGGCAACTGTTTGGACCATATTGGAAAATGGTGTACCTTATTTACTTATTAAATACAAAGTTCTCTTGATGAGTATAACTGAATTGTTTCTTTTATGACATCCTCTTCAAAAGCATTAAAGTTTAAAATATAGTGGCATTACAAAACGTTCTCTATTCATTTTAACTATGTTGCAGAGGAAACCATTTGGGAATATGAGGAGAGAATCACCGATATGGTTAGGAGAGACGATCCCGGACCACCGGATCAAGACTATGGCCAAAGATATGGTGAATATCCAGAGTGGGAGGAAGGCTATGAGATCGAACCACCGCCACCAGGAGAGCCCTACGACCCTGACAAAGGGCTGGAGATAGTTAACATCCTTAGGGACCGAGCTCTCGAAGATCTGAAGATGACCCTGTGTCGTACCTGGGACTACTGGAATATGAGCAGGCATGAGGCTTTCGAGGACGCCAACGACCACCTTTGGCAACTCTTTTATGCTATGCGAAGGCTTTTTAACCTTCTCATTATCAGCCCAACATGGGAATACCAAGCAATCATTGTCCAAGCCTGGGCACGCTATAAACTCGTCCGAGCTGTACGGGAGAGTACCCGCTACGCGATCCTGTACCCCTTCGCCATCATACCTACTTTTGTCTTAACCCATGTACCAATCAACTTGTTGTTGTACTCAACTTGAATGAAATAAAAATATTGTCTTCCGTTTGTATATTCTTTTGTCTCGATTATTTTAAAGGGATTGTACATTAATGTAAATCTGCTTATATATTCATGAATGCTCCCTATAGACGGTGTACGTAACGCCGCTTGGCAAACACCCTCCAACGCCAGTAGGCTCACCCCTGAACAGGAATTGATGTTAATGAAAAGGCAACTCGGCGAATTACAGGCCTATGTGTTGCATACCAATCCACTGCAACAAACTCAGGAGGACGGACCGGAATTACCTCCGCGACCATTGAGTCCACCTGCACAACAGCCATCTCCTCCCAGAGCTAGCCCTGTACCTGTACAAAGGAGGACTCATGCTAAGCGTCATCGAAGTTCCTCTAAGGATAGCGCCGCTTCCTCACATTCAACCACTTCGGTGTCCTCTGGGTCATCGCTATCAGACAGTGACCATTCGAGGCGTAAGGATAAGGAATACTGAAAAACCGTTGATACAGCCATAACTAGTATATGGAAGAACCGGAAGTTGGCTCAGTTTGATGGGAAATCTAGAGGAGGCTTGAATGCAGAATCTTGGTTGGACGAAATGAAGGAGTTTGGGAAGTCCTATGGAATGACGGAGAAGGATACAGGGAAGGTTGCCACCACCAACCTTACCGGAGCTGCCCGTATTTGGTGGAAGGGTTATGCCGAGCTAAGCATCCGGACAGAGCAGGTGCAAGTTCAAGAAGTTCGCTAAGGCTTTCAAATCGCGATTACGTGCCTCGTGCGCACAAATGCCACCGATTCAGACCTTCTACAAAGTTGGAAACGAAGGGCATGTCCGCTCGTGCCTACACGGATGAATTTATGCGCTTTGAGGTTGTATGTACGTGAATGAATGAAAAAAGGGCGAGAGGGCTACATTGAAGGGTTGGCCCCATCCATTAAACGCATGGTCAAGGCCATAGACCCAAAATCGCGAGCGAGGCGGAAGCTAAGGCATTAAGCCTCGAGGAGGACACGCCAAGGAACCAAGATCCGCGACCGCCTCCTTACTCACGCCCACGCCGTCCACGCCTTTACAAACCCCGTTCGCCAAGTCCGGGGCCCTCTCAAGACAATTTTACGGCCGCGGGGAGAAGAAAGTCGCCTTTAGCACGCCGGATAAGCGAGTAACAATGCCGGTAAGGAAGTTCGGGCCTCTTACAAATCCATTCCTAAAGAGGCGTGAGAACAGCTCACGGATAAGGCATGCTACTGGTGTATGAGAGGCCTGGACACTTCATGCATTGCCCAGACGTCACGCTAGACGCCTACTGGCCATGGTCGACCTTGATTGGGAAGATCTCCGAGTCCAATCTCCCCGAGGAGGACGAGGCTCCCGAATACATTCACGGTGCGTCTCATATTCTTGCCACTATAGAAACTGGCAACGCTGAAAGTCAGCCTTCTGTTATTTCTACAATAGGCCAAGTAGACAGTAAGCCTTTCATAATTTTGATGGATACGGGTAGTACGCATAATTTTGCTTCCCTAGAATGGCCCTGTATTGCAGCTTGAAACATTGAGATCCCGACCTAAGCGATCCACGCCAGCCGGTGGTAAGTTCAGACACACTCATGGCCGCTGCATTAACCTTAAAATGCAGTTGCCAGGTGCACCAGTTGCCTTGGGTGCCGAGATAATGGACATTGGCAAATATGATCTTATTGTTGGTATGGAGTTTTTGGCATCTGCGAAGGCCAACATAGACTGCGAGAAACGAGAGGTTACCTTCAACGCCGCTAATGGAGCACGCGTAACAATAAAAGGTGATCCATTCCACTCTGCTATCCAGTCTATGTCAATCAAGCAGTTAGAAAAAGCTATACGCAGGAATGAACTCCTTTGCCTCATTACACTTGCCTCCATTGAGTCTGATACTAAGCAGCAGCAAGTAATAGACACCTTGCCACAAGACATTGCCACCCTTCTTCGAGAATTTAGCGATCTTTTTCCAGATGAGATCCAGAAGCTTCCTCCTTTCAGAGGGGTAGAATGTGAGATAGTTCTAGAACCAGGTACTAAGCCAACCAGCAAGGCCCCGTACCGAATGAGTCCTCCAGAGTTGGCAGAGCTTAAGAAACAACTTCAAGAGTTACTAAACCTAGGTTTTATTCGGCCTAGTGTTTCACCATTTGGCGCTCCTATTCTTTTTGTCAAGAAGAAAGATGGCTCCTTAAGGATGTGTATTGATTATAGGCAGCTCAATAAGCATACCATCAAGAATCGCTATGCTTTGCCTAGGGCAGATGATCTTATGGACCAGTTACAAGGAGCAAAATATTTCTCAAAGATTGATTTGCGCTCCGGATACCATCAGATAAGGATAAAGGAGGAGGACATTCATAAGTCTGCTTTTCGCACCAGATATGGGCATTATGAGTTTACCGTCATGCCTTTTGGATTGACCAATGCCCCTGCAACGTTTATGCGGTTGATGAATGACATCTTCCGCCAATACTTGGATGACTTTGTTGTCATTTTCGTTGATGACATTCTCATCTATAGTAAAACCTTGCAGCAACATGAACAACATCTTCGATTGGCTTTGCAGAAGCTAAGACGCCATCAGCTCTTTGCCAAGTTTTCTAAATGCAAGTTCGCCACTCCGAGGGTCGACTATTTGGGGCATATTATTTCAGCAGAAGGAATTGCTACGGACCAAGCCAAGATAGAAGCAGTAAAGGATTGGCCCATTCCAGCTAATGTTTCAGAGGTCCGGAGTTTCTTGGGACTCGCAGGATATTATCGGAAATTTGTTAAGGATTTTGCAACAATTGCCGCACCTCTTACTAATCTCACAAGGCATGAGAAAGTGAAGGATTGGATGGAACATTGGAAAGCAAAAGTCCAAGTCGGCTTTCAGAAGCTCAAGGATGCTTTAACATCTACACCGGTCCTCACCTTGCCTGATCCTGAAAAGGATAAATCGGTAGCCACCGATGCTAGTAAGATAGCTACCGGTGGAGTCTTAATGCAGGAAGGGAGAGTTGTTGCCTACGATTCAAAGAAGATGAATGATGCAGAGCAGCGATATCCTACCCATGATCAGGAGTTGCTGGCAGTTGTTCGTGCTCTCCGTATTTGGAGACACTACCTTCTTGGTAGAAGGTTTCAGCTCGATACGGATCATCAGAGTCTCCGTTATCTATCCACCCAGCCAAATCTAAATCTCCGTCAGCGAAGATGGATGGAATTCCTCGAGGAATATGACTTCGAGATTGTATACAAGCCAGGAAAGCACAATGTGGTTGCGGATGCTTTGTCACGTCATCCCTTTATAACCCGCACCCATTGTAACGCCATTTCCACACTCACCAGCGAGTTTGGGAAGCAGATAGAACAGACCCTCGCCACAGATCCCGAATTCTGTAATATTTGGGAAAGTTTGGGTAAGGAAGCCCGTACCAATAAAGAACGTGAAGCATTCCGTTCATATAAGAAAGAGGGCAATTTGTTATATCACAAAGATAAGTTGTGTGTTCCAGCGACTTCAGGGGTGCGAAAGCTGATTCTCCATGACACACACAACAGCCCTATAGCGGGACATGCGGGTTTTATGAAAACTTACTTTAAGATCCGCTCCAGCTATTTTTGGCTTTCGATGAAGAAGGATATTGCTAGGTACATCAAGCGATTTGTCAGTCGTCGACAAACCAAGGCTGAGCAATTAAGAGTTCCAGGGGAGTTGCAACCTTTGGATGTGCCCAATGCCAAGTGGGAAGTCATAACCATGGATTTCATTGTGGGCCTTCCACGCACTCTCCGTGGGTATGATGCATTAATGGTCGTGGTCGACAAATTATCAAAGATGGCTCACTTCCTGCCATGTCGCACCACGGACACCGCCTTCGACACCGCCTTGCTCTTTGCAAAAGAAATTTTCAGGTTGCACGGGATGCCGAGAGTAATTGTATCAGATAGGGATCCTAAGTTTGTCAGTGCATTCTGGAAGGATTTCTTCGCCACCATCCGCACCAAGCTTGCCATGAGTACGCCTTTACCATCCTCGCAGACGGATGGTCAAAGTAAGCGTGTCAATCGTATTATCGAAGATATGCTACGAAGCTATGTATGGAGTAAACAGTCACAATGGGCGGATTATATTTATCTGGTAGAGTTCGCCTATAACAGTACGAAGCAGGAGTCTTCAAAGATGTCTCCCTTCATGATAGCTATCAATGTCTTACTCCAGACACGTGGCATAACCCTGTTTCTAAAGTGGATGTCTCTCAACAACTCCTTTTAGAAATGCAGGCCTTGGTGGAGGAAGTTCGGGGTTACTTATTGGCCACACGCAGTCGTCAGAAGAGTCTAGCGGATAAGCACCGAACCCCACGAATCTTCCAGGTGGGCGAATCAGTTTGGCTTAAGATCAAAGTAAAACAAGCCAAGCTTAAAATTGGTAACTGTAAGAAGTTGGCACCCAGATGGGCTGGCCCGTTCAGGATTACTGAACGCGTGGGAGAACAGGCATATCGCTTGGACTTGCCACCCCGCTTGAAGATCCACAAGGTCTTTCACGTGAGTCTTCTGAAGCAACACACCCCTGATCCGGAGGAGGTTTTGGATACCCCAACTCTCCTAGAAATGACCAAGAGCAACTGGAAATAGTGCCCCAAGCTCTTCTTGATCGAGCTTACAAAACGTAACGAGAAGGACTCAAATGTTGCAATACTTGGTCAAGTGGAAGCACTTACCGCTTGAAGATGCTACGGGTGATGAAGATAGACCTTGAGAAGCACTATCCGGACTTCATGCGGGAATCTCAGGGCCGCACCATCAACGATGCTATCAACCCCGCTCCCGGCGGTAAGCTTGAAGGCTTGATTTGCCGAGAATCATGTTCTAGAGGGGTAGATGCATCGTATATTATAGTAATAACCAATGATGAGATCACCTTCGTGTTCTCTAGGACGTGGTGTATTGTTGATGTTGACATGACCGCGAATTGCTTAAAAAGCATCTAGTAAATAGACTGCGTTCATTCCGGCTATACGGGGAACTGAACCATTCCTTATGCCACAATGAATTGCAAGCCGTAGACATGATAGGTTCCCTTCTAGATACTTTTTCTTTTATTTATAGGGGGTGGTCTCTTCAACCACAATTTAATCATATTATTAACCTACGGGTATATTGATGTGTGCAGGCCAGTGAACAGATCGTCACCTGCCTTGTATAGAGGGTTGCTGATGACCCAACTTTTCCCGTATTGGTTTTGTCTACATGTGTGATTTTTGTTGTCTGGATGTTTTAAATCGGACTTTGGTCCTACACTTTCTTGATGATACGTTTGTATAAGGCACCTTGGTGCTTGTACTTTGATATTTTCAACTTCAATGTATTACTGTCCGAAATACCCCAATGCTGAGGACAGCATTATTTTAAGGAGGGGAGAATGTGACGTTCCACGTATTTATACGGTCTACATCACGTATTCATACGGGACATGTACAAATACAAGCACGTCACCCCCCTAAAGGTACGCCACCATGGGGGTATGGGAACTTGATTGTAACCATGCGGGTTACTCTTAAAAGGATTAAATTAGCTATGCTAATTTAATACATTAAAGATAATAACTTAATTAGGCTAATTACTGTTTGGGAAGGCGCCACCTGCCCCAATCGATTGGGCAGCATGGGGGTTGCCAAGTTTGGATGCCAACTTGACCCCTATCCCTGTGATTGACTCCTGAAGATCGACCAAGGAAGGCCGTGAGCCGCGCCATCATACACCCGCCAGAGAGCCACCATACCGGTCGTCCCCTCGTGGAATCAACAAATGAATTCTCAACTCCCGAGGAGATGGAGGCCCCATGGAAACGAGTCCGGCCCGAATCAGGTAGGTGGCTATGTGGATTCTAGATAACGCTTGGTTATGTCCGTTTCTCTGTTCTCTTTATGATTCAATCATAGAAACTAACCCTTTATTGTACAAGCAAGTTCTCTTTATATTCAATTCTGGTTCTTACTCTGAAAGGATGGATTGTTAGTTCTTTGTTTAATCTGACTCTGAAACGGGGGGATTACGGGGGGTAGAGACCTCTGAACTGTGTATTGTAGTTTGCTCCTAGATAGCGCCCTGTAGAGTCCCATTATATGCGGCCTGTGCACAAGAGCCCACCGGGTCCTAGATGCTATGGTCGGCTTAGCACCCGGACAAGGAACACAGTGGTGACATGAGGGGTGGGGTCTTGCACGAGCATACAAGGCTCCTGAGACTCCTACAGTGGGCTAGGCCTGATAGCCGGTCACGTAGAGGGCCGGGTATGGGTCTGACACTCCCTGGGTGTAGAGGTGTGATCCGTATGGAGCACCTTGCACTTTGAGTAGATTTAGGGTGAGTAAGTCGGGTACGGATGCGGGGGTCGCTGATGCGGCACGTATTCTCTAGCTCACCCATGGAACCACCTGTGATTACGGAAGGGACGCTTCCCCGACCTGCCTCATCGGACCAGGCGTCATGAACCTGGAGTAGGCTCAAAAGGGTGATCCCTTGAACCTGCGTCTCCGGAAGGCTATAGCGAAGCCATAGCATGAATTGACCCATCTGCAAAGTGTGCACAGGAGGGGCGGATGGAGTGGACAACCCTAGCCGATGTTCTATGCCAGCCAACGCCATGCCAAGACTCGGTCTGCTGATCTCTTGAGGCCTAGCCGTCAGTCGATCCTCACTGGAGTCTGAGCCGGGGTGGAACCTGGGTTTTGGGCGTTTTCTCAGGTTTAGATGCATATTCTATGCCGTTGGTATTTGGATGGATGCGCCACACTTCGTGGTGGTTATTTATGTATATTCGTGCTGTGTGCTAACCCTTGTATTTCATGCTTCCGCGACGTAGGAGTCCCATTGAAGGCGTGGGCCGAATGACCCCTTCGTGTCCTTCTTCGGGCCTCATTTCATAGATGGCCCGAAACAGACGGAGGGCCCTGCTCATGGTGAGATGATCGCCATGGGAGGGGAAAGTCCCCGTATGTATACGTCCGAGGGTCGTATATATTCTGGGAGCGTCACAAGTACATTCTATATCACTTTATTCTACATATCACATGAAGGCCAATCCACTACCTAGGCATGATATGTTAGGATTTACTTTGCATGTGATTATCGAGTATGTATGGCAGGTTTAAGATCTCTACCACAAGACCAGTTGGTCGTACTTGACCCCATGACCTCGGGACAATGGATTTTTAAAGTCCCCATTACTAGATTGATATTGGCCAAGTTTGAACCCGTGACCTCGGGCGTGGCGGTTTAAGGTCCTGACACTAGACCATGCCCTGAAGGACGCTTTAGAGGTTATCCTAGTGAGAAAGTCACTTCTGAGATTAAGGAAATTGGAGGATGGGAGAAATGGATATAACGCGAGAGTGATGAAAGACGTGTATTTTCAGAAATAAAGGTACAATTGCAAATTTAAGAATCACAATTTAAATATACATATATGAATATTAATTGAATTATCTTGTAACATATGGTGCAGGATTATGTCGGTAAGGGCATTGTCTCAGAAGTAGATGTGAAGAAAAAAACTATTGCGGATCAAGTACCATATCAGGAGAATGCAGAGAATGTGCAGGTAGGTTATTTATCTTTGTTAATTGTACATGTTTGTAACTTTTAATATCATAGCCATAAATCTTATTTTTTTTCTTATGTAGTTGGATATGTCTCAATCATCAAGCAACGAAAGTTTAGGCGATGGATCTAAAGTCAAGGCAGTACAACTAGAGTGTTTGACTAAATATCTTTATTATTTCGTCTGTCATAAACTTCTGCATAAACAAAACATGTTTAGTCAGACGTTGTGAACTAAATATGATGAATAGAAATTGCCTTTATGTTTCATAAAAAAATCATGTCCAGTCTTCTTTTCAGACGTTGTAAACTAATCGCGATGAATTAAAATTGCTATTATATTTCGTCTTTTTTGTCAAATGGTGTCAAAAAGAAGGACAAATAATTGATATAAACATCACAAAAAAAAGGGTTTAAAATTAGTCTAAGATGACACAACATATTTCAAATAGATGACAATAATGCATCAAAATGATGATTTAAAATATGACAAAAATGTGCAGCCTGTGCCCACTTCTCTTCCAGTACGTAGTGGTCCCTGGCATTTTCTGTTCCGATTGAAGCTTTTGAATGGCTCTGAGATCCGGCGGATGTTTCCATCTATTGTGCTGCCATCTGACCCTGTTGATGATCCTGCTGGTGCTGGTGATGTGGTAGGGGTTGCAGGTGCTTGTGCAGGGGCCCGGGATTCCTTTGTTCCGGAGGTAACAGGCGGAGGACTCCGTGGTGCAGTGAATGGAGTTGGACGAGGTGGTGGTGTGGTTGGGAGAGGTGGTGTAGGACGAGGCCGGGGCAGGCTTGCTGCTGGCCGCCCATTGGATGGCAGGGCTAGGGGACGTGGTGGCTCAGGGGAGGGCTCAGATGATGATTTGGTTGTGGCTAGGTCTGAGGACAGGGCTGTGGGAGGGGCTGGTGATCCTGCTGGGGATGTCCAGGTAGCGGTATGTGCTGAGCATGAGGTGGCTGGAGCAGCCCGGTTGGAGGTTGAGACTAGTGTGGCCCATGACCCTATGGAGGTGCCTGGGGGACTTCCAACACGTGTTGGAAGTGGAGTGTCATGTACAGCAGTTGTGGGTCACTTTGCTGTGATTAATCCTCTGGCTCTAGGTGATGACTATGTGGAGTTGACTGATGGCCTGGTGGGTGGGCATGTGGGGCTTGACACTTCTCCTCCGGGATGAATAGGTCGATCCTCAGTTGGAATGTGCGGGGGGTGCGGTCCTCTAGTAGTAAGAGGGCCCGTGTTTCTTTGGCACTTCGGGCAGATAAGGCCCCCGATATTGTTTGCATTCAGGGAGCATAAGTGTCACTGAGGGGTGATATGTCTAGGCTCATGAATATGGTTGGTAGGCAGTTTGCCTCTATTGCTTCTTCTTCTGGGCGGACCAGTGGGGGTACTCTTATTGCTTGGAGGATGGATGTGCAGGTCACGTACTGCAGCGTGAGCATGTGTTTGGTCGGTGGGCAATCATTAAGTGGTTGGAGGGAGGGCAAGAGTGGGGGATTGTTAATGTTTATGCCCCTAATCAGCCTTCTCAGCGGGGTGCTTTATGGGCCACAGTTCGGAATAAGTTGCGAGCCCTTGGTGGGTTGCAGGTCGCTTGGTTGTTGTTAGGGGACTTCAATATGGTAGAGCGAGTAGAGGATCGCCTCGGTTCTGGAACCCAGGTTGTGCGAGGGGTTTGAGAGGGACAAAGTGGTCTCGCTTTGTTGCGAGGATTTGGCCTTGGTTGAGGTCCCCGGGGACTTGTCTTTCACCTATTGTAATAGGCGATTGGTGCGGGCCGGGCGTATGCTAGGCATGACCGGTGTTATGCTTCCCCATGTGCCTTTGGATGGTGTGCCCTCTTTCTTGCGGAGTAACATTACGTCTACCTCCATTTCTGATCATTACCCTCGTGTTTTGTCCGGTCGGTGCGGTTGCCTCTCGGCCCTCTAGGGCGGTGTTCCGTTTGAACACCGGCCCGGCCGAGGCGCGGATTTTCGGCCCAATGCCGGGAGTTGTGGCTTGATACCTTTTCATCTCTCAAGGGTATGCGGTATGGTGGACCGCCTTGGCGGGGTGAAGCGTTTTGCCAAGGTCTTTGGTAGGCGCGGTGTGTGCGGCAGAGCGGCGAGGAGTTGCATGGTCTCTATCGAGTTGGAGAGGATTCGGGCGCAGACCTTCCGATGGCATTAGGGAGAATGCAAGTGTTGCGTATTGTTGCTCTGGAGCAGGTTAAAGTCGCGAGAGGCACGCGTGTGAAGGCAGCCCTTACCTGGTTGAAGGAGGGGGACACAAGTTCGTTGTTGTTCTTCTTGAGCTAGGCGTGGGCGATATCGCAGCATCTATGGCGCCCCTTGCTTTGCCTCGATGGGCGGACTTTGGAGGATCCCGCTGATTTGCAGAGGTATGTGCATACCCATTTCTCGGGTTTTTTCAGACAGCGGCGACTCTTCCCTATGAGCAAGAGATGGGGAGCTTGTTTTGGGGTCTGTTAAGCCATCTATTCCCGCCTCACCGGCGTGAGAGCTTGGAGCGAGGAGCTCTCCAGAGAGGATTTAATCGGCGGCATGTATGTGCATGGCCAAGGATAAATGTCCTGGACTGGATGGCATTCCTGTGGAGTTCTTTCAGACTTATTGGGAGTGGGCTGGTGAGTCGGTGTACCAGGTGTACCTTGAGTTGCTGCAGTCTTCTCAAATGGATAGGATCTTGAATACCGCATGCATTTCCTTGATTCCTAAGGTTAAGCAGCCTTCTACTATTAATGATTGGAGGCCTATCTCCTTGTTGTCCTCTGTGTATAAGATTATTAGTAAAAAGCCCCGCGCAGAGAAGTTGAAGCCGGTGTTGACTTCTTCCATTAGTAAGGTGCAGGCTGGGTTTGTCCCTGAGAGGAACATTTTGACTAATGTTGCCGCAGCTTATGAGGGCCTTTATTGGGCCAGAAGAACAGGGCAAGGCATTGCCTATCTTAAGCTTGACTTTGCCAAAGCTTACGATAGTGTCCGTTGGGAGTTCTTGTCTGCCATGATGTTAGCGTTGGGTTGTGGTCCATGCTTTACTGAGACAGTCATGAAGCTGCATAGGTCAGCACGGGCTACGGTGGGTGTGCGGGGTGAACCCTCCGCCTTTTTCTCCTTAGGCGAGGGGTGCGTCGGGGATGCCCTTTTTGGCCGTTTTTGTTTACGATTGTGGCGGAGGCCTTTGCCTCGATTGTTTTGGCTGAAGTGGAGGAGGGAGTGGTGGATGGGCTTCGGATGCAGGATGGTAGCCAGCAAATTATTAACCAGTTTGCCGATGACACTTTCCTCTTCTTGGTGGCAGAAGAGAGGAATTTGCAGAATGTGAAGGGTTTGTTGGATACTTTCTCCTTGGCCTCGGGCATTCTTCCTGAATTGGGGTAAGTGCTCCGCATTATGGGCCCGGTGACTCGTCTCCCCTTGTTTGGCTCTATTCCCTTGGAAGGTGCTTCCAGGTAATGTGTGTACTAAGCTATTGGGTATTCCCTTTGGAGGGGATGTTTCCATGGAGAGGGTGTGGGATGAGATTTTGCGGGGATTGCGTAAAACACCTCAATTGGTGGAAGGGTAGCAAGTTGTCCATGGCAGGTAGGATCACTATTGCCAAGTCAGTACTTTGTAGCACTCATGTGTATACAGCATCTGCGATGCTAGCTCCGGAGGGTAAGATCTGAGGCTTTGGATAAGATTGTTGAAATTTTGTGTGGGGGGGGATGATGAAGGGGGTTGTTAAAGTGGCTTGGTGGAAGTGTCTCCACCCAGGGAGGATGGGGGCTTGGCCATTCTGGATTTGGCGTATTTGCATAGTAAGGTGTTGGTCTCCAAGTCCGTTTGGGAGCATTCCGCAGGATGGAGCATCTTCTCCTGGTGCTGACCTTTGTTGTTGCAGATCTCTTCGCCATTGTGTGGCGTTTGGGAAGCCGTCACGTGCATGTGGAGTTGCCATGGGCCTTTGTTGTATGGTCTCCGGCCTTTCCCACATGCATCCCCTTTTCTCACAGGAGTGTTGCGGGCTTGGGATCATGTGCGTGTGCTCTTCCAGCTAGATTATGCCTCAGTTTATCACCATTCTTCTCCTTTCTTGTGGGTTCCTTTACCCCCTCCGCACTTGCCCTTGGCTGCCACTGTGCATGCTCGGACGCAGGCCCGTTGGAGGCGAAGCTGCTATGCTCACCTTGGAGGATTGGTATTGGGGTGGTAGTCGGCTAGCTTCGTGGGGAGTTCTTCGAGCTCGCTTTCGCTGAGGGGCGTGGCCAAGGGCTATCACGGGAGCATGTGGCGGGGAGTATTCCGCTACACATACCTATAGTCCCTCAGGATGATGTGGTGGTGCAGGTTTGGAAGGTTCATCCGGATGTTGTGTCTTCTTGCTTTGTGCGGTCTTGTTACCGGGTCTTTGGCTATTCATGACACCTTTGCCCCTTCGTGCAAGTGGTCTCGCAGCCTTCGGGGTTCTCGATGGCTTCGGTTTGGGACGTGGACATGGAGCTCACTTCCCCACCGAAGGTTAGGGTGCTTCATGGCGGTGGTGCACATTTGTATCGGGGTGAATGCCCTTGTGAGTCGGTTTAGGCGGGTGTGAGCCCTCTCGCCCTTGTTGTGGCCTTCATCGTGAGACCGTGGAGCATTATGCGGTTTTATGCCCTCACTTGCGGTCGCCTGGGATTGGGTTAGGGCACTATTTGGTGAGATTGACTAGCCGATTCTTTGCTTCATGTATATCGGTGCTTGGCCGCTTCTTGCGGCAGCAAAGCCTTGCATCTGCAGGCGTGGCTTGGTTGGTGTGGCTGATTTGGAAGCGGGCGGCGGTTGTGGATCTTTCAGGGGATTCAGCAGCCTGCAGCCTCTCTGATTCCTCGACTCAGGTACAAGCTATTTCAAAGCTTTCTGGTGTTCCCGTGAGTAGTAGAGCGGAAGTTTGCCATTTGGCGGGACTTCTTGGGTGTTGTAGATGGTGATGGTCGGTTTGTACAGCAGTAGAGTTGCAGTTTTTCTGTGAGTTTGTTGTGGAGTGTCGAGGTATCGCTGTCTCTTTGGGGCAGTTCTCCTTCCTCCTCACTTGCTTTGTAACATTACCATTCTTTTAATATATTGATGACACAGTTCTTCAAAAAAAAAAAATGTGACTAACAATTGCTAAAGAAAGCGACAAAACATTACCTAAGTATGTTAATAGATGACAAAAAGTTGCCAAAAATGACATAGAATATGACCAAATAGGTGACAAAAAATTGCCCAAAACAGTGACAAACATGACCCAAAATATGTTAAAATAGGTGGAAAAAAAGTGCCAACACAACTTAAAATATGACAAAATAGATACCAAAAAATTGCCAAAAAAAGTGCCAAGAAATGATCTAAAATATGACACAAGAGGTGCCAAAGTTTGTCAAAAAATGACAAGAAATGACCTAAAATATGACACTATAGATGACAATAAATTGCCAAAAAATAATCTAAAATATGACAAAATAGGTATCAAAGAATCATCCAAAAAAGTTCCAAAAAAACATAAAAAGATGACAAAATAAGTGCCAAAAGTTTGCCAAACTTTTGACAAAAAATTGACGATGAGCGAAGGCACGATCCACCTTCTGCTGAATGTTATGTTGAAAGGATTTTAAGTTAAGTCCTTTGGAAGGTCAGGTCCCATGCACCTGAATGACATGGTGCATGCTCATTTCATTCATCACTCTTCAGGTAGGCTTCCAAACACCCAATCCGGCACATGCATGCCATAACTGAGAGTAAGTGTCAAAAAATTGACAATAAATGCTTGTTCTCTTGTATTGTTGGAGGCTATTAAATGTCCCAGAATGTGATTTCTTGCATTTAGTGGCTTTTAAACGTGCGTCTATAAGTTAGAAACCACTTTAAACAATGGGAAGCAAATTTTGTAGAGAAGAAAACAATGCTACTATTCATGTCAACACTTTCAAACAAGCGTCTATAAGGTGCTAGAGGCTCGCCAATAAATTATTCACAACTTTATGATAGTTCACTCAAAGAACAGAAGTGTTTTTCATCTAAAGACTTTCAAACAAATGCCCAAACTTGCATTGACATCTTTCTTTTGAAGGACGTCAAACTTTTTTAAAAGTCCAAGCCAAAAGACAGTTACAACTGCACATGCGGGATTAAAGTCTCAGAGGATAGCCATGATCCACTGAGTAGGACCACCAACCTGTGCATAAAGCAACACCCTTAAATAAATCTCAAAGATAGCAGGAGCAAGTGAAGAACAATGGTAGGCCTTAGCAATTCTATTTTAAGCTTCTTGGAGGATAGCAATTTGGCAAGAATATCCAAGCCCATAAAAACACACAATCTTCTATGCTTTCAGATGGACCACAACGAGCATCCTAATGCTAAGTGAGGCTTGGTTTCGTAGCTTATTCCAAATATCCGGATAAATTGCATTGACATCTGTCTCCTTTCTGAAGCTAGTAGTTGTTTATGAATAACAATATTAATCAATACCGAAGGACTTTCAATTGCACCAACTATCATGAAGATGATCATAGATGGGGATGAACTCCTGCTAGCACAATCCCAACTGCCACAAGCACATCACAGACCCATCATGGCAGGCAAACTTTTGCTAGAAGCAATAATAGACTCCATTCAAACTTACATGACAAACCGCTCATGCAAAATGACAGGTACAAACTGCCCTGAGAAAGGAGGCAAAGGCAAAGACACAGCCAACACGCTTGGCTAGGCAGATCTATGGTAGGCACTTAGCAGCAAGCCGCTTTCAAGGTTCTCCGAATAGGCCATCTGGGAGCCTTAGAAGCAAGTCCAAACAGATGTTGAATGCTTTGCAGCCGAGGAGGCACGTCTAAAGGAACATATAGAAACTTCAACATTCGCATTGCAAAAAAAGAAGCTGGCCACAGAAAGGCAACACGTGGAACTTTACATCAAATCATTTGATGCTCGCGTTGAATGTGCACATGAATAGCACTAGATTAGGTCAGACATTGTCGAGCTCCAGTATGATGTAGCCATGTTGACGTCATACAGGCTAGAGACCATGCTCCAGATTCCAAATCACTTTGGGCAAGAAATTAGGAGACTTTGCACATCTCTTTATAGAGACCACAAAGTTAGCCACCAAAATACAATGAGTTGTTCAAACAACTTTCCCTAATAGTCAAATGTAGTAGCTTCTTTAAACCAGGCAGGATAGGATCAATGGTTTGGAGAAGGTAAATTTTGCCAAGGATACTGAAATGACCTCCAAGCTTCTAAGTGGAGAGGAGAGCTCCTCCGGCCGGGATCTTGCTATGCATGAATTGGAAAGGACACTGGCTTTGCAAGGCTAGATGCCTCATGCCAATGCTCATGAGCAGTAGCACCATTGCATGCAGGGAGTTGGAGAAAAAGACGTTGAAGCACCACTACCTAAACTCTCAGCTTCAAGCATTGAAGGCTAATGTTGACATTACAAATGCTACCCATGAACATACAAGCCTCCATGCGCAAAAGCAAGCCAAAGCAAGGCCGAACTCAGCCAAACAGTAGACCTCCTCCGGTCGAGCAACATCCAGTTCCAAGCTGGTAATAAGATAAGAAGTTATTTTCTTAACATCGTACAATACCCTTCTTGCATATATATTGAAGGACAAAGCTCCTCTAGAATAGAATATAATAGATTTTTTAACGTCCACGGAGACCAATAGGTCATGGGACCCATACAATGGGCTACTACTAGGATTAAAAAAACCCTGCCTCGAAAGGTTTTCAAGGGAAAAACCTTTGCAGTAATGATGATACTAGACAATCGGAGATAATGACTACGGAGGGCTCAGTAATTGATGACGTTCATCTAGAACCTCAAGTATGTATAATGCCAAGTCATGCACAGATGGTGCTCTGAGAAGTTGTGGAAGCGTGGAATGGAATGCTAAGGTAAAAAAATGATTCCGGACTATCTCAAAAGCAGGGCAACTCAGAAGAGTATGGCTTTCATCTTCAATAACCTGTAACTGGCAACAGGCACATAGTCTCGCTTCTCGCGGCAATTGCGGCCGCTCCCATCTATCTGTCTCAATCCGTAGCCTGTGGGACCCCGTGCGAATTGATGCAATAGCTATAAGCTTGTTCCTGGACAATGAAGCAAGCAAATAAGCTTGGGGCCCTGGTGCCAAGGTGGGATTTATGCGTGCATGATAATGACCAGTTTTCACTTGGGCCAAGGTAACTGCGTCCCATATCTTTTGAGAAAAATGACCATTGAGATATTGTTGCAAAAGCTCAGGATCAGAACTAGCAAGCATCGCAAAGATTGCTCAAGGTTGCCACGACGGGCAAACCATGTAGTGCAATGCTCTTTCCAACATCGTTTCAAACGCTGAGGAGATTCAGACATGGCAAGTGCAAGAATAGGATACCTATCATCATCCATGTGGTGCACCTTGCAGATATAGTGGAGATGGCGCTTCATGGCAGAATGTTGAAGAGGCCAAAAACCCGTCTCTTGTAAAAGAATAGCATAGGGCACCGTTGTTTTAACTCCGAGGCTGTAAGTGAGAAAGGACTTTTGCACCCGCTCCAAGCTCTCCCAAGCACTAGCACTAATGGCAGGCCCCCACACTTCAGAACCATACAGTAAAATAGGCTCTACCAAAGCCCGAAACAAGTGGGCTTTCTGTGGCCAATCATGAATTTCCGTGGGCTCTAGAAAAAAGGCATCAACACTTTCCATGGCCCTCCCTGGACAATAATAATGCCTATCTATCTATCTATCTATCTATCTATCTATCTATCTATCTATCTATCTATCTATCTATCTATCTATCTATCTATCTATCTATCTATCTATCTATCTATCTTACCCACTGAGAAAGATATGTATATCCACGTATATGTACGTGTTTATAATTGTGCAATTAATCAAGCACTTGAAGGCAAAATATCTATAAATCCAATTTTGAGTATGAGAAGTGAAGTAGGATAGTGATTATGCTTCATATTGCTGAAATGCAAGGAAGGAAGAAAAAAATGGAAAATTTGATGATCTAGAGCAAAAGAAATTGTCCGAAGAACATGTTGCGTATCCAAAATAAGCACTTCTTAATTTCTGGTGGGCCGAGATTAAAATTGCTAATAATCCCTGTTAGACGGCGAGTGTCTAATCATCTTTGAGACGTCTATGTTTTTTTCTTTCATCATACACCATGAGGCAATATTTTAACATGCATGTGGCCAAACTAAGAGGGTCCATCAATTATTAAACTCAAGGCAAGAGTATGGAAGTTTCCTTATAAAGATTGCACTCTTTTATAGCCAATAAACGAGATACACGTTTAATATCGTATTATAAGGGGAGGACATTTTAGGACACATGGCGAACCAAACCCCTACCACGCACAAGAACGTCTACCATAGAAGTTGCCAACTAGTTATTCAATGTATAGGGGAATGGCTTTTGCAATACCATTCTGGCACAATGAGAGAACCTCACGACCGATGGCCTGAGAGTAGTCTCCCGCTTGTGTCGGAATGGCAAGGCAAAGGCAATTCCCCTAAAAATAGAATTGGAGAGGCCTTTTAATCATAAATCCAACAATTTTCGAGGTTTTTGGCAAGAATCGGCAGCTATAGATCCAAATAGAAGCTGGGGAGGCCCGTTGAATGCAGATTCGACATGTTTTTAAGATCTTAGATAAAAAGATTTGGTTCAAGCGCATATTGCAGAAGCAAAACTATAAAAGTAGATAAATTCGATGAGCTTGGTGTACCTACTAAACCAATTATTTACCTCTATTCTAAGGGGTTCTTACAGGTTCTTACCTTTGTTCTTACCTGTTAAGCGAAATCGATGGGCCAGTTTCCATTCCACAATGTAGGAGGATGCTAGGTGGCATAACTAAAATAGACACTAGAAAAAAAGGTCCACCCAAATTCTATTTGGTAACTTCACAAAAATCCAATTTGCTTGTGGAACATTTCGATATTGTATCTTATTGTGTTTTGGTCAAAGTTCATACAAGTGCAGTAACTTAAAACACCATCTAGTCCATTGCAAGTATTGGTAATAATGGTCATGCATAGATGTATTTGTAATATACAAGTCTGATACAACAATACTCACTTCTAGATGTAAGAATTGTGCAGATCCTTAGAAGCATAGTTTAGTCTGATGGTTGGGTTAATTTTTTGCATGATTAAGGGGAACAATGATTGGAAATGGATGACAATCCATAATGGTATGGCATTTCATTTGTGTTGATGTAATCCGTTGATTAACACATGGGTACCACATAGGTGCCACATGGACATACCTATTACGACGATAGAATGTCCCTCCAGAGGAAAATTATGCCTGCCTTGGACCTATCCAGTGTAACTCATTCAACAATGCTCATCACGCCCTTAGAGGCGCCTCACATGTAAATTTTTACGCATTCACATGAACCAAATCTGATACTGCCGGTTTGACGTATGAGCCGGTCGTCCCCGAACTGCTGGAGCAGTTCAGACCTGAGCGTCTTGAACGGCTTGACGTCCAGCAAGTTTTGCCGCTGACATGTGAGGCGTCCCTTATCAAGTGTGATGTCGCATCAAGGGGATGCCTCCATTGGAGAGGCTCCCCTTATGTATTATTTGCAATATCTTCACGGACTAATTCACAATGTAATTCTTTAGGTGCATTTGAATGGTCATAAATCCTAAATCAGACGGATTTTGCAGTACGGTGTCATGCATGAATTGATCAAAGTCTCTCTACTATTGACATGTTGTGTTCTTATAACAATGCATCTAGTCAGCTGATAACAGACTCAGGTAAGACAGTGGGCAGGAGACGTGCCTCTAGCATCATTTGATTCCACACGACTTACAACACAACAAAGATTCAAGGCATCTACCTGAAGCATAAGCGCATTTATGATGGTAAAAAAAATATACCTATTTACTATACACTTGCAGATTCCTCTTACAATCCATTTAGCACGTACTCGTATATTTTATAGCATTTGATACACCTTGGGAGGAGGAAGAAGACCTAATTGTTGGTGCAAGAATTTCAACTATCAAAGATAAAGAAACAAGAAGTGGGGTATTCTTTTTACTTTTTAGCAGCACGACTAAGATTGGCTGAAAATGCGCCACGTAATTATCAAATTATTACGTGTCACCAGGTTCTCTAATTCCGGTAACTATACCTTTCCTCTTAAAAATAACGGCGTCAAATATCAACGGCTGTGCTCACGCCGCGTGGCAAAAATCTCGCGATTGCGTGCGCCATACTTTTCTCCATTTCTTTGTTTGTCTGTATTCCGTATGCTACGCCGTATATGCGTATATTATACGCGTCAAATCAAGGGATAAAATACGCGTATTTGTAGCTTTTTGGAGCATATCAGTAGCCGTATCCGTATAATCACTTTATTCTTGGTTGAGGCATTTTCCACTTCTGCTTCTTCATCTTCTTCTTCTAAACAAAATGCTCAATTCCGGCAACCCGGCCTCTTTGATCCACAAATCCATCACCTGACCACAAAATCTTGCACTGCCATGCTCTCATGCATGTGCTTAACCTCAAAATTGTTCAAATTCGGTGTTCTAATCTGTTGTTTTGAGCTCTTGCGCTCAATCGTGCTCTGCTTTCAGGAGCAGGAAGAACACCATAATAAGCTTTCTATATTTTGGTCTTCTGATTATTTCTATGGAGGGATCATGGACAGATTTAATGGGGGTTCCAGTTCGGGTTGGAAGAGCAGGATGGGCGAACTGGGGATGTTGAGTATGGCGTTTAAGGCGTTGCTGCTTCTTCAGCTATGGGGCCAGCTGGGGTCATCCGTGCTTCTGAGTAAGGTAGGCCGTTTGGTGTGTTTTGCTGCTCGGGATCTAAAGTGGTTAGGAGTAGGTAGAGGGCAGGTTGAATGGAGTTGGGAAGTTTTGTGATGCCAATGTCGAGGTCTCGGCGCCGTGGAGGCTGTTTGTCGGAGAAGAAGTATAATAAATCTTTGCCAAATAGTTCATCCAGTGCTTCAGAAGCTGTTGTTCAGCAAGAGGACAATGATAAAGGGCGGAATAAAAACACTCGGTTTCAAAAAACAGGAGGGAGCGGCGACATCAGAAAGAAGAGGAAAAGAAGCTCGGGTGGGGTATTGAGTACATCGTGGGCTACTAAAAGACACCGTGTTGCAGCAAAATTGAATTCTTCTACACAAAAGGGTGGTAATGACCAAACTCTTGGCCACGAAAACAGTAGCCATTTCCCTCCTGAGAACAATGGAAGTGGAAAGGTACATGGTTCAGGTAGGCAGGAAGGAAATGGGAAGGGACAATTGCCTGCTGATGATAAGGTTCATGAGTACGGTAGGAAACGTAGGAGGCATGAACTTGAAGCCACCCTTATAAATTCTACACTGCACTGCCAAAATAATGAAAATGCATTGCCTAATGGTCAAGAGCAAGATGGCCCTCGAGTTCTCAGGCCAAGGTTAACAACCGCCCCTACAAAGTGGCAGCGGACTAAACAAAAGCTTTATAAAGAAGTAGATCTTTGCGAGGCAGATGGACCTCGAATCTTAGCACATCGTATCAAGGTATGGTGGCCATTAGATGCTGCTTGGTATTATGGTGAGGTAAAAGAATATGACAGAAAGAAAAGGTTGCACAGAGTTGTGTATGATGACCAGGAAGAAGAGTGGCTTTATCTTGAAAATGAGCGCTTTATGCTACAGGTGGATGAGGGGGAGGTCTTCGGAAGACTTGGTGAAATTGTTTCTGAGTTTGTTGGCAAAAGAAAACATCATAGGCGTAGATTGAAGAAGAAACAACACCGCTCCAAGCATCGGGGCTCTGAAGATGCTGTGGGACATGTGTCCGAAGAAAATGTAATCAGGCCAGTGGAGCATTGCACTTTGTCCACTAAACAGATTGGTGATGCATGTTCACCTCCAACTTTGGATGCACTCTTGGAGAACACAAGGAAAGGGGAAAACAAGGATGATTGTAGGAATTTGAAGGCTATCATTCCCATTAGAAACCCTCGTGTTTGGTCTTCAAGGAGAGCTGGCTACATCGAATGTCTGCCATTGTATAGGCCTTTTGCAAATATGATTCTTACAATGGGTTATCACTTGTTGAAGTGGTCAATTGGTCGTAGGCTACCATTGTCTATGCAATCCATACGATCTGTTGTGTCCAGAGATTTTCTAAACCATATTTGCTCAAGGTTGTCACTAGTGAAAAATTGGCCCGGTTCCAGATATAAAAATTCCATCACAGTCTCAATACCAAACATGCTGTGTGCTGACCTCTTCTCTGAAGTGTTCGGCTTTCAGCAGGTACCTTCTAAAAGACCCGTGAGGGATAAATCGGCCTTGACTGAGGATGGCTCTCAGCAGATACCTTCTAGAAGAAAAAGAGATTCTCATACAATTAAGATAGCCTTGATTGAGGATTGCTGTTTCCTGGATTTTCCTTTGCAACCAGCAAACGTAAGTCATTTACGCTAGCTGCATATTAAGTTTATCATGTCCTTCTGTGTTCCATTTTGGATGATAAATTTATGCTGTGGAAATTCCTCTTTTACAGAATTCAAGGCAGCTTTCAAGGAGTTATGATCCTGAAAACAAAGTGGTAACTGATCCCCTAGTGAATGCTGAAGCTGCTGATCCCAAGCGTACCTTGGAAAGGAGGATCTGTCTGGTTAGCAATTCAAGGCAATCAACATCAGGTCCCATATTAAATGTGTTATCTGATAAGTTGAAGTCTGAAAATAACATTTTCTCTAAGCGGGTGTCGCCAATCTGTGGACAACCATCCATGGCATTAGTTGATTTGGGAACAAATCGGAAGTTACGGATATCTGAGGATCCTGACAATGAAAAGTTACAGAAAATGGATCTCAGCAACATTTATAAACGGTCAAAATTTACTGCAGAACATTTGACCATAGATTGCAATCCACAAGAACCATCCACCGTTACTCCTCAAATTGGACTTCGTAGGTGCACATCATATAAAGGGGATGTCTCAGACGATGATTCCATGGGTGCAGAAACCCCAGTGCCAAGCAAAAAAGCTGCGTTGGATGTTGAATTAGAACATGATGCATCTGTAAGGAATTGGAGGAGCGTTGGTTTTGCAGCAGACTCAATTGAAGGGGAGATGGCATACCAGTGCTGGTGGGATTCTTCTTCTTATATGTTGCATGATGTCGATTTGGAGATCAGGAAATGTCGTAGAGTAGAGAATGTTGGTATCCCTGAAGATCTAGAGGTCTCACCTTCTGATAATAGAGCTTCCCCATCTGCTAATCATCCATCTCAGGCAAAGAGCCAATTCAAGGTAAACCGCTTATCTGGGTCCAATCAACAGAAACTCATAGATGTTGATTCTGCATCTTGTACAGCCAATGTTCTTGTTATGAGGGACGACAGAGGCTGGCGGGAAACTGGTGCCACAATACATCTGAAGTTAGTCGATGGTGGTTGGATGCTGCTTATTGATATTCATGGAGAAACAGCCTATGGGCATAAGGCAGAACAGTTTGCGGCAGTTGGCGCAACAAACCGTTATACACATGCAATGATGTGGAAAGGTGGGAAAGGATGGATTTTAGAATTTGAAGATAGGAAACATTGGAGTGTGTTCAAAATGATGCATGAGGAATGCTTTCAGAGGAATGCTAGAGCTGCATGTATTCGACATATACCTGTTCCTTGTTTTCAGCCCGTTGAAGATTATTTTACAAGGATGCCCCCATCTACTTTTGCTAGACCTGTCTACAGATATATTAGATATTCTGAAGCAGATTCAGATATGGGTTCAAGCAGTCGGATTCTTTATGATATGGATAGTGAAGATGAGGAGTGGTTGACCCAGTCCTGCAGCGGCGATGAAAATATGCTGCCTAACGTCTTGGAGCTTACATTCGAGCAGATTGTAGATAGGTTGGAGAAAGCTGCTCATGTGCAGCAAAATGATGTTTTATCTGCAGATGCAGCAATGGAGCTTTGTGAAGGTCTTGCCTCATTGGAAGTTGTGGGGAGGGTTTATGCCCATTGGTCCAAAAAGAGGAGAATAAAGGGCATGTCATTAATCCGGTATTTCCAGGTTAGAATGCTTCACTTCTGCTGTTGAAGTAGACTCTTGTTGTTATAATTTCCATAGTTGCATGTCACACTAGTTAATAAGATAAATTCAAATTATGCAGGCTGCTCCTTGGGAGCGTTATCAAGAGCAACTAGAAAGATGGAATGAAGAGCTTCAGCAAAAATCTCCTAATGAAATCAAGCAGCAACCCATATCCCAGTTTAAGAAACCACCTCCCTATGCTTTTTGTTTGCGACCAAGAGGACTGGAAATGCCAAACAAACTGCAGAAGCAAAGATCTCAACGCAAACAGCTTTATTCTCGCCAATATGGGGAACTGTTTTCTGAGAGTCCAAGGCAACAGTTGGCTACCGATTCAAAAACTGAGTGGCCTACTGGTGAGTTTGCAAAATTTCTTAATAAGAGAAACAACAGATGTTCTCGTGGTAGAAACATGTAAATAGAAACATTATTCTTGTGCAAGAATATTGTCATCTTTTTTAGGTTCATATGTCTGTCAACACTTCATCGCGCTTCTCTGGTTTCGATATTGCTGACACTTTTGCATTCTCATCATAAGTAATGATCTTGGCTATTTTTATTCCTTACCAATCAGGTTACAAGGGCCTGAGACGTCGACGTTTTGTAAATATATTCACAAGGGTTAGTAGAGATGCTCATTTTACAGTGGCCAGGATACTGTAGGAAGAATGGATTGTAAGCTTAATAGATTGCAGTGCTTTAGTTTGAGGTTATTGATTTCACCTTAATATGTAAGGGTCTAATGAAAGTGCTTTGCAATCAAAAAGAGAATAATTGGAAGATGCCAACCGTGACACGTTCTAACAATGGAATTGATGCATAAAAAGAGGGCACTTCTTTTTCCTTCTTCCCTTTCTGCTTTTTTCCTTTGTTTTTTCTTTACGTCACATGAGTATAATCAAAATGGTGCAACGACATTTCAAACACAAAAGTAAGCTTGTGAACCAAGAGCAGCTGGAAGAGGAAGCTATTTTGATGGATTGGTTGCTATCATCAGTTATATTGAGTTCTCCCCAGAAAATATTTATGCCTTTAACTAGTATGATGATTGGGGGAAGTCGAGCTGGGCTGAGGATTTTTCCACAGATTGGAATAAAGTTCTCTGAAGTTGTTGAATGTCTTTGTTATGTTGAGGGGATGACATGCTGGTCGGACATGGGCCCATTTTATTGGGGTGATATTTTGGATATTTTGGTTAGAGGCACAGGTGTTAGCAACATGGGTATATATCAAGTAAAGATCAAGTGCGTCAGTGAAAGGATCAAGATCTCCATTCCCCAAATTATTGCTGGCTCCTAAAAGAGTTTTCTTTGTTTTCTATTTAATTATGAGCTAATGCATCTAACATGTTGAGAACATGTCTACTTTATAGATATTGCCATGATGCGAATGCAGAATCTTTATTTGCATTGTCACAATTTATGGAGATTATGTTAGACCTCACATCATCTACTATTTTCCTTTTTTGGCGTTCCATGCAAAGTTTTTCGGCACTGGTTAGATGTGATTGAATGAAGTAAAAATCCTTTTACTTTCAGGTTTAACTAGCGGGATTCAACAGATAAATGAAGATGAGCCTGCAACTGGTCCTGGGGATAGTTTATTAGAGGGTTCTACAATCAAGGATATGGCAAATGACCGTTGGATTTTTCAGCACAGATCCACAGCATCTATTGATCACATACTGAAAGCCAGAAAAGGAAGGAAAATGAGGAGGAGAACTGTTTATGCAGAAGACTCTGAACGCCGTCGCATACGTTCAAATGTATGTTTTAGGCTTCAACAACAGCAGAGGCAATCACATGTATATAGAGGGCACAGACCATGGCATGCGGCATATTCAAAATTGGTTTCACCTTCTGCTGTTTCAAATGATGGCATGTCCAATCAACCATGTAGTCTATCAGAGATTGCTGCTGCTGCAGTTAAGAATGCTGTAATGGCTCGAGCACGAGCCGAGTCAGCCTATGCTCTTGCTGATGTTGCTATGCATAGAGCTATGTCTGCTGTGATTGCTGCTGAGGCTATTCAGGCTGCAGAAGCAGCTGCTCTAAGTGCATATAATGCGAGAGAAAGGCAAAGGGGAGAAACATGTTCAGCTGATGAAATGGATGCTGGGGTGTGTGTAAGTGATGAGAATGACGCTGGGCCTATTCAAATACGCGTTAAGAGATTGAGTGAGGGCGATGCATGCGTACAGCCTGCACAAACATCTTCTCAAACGGGTAATATGGGGCTTACAGCTGTAGGCCTTGATAGTGGTGTCTTGGATACGGCTGTAGAGGTCCAAAGTGGTGCCTTGGATATTGATGAAGGAGAATTGTTGGGAACACAGGACAAACTGCAAAGAATTGCAAGTCTTCTTCGGAATCCGTTGTCACCATCACAACGCTTGGAACAGTTACATCAAGGGAGTATGGTTGAGGCAATGCCAACATAACACTTACACGCCAGTAGGCAAAAGGCATGCATAATCTCCTTTGTTTTGGTGGGAATTGAATTCTGCTGTTGCTGTTGGGAGTCCCGTTATTGTTGACATGTACAGGATGGTGCAAAACGCTTGAATCAACTGTAGGACTCGCCCATAGTTGCAAAAGTTTTGTGTATTTACCCACATTGGATATGTTTCCATGTGTTCAATCTGTAAAATTTGGATCACCATAGATACCAATCACTATTTGCGGCCTTGTAACTCCCGCGCATGAATTTTGTTCTGAGGATGAACAGGGACTCTTTTTGGTGGGAAAAAGGCCCATTGTTGTGGAATAAAGCAATGCATATCAGACTAGACCAGCAATTGTTGCTTATGGCTATTCCTGGGATCAATGATCAGGACCGCTAAATCTAAATACCTAAGAAGAAAAATAAGGAACTATATTATAAAAAAATACGTAATCCAAATGAGAAAAGTACACCATAGTTGCACGCCCCAGGAATCGAACTTGGAGTATACTATACTATGGGGAAAAAAGAAATCGAACTTGGAGTATGCTAGGCTATGGGCTGAGAAAAAACATTGTTGAATTTCAAGACCGTTGCAATATTTTGTATATGAAGTCCTTAAGGAAGGAAGGAAGGAAGAAATTTTTAGGAAAAGCCCAATGCATCAATTCGTTGCTTGTTGGAATGGGCTCCCGAATAACGTCCATAGGATAAACCTTGAACAACTTATGTGTATATTTCTTGGTTGATATAAGTTCAATGTAAAAAATCATAGCATGCAGAACATGTGGAAGTATGGAAGTTCGTAGTGTGAGATCCAATGTTTTAATACCACCATTGTTAGGGATACATATACATTGGTTCTTTTGCAACAATATAAATCCAACATGTCCTTATCAATTTTTAATCACGTCATATTAGATTTCAAAGGATAAGGGTTCAATACTATTTCCTTTATGAGAGGAAGAGATATCTTCAATAGTGTCTTGGCTTGAGGTGTTTACTTCTAGCACATTTCTTTCATTTGGAATTTGGAGTTGAATTGTGTGAGATTTCTGGTTAGTTCTTGCAGTAATAGTGCGAAAGCTAGGGATCGAGTGATTAGCAATGATCACTAAATTCTGATTATCCATTACTATCATCACATTTCTTTCATTTGGAATTTGGAGTTGGATTGTGTGAGATTTCTGGTTAGTTCTGGGATCGAGTGATTAGCAATGATCACTATAAGCAGCAAGTCAATCCTAGGCTCACGAGAGGCCCACACCAGTACTTGTACACCCATTTGCCCATGAAAAAGCGCAGACTTATAGCTTCCATTCGCACGAGTGCACATCGTCTCTGCATTGAGACAGGGCGTTGGACTCGGGAAGCACGGGAGGAGAGGCTTTGTCAGTGTTGCCACTAGGGCGCCATTGAAGATGAATGTCATGCCATCCAGATCTGCCCAGTGTTAGCCGATATCCGAGCACGGTATGTTCGGTTACTAGTGATTGGCCAGCCATTGCATGAGTTGTTGAATATGGCATCCGTGGGCTTGTTGGGGTCATACCTCCAAGAGGTTATGGATGCACGGACTCAGTTGTGTCCTCGAGGACAGTATGTCTCTTTTTGTTTGGGTCCCATAGGCCAATTGGTCTCCGTGGACGATAAAAAATCTATTCTATTCTATTAAGGACTTTAAGGGACAATTCAAGTTGCGATCTATACTATTTTGAATGTTAGCATCATGGTCTTTTGTTCCAGCTTTGAATAGTTGCAAAAGTTTTGTTTAATTACCCACATTGGATATGATGTTCCATGTGTTCAATATGTAAGATTTGGATTACCAGAGATACCAACCACTATTTGCGGCCTCGTAACTCCTGCACATGATTTTTGTTTTGAGGAGGAACATGGTGCTGCCACATTCTGGCAGTATAGAAGAGCTATGTGCATACATCACACCTTTGGCTAACATTTGGCTTGATATGTATGCATGAGCCAATGGACCATGGACCTTGAAGACATCTATCTTTAAAGACCTATAGAAGGCATTTGATATGAAGAACCAAGGGAGAACATTGATTTAACATCATATGGGCATTACAAAAAGAGATTTGATCAATTAGAGCATTTATGAAGACTTGGAGTTGAATTTTGAAGACCCTTATGACAAAATTTGTAAGATCCCTCAAGCTACATTGGCATTTTGCTAAATCCAAGTTTTTTAGCATGATATTTCACTTTCCAAGGCAAGATTTACATTTCTCTAGGCTCTATTTTATCATGGTTCCACCCAAAAACCATCTCTCACATCTCATTCTCTCTCCTTTCATACACCATTACCATTTTCCAAAACCAACACTATCAAAAACTATTTTTCCTAGTCAAAAGCATGTCACGCATCCATGATTCATTCCCCTATTATGAGAAAATGCAAAAATTTCGTCAAATTTGAGGGTTTAAGGCCATATTCTCTCTCTAAAAAAAAAATGCATATTTGCCATCATACATCTTGAAAATGCATGAATTACCCTAAGAAATAAAAAAATTTAATGCTTTGGTGCAAATGTGTCAAACTTCCTAATATATCATCCACCACGTCATTAAATGTAGTCCACCTCATCATCCATGTGTCATCCACATCATCATCCACGTATCATCCACCTCACCACCATGTCGCAAAAGTTTTTGAGTAGGAAAAATGTTGTTTGCTACTTTTCTTGCCACATCAAATTTTCAAATTGACCTTGTTTTGACCCCCAAAATTCATTCATTGGAAATCGTGCACAAATAAAAAAAAATACAAAAAAAAGTCTTATCTACCCCATCCACTTAGTCATCTACTCTATCCAATCCCCCTCTGCCACGTGGCAAGTTCGAGCATGTGGGCTGGCGACGGTCCATATCCCACGTGGATCTCCACATATGCAATTAAAAATCTCCTTATGGAATGGTATTTATAGCTTGGGCAGATTTCTTTATTCAAGCCTGTGGGATATTGTGCAAAAAAATTGAGATGAACCCTAAATTCTGATCAGACCAAGGTCTGGCCTTTTTGGCGAACTGGGCAAGCTAATCATAGCCTTCAGATACACTAAAAAACAAATTAAGACCTCGGATTTGTCTAGAATCAACCAAGAAAAGGGAATTTGAAAAGAAGCTTTTGGCTCAAAAAAGAAGGGAAAGGCATTTGCATGAAGGATGATCTAAATACCATTGGTACTAACTAGATTTGTCTTCTAAAGCTCTGGTCTACCTTCGATGCTTCAAAAAATTGCATCATTGAGGCAAAATTGTCAAATCTTTTACCCTGTGCCCAAGATCTCAGGGCTTAGGTTTTCTTGAAAAACTCCTGTATGATGTTCCTTTCAATGAAAATCTGCCCCTTTGGTAAGAAGTTTCTTCTCAATTTGCATTTGAAAGCACTAAAGTAAGGTAAAATTCTGATTTATAGTAAGAATCTCTTGAAGCCCGGGGGATTCATCTATATGAATAGTGACTATGCCATCTGCGAAGATGGGATCAGGTAAAAACCTCTTATTTAACTATTCTAGCGGACCTTTTCATACTCCTATCCATCCCTCTGCATGTATACCCCATAAAATATTTCTACAGATAAACTAGTAAGCTTTTATATATATTCTCTGCCTATATTCAATTTTTTCTATATATTTTTATACATATTGTATATCCTTTAGTGTATTTTTTGTGCAACTATGCCTATGATTGCGTTTTGTTTTTTGTTTTTTTGTTTTTTTGGTACATATATGTAAGCAAATGCCAATAAAAAACCCCTAAAACTATTCGTTGATGTTGCGCACTTCAAATGTGCACCTGCCTTGGCTCAAGCAAAGCCTCCACAACATTCCAAAGTTCAAAGCTGAGTATGTTTTAGTCTTAGAAAGTTTCACACCAAACAAACCCAAAAAGATAGTAAGAGTTAAATTTTCAAGCTTCAAGGGTGATTAGTTCTATCAAGTAGAGGCAAATTTAAGAGTACCTTGGATAAAGCAGCTTGACATGCTTCTAGCAAATATTTTACATTCTATCGCTCAGTTAAGAAGTGAATTCATGGCAACATCTCAAACACTGAATGAGGTTACCCAGCAGATTGATAGGATCCATCAGCAGGTGACAGATGAGATATCACAACTGCAGAGAGAGCTTAGGCAAGCAGTGGAACAGATTACACAGTTGGCTACTGCAAGCGCCCGTCTTGCGGACCATGAAGCTAGAATGCATCAGATGCAAGCAAGGTTGGACACCCTAGAAAAGAGACAACCAGAAGGACAGGAAGCAGCATCCAAGCTCTCGGCCCTAGAGAAGAGGATGGCCGAGTTTCACCGAGAGATGTATGATCTCCGCTCGGAGATGAAACGAACATGTATCTTGCCGAGGCAAAGATCAACAAGTCGCCCAATGCCGGAGGCAGAGGTGGCCCAGGGAATCAGGCAGGTCCTTCGCGAGGAGCAGGATCGCCAATCCCGTCGGCTAAACCTCATTGTCCGGGGCTTGCCTGAAGAGCATGGAGAAGATCTGCCGGCTAAGCTTAATGCCCTGGTGCTGGACAGACTACAACTGCAGTATTTGGGGGTGAGAAACCCCACCGTAGTCGGGGGCCAAACATGAGACCCCGACCGGGTCAAATTCACAAAGATGTTGGACCAGGCATCGAAGACTCTATTGCTGCAACGCGCTAGCCGGTTGAAGGGGACGTCAATATACTTGGACACTGATCTTACTCCAGTGCAACAAAAGGAGAGACGAGAGGAGTTCACAAAAATCGCACAAGTCGAGACAAAGGTGGGGATCGCCAGCTTGGTTAATGGCAAGATGAAGGTGTTTGTACCTGCGCCAACAAGAAAGAGCAGGCAAAGGGCGATGGGGCCGAATATCTAGACCTTTCACCCGAGGCGGCAAACCGGATGCAACGGCCGGGACCCGGTGCTTGGGCACCACTGAACGGCCCCCGCAACCTCCTGAGCTGGTGTAGACAACCGCCAGGCAAAGATAGGGACAGTGTCTCTGACTTGTATCATGGAACTGTAGGGGATTCCCCTGGAAGAAGAGCAGCGGCCTTGTTGGGATCGCTACAGGTATGGACATCATCTTCTTGCAAGAGACATGGGAATATCGTGGGCATCAGCTGCCGGACATCCCAGATACCGGGCTTCGCCGCCGCTAATCTTGGCGCCATGGCAAGCGAGGATATGGAGGGTGGCATGCTACTTCAAAGATGCTATAGCAGCCACGGTCTCGCTCCATAAGACTGACAGACTTAACCGCTACCTGTGGGTGAGAGTCTCTAAGTTCTACCAGGTCCAGGAGGCAGACACGGATGTACAAATGCCTTATAGAGATCTGTATGATGACATAGAGCAATATCGCCAGCAAGGGCATGTGCGCTTGTTAGCAGATTTCAATGCCCGCGACCGCAGTTGCAGGGCCGGTTACCTTCCAGGAGAGGCCGATTCGACCCACTCGGCTTGAAACAAATTGCACCCCAACATGCGCACGGTCTCAAGATACAGTCACCAATGCCTTTGGAAGGGAGTTGGTTCAACTCTGTCAGGTCTTTGACATGGTAGTGTGCATGATCAGATGGCCGCAATCAGGGGGTTTTACTTGCAAGAGCGATAGACATGATGGTGGAGCTAGCATGGTAGACTATCTCCTTGCTCCAGTGGAAGGACTTGACATGATCAGCGAGCTCTCAATTGGCACACGAACAAGAGATGAGGAGGCTTTGTCGGACCACTATCCACTTTATGTCACTTTGGATTGGAAGCACTCAGTAGCGCAATCACAGAGTAGAAACCATCAGGGGTTGAGATACACGCCGGCACTCACCGAAAAGCAAGCGTAATATGAGTTCAGATTGGAACGTGAACCGCAGGGATTGATGCCCTTTGCACGTTACATGATAGGTGGGAGTGGCTTGTAAACGCCTTACTCACAGCAGCTAGTGCATGCTTTGCAGCGAGGGATCGCTCGCGAATGGACACTGCGCAGTTCCCTCAAAATCCCTGGTTTGACGCTGAGTGCAAGGCTCTAAAGACCCAACTGCGCCTCGTCTCAGATTCACAGCTACGGCAGCAGGCCATTCAGGACTATAGAGCATTCTTGAAATCCAAAAAGCATGCGCACATTGCAGGCCATTAGCGGCGCATGTTTGATTTGTTGATGACCGAGCCGAAGCCGGCGGCGAGGGTGTTGTACAAGAGGCATCAACCACCCGCAATATTACCATAGACCGTGGATGCATCGCTTTGAGGAGTTGTATGATCCCCGTGAGCGAGCTTGCCGGGTTCCAGATCAGGTAGGAGAAATGTTGCAGCTCACGGAGGAAGACATCCAACAGGGCCTTAGACACCTGGCTAATGGCAAAGCGAAGGACTTGCAGGGACTTCAAGCCGAGTTATTGAAATGGGGTGGGCTAGCTTTGCTAGGGCCTCTCGACGGCGATCATTAACCAGGTGCCATAAGGGAGGGCCTCCCGGGAGTGGATGGTTAGTATGGTCACCCCAATTCATAAGACAGGTAATAGGGATGATTCGCGAACTACCGCGATGATCATGGTGAGCCCATTACTCATAAAAGCTTTTAAGGGTGTGGTGGAGAAGAAGTTAACTTAGTGGGTCGAGGAAGCCGGGAGCGCGCTGGCGGTTGGCCGGCGGGGGTTTCACCGCCCACTCCCAATCGACCATATATTCACTCTCGAATCCTTATGGAAGCTACTCGCACGCATTGGGCGTGACTGCATCGGGCTGTTTTGTAGATTTCAAAAGCGGCATATGATATGGTCCCTCGGGACTGTTGTGGCAAAGATTTGCAAAGGCCGTGATGCCCCACAGGACTTACAAAATGTCATCTATAGACTCTATGATGGGATATATGCTGCATTGCCTGCATCAGATCAGCGAGTTGCTAGCACCATAGGGGTTAAATAGGGATGTCCGTTATCTCCAATGCTCTTTGGTCTCTACATTGACAAGTTGGAGACCTGGATGCAAGAACATGGGGGCGGTGGCCCGCAGCTACCAGAGGCATATAGTATAAGGCAATTGCTCTATGCAGATGATGTAGACTTGCTATCCCATACAACCAGGAGTATGCAACAGCATTTGGATGCTCTTAGTGGGTTCTGTGACACAACAGGAATGACGGTGAACCTGCAGAAAACTAAGCTCCTGGCAGTCCTCTCCTCGCAGCATGATATCCCAGATCTCTATTACAGAGGACAGAAGGTGGATGTTGTAAGGACCTTCAAGTATCTGGGAATCGACTTTTGCGCTAGCATGTTATGGGATGACTGTGTGGAAAGACGGGTCAGCGCGGGATGGAAAGCCCTGTATGCTATGCAGAATAGCTACTACAGAATAGACCTATGTGACTAGGCACGTAGAGCACACACTGCTCGCAGCACTCGTTGAACCAAGATTGTTGTATGGGGTAGAGGTCCGGGGTCCAAAGAATTAGCAAGAACACACGGGATAAGCTAGAGAGGGTGCAAAAGGCCTTCTTAACATACGACCCTAGGTATCAAGGACACGGTGCCTTATCGATTTTGCTATGTGAGATTGGGTTCGCCCCCGCAACATTCCGCTATGTGCGCACATCTTGCATATTTCCACAAGGTCACCAAAGATGGATGCACAACGTCTTCCCCGAGGGCTTTGTTATTGGCACAAGATCCACAACGCGACCGAAGAGGGTATGGCAGAGCACCGCCGTGGGTGGTTCGCAACGTGGTCTATAGACTACCGCCAGATTGTGGCTATGCCCGATGCCCGAGGGACAAGTCGCACACTGAATGAGCGCTTTGCCACCACTGTGGGATGCGCCCACGTGCAAAGCCTAAAACAGAGCACTACCACACGCAAGTTAATCCAACACCGGAACATGGCCCACACCAAGCATTTGAAAGCGCGATATATCTATGAAGAAACGAAGAGCTATTGCCTCTCCGTGAGGACGGGTCCCATCATCTCTAATTGAAAGAGGTCGTTGGACTACGATGGAGGGCGAGAATCCCAAGCATGAGAGAATATGCCGGTGTTGCCACATGCGACAAGAGAGGATGAGCACCATGCTCGCAAGAGTGTCCGGCATATACGCATATCCGAAAGCAACACATGCTGATCTTAGATGCTCTGCGCGCACATTTGCAGATCAATTGTCGGCATCGCCAATGGTTGCACGTCTCGCATCCTACATTTTGCAAGTCTCTAACGTCAGAGAATCCCTTACAGGACAAGGGATCTGAGAGCCTACTACCAGGGTTTTTCCTCCCATGTGGGGGTTTTTTCATCCCAGTAGTAGGGACACATTGTATAGTAGCATTTGTCTTTTTGGTGTGGTTTTATCTGCTTTGTGTACTGCATGTACCGTCTCATAGGTCAAGTTTGGCCTCCGCGGACGTTAAAATATACTTCCTTCCTTCCTTCTATCTTATCTTATCTTATCTTATCTATCCCTCAAAAAACATTAAGAAATTATCATAAAAAAACATAAAAATCTCTAACTTTCAAGTGCATTAGCCTAGTAACAATTTGCCATAAAAACATTGTTTTGAGCATATTTGCATGATTTTTATTGAAAACGCCTGATGCATCTTGCTTGCCGACTTGCCTAAGATAGTACCAAGGTGTCAAAAGTAAAAAATTTGTCATTTATTGCATTTAAAAAAACAAGCTTGCTGTTTTTTACTGACAATTCACTGGCCTAAATCTTGATCCACTTTGAACTTATTTTCCTCCATCATTCCAGTTCCAAATCAAGCCAAAATTTTTCGCACATGTTCCTAATAATTTTCCCTCATAGATATTTTAAAAATCAGTCCAAAATGTTCATCGACACTTGAGATATCGTCATTTGAGAGTGCATACCTTTTTCTGTTCAGGGAAGTGCATTGGCCAAGTTTTCTGTCCAATTTGAACCCAATTTTCTCAGTCATTCCATATCCAAATTGAGCCAAAAGTTTTTGCACATCTCATCACAACTTTCCTATGATTTATCTTTTAAAAATTATTTGAAAAGGATTAGTACAGCTTGAGATATCCAGATCTGAGTGCAACTGTCTTAATTTGCTTTATGAATTCTAAAGTGATTGATACTTTTTTGCAAATTTGGTATAAAGAATGGATCCCTTAAGCAACCTGGAAATCTTAAACTACTGAGGCTGAAGGTTTGCTAAGAAGGGGTCTATCAAGATCCTACCTGGATCTTGAGAACTCACGGCTCCAAAGAGAAACAATGATAGCGCTCATATTAAGACACAAGAGAACCCTGAAACTCCTGCTGCACCAGAAGAGTGACCATTCAAGGTAATTCAGATATGCCTTGCCACTATTTTGAGCTCAGCGTACCAATTCCTTCTCCTATTTTTGATCCAAGCATCATTGCTAACAACTTCTTGAAGACTTGTGAAGAATACTGTCAAGAGTATGGCTATAAGAAAGGTTGCAAATTTTCAGAATTCAAGAAATGCTCTAAGAATGACGAAGTGAGAGCATGGCTTCAGTATGTGATTAACATAGGTGCTAATTCTTGAGAGGAAATTGCGAAGAAGTTCTTGGTAATATTTGGTAAGCTTCTTGACCTTCAAGGTCTGATATCTGCAGACCTTTCACATCAAGCATGACGAGACTATTCATCAATATGTAGAAAAATTTTGTATATTGTGAAATGTCATGTAAACCATGTGCTTAACCATACATTGCATCTTGTAGCTTCTTTTATTAAAGGATTGAGCAGCAAACCAAGGGTGCACAAGAAAATGCTCAAGATATGGAAGCAAATTCAAGAATTTAATAAGGCATTGGCCTAAGGGTTTTAAACTTAAACATTTTACATCGTTGAACTTCTAGCCATGCGAGATATCAATGGTTGGAGAAATTCTCTTAGACATCATCGATAAGGTTTGCAATAGGTACATCACCCAACCAACCCCCCTCCCTCCCCTCCCCCCCAAGAATAGCTTGAGATCAACATTATTCACTAAATGCCCTCCCCAACCCCCCTTCCCCCTTCTGAACACCTTGTCGATCTTGGTTTTCTATAGAAATTTCTAAAGAGACCAAAGGTTACTTGGAAGTAGCAACTGAATTACAGTACTTAGCAACAACTTTGTTCCATCTATATCGTGTGCTTCAGAGGGAATGCATGGATCCCTCAATTTTTTTTGTTATTATTTTACCTGTTGTTTTGCATCTACTACTAAGACGATGACATAATCAATAAACATTGAAGTAATATTGTAAGTACCTAGATATCATATCAGCAATGTTGGGCATTGAGGTTCTATTTGCAGTGCTTGGATATCGACCTGCTAAGCAACAGGGTAAAAGCATGAAAGGGTGTCTATAAATGTAGCCCTTTTTGTACATATACATATGTACCGAATGCACATTTTTGGAATAACTGTCATCATGACCAGCTAGTAACTGCCATGATTAATGGCTATCCACTACTCTGAACCCGCAATTATCGGATTTTGAAATTCTTTCCCAAATTCTTTCTTGGTTTGCCTCTCGTTCACTATCCCCTCCCGCCTTCTCTGCTTGGATTAGATCACGAATTCTTCATCTAGCTATGGCCCCAAAACGCCCCGGATGAGTGCTTGCTCATCACCACGCCCCAAGCAAGATGCCGTGCTTCCGGCAGTGGAATTTTACCTCCAAGGAGTTTACGTTTGGGTTACGAGGTGATCCAAGCCAAAGACCTCCGTGAGAAACATGCGAGAGGCCCACATACCCAACCTAGAGATGGTTATGAACGAGGTATGGGGTGAAGCTCCAAAAAACAGACGAGGATTCAAGGAAGGGAGAATCCGTAACGCATGGAAAGATGATTTTTTAAATATTATGAATTGGTTTATGGCAAGAAACGGGTTACAAACCATTATATTTCAACCTATTTTGCGAGCATTTGCTCTTCACTTGAAGGGACGGCTTGTTGATTGGATGGGCGTGGCTAGGACCGCCAAAGATCTTGCCAAAACCCTCGATTCAGGCGTTACAGAGGACCCTACAAAGGTAAATCCTCAACTATCAAGCGGGACATCGTATTGCGGTGAGTAATATTAGAGCCCCGGCTTATTCTAGATCAGATGTTGACACAATAAAGCGATTACTTAAGCATGGGTTGGAGGAGAAAACTAACCTATTGAATGAAGTAGAAGCCTTTGGAAGAAAAAAAGGAGGGATGCATTGAAGGTCATCAGCCGGATTGAGGGTAGAAAGGATATGCTATCCAGAAGATCCGCAGCAGACCGCCGGAAAATAGATGAGACAAAAAACAGAATTTGACAAATTGTCCGGGATCCTGCTTTGGAAATCTTTGTTATGTTCGGAGTGTTGAAGTACAAGTTGGAAGACTTGGTTATGAGTAGACATGATAAAGAACAACACTCTTCTAAGCTAGAAATTGGTTTGCAGGAAGCAACTAAAGACATTGAAAGGCATGAAATCTCAATTGAACAAGCAAAGGAAAAACTTAATTGCATTGAATTGGTTCAGGAAAGGCATTCACAGATTTTGGATTTCATGGGGAGAGCGGGACCTATTGTTTCGCACCGGAGGCCCTACCCCTGTAGGAGCTACTTCTATAGAGCAGTTCATCACATTCGGGTTCATGTACATTTGTTGTGGCCAAGGCTTTGCAAAACCGGTTTGTTGCTGCTTAGCTCCATGCGAGAGATGCTTATTGCCTCTTCGCTTGTGTTATCTGGTCCATGAAAGATTTAATTGCATAAAAGGTTGCATCCGGGATGAGGGCATTGAATTCACTTGGTTTCCTATTTGTGAAAGGTATGCATTGCTCTCAACTAATTTAAACTTATATTTCTCTTCATTCATATTTGTTATTGTAATCTGCATAGTTCTACATGTATGGCTTTCAGTGCATTGCTATTCCTTGTACATGTATAACTTTTAGTGTACATCTGTAAGCAGAGGTACATAGGCATATATTTGCTTGTTTATTGATGCTTTTATTTTTGAGCTTGGACTGCAGTTGTATCAGTTGTACATGTCTCTAATGGAGTCTACATCTGCAAATAGATGTACATGCATTTATCTTTAGAGTGCATCTGTAGATGGATTCATAAGTATGTGCATTTTTTACATATATGTGCTTTTTTTTTGGCATAGATCTACATTCCCTAACTGGATACCTGGGTACATCTGGGTACATCAGTGTACATCTGGGTACATTGATGTACCTTTATGTACATTGAGGAACATGTACATGTACATTTGGCTATAGTTAAATGTAGTTACTTACATTTGGTACATTCTATGTACATGAAATGTACATGCTT
This sequence comes from Isoetes taiwanensis, assembly GCA_021234155.1. Taxonomy (NCBI): domain Eukaryota; kingdom Viridiplantae; phylum Streptophyta; class Lycopodiopsida; order Isoetales; family Isoetaceae; genus Isoetes; species Isoetes taiwanensis. Next base: position 6,514,158 of record JAJEKV010000064.1, on the reverse strand, counting down.
GGCAGGATGTACCATATATTTCTCATTAGTTCTGTTTTCATGTTCTTTTATGTCTATTGAAATTTAGATCATTTGTTTGTTTGCAGATGAGGCTGTTCCTATCCCAGAAGCAGCTTTAATGGCTGATGTTCTTGAGCCATCTGCATCGACTCTCTTTACAGATTTTACTGAGCATAATAAGCAGACCGAATCTGTAGACCCTCTACCTTCCAGCTCCAGATCACCAATGACATTTTCAGTGCCAGTAATAGAACACCGCAGCAATTGCGCTTTCGAACATGGCAAAGTGAAGTTGAGGAAATTGAGAGGATGGCACTTGAGAAAGCTAAAGCAGGTGCAGGTGCAGAGCCTTCAATGACTGCTGCAACAGAAAATCTTTCATCACCAAGTGCTAAATTAGTAATTGGAGAAGCTAAGAAAGATTCAGCTTCTGTCTCAGCATCATCTGCAGGTCCCAGTTCTGGACCTGTTACAGAAGAAGCTACAAAGGACACAGATCCAGATTTTAACCCAGGAGATACCAGGGAAGAGGAAGCTGAGTTGGTAGTTGAGTCCACTCCAAAGAGGAGGCAAAAGAATCTTTGGTGATGGCACTCCAAAAGGAAAAAAAAGCAGGCAAAATCTCCAAAGAACAAAAAAAAATGTCCTCGAAAAGAAAATCTCCGGGCAAAAAGTGCCACCACCACCTAGAAAGAGGTATGTCCAAGATGAACTAATTTTGTTAAACATCTCAGATTTATGGTAATTAACCACATTTTTTTGTGCATAGGACGATCATCAAAGCCGTGAAGGAAGCTGATCCCGATCCTTCCGAAGTCGGAGGCCAGGAAGAGGAAGAGGATCTACAAGCAACTATTGATGTGATAACAAATAAGGTGCAGTCCTCGAGAAGATCTTTGAAACGGTGATGAATTTACAAGGTGAGTAATATACAATTGATTACAATAGATATATTCTTTTGCTAATCTTTGTTGTTTCCTTATGCGATTTTAGTGAACCGACCGAAAAGGTTGGTTCCATTCACTCCTTATAGGGATTTGTCCTCCTAAGCCTGCACCCTCTATCTTTCAAAGTGATGTTGACGAAGTTCTCTTTGGAAGCTGGACTTGACCTCTAAGATGGTAGATGTCTATGGGAGGTAGGCTAGCATTTCAACATATTTATGTTATTTCATTCCCTAAGTCACTCATCTTATGTATTAATATGTAATCTGGATTTGTGTGCAGGTACCTTTGTAGCGATCTTCCATCGATTGGAAACACAAGTTTTTACGGTTCGATAGGACACCTTCAGAATTTTGTGAATTCCCTCAAGAACAGGGGGGCAGATGCACAGAACACTAACATAAAGGAAGGGCTGGATGGCATTTTGATTGCAAGATGCCAATACATATTTGTTCCAATTCTGCAAGGCCCAAATGTGGCATTGGCAATACTTGTGCTTGCTGGTCCAATGAAAAGCTCTTTTCCATCTATAGCTAGCCCAAGTATACAGATCCTCTCTCCTGTCAAAGGCTATGTACCCGATGCTAAAGTGGTCCAGAAGTAAGTATGAGTTTCTGTTTTGTTTTTATGATTTGATTATTCTCATATTGCAATTTCTTATGCTTGATTTATTCTCACATTGCAATTTTGCAGGTTTCATAAGCTTGTGATCAATAACATGATGCTCTCGGATCCAACGACTTTTTAAGCCATGGTAGGAAGAACTTTGATGCTCCTGTGTTCTGTCCTAAAATGCCAGAAACTAGTACCAGCAACCCTTGCATGTACATTGTGGCTTACATGCACAAATTCATAGATGCCGTGGTTGATGCACAGCCAAGCTCCATTTTTGTAAGTAGAACATGTTATTTTCCTATTAGTTATTTGTTGGTATAGTCCTCTAATACTTGTGCACCATGCAGATGACACCCAGTTGGTTTCATCGATGCCTATGCCAAGTCACGGAGGGATCATCTAATGGAGGCATTAATTGTAGAAGGCGAGATGAATATACAAGCAGTTGTTCCTACACAGGGTAGATAGTCCCTTTGACTTGTTTGTAAATTACAGTTTTGTATGAGCCATGCTCCGAGCTTCTTTGTACTCAATAAGTAATGAAAAATTAATTTATTTGTCTCACTTACACTGTGCAAATAACAATCGTGTAATTATCAATGTGTTTTCTCAATTGTGTGTCCGAAATGTAATTATAAATTGTGAATCTCAAGTGTTTTCTTGCCGTGGTGAATCATCTAATCAGGGGAGAAAGCTCGTTATCTTTGACTTAAATTACGTGTTGGGCAAGAGTGTGCACAAGAATGAAAATATTAACTCAAGATACCAACAGATCCGGAAAGATGAGCTTCAATTTAATATAGGAAGCGTGTTTTTCTTTGAGGCCGGGGTTAGCATCATTTGTTAGCATTTGTAAGAGAAGGGTTTGATGTTGCCATCTGGTCTTCACTCACTTCTAAAAATCTTCAACCAATTGTGGAACATATTTGTGATGCTTTTTCCATAAAGCTGAAGTTTGTTTACTGACCGGGGAGCGGTGTTGGACTCTCGCCACACAAACACCCCTATGAACCTCAAAAGGGGTTGTTTGTGAAACCATTAGTCGTGGTATGGAAAGAGTACCCAGAGTACTATGGACATACAGTTCGATCGACGATTTAAAGATACAAATCCACTTTGAATCTCAGTAGGAAGCTACATATGTCCTTTCTCTTGGACACCGATATTAGCTAGTGACAGATTGCTTGTCATGGAGCTCATTCCATGGCTTAATGGATTCAAAATGGCGAAGATGGTATAGTTTATGTGAAAGAGCATCCAATGACTAATGTAGCGGATGGCATATCGAAAGGCGGGTGGAACAGATTTTGTCGGCAAACTATGGCAAGCAACTTGGGTGCTCACGCCTAAATTTAGTCAATATACCTGAGCAAGGAATGGAGAAAGCGCCATCATGTTATTGGCCTCTCGACCGCCCATTGTTGGTACTGAGACTTTGGTGATGTACAAATTCAAATGTTATGAATATATGTATCAAAGTTTTTGTTCATTGCACTTGAGTACTCTATTCTTACTGTCTTTCTTATTGGTACAATTATGAGTGTGTATACATAATTAAGTGATCTTCATTTGCTTTGTAGATGAATGGATCAAACACAAAAGACTATTAAGAAACTAAGAGATAGAGTTCTCTTTGCACCCGAGGTAATACAAACCAACACAAGCTGCAAGTACATAGGGTTGGGGACCGATTATCGCCTCTATACTGCTGTTCCTGGACTTTGGGAAAAGGTTGAGCAAATTGAAAATTATGAGGAACGAGCAACCATGAAAGGTATATTGGCAGCAAATCACTTGTTGCACAACCCTTGGGGGAAGGCACGTGTCCTGGAAGATGCAGGCTATGTAGGATGGAAAGGTTTGCCAGTGGCACGTGCTATAGAAACCGCATGGACTACTGCTTTAGAGGATATCTCTTCAGCCTCTCGGCGGGCTGGAAGACATGATGCAATAGTCATAAGATATCAGGCTCCTACTGACATTTTGAAGCTTGGTCATGAATTATGAGCCATGCTCATTTTTGGGTGTGTTATATTTATGTCCACAATATAAATAAATCAACCATTTGTACATGAAAACCTGTCCATTTCTTATCTTTGCCATGACTGAAACCATTTTAGTGTTTATGCAATTCAACTTTCTTGTGTTCAATTCTAATCAACTTACACTTAACAAATTTTTATAAGATTTCTGGAATGTACAACAGATGTACATAAGATGTACATCTGTTGTACATCTTATGTACATTGATGTACATAATGCACTTCTGAAGTAGTCCAGTTCTTCAGTTCTTATAACAAAGTATTACAATATTTCAGGAAAGTACTACAGATCTGACTTAGTCCATGTCATCTACAATTCTTTGGAAGTTGTGATAACAATGTCTCATGGACTTCATCCGGCAAGTGAAATGCCGGCTTGCCCCTTCAGCTTGTGTTTTACTTTCTTGAATGGGATTCGAACCCCAATCACAGATTCTCTGCGGTACCAAAACATTCTTAGTAGGAAGCAGGTTTATACTTATTGTGGTGCACGGGATTAGTTCATAATATTGTCCTTCAATGACACTAGTGCCAGCAGAGTATTCATTTCCATAGTCATCAATTGAATCTTCTTCCAATGCATGCTTTTCCCTGGTGCACATGAGAACATAGTATGAAACACCTTCCACATTGTCCGGTCTGCAAAAACACACAAATACATCTCAAAACAGACTACAAGATTGTCATCTAAACCAGCCTCGTCCTCGCATACAAAACTTCCACATCATTTTCAGCTTCAACACGAGAGGCAATATGATCTGTGGGCTCCAAACTTTTAGAGACCATTCTCCACAATGTTTAATGTTCTCACAATTCAACCAATTGAAGTTAATGCAAGCATCACAAAAGCACGAGAGTGGTGCAGATAGCAACTTTGTTGGATCTCGGCTGGGTTTATAGTTGACACGTAATGTATCCGCCGAGTACCAGGTAAAGTCTTGCAATTGAATGCTTGCTGCCTGTTCACATCTGTTTTCCAACCTCCCAAAACACCCTTTCACAATCCGATTCCTTGGCCCTTAAAACCGCACAAGCCAAGTTTTCGCGACTTTATCAGCGGCATGCCATTTTGTTTTTTCGCCGCTCTCAAGCCACAACTTTGCTATACCAGCCTCGCCATCATGTGTGCCTTTCCCATGGCCGGATCCAAAGAAATTCCATATCACTTTCGAATTTTATTTTCAACATGGTATCTCTGATTCCATACCATGCACGCGTCTTGATTTGAATTGAGATGCACAACCATCCGACCACACATAATGAAGGTTTATGTGTCCACCTCCATTATTCTTAAGCCACCCCAAATGTAATTTAAAACCATGTTGCACAAAATGAGTGTCATGCTTCCCGTCATCCAAAACATAGAAATGCCTTTTTTTTTAAGCTTACCTTCTATTTTCATCATTGAAATATGGACCAAAATACTAATTTGATCAGGATTCCAATGCTCGGATTGCACTACGTCCCCTCGGTTTCAATGTGTAGTTCTCGCAAAAGTCAACAAATGGACAACACACTATTATCAGGGAGTTTCTCAACACATCTTTTAAACTGTTTGCTCTGCCCGATTGTCAGTAAAGTTATGATCGTAAACTTAGCAAGCTGATTTTTCATGTTCTTTAACAAAACGGATGCTTTGTCATTCGATCAACTAATCTAAGCCTTTCGATGTACCTTTTTGGATGGCTCATTGACATATGCATATACTTGCCGGTCCACATTCTCAATTCCATCTTCCTCGTTTGGACGGATGTCTAATTTCTTCACTCCACATTCATCACATTCGCCTTTGATGCATTTTAGTTTATGCCATTCATCCGTCACATATTTTCGCAAAACTGTTGACCTCCACAAGATACTAACATTATCAAAAGTTTTCTTGTTTGCTTGACATACTCCATTGTTTTTTTGGGATGCACGACACTCTGACCCGCAAAGTGCAATTAACATGTAGGGATCTCCTCATATCATTGAAGGCCTTTACGTACAGACCGCTTGCTCATGTTTGACACAACAACATGTGTTTCTCTCCTTCAATTTCCTTATGCAATCAGGTTTGGATACTCGAACCGGTTGGGCTAATTTTGGTATCGGGATTCGATATACAAACCGTTGATAAAGCTCGACCGCAATAACAAAAGCATTAAAGACCATGTTAGCAAAATGATGTCGGCGAACCAGATGCCAAAAGAGTATTGAACTATACTATTGTACAATTAATGTATGTTCTATGTACATAAAATGTCCATCCAACAGTTCCACCGATGTTATCTTTGTACATCTAATGTACATCTAATGTACAAAGAAGACATCTAATGTACAGCCAACAGTTCCATCAACATCCAATGTACATCCAATGTACATCCAATGTACATCCAATGTACATCTAATTAATGTTCCAATATTAGTACATCACATTAATGTTACAATATTAGTACAACTAATGTACATATGTCCGATTTGTTTGGCTTCATTACCGAAAAGTACACTAAAATGTAGAATGATGTAATTTTGATATTCAAGTACATGTAAATGCAAAATGCATGGACATGTAATCGTTAATGGATGTACATCTAAAAAGTACCTAATAGCACATCATCGCAAGATTTCGCTACTATGTAAACAATGTAAAATGCAATACATTTCATGAGAACCATGTGTATTCATTAACGTGTCACTCGAATGTAACTAGAATGTACGTAATGTACTAGAATGTACGAATGTACTAGAATGTCATGAAAGAATTTTGGAAGAAAACATAAACTCCAAGATGAATTGATTCAATTACAAGAGCAAACCCGTGAGATATCAAGGTATTGTATTGCTTGTGTTCTCCTCTTCATGACATCTCTAACCTTTGGTGAAACTTTGGTATTGTCAAGCCAAAATTCAATTAACGACATTTGATTGAATCATCGATTCTATTTGATCTTGGCATCCTTCCCGCCAAAGCCCATACATTTGCTCCACTTAATGACATTATCTTCCTTCTTGCCGCAGCTTTGGATAAATTTCTTGGTCTGTATCTTTAGCAATTTTGAAGAAACATTCTTGTTTATATCTCCTTTTTTTTCCAACAATCATTGATAACAAATTGAATGTTTTGCAGCCAATTTATCTTTGCTATTAGCGGACTTTACTTCTTGAAGTCCATCTTTCAAGTTTCTGATCATTGATTTCATAACAATAACCCGGAAGGATTTCCAATTCATGTGTTCGAAAACGAAAAAAGCTGTCATCTTGCAACAAACGATCACAAAAACTAATCTTTTGATTCGACGTAAGCGTTTGCCAAAGAATCGAGGATGCAATCCAACCGAATTGCCAACACGCTTTCTTTATTTGTTTTGTGGCATAACACCGCCAATGTCGGCATACTTGGCGCTTAGAACCATCACTTCCATTGGAATTCTCACCCTCCATGAACAGATTGACATGTGTTTGCTTCGAAATTCCTTGTTGTTCTTCCGTGAAAGGGGAATTTCGGAAAGGGAGGGACGGATCCATTCAATTTGGTTTCTGGTGGGTGGTTAACCAAGAATTTCGGGGGGAATGTCAGGGATGATCTTGCAATCATTGCATATCTGACACAAAACGACAAACCATAGTATCTTGATGTACATCTAAAATGTACCCCAAAAAAGCACAAATTCGTCCTTCAATTCAGTACGATGTACGTACACCCTTTCATGCTTTTACCCAACATGGTTTGCTACATAAGCATATCCTCTACAGGCTTGTCCAAAAGATTCTATAAAGGCGAGTTCTCTTAATACAACAATAAACTATCAGATCCTTTTCTACTGATTAAGCACATTTAAGCAATAATAACTATGCACCAATAATAATAACTAAAAAACGAGCTCCACTTACACACAAGAGTCCGATAAGGTACATTAGAGGTTTCCTAGGATCAGCTAAGGGCCCAGACTCGATGCCAGCGTGGAAAACATCGAGCCAATACCTAATCCGGCATGTACATCATTTTTTAAACCAGGCCTGGAACTGTGTTCCAGGTATCATTCATCTGCAGGTTCGGCAAGATCTGAACCTTTTTGAGTTTCAGGTTTGGTGGGTGTGTGGGGGGGGGGAATAATTGCAACTCCATCCATACCGATTTACCTAGAATATTTGTATTTTTCCCTTGTCTATAAAAACTGTGTCTTCCTCTCTCGCGCTTTCTCTTAGCACATTCGCATCTCGCCCAAGCTCTGCGCCTAGGTATTCTTCATAAGCACCGCTGTCATTTATCATTTGACGTTTTTCTAACCTCCCTTTTTTTGGTTTCAGGTGGCGATCAGTTCAATCACAATTGAAAACGATTGGGGATGTTTCAATGTTTTCATTGGTAGCTTCATTACCATCCAGCCTGCTGCTCGGGGTGATTTTCGGGTCAAGCAAAGTAGAAGGAATGATGTTTCTGCACATTGGAGGGCTATAGTCATCGGCTTTGAGTCTAAAAAGGAAATCTATATCCAGGTTAAACATGGATACACACCATTTGATATGGCAAAATAGAAGATTAGTTCTCGCCAAACTTTTTCTGAGCTGCAGGCAAATTGTGGGTAGATTTACTATTTTCCTCTTTACTATAATTTTTAGTTCTCCAATTGCTACTTTATTTGATGTCAAGGCTTTGTATTCCCGATGTGCAGGACTTGGAGCCATCGAGCTCCACAACGAGCGTTGTTTTATTACAATCTCGGTTCTTTATTATTTGAAGGTCACACCGCGGTGCAACTCAGAAAGAAGGGGGTGTGGTTTTGGTGCTATGAATACTATCCCCGAAAAAGCAAGATAGTCGAACTCCCTCTGCCTCCTCTCTCTCAGCTTTACTCTCACCCTTTGGATAATACAACAATTTTGTTAGCGAAAATGAAGCTGATCCAGGAAATATCGATTGCATTAAGAAAAAAGGGTGGAGTTTGTGGGCATGTTAAGGTAAATATAACTATAAACATCTTCATTGCATTATTTAAGGATGTTGAGGTTGTAAAGACGACTTCCAAGATGTATACAATGAATGCTTCTGAGGTATTTTTGGACAAGCTTTTCTAGTGAAGGTTGGTTCAGTAGATTGCATGAGTCTGCCGAGAATGTCGAATGCAGAATAAAGAAGGAGAGCACACGAATTAGGTACTGCATTCGAAAACAAACTCTCTACATCAACTTCAAGTACAGAAGATGGAGGCGAGTCAAGGAAGGAACTAAGTGGATTTGGGTTCCTGTGGAATCAGATGATGCAGATGGGACACATTCCGAGGTCATAGATATCAACATAATGAAGGATGGTCAGCCATACAAGACCTTTAGAGTTGAAGCAGAGTGGACCTTATTTGATGTTAGAAGAATGCTGGAGGCAGAATGTGATCTGAATGTTTTTTATTTTTTATTAAATGGTGTAAAAGTTGGGAAAAGATGAGAAGATTTACATAAGACAAAGATTCTTTACCACCAATACTTCTTTCTGTGTTTGATAATATATAAAAGAACTCTTGGGTATGTTGGGTTCAAATCCCTTATTATCTTGAATGTTATCAAAGTTTGATTTTATCAGTGTCGCCACGGTGTGAATAAGTGGTGTTCACAACTTATGTAAGTGTTGTTTTCGCACTGTAGCCACGGTGCGAATTAGTGTCGAACATATAATATCAAAGTGTTATTTTCGCACCATACCCACGGTACGAAATTATGGAGTTCATAAATTATGTGACTGTTGTTTTCGCATCGTAGCCACGGTGCGAATCAATCCATTATTTGTTGCGTAGTTCTAGGTTATTTTCGCTCTCGCAAATCAAGCCGTTACTAAGGTGCTCCCTTCGAAACTATCATAAAGTGAGGCGCTGGGCAACGAGAATGGCGAAGAGCAGATCAGATAAGGCCTGGGAGTTGTTTAGCACATGGTTCGACACAATAGTTGAGAAAGAACGGGATTATCATCAGAAGCACCCAGAAGAGTTTGAGGAGGAGATACAAGAGCCAGTAGATGCAACTACTGTATATAATAACTTTTGTTTGACAGTAGACATAATCGCAGAGTGTAACAGACATACAGATGCATATGGGAGCATTCGTATAGCTTCATGTTTAGAGCTGGACCTGACGTGAAACCATGTCTTGTTACTAGATCGCCTTCCATGAGCATACAGGCTTTTGTTAAAATGTTTCCGAAGCCTGATCAAGATTGGATTAGGAGGTCTCTGAAAAGGCTACCTACAGAATTGTGCAGGCAAGAAGGCAAAGAAAGCTTTTACAGCTTAGAGATTATGTTAAGCACATACATGATTTACAGTAGGACAAATCAAGTTGCAGAGACTTCTTCAAGTGTGCAGGTCGCTCAGATAGAACATCCTTCCTCACCAGTGGAGGGATGAAGAGAAGCTCCTACTGGAGAATTAAGAGAATGAGGATCCATTGGAAGAAGAGGTCCCCGAGCATAAACTGTCTAGTTGGGGGTCTATCAGAAGCACATCCCATCCACATAGGTAAGAAATCATACTTATTGCTGCCTGATATATCTCAAATGACCAGGATGAGAGAGGATGAGATACTAGGATCTATATATGCCCATGTTGTAGGCCTGGAAGGACTTATAGACTTTCATAAAATGTTCCCAGACAAATGATGAGGCTCTGACTTATGATGGATCTTCTCCCTCCAGAGGACGCATTTGATATAATCCTGCAGCAAGCTGAAGCAGGGTATGAGACATTGAATGATGTCCAATTCAAAGCTCCTAGCATATTCACCCCTTATTCCTTAATCTACACCGTATACAAAGTTCCTCGTTTGTGGGGTATGGATGTATAGAATTTGTTATACTGTATAACAAGATTTGCAAAATACTATAAGATTTCAGGCAATATACTATATGGTGTTGATTTTGTACGTGCAAAACATAATTATAGGGGCTCTCGCTGCCCTACGTCACCCCCGTGTGAATATGCACCCAAACCAAAGGGGGTTTAAGGGGGATTTTAATTTAAATGTGTTGGACCCAATAGTTTGTGTTAATTAATGTTAATGCTAGTTATGTGTTGGTTGTTATACTAAAAAAAATTTTGGGCCCTTCGGGCCCTAACAAAAGCAAACATAGGTAAACTTTAAGGATCTATATATTAATTACTAAGAAGCTTGGATATTTTAGTTGAACACATGTATAAGAGGGCATGGTTCATGCTAGAACATGGATTAGTTTCAAGACGAACATGCAATTTGTGCAGATATAAAGATAGCAAGAATATATTTAAGTTTGAGCTGAGTGTATGACAAAATATTGGTTAACATATCTTTTGAAAAGCCTCCAAATGTTCTCTATAGTCACACCTAGATCTGCAAATACGTAACCTTCACTTTCTAATGTCCATGCATATGCATATGTTACCATCAAGGTCAGGGTAAAAAATGATGGACAGCCTCCCAACATGTGAATTGCGACATGGCATAACCGGATAGCAAGATTAAACTTTCATGGATAATCTCGAAAAGGAGAAAAAATAAAAAGGATCTACATGGCAAATGAAACCATTTGTACAGATCCTATCCTGTATCAAGCCTGGTCTGTTGGGAATCTTCAATAGTCTTTTGAGGATTCATCCACTAGGCGTAGCCTGTTTATTGTAAAAATTATAGCATTTGGTTTAACACCATCATGTTGCATATCTAGAAGGGACTGCATTGTAGGTCCAGCTTCAACAAGCTGAGCATATTCTGTAACTATTGTCCCCCAAGACACTATACTTCTATTGGGCATTTTATCAAAGACATTCCAACAAAAATTGTATGCCTTTCTTAATCCTGGCTCAGGTCTGAGGCCTAATAGTGAAGCTGCATATCCATATAACTGAACTATCATAAAGAACTCCAAAAAACACCGGTATATTCCAACACTTATTTCAAATGCAGCTGATAACTAATTGTTTATACCTGCCGGATTCCGCTTATTGTGAAAATGAGAAACAAAATTGTGTCCCTTCTTTAATCCTCGTCTTGGGTCCGATGCCTCAAGTTCTTGCAATAGTTAACCCGCATATCAATAATATATGTCAAAAGAACTCCAAAGATATAGACTGAACAAAGTTAAGGGCAATCTACCTCCATGCGGAGTATCCTGGTTGAAATAACAAGACCTGCTCCCACTGAACACCTAAGAGACGAAGCAAAGTTGCTAATGTCAAAAGGCTTCCTGCCTTCTCCTGTTAAACCAACAAGATTCCCTAGACAGATGAATGTGTGACCATGGATATCATGATCACGAAGGAATTGAAATGGTAAATCAAAAGATAAAGTCGCAAAAAGCGTTGATTGCAAGATCTCTCCCCTGAGCATCTCTTCCAATACCAATAGTATCCCGTTGTTCAGACTACCGCACCGGGCCTTCATCGATTTTATAAAAATTTCAAAGTCCACCATTAAAACCCGAGCTACTGGATGAAATTTGCAAAAGATCATGTGATTGGAATGCTAGAACATACTTCCACAAACTACTTAAACATTCAAAGCATAAAGGGCATAAGCATGATCTCACCAAAATTTGCTTTGCAAGTCTACAAAGCGGAACCAACATTGCCAAAGATGTTGAGGACCAACCGTAACTATTCTAACACGGTCCGAGCACCCGGCTCCAATTCAAAGCGTCATGTATTTTTGTTCCATCATAGCCGGGAAGGTTTCAAGATAATCTGTTTCCTTCGTTTTGGGCCCGGGCGGAAGTGGGCAAACCCATTTAGGGCGCAATGCAGGGCCATGCCCCCGACAAGAAAAGTGGGAAGTAAGGGAAGGCTCATGCAAACAGGAAGGTATGGCGCCATTATCGATTCCACAAAAAAGGGCTTTCATTATAAGCCCTTCGATCTTTTTGGATTAAAAGAGGGCTTTTTTTTAAGCCCTCTGATCTTAACCATTGAGAGCATGAAACAAAAATTGCACAAATTGCATGCAAAAACTTGGTGCACTCTAGATATACTGATTAGTATGCCTCGTGCAATACGCCCATGAAATCATATGAAAACCATGCCAAAAAACGTATAAAATCACAAAAAAAACCCCCTGTTATAATGCTACATATTAGCGATACTCTACAAAATGAGGCATTTGACAATTGGTGCCACCAATGGTGCCAGCGCCACAGGTACTGGCTCAAGTATAGTGCATGTTACAGTTCCAACCAAAACCCCGGAGGCCAGGGACGAGGATGACACGGTCCTTCCGATGGGTTCCAGCAGAAGCTGGGAAGCGTCGTCCACGACAACAATAGTGTGGATGAATACTTTGTGAACCCGTCAACATTTCCTACAAGGGTTTCTTGTTGTCAGCTGGTAATGTCATGGTAGAGGGGGTCTTCAAGGAGACCTCAGTCAGCCACAACATCCCAGTTCCACCTGACTGCATTGTGGTCGAGGTGGACACAGTTGTAGATCCGACTTGCCATCTGCCCTACCCCACTCCTGGAGCTGCGACAGTAGAAGATGCTGTCGGGAGCGACGTCAATGTCGTACGTGGAGAATTCATGACGTCGATGTCCGGCGTGGAGAAAAGACCATTCCAATTTATCGGTAATGAGCTGGATTACATCCTCGAGAATCCACAGAATCCCTATAAGCAGGCTCAAATGGTGGAGCAGAGTCAGCTCCAGTGGTCGATTAAACAGAGTATGCTCTAGGGGCCATTAGAGCCGAGTTTTTTGCAGTGGAATCAGGATATCAAAAACACATTCAAGGAGTTTTCAACACTTTCCGATCCCTTACCCATTGTTAGGAAATGACCAGAGTGTTGTTATATTCGATCAGTCAAAGGGCACACAGGAACAGAGCCGGACGGGGAGATACAGACATGGGTGATCAGGAGGATAAAGGACATGGGCAGGGTGATCTGGAGAAGCGGCATGGGGGTGATGATATATTGAAACCCAGTTTTAGTGGAAGAACTCCGCGCCATAAGCAGAAGAACACCCCCAAGAAGTATGTCCAGATAGGGAATCAAAGACAAATTCCTAGTTGGAGACAAGCTGAGAGAGATGCAGCCAAGGAGACGGACAAGCATGGGAATAAGCGAAAGCCGAAGGAAGGGGAGTCCAATGTTAGATATCGGGACCCTGAGAAGTTGAAGGGCGCTGCTCCTGGCATGCAAGCTTTACAGGAGATCAGGTACTGGCAGGCATGCACTCAGCCTCTGATTCCAAAGCTTGCCTTTGCTAGACTGGTAAAGCTCGAGATGCCGGATATTTACCAGAAGAGAAAGGAAGAAAGGAAGAAGAGGAGAGAGAAAACCCCGATTATTCCGTCCGTGGAGGACGAGATAAACAGAATCCAAGTAGAGGTATTTTACAGAAGGCAGCCGAGGCTCATCTAGTTAGCCCTTTCGAGGACAGTGTCAAATGTTGTGTGCATAGGGGACGTATCACTATGTAGGAGAGGGACTATAACCTAGCAAGGTACTTCCGAGGATGCCTCCATTAGGAGGATTTTTGTAACCATATCACAGAATTAATATATATGTCTTTCTCTATTACTGTCTCTATTAGCTCATAACTTTAAGTTCTTTTGTTATAATACATATAATTGACTTGATGTGATGGGCTCTTCTAACCTTATTGGGTTGGCTAATGTGGATCGTTGCCACGATGCGAAATAGACTATTCATATATCTGTGGGAGGGTCTATTTCACACAGTGGCCACGGTGCGAAAAGACGGTTCCACAATTTATGGGAGGTTCTATTTCGCACCATGGCGACAGTGCAAAGTTTTCTCATACTATTTCGGCCGGTTGCTGTGCAAATTTGAAACTAGGTGCTAGAGCACTGTAGCAGTATTATTGATGTGCACTATAGCAGTATTATTGATGTGCATTGTAGCAGCACAATATATAGATAATGTATATACATAGTATGTACATAATTTCTCTACAAATGGACATCTCTGTTTTCAACTTCCTTGTTTCCTTCTCCGTCTTCCTCTTTTCGGCCTGGCTAATTGCAGTCTTCTCCTTGTCTATTCCGTGTCAACGGGTTTTTTTTGCAAATTGCTAGCTCTTCAAGAACATCCTTGCTGGGCTGAGCCGGACTACCTGCAAGCATGCATCACAAGAAATATATGCATTATGGATGAAGTTTTTAACAACTTTTGGGAGCACTGGTCACGCCATCGTCCAACCATAGAGCTCGCAATGCAGCTGATCAACTTCATTCTCGACCGCTATACTTCTTGCCACCCTGTAGTTGATATTAGTCCTTTTTATGCTACATTGACCCTTTCTGATTTGGAACTTCTTGAACCCCTTTCAGATTTGGAAGAAAGGCCAGAACAGTTGAAGGATGCCCTTTATCGTGGTTTTTTGGCCCATTCTCTGGATCAGTGCATATCCCTGGTCATTCCATCTTGTGAGAAGATCAGAATTTATATATTCATCGTACAAGCACCATTATAGGCCCTTTGTGGATATTGGCCAGATCCTCTTCCGTTCCTTTGACTTCAACATTTTGTGGTTACTCTCTAGGTTCCCCAGCTGGGATACAATTGCATAGAATACACGTATCTTGTGGCTACATAACACAGAACCTATAGTATGTATGCGTCACAGGTGAAGATATTCCAATAGGAATTGTAGGTTAAACCTATGTTTTCATTAAATCTAAGTATGTAATTAAGTAAGTAAATAGGTAATTTTCATAATTAAATAACTTTCATGTATTTTCCATGTATTATCTGACGTGAGTAATTTTCATGCACTGATTCATGTATTTTTCATGTAAGCACTGAATTTCCATGCATTTATATACATTTTCTGATGTGATAGTGATAAGTGTAAGTGGGAGGGCCTATTTTGCTATATGGCTACGGTGCGAAATTGGCTCCTTCACAGTTTAAGGGAGCACCTATTTCGCACTATGGCTATGGTGCGAAATTGCCGCTTCCACAATCGCAAGGAGGCCTTATTTCGCACCGTCGCCACGGTGCAAAATTGGATATTCCACAATTTATGGAAGTGTCTACTTCGCACCGTGGCGACTATAAAACCATTATTAAGATCTGAGTCGTGTGAACAACAAATATATAGAATGCAATGCAAATCATACATGTATTACTCGACATCGGAAGTTACATCGCAGATACATATCTCTTCCCTTGTCTTATCCTAGTCGCTCAAATTCTCAGCTGCCCTTGAGTTGTACTATGCCTGCTTCTTTTTATCCTGTTGAGCCTTCTTGCTAAGCACCTTAGCCAAAGTCATGGCATGTTTTGCCTTTTCCTTCTTTTCAAGCTTACACATAATTCTTGTAAAACCATTTACACATTTGTTGTAATGAGTTATTGCACCCACCTCGGTGTTGGGTAAATCTAAAAAAAGCATCCTTAGTTTATTTATGTGACTTTTCCATTCCCTGCGTTTTCCATATACCCAAACACCCATACTCCTTTGCAAACCAAAGACCATGGGCTTGAAGTATATGAATGTAATGAGTAACATTGCATTCTCCCCATGCATCTATAAATGACTCAGTGAAATAAACAACTGTTGTTTTGAACAGATCCAACTTATCACCTACCATTTTCTTCTTTGTCAGTAAATTCACAAGAATGCCAAAATTCCTCCATGTCGTTGTCCTCTTAATCTTTGCCCTCCCACGCGCAGCCCGATCATCTTCAGCTGCCAGGAGGTCTTTCTAGCCCTCCCACTTGCCAGATGGCAAGGTTCCGTTCTTATGTTACTTAGTGCAAGGTATGAATCTTTTTGCTTTCACTCCACCCATCCATAGCTTGCATGGTATCTTACCTCCCTCTTAGAATCTTGAAGTATTTTATAATCACCACCATGAAGTCCAATATCAGAAAGTACTTTCTCAACATCTTTCATGTAACTTTCTCTGGCTAATTGCGGGGACTTATTCTAGGCAAAAAGAATACTTATGTCAACCATCTTGTCAACTATTCTTAAAAATGCATGAAGAGTGCATACATGCACTCTCTTCAAAGGAATTTCAAGGACACGGGTCTATTATTTATCCTCCTTATCTCGTGTTGGTTCAGTATCAGGGGAGCACTCCAAAGTGCTCTTTCCTCTCCCATTCCCATCTACCCTAGCATATATACAATATGGGCATGCATGAGTAGTCTTATCAGATCCATGCTTCATGTTGCGCATGCACTTGATTGTCTTCAAATCAGCACCTAAATGCCATTCCACCTCATAATCTCCATCGCCAGGAATGTTTAGCTTCTCTCCAACTCCATGAGCAGCAATCAAAATAGGAATAAGTGTATGTTGGAAGACCCATCAAAGAACACCATGATTTTCTTCAGGAACCCGAAAGATCCCTATCCATTAAGTGTTATCCTCTGACTAAACAGAGAATTTGCCTTCATCACCATCAGAACTCGACAATGCTCTGTTCATTAGTGTCAAGGACACCCTTTCATATTTCTCACCTTTGATGAGTTCCATCTCATCCAACTTTAAACATATTTGTAGTTTCCCTGTACACTCTTCCAATTTCAAGTCATAGAAACGAACCAATAACTGAAGCATCTTAGTGAGGTCCACGCAACAATTATTTTTTTCATTAAAATGAACAGATCATTCCCGGAACCTCCCTTCCGCTTACTCTTCCCAAAATAAAGAGTGCCTAGGTAAACTGAAGTAGTAATTTGATACATCTCTTCCAAATGCTCTTCTACCTGATAATTGGGTCTTTTTTGTAATAGTGGTGTACAAAAAAGTGAAATTCCAGCACGTCTACAGCACCTCATTCGAGCACTGCTTTTCTATCTTCGACGGGCCCGTACAGTTCATCTGGCGATGGGTATGAGTGAAAGGCTGCGGCGTTCCTCGTTATGCACGCGAAATCATCCTTGCATATGATCTTAAATGATGTCGAGAATCCAAAAAATTTATGCCAATTTTGGTATTGGGTCTGCTTACTTCGTTCTAGCACTAAGTTTTGGTTCTATCCCTTGACTTCTTGCTTGATTCAATCATGCGCTTAGTGCTTTTTTTGGTATGGCAATGGATTATATGCTAAAGAAGGTAAGACATGATTTTTGTTAGAAGCAACCAACAGTGAATTCTAAGTTGGTTTTTCTTATGTTGCAGCTTCCGGTGGCTAGAACAGAGTATGAGTTTGCCACTTTTCGTGGCTTGTGTTCGGATGGAAAAAAGCCGAAACAACTCAAGCCCGAGGATGTGAGTGAGATAGATTGGTTCTAGGTTTGGAGCAGCCCATTAAATAATGGGAAAATGAACATCAAAGAGGTTAGAGCCGCTTTTAGGACAGAATTAGGAAAGTTTATCAGAAGAAACTGGTGAACAATGAAGTTAGAAGACAGTTTGCAAGGGCTTTGCTTGGCAGCATACAAGCAAAGCTCTAGCAAACCAAAAAGAATACCTTGTTAATTGGGCTTCATTTGCTACAGACTTTTACAAAGATTCATTGAAAAAGCAGTCGAAGAAAACTCCCTTTAATACCTTTGACATAAATAGTCAAAGCCCGATGAGTAGGATGAGAAAACTTTAGGAAATGAAGGCAGAGGCAGAAGGCAGACTTTCGAAGATCAAAGAAGAGGCTTAAGGATGGAAGGAAGTCTCTCCTTTTCTGAACTTCACTGCAGCCCACTAGCAGATGCCATAGAGGAGTACAAGCTGAGGTGTGATTTGCAAAGGGATTTTGCAGATGATGCTGAGTACCAAAAGCAAGCAGCAATTTTCAAGAGTGAAGAAGACCTGCTGAGGAAACTTCTACAAGAGATGCTTCAAAGCATGGGAAAAGAAAGGTACAATAAGGTCATTGATGAAATCTTAATGCTTAAACGTGATATAAAAGCTTATGAGGTAAGCATTGAGTCATGACATTCTAAGGCCATTCAAGTTTCTGTTTTGAAGAACAACAAGAAATTACAGGACATGCACATCAGTATCGGTATTTATAACTTCCCTGTTTGTTCAAGTTCTGAATCATGTGATCTATGTGGTCTAGAATTTAGTGATGAGTACAACATGCTTGTGAAGGTCAAGTGTAATCACAAGTGGCATCTAGCATGCTTTAGTATTGTACTGGTTAGCATGCACTGTGTAGTTGCAGGGTGTGATGAATCAGTACCACATGCACTGCTACTTGAGCTCGGCCATGTAGCTGAACAGAGTGCTCCTGACTTGGATGCTCTTGAAGACTCTGGAGAGGAGACTGAAGAATTTGGAGAGGAGCCAAAGTCAGGCAAGGCTTACAAAAGGAAACATGGGGTACGTGAAACATCTGATAGCCCTTCCTCAGAACCTGGTGGTGTTCCTGAAAGGAAATTAAGGAAGCGGGTTACAAGGGGTGCCAAGAAGAAACAACAGTCAAAGGAGGTTGCTGAGGGTAAGTTTTGTGCTTAAATTCAGCACAAACTTCATGTTTTAATTGTTGTATTTTGTTTTTGCAGATGCAAATGGTGCTGAAGTGAAAACAATCCAAAGTCATATGTGTGCCATGTGATGAAAGGTATTCATATCCTTGCTCTATTATGTTTTTGTATGTTCTTGTTCACTTTTATTTATTTTGTTTTAATATGCAGTTGTGAGTGACATAAACAAGGATCTGGTAATTGAGGGATGGTGTGGGGATGTTGATGAAGAAGATTTTGGCAGTCCAATGAGCAGCAAATCAAAAGGTATTTTGGATGTTGGATTACTTGTTTGACGTATTTGATAGTTGAAATTTTTTGTGAAACTAGAAAAAAATATTAAGCACTACATTTGGCCAAGTAGTGCAGCCAAGAATTTGATGTTGGACTTGCAAGGTAGTACATTGAATCCTTTAGAGAATGTGTTTCTTATGTTTTGCACCTCTGATTTTGTGGTCCTTTCAAATTACAGCAGTCCCAAATGCACAAGAAGATACCGTTGATCTTGCATCATCTCCTGACAATGAAGATGAGAACGACATGACGCTGATTGAATCCTACCTGAAGGACATGTTTAAGCCAGAAAAAAATATTTAATCTGATATCAAACTCTCCTGCTAAACTGTTGAAACTAACTTTTGAAAACAATATATATTTTTTGCCTAGAAATAGCTGCTGATATCATCATCCAAAGAAATTTTGTATCTACCTTTAATATATCTGACTTACTTTAAATGCTACTATAGTATATAATAATAACTTGTATGAAATGTAACAAAATATACGTATATGGTCAATGGTTGAATACTTCAAATAATGGTCAATGGTTGGCTGTTGATTTTGCTGACTTCCCTACAGACTTACCTCTGACTTCCCTATAGGCTTACCTGCTGACTTTCCTGCAGACTTGCCTGTTGACTTGTCTGTTGACTTGCCTTCTGATCTCAATGTTGACTTGCCTGCTGTTGGATTGCTGCTAGCAACATCACATTGGGTTAGTATATGTGAATGAGTCTACAAACTTTCAAGTATGATTTCACGGATATCATTCTCCAATTGAAACATATTACATCCTATATCTTTCATGTCAAAATTGCACGACACAACTAAGTGGTTGTAAACACTGTAGTCCGGCTCATATTGACGTAGTTCATACCTGCTGCCTTCCACCAATTTATAAAATTTTCCTGTTACAACCACCTCCCTCCTCCCAAAATTTTGGTCCCAAGGATCTTTGTAGGCCCTCAACAACATGCTTAGGAACAATACATTTCAATATACGAAAGTCAACCTTCTCCTTATTATTTGTTGGAGCAACCATTGCAAAGTTTTTACCTACATCTATGATGTCAGACTTCCATACTTCCATTCTGCATCCTCTTCATAGACTGGCCCATCCACAAATGCTGAATCATCCTGAATCTCTGGTTTTAATTCAGAAAAAATCCAAGTACCTATTCTATCCTTGTTTACACACTTACTGTACTTACCCACCCAACAGTTGTGGCAAAAACATGGGTAGTTCATATGGGCAACTTGAGTAGCATACTTAGAGTTGACTAGCCTGATTGCTATGAAATTTTTTGGACCCTGATAATGTAGCACAATCAAACTGCTCAACTCTGTTTACTTCATCAATCTTTATCTCCCAAAAGTATCTAAAAACAAAGACAACTTTAAGAACTCAGTAATGTTGAGATTAACAGCAGTGTTAAAGCACTACCTATATTTGTCAGAATCCTTAAAGTGTTCAATGCAAAATCGAACAACATCATGTGCATTTCTTAATGGTTTGGAATTCCTCTTCAACATCTCATGTGTAAGTGCTCTCTTCAGAACAGCCCCTGCCCCCTCATGTCCACCTAAATTAAATGTTCATCAGTTTTAGCAAATTAATATATTTAAACACTGAAAATTACCTTTTCCATGATAGAATGCAAAATAATTCCATTGAATTGGAATGCCCATGCTCTTATAAAATCTATCAAGGAAGTAGAAGGTTCTTGCACCCTTGAATTGATGGGAACATCCATCAGACTGCATCACATGGCTGCTGTATTTAACCCTTTGCTAATCAAGTATTTAGCATGCTTGTTTAGACAGTGTTGAACAAATAAGGTGTCATGATCCCTATCACCCGAAATGTAAAAGCGTGTCTCCTTGATGATATTCTTATCACTTTTGCTAAGTGTTGACTCCTCAACCTCTGCTGAGCTTGCATGTCTATAAGTGATGTGGACGAGTATTGTACACTGATCATTTCTCCAATGTAAGCTTTGGATTTCCTGTTGTATCTTGAACCTTGAAGGTGTAGTTTTCAGCAAAGTCAATAACTGAAACTACTATGTCTTCAGGAAAATTTCCAAGGCATTCTCTTAATTGTTTAGCGTGCCACCTAGCTTCATAATTATGGGGAATGAATTCTGTTACAACAGCTTTGGCATATGCCAAAACTTCTGCTGTTGAATTGGTCTTATACCAACTTCACGATTGGTTTAGGTACTACAATCGTCCCACCACTACGATCAGGTTCTTTTGATGTTTCAAGTGCCTGAAAAAATGACAATGCTTAATTTTTCACACATAAGAGAACAAGTAATGTAATCACCCATCCTATCAAATATTTTCCACTCCACATAATGCCCTGCAGCCCTGTTTAATTCTTTAGGACACTTTGGTATGTTAGATGGGCCATAATTACTGCATTTAAGCATCATGCATTTATGATTATACCATTCGTCAGCCGAATGTCTTTGGAACATACAAGTGACCTCCACATGTGACTTGATGATTTTGCTAAGCAGCATAGTTTGCTACATAAGTATATTGTTTGCAGGTTTGTCCAAAAGACTCTATAAAGATGAGCTCTCTTAAATACAACAATAAACTATCAGATCCTTTTCTTCTGACTAAGCACGTTTAAGGACTTTTCAAGCCACTTTCAAGTTGCGAATAAATTTAAAAAATCTACCACGTTGGTCTATCTATTTTGATAAGCTACCACAATAGCATTTGATGTTTGCGAACTATGTAACGAATATTGTACTCTTCTTAGGTTGATTTGTAGCTTTATAATTTCTTTTGAACGACTACCAAAGGGTATAAGATACTTTTGTTGTACTAAACACATTTATTAATTGTAGCATGTATGTTCTAAACTTTGTGTAAAGTAATCAAACGTCATTTTAGTTCCTGTTTTTAAATGGCAAGGACCTTAACTTGGAGGCTTTGAGGCAGTTAAAGAGAAACAATCAAACGTCCTTTTAGTTCCTTTTTTTAAATGGAAATGACCTTAACTTGTAGGTTTTGAGGCAAGGGAAACATTATATACAAGTCATTACACTATAAACAAGAAGACATAGAAGATGCTATAAAATATACAATTGTTGTGCAAACACTAACATGTCTTTTTAGTCTAAGTTGGTATAGCCTACTGGTAAGATAGACAAATCATTGATCTTGCCACCCCCCATAATGGATAATCAGACGAACCCTAGAATTACTCTATTGAATAAGGATCAATCCATGTCATCTAGAAGCATCTACATTTACTCATAGTTACTTTGCCTTCTGCAACGTTTATCCTATCTTTTGGTTGTTTTCACTCTTTTTGGGTTGCCCCTAAGGGGGCAAACTCTTGCTCATATGGGTTTTTGGCATATTCCAGGCAGCATATGCCTAGAATATGCCAAAACCTGCTCCAAACTGGCTGTTGCCAGTAAACTGGCGGTTAGCCGTGTTGCCGGTGGGGGCTGTTCTAACCGCCTAACCGGCATGAAGTTTGATGTCGTAGGATCAAGCTTCTAGGTTTGATGCAAGTTGAACTGGATCTTCACAGATGATCCTTCCTGGATAGAGAACTTGTCTAGTCAGAGAACTTGTCTATTAGGATCAAAGCAGGTAAATATCTGGTTCATGTTCCTGCAATGAGAAAAGCCATTACATTTAATGCTTCTTCCAGGTTCAATTACAGCTTGGCCCACATACGGGGGTTGCAGTTGGTTGGCAGTGGCAGTGATACAGGGGATGCTGGTTCCGGAGAGTTGAAGGTTAGTAGTTATCACAATGAAGGAGTGCATACATGATTATATGCTGGAGGCTAACTAAAATGTGTAATGGATATCATTGATCTTCTTTTTTCCTCTAACGCATAATACAACAGGTTATAAACCAGTAGGCATGTATGCTAAGCATTTATTGATTGTCATAAAACATGCATAAGGAGCCAGGCATTGGTACCACCATATGGTTGTGTCTGAGGAACACGTTACCTGGTTGCTCTGTGCTTGTCGAAAATTATTTTCTTGGTCCTAGTTTCTCTTAATATTTTTCCTAATGTGGAAGTGACATGTATTTTTTCGCCCAACAACATTTGGAGTCACAGGTCAATATAATCACCAGTTTTCTTCAAAGTCCAAAGGTCAGGTTATGGCAAAAAGAAGATGTATGCATTGTGGTTTCCATATGCGTAAAATGATTGTAGGATGCATGCATTGTGGTTTCCATATTACTACAGAAACATTGCAGTTTTTATAAGTTTACATTGCAAATGTGTTTGCATAAAAAACTGAGAGTCAGATGGTGTCTCCTTTAAACTTTAAACAACGAATGCTCAAGAGACACTTCGTGTGTGCAATTGAGTGCCCGCAAGTTATTTTGTAGCTGGTCTACAGTGGAATGGTGCTGAAGTGGGAGAGAAGGGATTTCATGAGAAAGATGCCACTTGTTCTACTTTGTTAGTTAAATGTCACCTGAATCTTAAACATATAAAGTGATGAACTTAAAGATCCTGGTACAAATGTAGCACCAAATCATTTCTTGTGTTTCATATGCACAAAGCCGTGAGTGCAAGGCTTGCTTTTGCATGCCTGTGTAATTACACGCATCCTGTAGTTGATATTCTATTATAGACATTTTCTGCCAAGTAGCATTTACTGATGGCTGCATATCTTCTAATGTATTATCAGCTCCTGTCATAGTGGATTGTGAGATAGCTTAGTGATCCAACCGACTGTCTATACAACATGGTGTACAACATGGGGTCACGATGTTCACCATTAGAATTTATAGCCAGTTTAGCATTAGAGTATATAAGCTAAGGTTAATCGTTGTAGATTGGTGACAAGTATGCTACATATGGACAAATGAGTGATAAAAGTCCAAGAAGTTGTTAGTTTGTTAGCATAGAGATGTTAGAATTCATGTATATAAGTATCTCGTCTTTCCATAGAAATGAATCTCAGTTCTTGCATCTCTCTTTCTCTTGCTTAGTTCTTCACGATCTTCATCATGGCATCATGATACCAGAGCCTTCCTAGGATGATCAAGAGTGTGGATTGACTCTTGGTTAGAATATCTTCTTAGATATTTTATTATTCTTTCTAGGTTCATCCAGGCCCTCATTTTGCAGGGATTTTGGCTAATGCTTGATCCGCCTCTACTGAAATCAAAGCTCTAGTACCATTGTGATGTCCCCTACAACTACAATGCCTTGATTGTTTAAGCGAAGAGGATTTCCCTTTTCAGCAATATACCATTGTAAAAAAGAATAAAAGAGGTCTCTGTCTAACTTGGACCACTTGTGATGATCAAGTGTTCAGCGAAGGGCATGAAGGTGTCATTGGAACTGGCAGGATTGCCTTCACTGGGATCGAGGAGGGGGGATTGCTTCTGTCGAGGTTTTGATCTTGGCAGCCTTGGTCGAATCTCTGTTTTCATGCAGGATTGCATGACCGGAAGAAGGCTTCTGTGTTGCTGAAGGCAGGATTGCCTTGTTGGGTTTGTGACTGGTGGACTTGGGCCATTTGAAGTTTGCATTGTCTTGGCAGGATTGGTAGGACGTGAAAGCAGGATTGCTCAAATTTGATATTGTGAGGGCAGGTTGACATTCTTTTGTTGGTCGACAAGCTCTAGGCCGTTTATGGGGTCGAGGGTCCCGTGTCTAGGCCGTTTATGGGGTCGAGGGTTCCGTGTCTCAATCAGTTGAATTGTTGTGGTCAGGATTTGCGGAACAAATAGGTTGTGGCATTGTTGCTTGCAGGATTGCATGGCTGGGGCAGGATTGTACCCATGAAATGCTGTTTTTCTGTGACTTGAAGTGCGTGAGTGTGGGAGTATTGAGTAGTCCTTGCAATATGGGACATTCAGTTGTATTAATGAAAATGGGGAGTTCCTTCTGTTATCTTTTGTGTTCTACTTGTTTCTCAAACTTTTTAAACCATTATGTTTAGTCTAAATAAACGATTATTATTTCACGGCAATAAACATGGCAAAGTCTTGTATAAATGGGACCTAAGAAATAGATTCAGGGTAGGTCGAGCCAACCAACCATTTCAAAGATCAAGTGTAGATAGAATATACATACTTGCATATAATCTAACATGGAAGACACTTCAGAAACAAGGAACAAACAACAATGAAGGAAGAATTTTCTTAGCCTGAACCAAGAAAATGAAATCATATATTCCCTACATAGCTTCTTTGCAATCTTTTGTTGCACGTGTAATGCTTTTACTACAGGTTGTGGACTCTGGATCCACTCATATTGTATACGCATGGCCTATGGCCAATTTGGGCCAATTTAGTCTCCATAGACGTTAAAAACCCTATCTGTCTAACTTATTGCAGCATTGATGAACACCACTAATATAGTTTGTATATATGTACTTATATTCATGCTATTCAGCCTCTCTGGAACCTTCCAGCCTCTCTGGAAGGCTAATTGAAAGAAACACAATTGTTTGACTATTATACGTGAGAAGTTTGACTTGCATACTTTGTTCACTGTCAAACATTGTGCATGCAGCGATGCTTTGCAAGTAGATCTTTCAACAATACTAATACGAAACCATATTCATATATCAAATTCATGGCCAATATGGAAGAGCATGAAATAGAGACGATTCTGATTTATAAGACAATGAAAACATATGTTTTTGGAGCAACATATGACTATATGACTACAGCGACATGGTAATTGCCCTTGGGAGGATCATTTCGCCCAGTAAAGGCTCCAAGCAAGCAGGCCCGTGCACCGCCAAGTCTGGAGCCACAAGTGCACCGCCAAGTGTGGCGGCATTATTAGTGCCTTTACTGACAGAATGCCCGATTCAATACAATTACAAGATGTAATGACCATAGGGTTCATATTATGAACAAAATGTTCGAGTCCAAATAGACAATGAGCACCTTCTTGAGCTAAGAAAATGACAATTTGCGTGCGATCATATCGTTTACACGACTTCACACAAAACAAACAAGACCCAACACAAAATAACGAAACAGAATCCCTGAAAACACACTCTCAGGCCACCGGAGGGCAACCTCTCGTGCACACCACCTTGTTATTGAATGAATCACCGATGTGGACTTAATTCTCGTCCCGCCTAGCCTCTCTTATTGGACACCCTATCTTGATAGCTAGAGCAAAACCCACCAATTGCATTGAAGCAAAAAAACAACAGTTGAAGTTGCTTATCAATGTGTAGTTTAAAGATTTATCCCTAATTGAACCAGTCCAAAAACATGCAAATTCCGATTTGTTCGTACAGCCACAATTGGACTGCTTGATATGCAAGGTATATTGCACTTACAACAAACCTAGTTGGGATTGAAGGTTGCCCAACCTCTAATGACCCTTATAGTAACAAGTAAGCATTGTAAATATTCATAAAGAGGAATCTATGTTATAACTGTTTGAATAATTCCCAAATGCATTTCAGTGAAGCTAAGGTTTATTATTGTATGAGTAGGGGTGCTATTAAGGATCACTTCTTGAAGGCTTGTCTGAATGAGGAAAAACCTGAAGTAGAAGGAGATCCCTCGTCAAAATTATATGCAAGCCACATTAGCCAAACATGTGCACATAAAAAAAAAGCTTACCAGAGTAGGGGATGGTTGCCAATCGTTTGTGGCAGGGTTGCACTTATTGTGCACTGCATTAAAACAGCTGTTCAAATCATCTTCCTTTAGATGAAAAGCAGAATTACCAGACTCTTCCACTTTGATGAAGCCGGTTCCAGTCTGCCATAAAACAAGCAAAAAGAAAGCATGAATCAAGAACTGATCTCTTACATCTGGGGAAACAGAGGTTTTAGGATTTGCCCTGTCTATACGTTTGGACATTTATTCTAAATAAAAACACTAGGATCCGTAATCCCTCACAGTGTGATGTTGCCCTAATTCCACCATAGCCAAATCTTTATAATAATCGGTCTCCACAGAGTCATCTCCGTTAACAATCCCTCCGTCAGTGTGTAAAATCTGCAGAAAGGTTGAGAGATTAAGGGAAGAAAGAAAAGATACAAAGGGGATAAGAAAATACCAGAGGGGAGGCCTCAAGTTCGCGCAGTTTAGCATGTTCGGGGATGTCGGATTGAGAGGGCCACTCCATATTTTGAGAAGAAGGTTCGCTGCGGGAAGGTTTTGGGGGCCTGTGAGGCGCATGAACATCAAAATACTCCTGAACTTGCTCGCTAATCCGTTGCCTCACTATCTCCGGCTCAATTTCATCGCTCCGGCTTGGCTTCGACATTTCTCTGCCCTCCGCCCTTGCTCTTCCTAGATCTAGAGTTATCTAAGAATGACGATGTTTTTGTGGCCTTTCCTTTTGTACCCAAGATATTATTTTCTGGTCCGATTCTTTAAATATATTGTTTTATGGGATGTTTTCATCTTTTTATTGCGGGCCATTGATGGACAGAATAGTCCCTACATTGTGCCAGATCAAGGACCTCAGATTTTTCTTGCCTTTACCCCAATGTAACTTTCAATGGGTCAATTAGTTTCCCAATGACAATTTAGGGCGTTCGGGTGGTTGCTTTTTTTTGCAAAATGCTGCTGTCCGTTGGATTTTTAGTGAGCGGAGCCGAGATTGGAGGGAGGTGAACGCATGTGGACATCTGATTTCTGAAATTCTCTCTGGTTTGCCAAGCGGTGTGGGCAGCAGATTGCCTGAGTCGCCCTAGTCTGCTACGTGGTGTCGGAAGGGACCTTCTTTCCAAATTCGGCTCCCAATCTGCTGATAACAGGATTTTTATGTTGATACCTACTTGTGTTGGTGATGGCGTCTTCTGCCCATTCTTCTGCAACCAGCAGCAATGCAAACACGGTACGTTTTAGAGCTTGTGTTTTCAGAATTTAGGACTTGCCATGAATTGATACGACTGTTGAACAAAGGCGAGAAACACACTGGATCTGGATTATGGCATAGCGATGGTTTGTGTTAGGCTAGGGTGCAGGTCTTATGGATCCATTGTTTGAGAACTTGATCCGAAAGAATAAGGATTCATGTCCTTATATAAGAAATAGAAACCTTTTAAGGACAAATAATATGCAGTGTGATGATAGAAAATATTGAAGTATGTGTTAAGAACAGTGGTGTTATTGTTCTGAGGTTTCACAGCCAATTGAGAGTCATGCAATGCTCTCTTCCATAGCAACACAATTAGGTGTGGCTACTGTGCAACGATGGTTTTATTACGTATGCTTTCTGTTCTTGTTTTACTGTGTATGCTTTCTGTTCTTGTTGTCTAACCATGTCATCTGTTCTTATAGTTGTGAATGTGAAGCAGGCAGACATGGCTCATTCTGTGTTCTTGGATGTTGAATGGTTGAAGAGGCACACATGGCATATTGTGCATGCTATGATCATGGCGCTCACAAACACACTTGATGTGTTGCACGTGACGGAGAGAGATAGAAGAGTCTTCCATGCTGAAGTCAATTGTGTGCGTGCTATGCTCACCTCCAGGATCCGTCGCTTGGAGTAGCTTGCATGGCGCATCCATGCACCATGCATGCTTGAGTGCTGAATTTGTGTTTTAGATGTGCATATGTTTTTGTTTTTATGTTAAAAAGTTGTATACATACGTTTTTGCCACATGCATTTCTTCTGGCATGATGTCAGAGTATGTATCTTGGCACTTCGATGCTATGTACTTTGCCATTTGGGTGGCTTCTATAATGCCTTCTGTTTTAAGCTATCTATTTTGCCATGTGTACAGCTCATATTTTTTGTTGTCATGTGTATGGTTTGATCCAGTGGACCATATATTTTCGATTTTTTTTTTTAAGTGATTAGAGTTGAGTGAGTGATTAGAGTTAATAGATAACATAAGATAAGATAAGATAAGATAAGATTTTTTAACGTCCACGAGAACCCAATCGGGTTATGGGACCAGAACAGAAAAAGAGAGCATGAGCCCTAACAAAACTCGGGGACTGTGCCCCCTAACAAGTCTCAATACCGAGAACAAAACAAGCGGGTATAGGCCCAAACAGGACTCGAGGGCTATGCCCCATATCAAATAACAGCAGAGCCAATAAAACGACAAAAACTATCCATGGGTCAAGTGGCCAGTGATCCCGGATGATAGCTTGGCCTCCTCTATATACGGCCCACTTCCGCTGCAGGCGAGCCTCGCAGACCCGGCATAATTCTTCCTTTCGTCTGCAGAGCTATGTGGGGGTGAGGTCTTCTTGGACGGAGAAGGTAGTTCCTTTCAAATGATTGCTATGCCGTAGGATGTGCAGTCTGGACAAGCCATCCCAAAAACGGACTAGCAGATGTCGGGGGTGGTCGGGTCGTGCTGCTCCAACTCGATGTGTCGAAAGGATGCCCTCTGCCTGTATGTGCATCACCTGAGTGAAAAACCAGCCTATCAAACTGCAAAACCATCATAGCAAAAGAAAAACAAAGTAATAATCGTTTGCTTAAAATTACTGGGTTTTTTCTTTAGTTTTATATGCAGTAAACATTTTTCGACTATTTGCAGAGCGGTGCCGCTAGTCCACTGTTTGCTCTATTTTGTTGTACTTTGTAGCCTAACTAGATTTCTTTGTTGTGCTTTGCACCGGACTTTGCAATTTCTAAAGATTGCTTCAATAGATTTGGTAAATGGCCACGAGGGCAAAGATGGACTTTTTAAGTTTTAATCCGACAAATCAAAGAAGAGATGGACGTTTTGAAGCTTTAAACCGGTGGATTGAATTGCTCTGCTTATTTTTTTTATTGATTTTTGTGGAAGGAACAAAGCTTTCTTCTTCTTAAAATTTTCTGACCGAGAAGGGATTCATCTGTAGAAATACCGCAGTCGCTCCTTCTTTATCACATGTTTTGAAACCGAACAAGAAACTGCAAAACCATTGTAGCAAAAGAAAAACAAAATGAAAGCCATAACCACTGGTTAAAATGCCCGGAAGAATCAGGGAAACCAATGAAGCCATCCCTGGCTATGGTCAAACCGGCTTCTACCCTCAACCAGCTATGGTGCCTGGCTTCTGTCCTCATCAAGCTATGGCAACCGACTCACCATAAAGCTCAGCAAACAACATCCTCGAAAACATCTCTAGCATCCAAAACATGGCACATCGACCTCAAACTATGGAGGACCTGCAAAGAAATCCTCTTTATGGTAATTATTCATTTGAGTGTTAAGAAATGGAACCGGAACCGTGAAATCAAACGACACAGAGATATATCATATGCTTGTTGATCGCGCGTGCATCCATTGAAAGAACTATATTATGATCATCTTCCATTCTTGTAGTCTCAAACCAACTCTTTAGGTGAACATAACCCAATTGTTATGGATTTGAATGGCTCATCTATGTGTGTAGATAAACAAAGTTAGACAATAGACAACTGGACGATAAAAACCAATTCAGTTCTAAACCAATGCTATAACAAATGAGCAGAATGGTTGCAACATTGCGACCTCATGACATAATTTACGGTGAGGAGGACCTCTACACAAGGAAATGAACTCGACAAACAAGAAAATATGCATCACAACTCTAGAATTGCCCCATTTCAAGCAAAAAGTCGCCAAACAGATAGCCCAAACTAGCAAGATCTCCAAAGGCTCGTCAAGAACTCAAGCGCCTCAATGAGCACAAAAAGAAGAATAATTTCATCTCCACAAGAAATCCGGACCAAAATTCAGGACTGTACTTTCAAAAAATGGTGTTTTAGGCAGACAAAAAATACTCCATAATCACCTTCCCAATTACTTCTGTTGCACCCCTGCTGCGGAGCTAGAATATGGGATTTGAACCAACAAGTACCAAGAGTTCCCTAAATTCTTAGATAAAAAAATAACAAAGACAACGTAATCTGTAATGACCCGCAGCACAAGACTCTGATCCATCTGGCATGATTGTCGAACAGTTCTAAAAAGCGTAAGGTTTGTCTTCAATGGCGCCCTGTTGGCAACACTAATAAATCATATCCTCACGCGCCTCCTGGACCTATCTGCCTTTCTCAATTCTGTGACGCTCCCCGAATCCATACGATGCTCCCATCGTATAAATACGAGAAATTCCCCTCCCATGGCGAATCCATCACCACGGAAAGGCCCTCCGTCTGACTCGGACCACTTGTGATAGCCAAGTGTCCGGGTGAAGGACACGGAGGTGTCATTCATCCCACGCCTTCTATGGGAATCCTATATAGCGGAAGCGTACATACATGTTAGCACCTAGCAACAATACTAAATAATAATATACCACCACAAAGGGTGGCCCATCATCATCAATACAACCAACAACAGAATACCAACATAACAAAGGAAATACACCATAACTAAGGGCTCTACCCCGGGTCAGACTCCATGGGAGCGACTGATGGTCAGGGCCTCAAGATAACAGCAGACAGAGGTATAACATGGCGTTGGCTGGCATAAGACAATGGCTAGGGTTGTCCACTCCATCCGCCCCTCCTATGCACACTTTGCAGATAGGCTGAATCATGCTATGACGTGCTTGTAGCCCTCCGGAGACGCAATCCCAAGGAATCACCCTTCGGGACTACTCCGGGTTACATCTCCCTGGTCCGATGAGGCAGGTCAGAGAGGCGTCTCCTCCCCGAGCATGAAGGATCCCTGGGTGTGCTAGAGAACACGTGCCGCATCAGCGACCCCCGCATCCGTACCCGACTTACTCCTCTAAATCTAAAGGCTGGCTCACCAGCCCGTTCGAGCCCAGGGCATCCATATAGGCACCTCCCTCCGGCCCAGAGAGTGTCAGACCCATACCCAGCCCACACACAGTGACCGGCTATAAGCCTAGCACACTGTAGGAGTCTTGTAGCTGTGCTAGGCAAGACCCCACCCCCGATTCACCCTCATACTCGTTGTCTGGTGCTGAACCACATCATAGCATCCACAGCCAGGTTGGCTCTTGTGCACAGGCCGCATTTATTAGGTATTAAGGGTTCTATCTAGGAGCATCTCTACTTCTAGATGGCCTTTAGGTCTCTACCCCCCTTTTACCCATACAACACAGGAGGAATAGAAAGAAAGCTATCCTTATACATCCATCCATCCAGCTTCGAATAGAACATAAAATAGAGATTAACCATGCATCTATTCATACAAGGGTTAATCCTAGCTACCTTCTGAGCATACAAGGATTAGTTCTATGACAATCTAGGAATCCAAGCTATCTACTTACTAACCGGGATCATAGCTAGGTACAAATGGGGGTATAAAACCCCAATTTGGGTCCCAAGTTAGCAACTCTCTCTTGCGGTTGCCCAATCAATTTGGGCCAGGTGGCAGCTCTGGGTTGGCTAATATTAACTAATTTGATATTTTAGCCCCCTTTAATATTATGTTAAGCCATAAATTCGAATTAGGGTTTTGGTTTAGGTTTCCACTAATAATTAATTAATAACATAGCTAATCTTACTTATGAATAATTAACGCCCACTTTATTGGCTCCCGAAATTGAGTCAACATGATGTTGCGGTTCGGCCCAGTGTAACCCCAAAAAATTCGCCAGGCGAACCAGCCTCGCCCTTAACTAGGTGGACGTGGCATCGGGTTCGCTGTAATAACCGCTGCGGCATTGCTGCCGGGTCCGCTTTGGGCTTAACCCAAACCCCTGGAAGTGTCAGCGCCCCGTGGGCTTAACCCCAGTCAGATCGGCGTACAGGTCGGTGGCAATAAGTCCGCCAGGGCGCCGTGACGCGATGATGCAGGGGCCCCGCACGGTTCGCTTTAACCCAAAAGCGTAAGGGGGGTGGGTGGCAGGTCCACGCCGGTCCAGACGCGGGCGGGTGGCAGGTCCACGGGCGATCGTGACGCAGCGCTTTCAACGGGGTCACGGGCGGTCCGCGGACCCGCCCAAAGATAGAAGAAGGGTTCGATTGGGCAAACCCGGATCTTAACCAATATTTTTCGCTTCTTCAAGCGGAGCGGAAGGAACTCCTGCACCATCTTGCTCGTTTGAAGAAGAAGTTGTCTTGCTCGTTTGAAGATAGTTCTAACAAAAAAGTTTGAAAAGTGCAAATTTCATAAATAGATTTGCTTTTGAAAGGTAATTTTGATTTTTAAATGATCTAAATTCTGAATTTAATGGGTTTCTAAAGAATTATTGCTTTGCTTCGAAACCCTTTTTGCTTATTAAAATCTTCAACCACTTGCGTAAATTTCTAGTTCTATGTCCTATAACTAGTTTCTCGAGATTCATGCTTGTTTGTGATTTTCTATTATCTAGTATAAATGGCCACTGCTCAAAATTTGAGGAAGCCGACCTTTATCAAGGTTACTCCCAAGAAAAAGGGCTTTGCATAGGTTTGTAAGGGCTTCACCTATGATCTTCCTTAGTCTTTTTCTTTGATTCTGAAGAGAGGGTTTTTGTAACCTCTTTGCTTCTTTGTTATGCTCTTGCTTTGCGGGGTTGAAACAAAGCATTTCTTCCCCTGGGGCTTCTTTTTTGGGTTCTTTCTAATGGATGCCACATGTAGAGCTCATAATTTGGCTCTTATGTTGGTAGATAGATAGGTCGATAGAGATATTATCTAATCATATGCCAATGGTTAATAAAATTAAACTAGATCTATTCATTATATAGTGTCTAGATTCAAAGAAGAAGAAGAAGTTTTTACATTATACTACATTACAACATCCCATTGGATATTTGACACACATACCACATCAGAATTGTTTTGTT
Source organism: Isoetes taiwanensis (assembly GCA_021234155.1). Lineage (NCBI taxonomy): Eukaryota > Viridiplantae > Streptophyta > Lycopodiopsida > Isoetales > Isoetaceae > Isoetes > Isoetes taiwanensis. Next base: position 6,480,227 of record JAJEKV010000064.1, on the reverse strand, counting down.
GGTTCCGGGCCACTTCATTGAAAATGCTACCCAAGTAAACAGATAATAATTTAATTTCAAGTCCAAATATACAATATGGAACTAGAAACTCCAACAATGCTACAAAATGTAGTAATGCCCAATGCTTCTATAGGTTTGTACTCAGGTATTGCCCAATGCCCAATACCTTTCAATAGGTTGTTATCGTCGCCGATGCAAACATATATCTTTTCTTAGTCTTTTATAACCTTCATCCTAGTCAGCTCGACATTAAAATGTGGCTTGTGTTCATGTTCACCTGTAACTCAGATATCTATTCGAGACCGTCAGCGACCATGTCTTACTCAGATGCAGTTCCACCGGTTGGTTGGCATGGAGGCGTCCCCTGCCGTTTGGCTCTGCAGAGCGGCCGGTCTTCTGGGACGATCGGCGGCATCGTCGAATGGTGCGCTAACTTCGCATTGTCTTAACCAGCTAGGTGCATTTGTGTGTGCCACATTAAGCGTATTTGTTTTGTTGCGGGGAATACCACGGCATTTGGTGCCTTGTAAGAAGGGTGACATCGGTTGGCGGGCGGGCCCCTACAGATTTGCCGGCGGTGGATTTGCACAAAGACACACAGGTGCACTCACTATGTCGGCGGGATACGTCGTGACCACGGATTTTGGTCCGACGATGGCCGAACATGGGGCCACCACCGAGCCACCACCCGGATCTATGGTGGCCCAAACCGACGCATTATTCAGGCCCGCGGTCGCGACACCGTGAAGTGCGAGATAGAGTGGTGTCCGAGGGGAGAGGGCAGCTCGGCGACGAGAAGATCCCGCCAAGGCGCTACAGTATGTTGGAGGCTGCCGCCCGGATCTGAGAAGCGAGGAGGCAAGGCGCTAACAACAATGCGCCTACAAAGATGTCCTAACCCGAGAGGCCGCCTTGGATGCCTTTCCGGAGGGTCCGGACGCCATGTTCCACGAGGCTAGCACACAAAGACAAAGCGGAGGGCTGAGAGGATGCTGACCCTTTTATGAAGGTTGCATTAGAGCGAGAGCTAGTGCCACGGTGGCGCCCCAGGGGAAGATCGGACCGCGACATGCCCTTCTCAATGGCCGGGCCATTGCATTGCGAGAGGATGGGTGGCCATTTGCCCACGTAGCGAGGGCGCTAGGCGAGCTCCTCGGGGATATGGGAGTCTCATCCGTGTTACTGGCGGGTCCATCTTAAGCCACCGGTTCAGTAGGCTGGCGGCGTCCACACTCCCTACCCGATCCCTCCTTAGAGAGTTTGCCCGAGGAGAGTGAATTGCATCCGACATGGACGAGTTCGGTCGGAGGTAGAGGCTAGGCGGAATTACTGTGCTCCTCTCATGGGATACATCCGGCCGCCGGCCCGATCTCTATATGGCCACCCCTCCTTCCATAGGGCTTGCTAGCGTGTGGCGATCTTGACCCGCCTAGGGGCCGCCCAGTCTTTGGCGACATTGTGAGGACCGCAATGCGGGTGCGGGTATGGCACACACTTTGACCTCGCCATTTTCGCTGATCGCGTTGTCGAGGGGCTGAGGCATGGATGAGAGACCGAGCACGCAGTTTCTTCATGTACCATCTTGGAGAGTTTTGACAGCACACCATCGGAGCTACGGTGTGTGTACCCATTCGAGGTTGGTCCCACCCCACGGAAGGCTCCAAGGCAGCAGTTCAAAGCACTTGCAGATCCCGGCCGAGTTGCGGCCAGTCCCTCTCTCGGGAGGAGGTTAGGGTGTTCACCCACTTCTACGGCCAGCAGATCACCGAGCATCTTGCGCGCGGCCGTGGAAAGGGGCATCGGATAGCGTGGCCACTTGGGTGCCGCAGAGGGGCCCAGGGCGATGCATCGCATACAACTCACACTTGACCTCATCGAGGCCTGCACACCCGATGGACAGTGGGAGGAGGGACACATTCGAGTGCTGATGAGGTACGTATCCGTTTTAGTCTGTATGTATCGTCGTCGACATCTAACCACTGGAGTTCCATGTATGCAGCGCCTTGCGACACATGCTACCCGAAGCGGAGCGTCGCGAGCAGGGTAAATTTTAAGGACCCTAAATGTTTTCGTATCCAAATAAAGGTTGGCTAAAGCTATAAAAACAAGAGTCCGTACATTTTTTTTTTGGCGAAATATGATACAGTCAAGCCCTTTAGTTTTCTTCCCACTTGGCGAAATTATAAAGTTCGTATAATTTAAAAATCCTTATGTTGGCAATTTTGTCTTTGTTGCTGGTAGCTAAACGACAACTGTTGAACTAAGCAAGTTATCATGCGTATTTTAGTTGATATATTTAAAGAGAAGTGATAATGTGCGTGCATCTGTGGGTACCAACAACAATAAAAAGATCATGATGATGGTGCATATCTAACCATGGGGTTGGATCTGACAATCTTCCGTATTCAGACGAACTACATTGTATGCTATGTGAATGGAAATAGCAAACATAATAAAAAAGGTGTGAGTTTTTTTCAATGTTAACATTGCAATAGTGTAATGGTCGTGGTTCTTCAATATGGCGATTCCTAAATGAAAGATGTATCTGAATAGATTAGACATGGCTATTTGAATTGATCTAGGCGCGCCTAATCAGCTTCGGGGAAGGCGATTCAGCACGCCAATGCCGCAGTCAATCTCGGCTAAACCCTGAACGTCCAAAATTTTTCCCCTTTTGGAATGGCTAATTTTTTATTTTTTTTAAGAAATGACCCTTATAAACTTTAGCCACGAAATTTTAGTAAAGGTCTAAAAAATCGCCATTTGGCGAGTTTTAGCCTCTCTTTATTACCCTGGTCGCGAGTTGTTGATGGTGGACCCTCGTGTCTATCACGATTACGTCCAGTCGGAGACACACAACGTGTCTCCTGGGGAGTGCATCTCCCACCTTCTTCCTGCTGAGCATCCTGACTGGGGTACACTCCGTCTGGTCCTATGGCCCATCGTCACAAAGTAAGTACGCAGTTCTTTGCTTTAGTTTCAATTCGAAAGGTCATTTCCAGCTTAAACGTGCACATAATAGAGTTGAAAATATTACATCTTTGGCGTGCAGTGGCCATTGGATGCTCGTTACCCTCGTACGAGACGCGGACCTGCGCAGCCGCCTGGGCCTTGGAAATGACGATCATGTGGGCTGGTGGTACTTCGACAACCTGCCTACATGCCCAGGCGTCTCGGGAGTACGCCTCCACCTCCCCGCGCTTCGCTCGTGAGTGTTTCTTGTGCCCCCCTCATGCGCCCATGTGCTCCATTGTCGTGATCTCACCTGCAGTGTCTTTGTACAGCGCGACGGCTTGGCTCTTTGAGCGATTGGGGGCACCAGCGGGGTACATCCAGTGGGGGGAGGAGGGGGGGGGCGGGGGCGTACGTGCGACCGGCGTTGTTCCCGTTACAGATCGACAACAACACCTGCGGCATGCATGTTGGCATCATCATGCGGCAGCTCGTGCGATACGTGTGGCAAACCAGGCCGGACGCAATTGTGCCGATTAGCAGAGCCTGGTACACGGCGGAGGATGTGCGACAGTTTAGGAGTGAGTGGCATATACTAGTCGGGCTGCTTTATTGTAGGGTGTACTGGTACCGACAAAGACTCGGTGGTCACTGTTAGTGCTAATTGAGCTTTTTCTGACTAAAAGGTTGCTTAAATGGTTAAATGGTTTACATAGTTACAGCCTAATGAACCTAATTATGAGTGGACCCTATTACAGCCTAATGAACCTAATTATGAGTGATGCCCCATCAGCTTCCCGTGTGGTCCCTCGCTCGTGCGCGAGGTCGTGGGGGTTGGTCCCTCGATACGGTGGCCCTTGCACGCCATCTGTGGACTCCACTGCGGGCATGTTCTTGCTGTCCGTCGTACCTGCCATGGTAGACGTGAACCGGTGGGCCAGCTGCATCTCTATAGAATCGGATCTGCCTGCGAACCTTGGAAATCATGTCACGCACCTCTGCTGGGTCAAGAGCATCAGCATTCTGCATGGTGGCCTGCACTGTCTGGTGTTCGGCCATGAGCAACGCATCCCACTGTTGTAGCAACGGGATTAGCACACCGACGTCGTTCGTGGGTGCGGGCGGTCTCGGAGGCATGGGCGGAATGAATTGTCGGTTGGGATATAGGGTGGCTGCTGGTAAGGAAGTAGTCTCCAGCTATGAGATGTTTGCACACAGCATGGGGGCATGGGCAATCACAATATTGCATTCTCATATGCTGAGTGTATCTCAAACCCGCCGTTGACTGGCTTGCCATAGATAACCTGACGTCGGTAGCATCTTCGAGGCGAATGGCGTTGGGGTTATCGTGCAAGGATTGGATAAGCGAGTGAGCACCCGCATGTCTCTTCGGATATGAACGTGTGCTATAGCGTCCAAACTCGGCTGGATAGAAAAACAGCGGTGAGGGTCGGCGATCGGACAGAGGCACAAAAAATACGAAAGACTTAGACCCGAGCAGACTTACCAAGACTCCATCTTTCTTCGCACCGAGTCAAGATTGTGCCTCCAGCTGGCAAGGTCCCATCCGGAAAGCCTATGAGATGAGACACTAGCGTGTACATCCTTATATTAACTTTGCATTGCAGGGTTTGGGTCTTCAGAACTTTCCAGTGCGCTTCCACGTAGTTTGTCATATCGACGTCTGCATGGTTGAACATCCGTTTGTGTCTTTGCCATTTACCATCCCACGTTGCCCTATTCAGCCAATTGTGATTCAAGTACCTACATCGCCCAGGGTTAGGATGTTTGTCCCAGAGTCAGGATGTATGAACCAGATGTCGTTGTGCACTCACCCTTGTATGATGTGGTTTTGTCCGTAGACAAGTTGAAATTGTGCCAACTGCTGGTGGTACGCGTGGGCGTTCGGTTCCGTCATCAACTTCGACAGCCGCAGAGCCATGTCTCTCTTTAGCACCTCCCCGGCCAGGCGTGGCAGTAGATATTTTTGCCACGCACGTTTCCCATGGAACCAACATGCAAGAACATTGCCTGCAACCTGTTCCCTAAACCATGAGTGTCGTTTTCCGTCTAGCGATACAATCAATGCACGCTCATCATACCTGCTCACCATCTGCCCAACAATGTGGGTCTTCTGACACGACCTCGGTGATAGCCCGTCTCTCACACCCGTCCATGTCAATGGTGATTGACCTAGGCCTGATTGTGCCCATTCGTTCAAACACAAGACGTAGTGCTATCTTCAGGGCATGTCGCTGGTGCCCCTCGTCGGCCTCTACGCTGCAGAGCATGTAAAAGACTGGGAACCCCACACCCCCGGCAATCGGTACAATGGCTCCGTACAGCGGAAACTTCCACAGATTTGTACAGAAGGTTGAATCCATGGCCCAACCACCACCGGCGCTCCACCTTACAGCAGCCTCCAACATCCTGTCATCTTGGATGACTAGGATCCATGGTCGGTCTAACGGGTCTGCAGCATTAGGATTCCAGGGCTGGTGAAAAATCACCTTCCCGGAGGCTTTCCAATCGTCAATCCCGCTCTCGAGGCTTTCCCAGTCTGTACCCAAACTGCCGCCTACGAGGTGCAATGTGGTGAGATTGAATGACAAAATATTTTCGATTGTGCTCTTATTGAAACAAAAGTGTGGACAACATCATTGAAACAAAATTATGGACAGCATCACAGTATGGAGTCTATGACAACATCACTGCTCCATGGGATCTTAATTTTTTAGGGATCTTACCGAGTATTCTCTGCCGGTATGCCAGTTGCCACACATCCTCCTGCGCCATCGTGAAACGGTATATGACTCGCTCAACCGGGCTTACTGTCATACGTATTTGCGGTCCCCGTGCTCTTGCGAAGTCCCACGCAGCACGGGTCATTCCAATACTTCTAAGCTCTTGTGCGGCAGCCGCAAGCAGTTCAGGATGCACAGGCATGGACCAATCCTCCGCATTTGTGAAAGGGTCATGGCCAGTGTGTTCTGTGCGCACGTATATTCGTGCACCGCTCGATGCAACACCATTTCCATCTACTTTCACTGTCCGCAAACGAAACAAGCATCCTCTGCGGTGCGACCGTCTGATTTGCCTATCCCCCCGGATCCCCCTCCTGCGTGGTTGTCTCCATCGGTGGCAGGCATAGTCATCAACAACCTCACCCGTTGCAACCCGCACGCGATGATGCCCATGGACCAAACGGACACGATGAGTAGTTTGAAGCTCAATCACCCTTTGCTCGAGGCGGTCCATGGTGGTCTCTTCACAGTAGTTGAAGTCACTATCCTTCATGGTGCGGCCACCTCTGCACGTGCACACTTCCATGCACGCCATTACGTATTCTTGCGGGACGCCATGCCGGCGTAGGCCGATTTCCCAATCCTCTGAAATCTTTTGAAAAGTGGCAGTGGGGGAGCGATGGGTGCTTCCATTCAGGTGACCCATAGCAACTAGCTGCCTCCAGAACTCAACGTAAGGGACTAACTTGTGAGGCCCGGTTACGCGCCGGTACAACCAACCGCTGGATTCACTGGAGTCATCTTTAACTGCAAGCTCCTCACAATATGCAGCCCATCGGCGCATCAGCCGAACATGGTTCTCGACGGGTGCCCTCCCGCTTCTCTGCGGGACCGGGGGTAGGTGGGGATCGGCAGCACTTATTTCGGACGGATGCGGAACATAGTGTTGCTGTAGGCACAACCTCATCAACCCATACACAGACTCGTTGAATGCGTAACCACCACCCTGAGGAGCACCACGAAGCCATTGTACTGGGTCCGGGTAGAGACCGGCCAATTCGTGAACAAGTTCTTGGGGATCTTGGGTGGGAGTAACTTGTGAAGTGGATAGGCCAGGCGGGTTCCACCCATCGTCCGTATCATCCCGGTTTCCCTCCTCGACATTGTGTCATCCCCGGTGTCATGAAGGTCATAATCACTATCATTTTCATCCGAAATCGACTCATCGAAGTCGTCGGTGTCTACCCACCGCTATTCTGGAAATTGTCTACCTATGGTAAAAAAAATTAGCCTATGGTAAAAAAATAGCCTATGGTAAAAATAGCCTACGGTAAAAAATAGCCTATGGTAAAAAAATTAGCCTATGGTAAAAAAATAGCCTATGGTAAAAATAGCCTATGGTAAAAAATAGCCTATGGTAAATGCCTATGGTAAAAAAAAATAGCCTATGGTAAAAAAATAGCCTACGGTAAAAAAAATAGCCCATGGTAAAAAAATGGCCTGTGGTAAAAATATCCTATGGTAAATGCCTATGGTAAAAATATCCTATGGTAAAAAAATAGCCTATGGTAAATGCAAAAAAAAAAAATAGCCTATGCTCAATATTGAGAATGCAAAGGAACATGAGAGAGATAGGGAGTGCATCTGCTCTAGCACCAGCGCCTGCTATAGCACCCCAACTCGATCTACCACCTGCGCCCTCCCAAACGATATGAGCAGGCTACAACGGCTGCGCGCCCATAAATAGCCCTTAGGCTCGCAGAAGGATTCGCCCAGGTGAATCTTTCAAGGGGCCGAAGATATTTAGCGTGCTATGGCGAAACATGTAGTACTACTCCCCCACCAATTATAATCATCAGTCCGGCCCGCCCCCTGCCATGCTTCTGGGTTCGCCCTGTTTAACCCGTACGGGCCCTTCGTTGAAAACGCCGCTGTACTGACCGGTCGAAGTGACCCGTGCATCCGACCGACCGTACTGACTGCATCCGGGCCGGTGACTGGGGTTCGGGCCAGCGAACGGTGGGGGTTACGCCAGACCGCACCGACGCATCATCGATCCGCGGGGTGTGGGTTAAGCTAACCCGAACCCGGGTCGCTGGCCCAACACGTGACTTCGCCGCGCCACCGACAAGGTTAACCGGGGTTTGGGTTCGCCCAAGCGAACCCGGCAGCAATGCCACGCAGGCGATTGCGCCCGCAAACCGTCATGCCACGTCCCTTTTTGGGGGTTCGCTTGGGCGAATTTTGGGGGTTCGCTTGGGCGAACCCGGCTGGCTCCTGGACTAAATTTCGGGAGCCGATCGGAGCACCGAATAATTAATGTACCATTAATTAATGTACCATTAATTATTCATAGTGACATGTCATGTATTTATACTCAAAAAGGCGTATAAATATGTGGAACGTCACATTCTTCCCACCTTAAAAATGATGTTGTCCTCAGCATCAAGACTACTATTGTTGTAGGGCAACACATCGTATATTGGAAGGAAGTCTCCCCTCCTTAAAGAGATAGCGTGAGATTATAAGTCACACAGACTTTGTAATGTTCAAAGTGATTAAGTTTGAAATGACTTGTAACGTGCAATTTATAACTCTAGGATATAAAAGGTAGAGGTATAGGTCATCATTTAGGACTGTCAAAAGTGAACAGTCAAGATTTGTGGTGGTCTCACTGTTTTCACAGTATACCTAATTTTGAGTTCATTGTTTGTACACATACATGTAAGTGATTATATATTATAAACGGGTATAGATATAAAGAAGTTCTATTTGTTCTTTTTAATATAGTAGACAGTTATAATTCTATCATCATCCTAATGCTATTAAGCTATGTCTATATGTTTGTTATATTTTCCCTTCACCTTACAGGAGCCCTAATTTAAATTTTTGTATCTAAATTTTGTTTTCTTATTTCGTTACAGTTTTAACAACTCCTATATTGCTATCGTCAGTGTTTTACATGCCCCTCACATTTATACTTACCCTTTAATACAATTATATATTGTATTGTATCTGACATTTTTTTTACCTATCAATCAATCAATCAATCTTGTTAATTTGGAAGTTTCCGGCGTGGTGGAAAAGGTTTTGGATTTTTTTTTAACAGTGATTTCCTAAGATTGTTGGGTTTTTGGTGGCCGGAAAAATTTGGCGTCGAGAACATTTTTTGCTTACGTTTTTTTTTTTTTTTTTGGCAGGGGTTCTTGAACCCGATCCATCATCCCGGCATGCATGCCACGAATGACCACAGGAGTGGCTTCTGCTTGATTTTTATCCCCCTTCTTGATTCGTCAGACTTATCCTGTGTTATAAATTTTGAGCGTTCGGGTTTTACCGACTTTCAAAACTATTGTATTTTGAGGTGGTTGTATTTGTTTCTTGGATTATTTATGGCAGCTCCGATTCTTTGGCGGCATAAGTTCGTCTCTATCATGGCCGATATCTTCTTACAAGAGTTCATAGCTTCCCGATTCTATTTATTTTGATGCTCTCAGGTTAAATTTCCCGTTCTCTAAAAATCGGAAATGTGATGTATTCACCATTTCATGTCCATTTGTTCTTACATGTTGTCTATTTATTCTCCCGTGCATTTTTTCTTTGCTGGTCTGATAGATTGCATTCCCTTGAATTTGATTTATTTAAATAGATTTCTATCTTTTGGTGTTACAACCCCCAGTTATGCAATTATGCAGTCTCAACTGCAGCTGCTCATCTCAAAATGTTGTGCATCTATTGGAGGTGCCCTGCTTGGGCTATGGCTAGCTTTGATGGTAGTTTCCAGATGACAACGCATGAGTCAAGGTTTTATCTATGGCCGTCATTCCTATAGTGAGGATACTCTATTTTTCTTCTTCTTTTGTATGTGTACATATTTTTGACGAATGTAGACAATAGAGCAGAGGAAGAAAGTTGAAAAACCTAATGTAATTTCTGCAGAGTATTGTCTTCTATTCTTTTCATGTTGGAGCCAGGATTTGCTGGAGGTAAACAAGCTTTGCCGCATTTTTGTTAAACAATTGAATCATCGCATTCTCATGAAGAGATGCTGAATATTTTTGTGTGAAGATCTGATTGTAACTTTGTGATTAGAATTTTGAATGCCCAGGTTTTGGTCTTTTCTAGATTTGAAGTAGGATGTGTTTTGCAAATGCAGCTTTTACAAGGCATAAGAAGCTGCAGTTTGAATTCTGCATTCGATTTGCAGGTCAGTTAGTGCTTTGTTTTTAAGGTTATCTTTGTTTGCAGGCTATTTTGGCGGTAAGTTATTCTTTCTACTTCAGATGCAAAACCAAGAATCGAAGGGTATTGATTAAACTGTATGTGATGGAGTTTGAGATGTGACTTGCTTGCAGATATGCTCTTTTCTTCTCACCTAAGCATTTGCTTACGATATATACTTGCAACATTTGCATACCTATCTTTCACACAGATTACATGCTATGAATTCAAAGAAGATAAGGTAATTGATATTGTAAGCACTTCTTCCCTTATCATTGGTATGATACTTATTTGTGGCCCCTTGACTCTGAATTGGCCTCAATTGGTGGGCAAAATCTGGTGAAATAAGTTGCTAAGCTCATTATAGACCTACTCCATGCTATCTTCAAAAGTTTATTCGTGCATCGTAAAAAGAAACTCTTCTAGACATTTGCAAGTGAATGACAGGGTAAAGTTGATGAAAGAAATGCATCAACATATGATGCTTTAAATCGCTAGAAGACAAGCTGTTGCAGACAAGCTGTATCCTCAGCTCATGTTTTGTCCCAATGATTATGAAACATTAGAGATTCGTGATCTCGGAAAGGTAAGTTCATTTTTGCATTTTCTTTGAGCTCTTTTGATGTTTGAAGATGTTTGTACACTTGCTATTGCCTGCAAGGATTTGATGCCATCTGAAAATCATTCAAAATCGTTTCTCAGTTATCGCTTTAAAGACCTGCAATATATGTCTCATAATTTGCAACGTTTGGACCATCTCTATATGGCACTTTTGATAGCTGCTGCAGTCTTTAAATATTCTGTACCACTTTCAATACCAATACCAGGTTACTTTTCTATCGACTGTTAAACATTTCTATGTATTATACCTCATAATCTGCAACATTTAAACCATCTCTATATTGGCACTTCTGATAAATGCTGCGGTCTTCAAACATCAGGTGCCTCTTCGAATGTCAGGTTCTTTTTCCATTGATGTTGAAGTTCCAGGTCCCATTGATGTTGAAGTTCCAGGTAGATCCGTAAATAATTTAAGTACATGTTCCATGGGAGATTCATAATGTTATGTTCTTTGTTTAGTGTCTAACAGAAACTAACAGGGTACCGCTTGGTCTCCAGGCAAAAGTTGATACTGTTGCGGGCTATAACAATGTGGATCTTCTATAGGATCCACTCTTTCTTTTCTAGGTTAGTATGTTAGTGATCTTGATGAACAGCATAAAAGCTCCCATTGATGAAGCAGCCATTACAGCGAATTACAAAATATTTATAGTCATTACTATACGATCCACTGCTGTCAAACCTCTTGCGTGCAGTAAATTTAGGTGTTTCTTCCAAGCATTTGACTTAATGTAGCCGGATCTGACATTCATTCTACTTTAAAATGCAGGTCATTTTTCGTGATTCTGATTATAATCTGTTAAAAGGATGTTTAATTATGTTTACCATGGCAGCAAAGTGTGCTTGGAAAAACTATAATCAAAGAGTCGTTGACTCCTACTATGTTCAACACAAGTTGTACCTAATATGCTAAGGTTATACATGCATGCACCAAACGTTTAATCAAATGAAACCTAAGGGTTCCCAATTCGCAGGAGAAATGGCAGTGCAAGCTTAAATTCAAGTGCTTTCTCAAATGGCATCTCCATGTTGCCATTGTTGTTGTTGCATCGCAATTAACATGAAGCCATAGATCCATGGGTATGGTGCTAAGCTTATCTTGAAGGTTAAAACATATTCTGATAATATATATTCTTGGAGAAAGCATCTTGCCCGTACCATCTTGGATTTTGCTTGCTCTTTTTTGTCCATACTATCTAGATCTAACCAAGATACGATGTGCACTCTAGGCAGAAGCAATGGTACGAACTAGATAATTCTCTATCCAAGATGCGATGTGCACTCTAGGCAGAAGCAATGGTATGAACTAGATAATTCTCTATGTAACCAGAAGACAACAGTAGCAGTTGCAGAGTGCACTCCACGCATCATGATGTCCAAGAATCTTTTATGACGTAGGTCTTCCAACATTTCGTGAAGATGACATTGTTGTCCATTGACATTGTGAGATATTGCCAACTTTTAATGTGAGGTTGACAAACACAATACTTAAGAGCAAACAAAAAATTTAACTTGAATATTGACAATCCTCAACCAACTACAAACTTATTTTGAAGGGGGAAGTTTAGCGCCTCCAATCACACAGTTCCAGTCTCACTTGACGTGATGCATAATAATCTCGCCCTTATTTCAATTTAACAAGGTGATCCACATATGCTACTTCATGCTTGCCTACCATACAACTCTTCTTAGGCCCACTTCAATTCTCCCATTATTCTCTTACCCCTTCAATTTAGCAAGGTATACTACATATGCTACTTCATGCTTGCCTACAACAGCACTCTACTTAGGCCCAACAATGCGAGCTTTGTTACCTCTCTACTTAGGCCCAACAATGCGAGCTTTGTTACCAAACAAGTTGCAATCGGGTTCACACCCGCACAACAATCCAAATGTTACCCATCTTAAAAAAAAAAAGTAGTTTTGAATCCACATATTAAATGAATGCCTACAAAAACATGTACGACACAAAGTCATATTTGACCATTATATGGTCAAAAAATAGTCTAAATACCAACATGGGGCTTTAAAACTATGGTAAAAAATCGAACTTTTGTATTATATTGTAGATGCCATTGTCATTGGAAATCTGTACCAAGTGTCCTTCGCAATCAAGGCAATCACCTTCCCCACCCCATCCCCAAAAAAAAAACACCACTAAAGTAGTTGTCATTTGTAAATTGATAAACCTGAATACAGTACAATTCATTCCCCTGTTTAGACCAATTCAGTATATCTAACATCAAGATTTTGGCTACCTGTATCATAGGTATATCTATAACTTCATCATTGCCTACAATAGACCCGGACTTATGCCCGGCAACGCCGGGCACCCATTACTAGTATAGTTTAATTAGAGACACATGTTGTTCATCATTTATTATTCATAACGTTGTTATAACGTAATCTAAGTCTCGTTATTCCCTCAGAAGTTTGTGTAAGACATATATAATGATCTCCTTTCGATTATCTTTAATGTTTCCACACTCACACTCTATTCTATTCTATCTTAACCATAGGTTATATTCACGTCGGTACACATTTGAATTACTTATTTATTTTATTATTATTTTCGTGTATTTATCACACATACAGACACTCTTATATTTACATGGCACAGGTACATCTCACATATGTGACTATGGTGTCCCCGGCAGAAGCATCGAAAACATGCCTGGTTCTTCTTGAGGCTATTATATAGTGATGGTTGAGCAGGTCCTAGACTCTTACTTGAAGTAGAAGTGTGGCATGTTGGGAATACGAAGTGGTAAGGTATCCTTATTTTGGATGGATACTCGAGAAAATTGGTATGACGATGTTTGTTATCTGACTACAAGGATTGATTTATTATGCGGCATATATATTGCCATTCAATGTAGAAGGAGACTGGATATAGCACCATGCAAGTGAGGGGAAAGTGATACATCATCTACGACCACGTTAAAGAGGTGCTATACTAAAGTGGAAACTGGATTATAAGTACCCAGCTCCGGAAAGGAAGATCACTTTAGAAGTGTAGGTTTCGACAATGGTGGTGAAGGTATAGAATAGAATGCTTATGCTATATAAGCTAGAGGATGAATGGCATATAACAATGCAGATCCATAAACTAGGATTATAAATTACGCATACGTTGCATTTCGTAAGGAGATCGATGTTCCTGAGGCATGAAATAAAGACGCAAGTTTATAGACGAGTAAGAAGACCACGTAGCCACATGGATACGCTTAATGGCGTTGGTCAAATGCATGACCATTATACATGGTATAAATTAAGGAAATGGACACATCTTATGTGTACTGGCAGCATCGAGATTCTGGATAACAGACTAGACAATAGTGTGGAACGTAGTGTCCACACAAGGTCAAGAGAAGACGACAATTGATAGGAGCAGGTGCAACCATCGAAAAGCTGCAAGGTATGTTGGAGCTTTGGTGAAGCTAGACTATGAAGGAAAGTTGACCTCCAACTAATGATACATTAGGGAGGCAAGTAATGTACCCACACGACAAGTGGGAGACAAGAGGTGCTTGAAAGTTGTTGTAAACAACGTTTCAAATACAGAGAATTTGGAGGGACACTTTGAATAGACCCAAGTCTGAAGTGGGAACAAGGTAGGTGCCCAATGAACATCTCACCAAGGAGAATGTGCTCTGGACTTGGTATCGTGTGTGTATCCTGAGGAGTATCTCGACGTTGGTATATGCGTACTACGACCATCTAATGGTAAAACATAAGAAGAAAAAGAAAGAGTGTATAATGGGACTTTTAGTTCACATTCCATATGAATACGGAAGTAATGAAGATAAGAGTTCCCATACTAGATGTTAAACATGTCCACGAGGACTTAGAGTGGCATCTTTCCCTGTGGAATTTGTGACTAGAGCTTGAGGACCAAGGCAAACTAAGGCTGGAGAGTCTAAAAAACGTGGTGTCAAAACCACAAGATGTCTATGCGACCAGATAACCGAGTTGAGGAAATAAATTGGCGGCAAGTATGAACATAGTTAGGTGGCTATGTCAAAGACTCACTATGAATCTAGACGTAGAGTTGGCTCACACGTGTTATTATATCACATAATAACAACGTAGTGGTCTTGGATGTCGGAAGGATTTAGTAGTATCAAATACTACAGTAGTGAGGATATCGAGGATGTCGATTGTGATATTCAGATGTATGTCATATTAGAAGATAGTAGAATATTCGTACAAGGCGAGTGAAATTGGATTAAGGATACTTTACCAGAGATAAGCATTCAAGTTATCCCAATGGTTGGAGTTGGCTCTAAGGAATATAAGAAGAGTTTAAATCAGTGAGAATAGCCAAGTAAGTCTAGCATATACGATGATGTTACATTCAAAAACATCCCGAGGATGTTTGGAATGGTGTTGGAATAACCGATAGTGAGAGCTTAACTACTCAAAGGTTCTAGATACCAATGAATTACTTCAGCGTTATAAGCTGAGAGCATTTATTCGGTTTTGGGAACAAAAAGATGTATAAAATATCGCATCTCCCTGATGGAAGAAAAGAAGGAGTACGATGACTTTGGCGATTATACCTTTAGGGATAACCGAGACGAGGCCAATACATAGCAATTCCAAGTCCAAATAAAATTCAAGACGAGGTGTATAGATCGGAAGGGGTGAGATTATATAGACCAGTAGTCCATATATCGTAAGAGTTACCCTACTAGCGGGGAACAATTCTAGATACTGAAGGAGAAAGTGGAGGATCCGTTGCCTTGAGGCATAGATCCCTTAGAGATTATGACTTTGAAACTCTTAAGAGGGTAAGGAATAGGATAACTACATGGCGGTTACTAACGAAGATTGAAACATTGGGTTTTGCTATTAAGAGACCAAGAGGTTTTAGTGCCTCTGCTTTATTATAAGGGAGCCAAAGACGACAACATTTGAAGCTGATCAAAAGCTGAAGTCCACATAATAAGTTAAGAAAAATAGGTTAATTGTGACTAATCATGGTTGATATTGAGGACACAAGGATCCTTAGCGAAAGAAGCCTTTAGAAAAGCTCCTCATGTGGGATAGTAGCTTTCGGAATTAGGGTATAATCCCGTGGGGTAATTATATTTTATGTACGGGGTTAAAGTACCATAAGGCACTAAAGGAATGGTTGGAAATAGCTAAAGATTCTATCAAAATATAGGCAGCATATACAAGTCCAACATAGAGTTGGCCTCTGTCCATTTGGGAAGCAGGTGGCACAACCACATCGTAAAGATACATAGGCAATGGGTTTTGTTCGAAAGAACTACCAAGGTTACACTTAAGGGTAAAAGCATGTTAGGGTGTACCACTTTTGGAACCTGCAAAAGTACATACACTAGGTACTTCAGAACTGGGTACTTTCTCATTTTTATTTTCATTAAAACTAGTACAAAAGTCCAAAATAAAAGTCAAGGACGCATTAATATTCAAAGTTAAGATAAAGATAATGCTACTGGAGACCAAAATATATATAAAAGTTCTAGAGTGTACCTTTTATTGAGATATTACACAAGTACCCAGTACCCAGTCCTGGGTACCTTTTTAGGTACTTTTTTGGTCACTAAATAATACTTTTTAAGGGACACCCTAACATGCTTTTACCCTTAAGCTAAGTTAGAGCAGAGCTCTAGCAATGTGGGATGAGGATATATGTTTACTAGGTACATAGTATGTACATATACGATAAACATCTTGGAGAGGTAATGTAAGTGGTGACACGGAGAGAGAAAGACGAGTGTACCCCAAAGTTACCGATGAAGGGTCTGGAGATATATTCGAAATGTGCAAAGGACCGTCAATCCGTTGCATACTAGGGTATGATGTGGTAGTTGGTACTTGAAATAAATGTCAACGACCAATAGAATGAAGCTTAAGATGATGGGGTTGAATAGTACAATAGTACAATTCCAGGATAGATAGCAAATAGCAGTTACTTGCTAGAAGTCCAAATATGTCTTGCATAGACATCTAGGCCTAGATTTCCCACATTAGCTATGCCCGGATTAGGCAGAGATGAACGCCATGGGTTACATGGAGGTGTAAGTTAGAATATGCAGGGCTCGAACATCGCTACAAGCCCGTGTTATATCAATTGCGGTACTGTAGGAAGACTTACAAAATACCAGGCAGGCACCTCGATGTCTCCAGGTAATTTACGTTTCGTACGAAGGCTCACTCGCTCTTAGGCCATGACTATGGCTTAAATGAGGATGCCAAGTCATTTGGAATGCCACAATAGCGTCATAGCATTATGACAGAGAAATGTAATGACTAATATTTCTAGGATGTAGGACAACGTTGGACATAACCCCCAACGATATGTGGGTTAACAACATAGGGCCATCTAATAGCGGCTTAGAAGCCACAAGACAGTTAACGAACCTAAAGGAGTAAATGGATGGGTGACGCCACTGAATAAAGGTCACAACCAAAAGGTGAATGGGATATGATGTGCCACGTATAAGGGCCGGGTTAACGAGAATCAGCCATGGACGTAGAAAACATATTGGAGAAGAAAAAGAATGAAGGATGCTTATTAATGATATTTAGCAATTTGGATAGGAAGGTTATTACCTAACATGAAGAGTGGTCTTTGCTAACATGCAAAGATAGATTTCCGGCTTGAAAGGCAACAAAAGTTGAAAAACTCTTTAAAGATTTGGTGCATGGCTTAGGGAGGAAGACTTCCATGTCCTAGGACAACATGGTGAATTGAGTTCATCAAGAACCCTTTTTTTTAATAGGAGAGGCCTCTCTTAAGAGGTCGTTGGGTGGTACTGTCCTTTGGGATATTGACATAATCCCTTGGAATATGTAAGTTCATGTGCGGAACTTAATGATGTTTAGGCACTAAAGCAATGGTTGGAAACATTTTGCCCGGACCATATCTAGATACCCTAGAAGGAGGTGACTAGTCAACAATGGTTCGATGCCATTGGACCCTTACGGTGGAAGAACCCCCAAAGAGGGTAGGCTGCTTGTCAATTTGACAGGCGCGTGGTGCAGATAAATAATCACGACCATATAGGCGGTGAACTTTGGCACAAAATAATACCAAAGTTTGTACCCGGGATTGATTAGAATAAAATGTTGACATTGTTGTGGGGGTTCTAACACAAGCACTCACTACGTGTTACAGAGTATGTATCCTGATCTGGGGGAAGTGATCAATAAAAGGAACACGACGAATGAGAGGAAATATTGAAGAGTGATAGGATCAAAGAAATCCAAACCCATGGTCTAGAGGGGTGCTGCATGGCAGTCCCTAGTCGGTTGGGCTAAGCGAGATCGGAAAGGACACGAGTCAAGGTTTAGACACTAGAGAGAGACAACGTTAATTATAATTATGTCTATAAAATATTACTTAACCCTTAATATATAACGTCGAATAAGGTCTAATATAAAGCATATGAATGTAGTATAGATTGAATCATGGAAAGGCCCGAAGAAATTTTGTTATCAAGGCATCTACCAAAGGAAAAAAACTATTTAAAACTATAGGCCGAGGAATGTCGATAACTGGACATTATTATCATCGCCTAAGAATATCCAAGGTGAATAGTGGATTAGAATCCAACTTGGAAGTTTCTATCATACTCCGAGGAATTCCCTTCCACCGCTCAACATGAACGTATGTCGATATGGTTGTGGAAACATTCCGCAGTGATAGTAAGAACCCTTAGGTTGTTCCTACCCCACCACAGTTGCACAAGCCCGGTGGAGTTGTTGCCACGGCAGCATTGGCTTAGGGAAGAGTGAAGTCTTCCTAGAGAAATAGAGATATATTGGTTAAGTATGATATGAGACATTATATTGACTAAAAGGAGGCTTACCCTGATGGTAAAGGGTTTGGTTGGGTGGTGGGAGATTAAGGGTTCAAGTCTCCATAGTACCCTTTTATATATAAGTTGATGTACAGAGAAATAGGGTACTATATGTATAAGAAATATTCTTACGTATTACATTCAAGAGAGCTTGGTATGGTGGTAAGCACCTAGGCTTGGGGTTGAGAGGTCATGGGTTTAAATTTGGGTTGAGGCATCGAAAAATAAGTATATGAAAAAAATATGAAAAATTTTTATACGGCAGAAATACGCATTTTATACGGTCCGGCGCAACTCAGGTTATACGAGTTTCTTTTGGAATTCTGGAGCGACCAAACCCGAGATGCACCGAAGTTGGGTTTTGGGCCCCTTGCTCGACCTTTCGCTACCGGGTGACGACCCCCCTAGGGTATTTGGACTATGCCGGACGCGTTGGAGCAAAAATCGCCTCAATCCAAGTTACCTAGAGAAAGTTATGGCCTCCGGAAGAAAGGGACTGCATTCGGCCGAAAACTCAATATAACTTCATCTTAATATTTGGAATTTTTCTTCTTAACAGGCTCAATCCTCGCATACTTAGGCCAAAACTCATCCTAGTTATGGATTAGGTGTAAGTTTCCTACATTGGAGGTCCCCTACTATCTAACGGTCTAACAAGTTAGACATGGCCAGTGCTATGATCTGGTCTACCAAGATCATGCTCTGATACCACTGTGACACTCCCCGAATCCATCATCATCAATACAACCAACAAGAGAATACCAACATAACAAAGGAAATACATCATAACTAAGGGCTCTACCCCGGGCTCAGACTCCATGGGGGCGACTGATGGTCAGGGCCTCAAGATAACAGCAGACAGAGGTATAACATGGTGTTGGCTGGCATAAGACAATGGCTAGGGTTGTCCACTCCATCCGCCCCTCCTGTGCACACTTTGCAGATAGGCTGAATCATGCTATGACGTGCTTGTAGCCCTCCGGAGATGCAATCCCAAGGAATCACCCTTCGGGACTACTCCCGGTTACATCTCCCCGGTCCGATGAGGCAGGTCAGAGAGGCATCTCCTGGGTGTGCTAGAGAACACATGCCGCATCAGCGACCCCCGCATCCGTACCCGACTTACTCCCCTAAATCTAAAGGCTGGCTCACCATCCCATTCGAGCCTAGGGCGCCCATATAGGCACCTCCCTCCGGCCCAGAGAGTGTCAGACCCATATCCAGCCCACACAAAGTGACCGGCTATAAGCCTAGCACACTATAGGAGTCCTGTAGCCGTGCTAGGCAAGACCCCACCCCTGATTCACCCTCATACTCGTTGTCTGATGCTGAACCACATCATAGCATCCATAGCCAGGTTGGCTCTTGTGCACATGCCGCATTTATTGGGTATTACGGGTTCTATCTAAGAGCATCTCTACTTCTAGATGGCCTTTAGGTCTCTACCCCCCTTTTACCCATACAACACAGGAGGAACAGAAAGAAAGCTATCCTTATACATCCATCCATCCATAGCTTTTAATAGAACATAAAATAGAGATTAACCATGCATCTATTCATACAAGGGTTAATCCTAGCTACCTTCTGAGCATACAAGGGTTAGTCCTATGACTATCTAGGAATCCAAGCTATCTACGCACTAAGTGGGATCATAGCTAGGTCCACTATCGCTCGGGTGCTCCATCCTTCCGGCTGAAACAGGGTGGAACAACAGCTCCTCCTCCACCAACCTCCCCCAATTCGAATTGGGGCAAATGGGGGTACAAAACCCCAATTTGGGCCAGGTGGCAGCTCTGGGTTGGCTAATATTAACTAATTTGATATTTTAGCCCCCTTTAATATTAGGTTAAGCCCTAAATTCGAATTAGGGTTTTGGGTTAGGTTTCCACTTTAATAATTAATTATTAACATAGCTAACCTTAGCTTATGAATAATTAATGTACCATTAATTATTCATAGTGACGTGTCATGTATTTATACTCAAAAAGGCATATAAATATGTGGAACGTCACAAATTCGAAGGCGATATGCACGTGTGCCAATTGAGGCTATCAATCTCCGCTTCTTCATGGGTAAAATGTGTATAGAGGTAGCGATGTGGAACCCATGTAAATATGTGATTGATCTGGTGCTAGTGTAAATCATGGCCTAGCTATGATTTATATGAGATTACACATGCGCTGCACATGCATTATATTTTCTGTAGAAATTTGCGTAATGTATGCATATACAGCAATTCATTTCTATCTCTAGGATTTCAAAAATATCTGCGATAAAGGTCCACGTTCATAAAAAAAAATTGTCTTTTCCATATTTGGGTTGCATTTGATGCAAGTATTGTCGTCTTAGATAAATTGTTTATTGCAATATCTAGACAGGTGTTCTTACACCATAGCAAGCATCCTCTTCCTCTTCCTCTTCAGATGTCAAGATGCTTACTTCGATTTGAAGGTGAATCTGGACTTTAGCTAAAGTATATTGAGTGTTTGGTTAGATTAGATGTACATTTTGTTTTGACATGGATAGTGGATGTTTATAGTCATGTCCTCTCATAATACATGAATCCATGAAATCACATGTTGTTGTGCATTTGAACAACCCTGCTTAGCATTGTTTCGTCTATTTTGCTTGTTTCTAACATGATTCTTTGATCATGTGCTTTTCATTGTCAAAGTCTCCAAAATGTTTCCAAGCAGATCAATCTCTGTGGCTAGGTTCTACACATTTTGACTATGGCAATAACATTCTTTGGCCATGGCAATGTAACAAAGCTTGATTATGGTGGAAGCTGATATCTTGATTATAATCTGAGAGAGAGTTTATTACCTCACCTAGAGAAAATTATGCCTCGGAAATTTTTGAGGCGGTGCTGCCACACCTGGTTGATGGCACAAAAAAAGCACAATATTTTCTTATTTTGAATTTTGGTCATGATGCAACAACTAGTCCATCATCAAGTAATCTAGTTATATGTATCCTAAACAATTAAGCTAGGCCCTTTGTTCATCTTTGGTTATGTAGATGCCATGTTGCTCATGGCCCTCAGCTCGTATGTGCCATCTATATCACTGCATTCTATCAGCAGCAAGTCAATCCTAGGCTCACGAGAGGCCCACACCAGTACTTGTACACCCAGTTGCCCATGAAGAAGCGCAGACTGATAGCTTCCATTCGCACGGGTGCACATCGCCTCCGCATTGAGACAGAACGTTGGGCTCGGGAAGCACAAGAGCAAAGGCTTTGCCAGTGTTGCCACCAGGGCGCCATTAAGGATGAATGTCATGCCCTCCAGATCTGCCCAACGTTTGCCCATACCCGAGAGCGGTATGTTCGGTTACTAGTGCCTGGCCAACCATTGCATGAGTTATTGAATACAGCGTCAGTGGGTTTGTTGGGGTCATATCTCCAGGAGGTTATGGATGCACAGACTCAGTTGTGTCCTCCGAGACGGTATTGAACTATTCTATACAATTGTACAGTGTGCCAGCATACTTATTACTGCTAAGGTTTTTCCCTCGACAACCCTTCGGGGCGGGGGTTTTTTAATCCTATCAGTAATACGCTTGCTGCTCTCTTTTTGTTTGGGTCCCATAGGCCAATCGGTCTCCGTGGATGCTAAAAAACCTATTCTATTCTATTCTATCTGATGCTATAAATGTAACTCTGCCTGTTGATTTGCCAATTTTTGGGGTTAGATGGGAAAGTTGTAACATGCAGGCAGGTGATGCAATTTCAAAGGTAGTGTGCGTACATTCATGTGAGAGTACTGTAGGATGTGCCAATTGGTGGGGCATGATTCATTTGCTTATTTTGTGCTCTATAGTATCTAGGAGACTAGGACAAAGTAGAAGTTAGATAATCATTGCACTAGAAGATAATATCAGAAGTAATAATTTATTCTATTTTTGCACCTCAATTTGGAAATGACGTGGAGAGAGATAATGAACAGAGTAAGTCTCTAATATGTTGTCTTATTTGTGGCTGTTAACTAGTCAAAAGTATACTTGTCACCTGACTTATGACATATGGAATTGTTGTAGGCTTTTGTTGGAGAGAGAATCAACTTTCTTGCAAGGTCTTTAAAATATAAGACCAGAAATATTTGTCTTTTTGGCCATCCTCCAAGGTAGCAAGCAATAATCTTTAATATTATAAGGGATAAAGGAATAAAGGCATTTAAAAGGGCATGATAGAGCTTTCTCAACCGCAAGTAGTACTAGCGATTTTGTTGTTTACTAATATCGATGGAGGAAAGGAAGAATTAATATGGCATTTTGCACTATAAATAGATAATGGGCACTTGTTCCTTACAAAATGAAACCAATGATGGTATAAAAGCAGGCATAGGCAGCCAAATGCTGCTTAGGGATTGTGTGATGGTATGGAATGGTATTGTTCATTTCTTGTGACTTAATGAAAAATGTGCTAGTATCCACATATTCATTGTGTTATGTATTCTGACTCGGCAACTCAGACAATTTTTTCCCATATAATGGTCTTACTCATATTGGTTTGAAGATGTAGGTGCCTTAAAACAAATTGATTAGCCAAAGACATGAAATTGTAGCTTAGCGGAAGAAAGAATCTCGAGGAGGCAAAAATTAGACGATTAACAAATGGCATTAGAGAGCTGGTTTAATTAATGCACAGAGAAATGTCACTGCTAACATTCATTCAGTAGTAGAAGTTAAATGCAACTTAAAAGGCACATGAAGACAAAGCATACGAAAATAAAAGCAAATAATGAAGGCAAAATGTCCAAAATAAAAGTGAGGAAAGACAAAGCCAAAGGTCAAAAAATAAAAGCCAGAAAAGCAAAAAGATGGTTAGGTTAACTCTCATTTGTCACGATTTTGTTATTTGTACAAACAACCATGTTACTTTGTATGAATTCTTAGAACTTAGTTCTTAAATGCTCCCTTCTCTAGAGGTAATACACTAGTTCTAGCAACTATAGATCTCGAGTTCGAGACCACTCAAAATTGCTATCTGAACTGTTGGGCAATGTAAAGTGGTTGGGGGCATATATATTTTCTTTCCATTTGAAAGGATGCAAACTTCCTCATCTATATATTTGTACAGTTTGTCAGCATTCCTATCACGATTTTTCTCTTGAAAACCCTTCCGGGATGGGGGGGAGGTTACATATATTTAAGCTTCCTTTTTCGGGTCCCGTAGGCTGTTTGGTCTCTATGGACGATAAAAAGCATTTAATTCAATTCAATTCTTATAGTAAAAGTTCAGGATAATGTAAAAAAGACTCATATTGAGTCGTTTCTCTCGAGACTCCCTTCAATGCCTAAATTGTTCTTTAATTTCCTCAAGATTTCTCTAATATTCTCTATGATTCGCCAAGATTCCTATAGTATCATCAAGATTACATTCTTTTAAGAGCGGAATGTTTTCCTGAATAGTCAGTACATAGTATTTAGTTTGTATTTGGGTAAATACACTAGTCTAGAATCTTGATATAAATATATCTTCAATTTGAGTGTATCAGAGTGCATTAACGTAGTGTTTGTGTACATTAATGTGTCTCCTAGACTTAGTGTATGTTTAAATGCTCCTACTTCATGAAAAATTCATTATTTCTTCATTGATATTTCCATTTGAAAAAAACCGAAGGGAAGGTCACCAATAGTGGACCATGGTCCATTAGTTTATACATAGATCTATTTCATATGGAGATTCTATGGGCTCTGAACCCATTTTTTTTTCAAGAAAATATATGCAATACCTTATACTAAGAGCTTTTAAGTCATGCATTTTAATTGACAAAAAGTGATGAATAAAGGTTTTTGGATGCAGCATGAAGGGTCACCAAGGTTTATGAGCATTTTAGACCCATTCTATGAAACCTTGCAGTACCTGCTATTTTTTCCATATAGAACAGTAGGGTGGAGTCCACGAAACGAATTTGGACTGTCTCAAATTCAATGGTATAGACAACGATTGCTACATAAAATGAGATGTACGCAATTAGGCCATCTTTGTGGTGAATGTTTAGTTGATATATTTTCTCAAGTTGAGGACGAGAGACTAAACTATATATCGATGGAGGGATCTAAAAAAATAAGGCACTTGAATCAGGATGACTTTGAGGACAATAACAGTGACACTGTTGATGATGTGATTCTACCATCCTCATTCTTAGGCTGCCGCCACTGGTGTACTTCTCAAGTTGCTGATGCACGTGGAATGCATATCGCTTTCCATTAGCAAGGGATATGCTCGAAAAATATCAAGATCGTGATGAGTCATATTACAATGAATGCTTACATATGATAAATGATACATTGCTGTAACATGGGCTGCTTTCGGGCTGCCAATAAGATCAGATACAAACAGAAATATCATTAATGAAATGTTCAAATTTGCATATATGGATACATACCAAGAGACATTGGAAAAGGTCCCATCATCATTGAATGACAATCAGCAAGAAGTATTTCAACTCTTACGTGAGATAATGGACAAAAAAAGGACCAATAAAACCAATCTTCATTGATGGGAAGCAGGTACAGGCAAGACATATTTGCTCAATGCAGTGCTTATATGTAAGGGCATCTAAATTGATAGCTTCGCCATGTGGAACACTGGCACTTGCTGCATTGCTCTATCCTTGAGGCAGAATAACTCATTCATTATTTGAGATATCCCTATTAGAAACATTGCTAATACAAAGCACCGTAATAATATGGGATGAATTTTCCATGGCTAATAAGGCCGTAATACTAGCAATAAATACTCTTCTCCAAAAGTTATATGGCAATAAAGAGCCATTTGGTGGAAAGTATATTGTGGCAGTTGGTGATTTCAGGCAAGTAGCTCTTATTGCATGTGGAGCTGGCAGAACTGCTGCAATCAATGCATCAATGAAATCGTCTATCTTATGGACTTATTCAATGTTCTTAAATTGCATCAGCCAGTGCAAAATGCAATTGATAAAGAACTAATTGCTTATGTTGATAAAATAGGAGCAGATTTTAGAAACTCATTATTTTTTGTTGCAACAACTACGAGCCTTGACGAAGTAGTTTAATTTCTCTATCCAGCAGACACACTAGCTAATTCATCAGAATGTGAAAAGCGAGTTTTTCTATCACCACTGAACCACAGTGTTAATGATTTCAATATGCATGTTCTATCATTACTAATTGCCTCTGAAGGACGAGATTTATTGCACAATTGCAGAAAAGAGTGGGAAAAAGGGAAGAAAAAAAAAGGAGGAGCAAAAAAGGTGGAGAAAAGGGAAGGAAAAATGGGAAAAAAAGAGGGGAGAAGGGAAGGAAAAAAAGGAAAGAGAGAAAGAAAGGAGAGGAGGAAGGGAAAAAGGACAGGGGGCAAGCAGAAGAGGGAAGGGAAAAAGAGAAGGAAAAAAAATAAGAGGAAAAAAAGGGAAAGCATGGAAAAGGGAGAAAGATTAGCTTTTGATGTATATGAAGGAAATTAGATCTCTTCTTCAAAATGATCCCTGCAACTCAAGTTTACAGATGGGTGAGGATATATCCTAGAGAGGAGATTCAGAAATATTGAAGAAATGGAGGCAAAATGTTCTGCTATCAGACGCAAAATAAAATACATTAATGACATGGATTTTGGTAGTACTAAATTCTTCTTCAGGGTTGCTAAAAGTAAAATGTTAAGAAATTCCATTACTGAGATTATGGATGAGAATGGTAACACTCACACCTCTCACAGTAATATTGCCAAAATCTTTCATGGTAGATTCAATGATCTCTTTCACTGCAATCCTATTCCTTCCAATGATCTTCAGGATGCTAATGATTTCATGTCCCTTATGGATAGTATTCTTCATACTGCTCCTGATTTTATGGATGCTTTTATGATTGCTATGCCTTCTCAAGATGAGATTTTTAGCACCCTTAATAGTTTCAGCAAAGGGAAATCACTTGGTCCTGATGGCCTTCCTGCTGAATTCTATATCTAATTTTGGGATATTCTTAAAAATAATCTCACTTCTCTTGTGCAAGCTTTCTGGAATGCAGAGCATCTGCATCCTTCTATCTCTAGTGGATTTATTTCCTTGCTCTCTAAGATTGATCATCCTACCAGGCTTCAAGATTGGAGACCTATCTCTCTTACAAACACCACTTATAAACTTCGTGCCAGAATCATTGCTTCCAGAATAAAAAACTATTTGCAGAAGAATATCAGTCATAATCAATCTGCTTTCCTTCCAAAGAGATATATTCTTGATAATTATGTTGCTGCTATGGAAGGTTTACATTGGAACATGATCTCAAAACAGAATTGTGTTCTTCTCAAGTTGGATTTTAAGCGTGCCTTTGACTCGGTTAGATGGGATTTCCTTGACTTTGCTATGTCCAAACTTGGCTTTCTTCCCAAGCTTAGAAATCTCATCTTTGACCTTAATTCGAGATCCAATTCTGCTGTTCTTATTAATGATGCTCCTTCTGGTTTCTTTCCTCTCACATGTGGTGTTAGGCAAGGCTGTCCTCTTGCTCCTTATCTTTTTCTTGTGGCAGCTGAGTTGCTTACCAAAGCCATTGCTCATTATTAGAATCTTGGTTTAATTAAGGGTTTTACGCTTCCTGAATCTGATGAATCCCTTAGTATTCTTCAATATGTGGATGACTCTTTCTCTTTTCTTGATACTGATATTTCAAACATTGAATTCTTCTTGAAAATTCTCAAGCAATTCTCAGCTGCCTCGGTATTCAGCTTAATATTGATAAACGTTTGATAATTGGAGATACTTCTCATCAAAGTTGGGATCCTATTCTTTCAAAAATCAAGAAGAAGCTGAACAATTACAGGACTTTTCTTTCCCTTACTGGTAGAACTATTATTGCAAATTCTGTCTTAGCAAGTTCTCATGTTTATTTCTCCACTGCTTTAGTTGCTCCCAAACTCATCTATCTGGAATTGGAGAAAATTATTAAAAACTTCATCTAGAAAGGTAGTCACCTTGTCAACTGGGGCTCTATTTGTAAATCTAAGAATTCAGGGGGCCTTAGCTGCAAGAATTTATTCCTTCAAGCTCAATCTTTAGCAGGCAAGTTTGTTTGGAAGGTCATTCATGGAAATCAGTCTCTTGCCTCCAAATTTATCAGATTTTGGATCAATAATAGCCATCCTTATGGTCATCCATCTATTCAGCATCTGCTTCCTCACTCTGCCTTCATTCACATGAAACTTGCCACTAATATCTCTCATTTAATGTGCAATTTAATTAAAGCTTGAAATTCTATCTCAACAAGCTTAGATTTTATCTCTAGGGACAAACTTCATGGTGACTTACCTATTTTTTGGAATCCAATTCTGGCTAATTCTACTATGCTAGCTATTCGACACCCAAGGATTTGCAAAAAATGGTCTGATGCTGTAATGTTCTTAACTGACACGCCCTTAACTAACTGGGCAAAACTGTCTAAACGTTTATGAGTAGTCGCTTCTACTCATTAATGCCAGTGTCTCGGGAATGCGACACCAAGATCCACTCGAGCGGTCTCCATGGGTCTGTTACAATCTCTCCCACTAGAACTATACCATACCATAGATCAAATCATGACCTACCGTCCAACGGTATTATGGGTCATACTTTCCCCCATGGAGACTCGAACCTGAGCCTTGATACCAAATGTAACGTTCCTAACCGATATGCCTTAGCCAACTAGGCAAAACCGTTCTAGATGTTTATGAGTAGTCGCTTCTACTCATCGAGCATCACAAACCAAGTCATGACCTACCGTCCAACGGTATTCCGGGTCATACTTGTCCCCATGGAGACTCGAACTCGAGCCCTGCTCTGATACCAAATGTAACGTTCCTAATCGACATGCCCTTAACCAACTGGACAAAGTCATCTAGACGTTTATGAGTAGTCGTTTCTACTCATTTATGCTGGTGTCTCGGGAATGCGACACCAAGATCCACTCGAGCGGTCTCCCATAGGTCTGTTACAATCTCTCCCACTAGAACTATGCCATACCATAGATCAAGTCATGACCTACCATCCAACGATATGGAGACTCGAACCCGAGCCCTGCTCTGATACCAACTCTGTCGAGCCCACTCGCAGGCTCGTCACATATGCAGGTCTCATATATATCAAGGATCTTTTCTTAGGGGATAGGATCATCTCTTGAACTAAGCTAAAAGAGATCATCAAGGGAACTTCCTCTGATAAGAAAATCTTCATTCATATTAAAAACTTCATGTGTAATCTATCTTCAAATTTAGGGAAAGGAGACTGGTCTATTAATGGCAAAGTGGAGTACAAAGTCAAAAATGTGTATAAAGCTCTTTCTGCTAATGGTGGAGAGAGTAAATCTTTGACAAATGGTCAATCAATTCTGATCAGCTCAAGGCCTTATTTCATAATGTTTGGAATTCCTACCTTCCAAGATCTTTTATTTTATTTGGCTCATTGCTAATGGCAGTTTGAATAATCTTCATTCCTTATAGAGAAACTCTAGTATTATGGAAAATTGTCCTATGCTTTGTGGAAATGATGAAACTATGAGTCATATCTTTTTCTGTAATAAGCTAAATGGTTTTTTGTCTTGCTTTTCTAGTAAGTTTGGAATTTCCAATAATCAAGATATCTGATGACAAATTTGTTAATATACGGAAATCAAGAAATCATGTCTTATATGGGAATAAGAGGCTTTCTATATTTTGGATTAAACTTCATTTTCAATTTGACTTTGAAACTCTTGCTACTGCTCGTAAAAAAAGATATGGTACTAACTACGACAGGAAATGGGATGCATATGGAGAGTATAAGGGTCATTTTCATTTATTTGCTTCAAATTTGAATGTAGTTGACTCTAATAAACTTTTCTCTGATGATCCTAGAGTATCTTGAGTTTCTTCGAGGATTAGGAAGGAACAAATTTGATGACCATTCTCCTTTCTGCCAGTCTTCAAGGATCCAATTCAGAATAATCTGGCTTCATCAATGGAGTCATTTCTTATGAGAACATGTCACCTACAGTATCAGAAGGATAGTGAAGACTTGTGGGTTGTTATCTTCTGCAGAGAGGTTGTACAAATTCATTGCTTATGAAATTTTTTGGTGAACAACAACTTCAGCCTTACTGAAAGGCAACAATCTGGATACAGGTCCATGTATTATAACCATAAGCAGCTTGCTGATATGTATGGAGCTCTATTGATTCTCTTGAGGGACAAGGACAAATTTTTCCTTTTCTACAGCAACAGCGGGCCTGCTAAGTCCTACACTTTTGGAACAACTGATGCCTTTAATGCCTACTTCAATTCCATTTTCTTTGCTGAATCTTAAACCTTCACCCTTCTGAGCACTCCTGTCCTCCACTCCAGACTATCATCCTTCCTGTGTTCTTATATAAATTTTTGTCTAGCTTCACTATTTTGGCTTGTTTACTTGTGGACAGGAATTCAGAGTTAAGGTGACAGTCTGCTATCGAGCTTCAGATCTTCCTGACTTTGATGTGATTCAGGATGTTTAAGATTTTCAAGATTCAAAACTTATTTCTTCTCTATGTCTCATCGATTTTTGGATATTATTAAGGGATCATAGTTCTGTTATGCTATGAGGCTCTGTACTGGCTTTAAATTTCTATCTTTTCCAGCATGCTTTTATATCAAAAGCATGAATTTTGCTTTGTACTTGACGTTAAAATCTCTTCTTCTTCTTCTTTATAATTAATGACAAAACCAACTCTTACTTTCAAAAAAAAAGGGGGGGCGGGGAATAACAATGAAGGAGGAAAATGAAGGAAAACGTGCAAGGAGAAAATGGGAAGAGGGAAAGGGTGGGAAAAAGGATTGGAAAAATGGGAAGAGAAAAAAGGTGGGGAAAATGGAAGGAAAAAAGAGAGGAGAAAAAAAGTGGGCACCGCTCAGAAAACTCACCTGGAAGCACAAGTTCACGAAAAACACAGCACCATTCTAGCCATCCATGGTGAATTAAAAAGGGCTCAGGATTCCATGGCCCAATTGGAAGCTATCCATGCTCCATTATAGGCGGAAAGAAGGGAAGAAAAAAAAGAAGAGCAAAAAGGGTGGGCAAAAGGGAAGGGAAAAAAAGTGTCAAAAAAGGAAGGAAAAAAGAAGAAGAGAAAAAAAGGTGGACAAAAGGGAAGGAAAAAAGGCATAGGGAAAGGGAAAAGGAAAAGGGCGGGGAGAGGGGGAAATGGAAGGGTAAAAAAGAAGATAGAATTGGTTGGGAGAGGAAAAAAAGGGAAGGGAAAAATGCCACCAGGAAAAGGCAAAGGAAAGCGAAGCGAAGAGAAGGAAAGAAAACAAAAATGGTAAAAAGGAAAGGAAAACATGGAATAAAAGGGAAAAAAGAGAAAGGAGAATGGGAAAAAAGGAAAGGGAAAGGGGGGAGGCAAAGGGAAAGGGGAAAAGGCAAGGGGAACTGAAAATGCAGTGAAATGCTCTTAATTATGTAATCTTAGAAATGTGAGTTCATTTAACAATTGCTCCAATGTATTATTTACTAGTAATGGTGCCCAACGTTGCTGGGCATAAGTTGGGAACTTATGTGGACGAAATTGTTCAACTCAAACTCCTTTCCATAAATCTAATGTAATAGAAACCAAGGTCAGTCATGCATTTGATACCCTCTTCCCTTCTCTTTGCCTTTCTGCTCTATCCCGTATTTCATCTTTTCTGTACACACCTTCCTTTTTTCTTTTCCCATTTCTTATTTTCCCTATATGTTTTCTTTTTTTCATTTTCCCCTTTTCCTCTTCTCCTTTTCCTTGTGCCTTTTTTTCTCTTCACTTTTCCCCTTCCATCCTCTCTTTTCCTTTTCCCGTTACTCTTAAAAGTTCAAAACATGACCAATCACAGTGATGGGAAGCCGTGCGATAAATCTCAGCCTTTGAATGGAATCTCATGATCTGAGCCGTTCAAATTAGGGCATGGTCCATTAAATACTTAATATGTAGCATAATAACAGGGGGTTTTCTTTGTGTTTTTGTACGCTTTTCACTAGGGTTTTCCTATGATTTCGTGATGTATTCAAATGGATGTACTAATGCGTACATCTAGAATGCACCGTTTCTGAGCCATTGATTTTAGCCTTTTTTTTTCAATGGTCAACAACCAATGGCTCACAACAAAAGCCCCTTTTTTGTCCATGTGGTGCATAATGGTCAACAACCAATGGCTCACAACAAAAGCCCTCTCTTCGTGTGTGTGGTGCATAATGGGCACATGAAGGGTTTGAAGGGCGCATGAAGGGCTTGAAGGGCGCATGTAGTCTGCGATTTCACTTGGCAACACATTTCTTATCATAACTTTTGATCCGAGCTCTGTTTGAGATGATTTTTTATTGCGTTGGAAAGCTCTCTCCGAGATCTTTTTTTATAGTGTATGATGTGGATATGTTTGGTTAAGTTATCTATGCTAAAACAGCAATTTTTCGGTCGGGTTGGGCACATGAAGGACTTGAAGGGCGTATGTAGTGCAGTTTCCCACCGGCAACACATTTCTTATCATAACTTTTGATCCAGAGCTCTGTTTCAGATGATTTTTATTGCGTTGGAAAGCTCTCTCCGAGATCTTTTTGATAGTGTATAATATGGATATGTTTGGTTAAGTTATCTATGCTAAAACAACAATTTTTCGGCCGGGTTTGGTAGGCTTTCACATCCTACCAGCTGATTAATATAGGATTGCGCTATTGGATATTGTTTTATGGCTCATTCCGAATAAAGCTTGCAAAAAATTACCATGCATTTTTAGATTTTGAGGCAGTTATTAAGCAAATTCCAAGGCTTCTAGATCCTTGTGCTAACAAGCAGAAAAGTTTACCACTTTGGTTTCTCACCACAAGAATCCATGGAGGCCAAAGGCTGCTGTTAAATTCCAGTTGAAAAATGTTTGTGTATGGGTGTTGCAAACTTTATGAGTTTCAGAATAATGGGATCAATCTGCTCTATCTTTATGGTAACTTTTACTTATGTTCTATTTGTTTTATTGTGATGAAATTCAAAAGCTACAGGTGATGAAAGCCTCAAATGAATTCTAGTTTTTTTGTTTGAATTACGGGGGTGTGTGGCGTTTTTGCAACACAAACCATTAACATCCAACATATAAAATTAAATCCCCCAACACATAACAACCAACATATAACAACCAACACATAACAACCATTGACATTAACAACCAACACATAACTACCATTGACATTAATTAACACAACCATTGGGTCCAACACATTTAAATTAAAATCCCCTTAAACCCCCTTTGGTTTGGGTGCATATTCACAGGGGTGACTCTAGCAACGAGAGTCGCTGTTGGATAGGCATATTCACCCCTTATTCCTTAATCTACAAATGCGTAAAGTTCCTCGTTTGTGGGGTATGCAAGTACAAAACACATTTAAATTAAAATCCCCTTAAACCCCCTTTGGTTTGGGTGCATATTCACCACGAGGGTGGCGTAGGGGGCGAGAGCCCTCATAATTGTATTTTGCACGTCTGAAATCAACACCGTATAGTATTAGGTTGAAATCTTATAGTATTTTTGCGAATCTCATTATACAAAAGATAGCAAATTTTTGTACTTGCATACCCCACAAACGAGGAACTTTACGTACGGTGTAGATTAAGGAATAAGGGGTGAATATGCCTATCCAACAGCTCTCGTTGCCCGGAGTCACCCCCGTGTGAATATGCACCCAAACCAAAGGGGGTTTAAGGGGGATTTTAACCCAATGGTTGTGTTAATTAATGTCAATGGTAGTTATGTGTTAGTTGTTAATGTCAATAACATTATAATATAAGATAGTTTTTAGCTATGCCCAGCAATGTTGGGCTCTATTTCTAGTATGTTATAAAGATCAACTATTTAGTTGTTTGAGATGGATGTAAGAAGCAATATTATCATCCATTTGCTCACAAAAAGGAATTGCATATTTTTTGCCTTCTCGTTCCCTTTCTTGTCACTCACTTTTTACATTGTACTGAATAATGGAAAATCAAAACTTTCATGGTCAGGAGATCGAACGAGGAGCCGTATGAGGTGAAAATCTCACGTACGGTTTTATGGAGTGACGGTAAAGGTAACTTATCCGTCGACTCTTCCACTACGACCCCAAAGAAACCAAACTCCGCTTTACGGAAAGTCGCTAGAGTACGATCAACCTCTGGATTTGAGATCACCGCTTATCTTATATTATAATGTTATTGTGTAAGTGTTGGACCCAGCCCTAATTTGGGCGGCCGAGAGCTGTCGGATGGGCATATTTGCCCTTTATTCCAAGATCTAGACCGTACATAGCGATCCTCATTTGTGGGGTATGCATGTACAAGTTTTTGTATACTGTATATTAAAATTTGTAAAATACTATAAGGTTTGAGAGAATGTACTTAATGGTGTTAATTTTGTACATGTATTGTAAATATATTTTTGAAGCTCTCGCTGCCCTACGTAACCCCCCGTGTGAATATGCACCCAAACCAAAGGGGGTTTAAGGGGGATTTTAATTTAAATGTGTTAAATGCAATGGTTTGTGTTAATCATGTTAATGGTAGTTGTGTGTTGATTGTTATATCAAAAAAAATTTTGGGCCCTTCGGGCCCTAACTAAAGCAAACATAGGTAAACTTTATGGGCCTAAATATTAATTACTAAAAAGCAAATAACATCAAGACAAACAAATTATTTCCGCAAAGCATTCATAAGGTATTACAGCATAGGGTATTACAACATGAGTGGCACGAGCACAGGCCTGAGCTTTCTTTCTCAATCGCATGTTTCTCAATCTCCCTGATATAATGTTCAGCTAATGTGCCATGTCTCAAAGCAAATGATGCAATGATTGGTGGCAAATTCCAGCACAAACCCTCTTTTGATCTCAAATGACCTAGCAAATATTTCCCACCATCCATCAAAGTAACGTGACAATTGGTTTTGTGATGATAAAACTGGATAAGAATGTAAGAAATTAAGTAACTTGTTTTGCATTTGTCTCCAGCTAGCTTTCTGATCTCTTCCAAATATCCATAGAATCCTTAACACTTGTGCCGCATTTGGCAAGAGAACTTCCAGTTATTTCTAAGTCCCGACTAAGGGACTCCACCAATGTCTTACAAGAATATCTATCCTTCAATTGTTGCACTACCAAGGAGAATAACTGCCCTTTTATTCCTTCTTCAAATTTATCAACCATTACCCTAGCTGGTAGATTCTCTGGCCTTTCGTCTTCCATTTCATCAAAAGACCGCTTCCTGCTCTGCATTTGGTTTGCATGTGGACATTCTACGTGTGCTCTCTTTGTGTAGCCAGTGAGGCTAGCACAATAACATGAACAAGCTGTCCATTGCCAATTCCAAATGCACCGGTAAGAGCACTTACAAGGAGTTTTCGGGCCTCGGGCGAAAGGGGAAGATGACAACCGGGCAATCTCGGAGGGTGAGGAGTGGCATCCATGAGATCTAAGAGAGCCGGATCAAAGGCTTCCTTAGATGTTTCACCCTCTTTGGTCATTGTGAAAAAATTTTGCCATGAGATCTTCAAACATGGTGGCCCATTCAAATGCCCTTTTCACGCTTTGAGGCTGCCATAAAACCGGATCTCCGAGTAGATTGATAACTGATGCTAGTATGAGCATATCTAAAAAGCACCCGCAAAGGCAATCCGAGCATAAACAGCGAGAGAAGGATCTCGCCTTGACCTAAGTCTGGCGAAAATGAAGAACGATATAAATGGCAAAATATAAATAAAGAACGATATAGATAGTTTAAAAGGGGAGTAAGAGAGGCTTTTAGTCACAAGAAAAGCGAGTGGATTAAAGCAAACATGGCCGGATCTTAGCAGGAAAGGGCCGGAACCGCCGGAATCGCAGAACTTAAGGTCGGATTTTAAGATATGACTCACGCATGACATTGAAGCTAGGTTTGGAACCCATCCGATCCGAAAACAAAGGATTTGGCCGCCATAGCAGATTCATAACTTCCTGGAAGAAAAATAAACAAGCTAAGCCAACGGAGAAGGGATTAAGAACGATTTTAAGGCATTATTCAAGAGATTGGACTTGAAGGAATCGTTGGTCGCATAGGATGACAAGCCATGGCGCGCACTTGAACAACAGGATACTTTCTAGGGATTTAGCAACAATAAATCAGCAAGTAAGCAAAGATCCGTCCCTGCCTTTGCTATCTTTTGCCAAATCCCACCTTAGAATGGAAGGGTATCCAGGTTTGCTGAAGCTCGGATCCAACTTTTCCGGAATCTAAAGACCTTTTCAATTCCAATTCCTTATACAAACAACCAATCCAAAAACGAATTGCAACAAAGCTGACTGAGTTACCTATGTGCAATTCCACCGTCTCATGCCGAAATCGCGAGCAATATCTTTACCTACGTATGCGATTTTACAGGATGTCATTCGAATCAACTTTTGCACGCTTGCCTTGCTTTCCGTGATCTGTATGCCCATTCCGCCCACTATGAACAATAGAAAGTATAGGAAGACCACCCAAGCGAACCCTGTTGGATCCTACACAAACCCTAAAGCCCTAAAGTTTGCAATCCCCAAGCACGAGTTGCTCTACCCCTACTTGCTACATGCAAATCAATTCAAATGTGAACTTAAATTTATTGCCGATTTTGCAAAGCTTTTTGCAAAGCCAGAAAAGCGTAAGGTTTTAGCCTTAGCGAAATGCCCTAAAATGCAAATCACAGGAGGCTTGCATGTTGAGCCCCTAAAATCAAAAGAGGGCTTTTGTTGTGAGCCCTTGGATGTTGGACCATTGAAAAAAAAAAAAACTAAATCAACGACTAAGAAATGGTGCACTCTAGATGTACGCATTAGTATATCCATTCGAATACGCCATGAAATCTTAGGAAAACCTTTGTGAAAAGCATATAAAAACACAAAGAAAACCCCCTGTTATTATTCTACATATTGGAAGAGATGATGCCACGTAAGATTCTTTAAAATAACATGGTTTTTTTTTTTTGCTAGGGTTAGCGAGGGCGGCAGTAGCACCTTCGAGCTAGGGCGGCAGTAACACCTTCGAGCTACTAGCTCTCCTCCTCCATAACGCATCTTCTGGAACAATCTCTGGGTTACCTATTCTTTCGGTGGATACTGGAGTTCGGCTATGTCTATTTCTTGTTCTAGCCTTTATGCTTTGTTTGGTTGCTTTGCTCCTGGAGAGATGGATGGATAGATTATATTAGAAGATTACCTATTCTTTTGGTGGATACTGGAGTTCGGCCATGTCTTAAACTTTCTAAAATCATTCTGTCGTTTCAAAGGAAAATCGTAAGTCCAGTAAGCAAAGCACGTTTGTCTCAACTGTGAATAGCATTGGACTTATTTTTTTGCTGCTTGGATGACAGGGTAAGCCACCATTTTAAGTGGTCATTGAAAGAAGAGATATTTTTCTCTGATCTGTAAGTAGGTGGGCGAACTTGCTGTTTTCCTATGAAGGTTTAATGTTATGGTAAAGATCTTTATCATTCAAACGTTGTTTTAAAGAGCATTCTTTTGTTTTAAGATTAGGCAGATCTTGCAAAACGTCATCTGCATCCTATCTAGATAGGCATTTGGTGGTTGGAGTTTGGATGTTTTGGAGCTTTTCAAGATCCTTATGTTGTCTGTATCATTTTTTATGCTGCTTATTTCATATAGGTGGTTTAGATCTTGCAAGATTGGCGGTGGCAAATCTTCAAGATGCAGACCTTTTTTTTCTTTTGTGATAATATTGCCTAAGGCTCTAGGTATGAAGCACCTAGCTTGCCTTTGTGTGTCTGGGCACTTCCTTTCGGTTCGTTTCCTTTTAAATTTGGGCATGCATATCATAAAAAAGCAAAAGATCATAGAGAATCATAGGTTGCTCTATATCTCCTTTATTTGATACTTTGTTACAAGATTTGTAAGCTCTATTTTATTTGTTGCAGCATGTCCTCTTTTAATGCAGTCCGAGACTCATGGGCGCTTCAACAAGCAGATGAATATCAACGAGATCCAACCCATGGCATGCAGATTGTATTGGATCACAGCATCAGCAACATCAACATAGTGACACCATTCTTTTACTACCATGTGTTTTAAACAATTTTATTGGTAGAGGACCTGCATCAAGGTCTGTTGCATGACAATACAACAGGTGAGTTTTACAACAGCAACTTGCGTAAAGTCTAAAATTTAACTCGGTGTCTGCAATACACATAGATATGTTAGTAGTTACTTACTGCTTCAGAGCTCTGATCCATCAAGCATTTTGTAGATTTGCTAACTATGATAGCTAATTGTCTACCTGCAACAGACTCATTTGAGCTCTTCTGTAGAACCTTTCAGAGTTCATATCAAAGGTACCCATTTCGCACTATTTGCACACATTTGCAGGTTGAGCCTTAGATCTTCTAAAGAGCTTCTTGCCAAATTAAAGCTTGAACTATAATGTCCTTGCTTTTTATTATGCATGCATGGAATGCATCTCGATTTTGCTTACTGTCATGGGTTTTTGCCGAGGTTTTCTGGCCATTAAGAATGAAGAAATAAATAAATTGCCCCACCAAATAAACAAACCGGGCATATTAACAGTTTCGTGTAGTGGCTATTATCATTTGTAAATCAAAGGTTTGCTTGAGAGCATCCAAATGTTGATGCACCTTTGCCTCAAAGGCAATTTTTGCTTGATGGTTTTCAGGGTTCAATTCCCTTCATGTTCAATTCCTTCCACGACAATATTTGCTGCTATGAAAATAGCTACCCAGGGTTCATGCTCTTTAGTCTTGCGTGATGTTTTTCTGCCAAGGCATTCAATAAGGGTCTGATACAGGTATGAGACTTCACTCTTTCTAAATGTCAGAGAAAGCAGAAAACAGAATAGATTATCTGTTATCTATGATGGGTTTATTATGTATTTTGTGGTGTCAAATAAGTGCATGTACTTATTTTTGTTCATGATGCATCTGGGATCTCATAAATTGCATTTCAAGATAAAAAGCAAGTTCATGACAAGCTCTGTAGTAGGATTGAAAGAATGTAAAAGTGCTTCATGCAGAATAACCCATGCCAACATATTTGCAAACAAATGCTTTCTTCTTATGAAGATGGTATTCATTTGTGGAATCTTTGTTGTTAGACCAAACAAAGCCTGGTAAAAGACCTGATTCTTACAGTTCTCTCTCAAGTGTATTTTTGTTTTTCTGATGACCAAACAAAGCCTGGTAAAAGATCTGATTCTTAAAGTTCTCTCTCAAGTGTATTTTTGTTTCTGATGGCGTAGTAGTATGATGTTTGTATATTTATCATATTCATGTTTGTTAAAATCTTTTTGTAGCTTATAGTTATACGGAGCTTTTTTCTATAAACTGCCATTTGTTTGCATTTGCTTGGCATTTTTGCAGATGTAGAGATGGAAAAGGATATTCTACCCCAGTCTCAAATGTAGTATGTTTATAGAATTAAAGAAGAATGGCGTCTCTTTTTATATTTTCTTCTGTTACATTTATGCATTGAAGTTGCAATAGGATAGAATTTCAGGAATAGAAACACTTTCAAGTTAAATTCTGTTTGTTCTGGGTCTTGATTTAGAAGCTGTTAAGATCTGTTCGCTTCTGGTTGGACATACATGAAGAAGTATGTGATTGTACGTTGTGATATGTAGGTCATATTAAGTGTCCAAAAGCCATTTCAGTGGTTCAGACTGTATGGCCTATTTTGCTACTTGCAGGTCTCACATTCCTAGAAGCTGACCTATCATTTGTCAAATACAAATATTATCATTTCAACATGTTGGTGTTTTCAGTCTATCCAATTTGAACTTGGCGCAAGTATAAAGCCATACTGATGAACAGTATTAAGCCTGAGCAGCAATTATTGCGGCACATAATGGACTGCCTGGGATCATTGAACAGGCCAAACAAGGATAAGAGCTGCAAAATGGACAAGAGCGACTAAAGAATGCAATGCGCTTTAATTTATAAAACCAAGGGATCACAATAGTATTTCAATACTGTGCGAAAGACAATTTGCCATATGTTTGCATCTGAACTGTGTCTCTTAGTTGGAATCTACAAGTTGACATAATGTGTATTGACATAATATGAATCGGAAATGTCATCTCTATTTTAACACAATTTGCTCCAATTTTCTCAAAGTACTCTTATGTTATTCCTGTTTTATTTATCAAAAAGGTTTTGTTGATACCCTATTCCACGTTTCTTAATTACCATTCCCATGCTTTCAATATTTCATGGGTTCAATATTCCATGGGTTCAAGAGTGTAATTGGCCAAAGTCAATTTAGCAGGCTCATGCTTGGCATCTCTTTGATTTGATAGTGCATTTATCGTGCACGTAAAGCATGATATGACGTGGGCTTTGCATGGTGAAATTGGATAGTGAAGGTGATGGTGTGGTGTACGGAAAAATGTTTGTGACGACTAAAGGTGGCGAATGTTCCATGAAACCACATAAAACTACCATAATGGTCTTTTTGTGGTTTATCTACTTATGTAAAAAGTTTAGGGGGTTTTCCTGTGCAAATTTCCTCGCGTAATCGTTAGCTCATGTTTTGATCATTCTGCCCTTTCCCAGTACTAGAAATGGCAATCTCAAGATGGACCTTAAAAAGTTGCATGTGAATTTTCCATAACTTGATTGGTTGATGTGATCCGTAAGTAATTGACGAGACAAAAAAGAAAAGAAAAAAAAGTGTAGAGAAAATAAAAAAAAGTGAAATGCGAGATAAAGCAAAAGGGAAAGAGAAAGGAATAGGGATAGGGCTTTTCTCACTACAGTTCAAAGCATTTACAAGCTCTCAGCTTGCACCCAGCAACGCTGGGCACCATTACTAGTATACTTTAATCTTCTCCATGTTGCTTCTTCTGATATAAATTACAACTAGGAATGCCATACTTATTGAGACGACCAAGTCCCATATGGCATTCTCTCAAAGGGGTAAAAATATAGAGAGCACAACATCATAAGCATCTTCCACCTCAGCTCCAAGCTTGCTCTAATGCCTGTTGCCTTTTTTTGAAAATAAGGTTGGTGGGACTTCCCACCCCACCATGTCTTCCACAATGGTAGCCAGTGGGTGACCCAATGCATTGCGTAGCTCTTATTTAGCTGCAATATATTAGGTCTTCATCCATTGCTAAGGCTTACAGTTTGAATAAGTTTTGCTTTGGATAAATTTTGCTTTTTGTTTTTTTTGTCGTCGTGTAGAAACCCTAATTCATTATCAAACATGGTCGACAATCCCTCTGAATAATTTTGTAAGGGTGATGAATCCAACCCTCTCGGATCAGCAGCAGAGACAGAGTTATCACCATCTAGGAAATGAACCAACAAAATTATACTTTTCTGCCTGACCCATGAGCAAGCGAGGCGTATGGCAAGGAAGAAGATCATGGCATCTGACCATGATTGTTAGAGGACCGCATACTGTAAGACCACATTCTGATTTCTGTCGTTTTTCTTTCCAAGTGAACTTTTATTCATATGAGGTGGTAAACATCAGACAGCTCGAAGATACCTTTCAGGACAAAATGTTTTGGCTCAGTTGTCAGTGAGGTAAGAATTTATATATCAGTGTCTTTTCTTTAATGTAATTCTCCTTGCTTGGTAGGTTGAGGCTGTTTTGGTCTTCAGGTCTTTGCCAAATCAAAACTTAGACGATGCACTCAGATGTGCAGAAGTTATGGGACAGCAGGGCATACCC
Source organism: Isoetes taiwanensis (assembly GCA_021234155.1). Lineage (NCBI taxonomy): Eukaryota > Viridiplantae > Streptophyta > Lycopodiopsida > Isoetales > Isoetaceae > Isoetes > Isoetes taiwanensis. The sequence continues at coordinate 6,439,183 of JAJEKV010000064.1, read as the reverse complement.
ATGCCTAGAAAACATGTTTATTTTCTGCTGCAAGGATTTGGAACACAACAAGATCTGGGATGCTGTAGGAGATTGCAGTCCTTGGTGGGTCACAGTGGAGGGGAATCGGTGGCCATTTTGAATGACCATCTGATTCGCCAGTTTGCCTCTTGTGGGAGCTTGATGGAATCGAATGAAGCATTTAGCAAGGTTCCTAAACCAAGTCGTTTTACCTGGAGTGCAATTTTAGGAGCCCATGTCCTTTCTGGTACACATGAGACAGTTTTACACTTATTTGAGAGAATGGTAATGTCAGGTGTGAAGAGTGACAAACATGTCTATCTTGCTGGTTTGAAAGCATGTATTGGCTCCTTAGATGTGAACCAAGGAAGATGCATCCATAATGAAATCATGAAGCATGGTCTTCAGCTGGATGAATTCGTCGGAAGTACTCTAATTGACATGTATTCCAAATGTGGCAGCTTGGATGAGGCACGTAAAGTGTTTGATACTTTGCAAAAGGACAATGTTGTCTTATGGAATGCTATGATATCTGGATATGTAAAATGTGGGAACATGGACGAGGCATGCAATCTTTTCAACATACTGCCAAATCGAGATTTGGTTTCATGGACAGCTATGGTTGTAGGTTATATCCAGAATAATGAACCATTTTCTGCTTTTGAATGCTTTGAAAAAATGCAAAATGCAGGCATGAAGTCAGATAGAGTCACATTCTCAAGTGCGTTGAAAGCATGTGGCAGCATTGGGGCTATCGATCAAGGCAGGCTCATCCATAAGCAGATTGTTGCCTGTAGGATTCACTCAGATGCCATCATTGGAAGTGCCCTGGTGGATATGTATGCAAAATGTGGAAGCTTGAATGAGGCATGCAGTGTTTTTGAAAAAGTGTTAGACAAAGATTGCATTATATGGAGCTCAATGATTGCAAGCTATGCACAGTGTGGCAACTTTGAACTTGCCATTCAGTGTTTTAAAAACATGTGTCGAGAAGGCATCAAGCCAAATGACGTGACATTTACCACTATTCTTTCTGCATGTGGTCAAGCAGGCCTTGTTGATGAGGGTCGGAATTACTTTTTGTCCATGAGGGAGCACCATAACATTATCCCAGATGCTCGCCACTACCATTGCATGGTGGATTTGCTTGGCCGTGCAGGACATTTAAATGAAGCAGAGAACTTTCTCCAAATGATTGAACCGGATATTATTGCATGGACATCTCTGCTTGCTGCCTGCAAAATATATGGCAATGTGGAGCTAGGAAGACAATGCTTTGATCAGGTTACCCAGTTAGATCCCCAGTGTGGGGGCGGACATGTTCTTATGACAGGCATATATTCTGATGCCGGCATGTCGAAGGATGCTGCAAACATAGAAGACCTTAGGCACCATGCAGGTGCTTGGAAGAAACCGGCAAAGGCATGGATTGAGGTTAATAATAAGGTACATGAGTTTGTTGTTGGAGATAAAAGCCACCCTCAAAGTGGAGAAATTTATGCAACACTCAGGAAATTAAAGAGTCATATGAAAGAGGTAGGGTATGCACCAAGAATCAGCTCAGTTTTCCAGGAAATGTCTGACGAAGAGAAAGAAGATGCATTGTGTGGACACTGTGAGAAGCTTGCCATAGTTTTTGGCCTTATTAGCACATCCCCTGGTACAACTATTCGAGTCTCAAAGAACCTTAGAGTGTGCACTGACTGTCATAATGCAGGTAAGGTGATCTCGCAGATCGAACATCGAGAGATTATAATACGGGATGCATACCGCATACATCGCTTCCAGAATGGAGTCTGTTCTTGTGGGGATTACTTTTGACACATTGAGGAATGAGGCAAGGGTTTTCAACTGGAACAAGATTATTTATTCTGCCGAAATGTGTGGAATAACAATACTGCCACGCTCACTTTGACCTTACTATATTGAGCTCTTGCATGATTTAACAGGCAAGAGCTCAATATAGTAAGGTCACAATTTTGTTTGGAATGTTCAAGGTGGTCTACCATGGCATAGGCAAGCGCCTCAATATAGCCCAAGGTTATGCTGTAATCTGCAGTCTGTACATGGCAAAGAGCTGCCTATTCTGTGACAATCACGCAGTTATGTATCTGGTGTCTTCAGATATTCGGCCAATCATTTGGCTGACTCCCTAAATAATCTATTGAATTTGGAGGATAGAACTCAAGTCTAATCTGGACTTTCATATATGTCCATGAGCATCTGCTTGCTAACCTTTTAGTCAACACATAATCTGAATCCATGGCGCAATATGTCCATATGTTGTAGTGTGGGACATTTGTTGATCTTCAGCCATCGTTTATGTAAACTGGTACATTAAAGAAGTGCTCTCCAAAATAATTTTAGGGATGGTTGTGGACTTCCTATCCTTGTTTATGGTTGGGGGGTGGGGAATGATCATCGAGAATGTGAAATCTTATTACAAGTGGAAGCATACAATGACTATACCCAAATATGAAGAAGAGCTCAAGAGCAGGGCATCCATCATAGCGCTTTTGGCATTCTGCATTTGATTCTATGGCTCTAAAGTACATTGGGCACGCACTCGTGGATATATGCCAGTGTATGTTCGTTCTAGACCAGCAAAATGAAATGCCTCTTGATTTCTAGTTCTACCTGCAGTTAGACAACAAGTCGTACCGAGAATGTCTAAGCCCTGTGGCCATATATACAAATGTAGATAAATGCTTGACATATAACTTGGTCTAGGTCTTAGATTGTTTGATATTGGGGCCACATATACGAATGTAGATAAATGCCTGATATATAACTTGGTCTAGGTCTTAGATTGTTTGATATTTTTTGCATCAGCAAAGGCACGAAGAATTAAACCGTTGTGAGATGCTTGTCAGGCCAAATTGCTTCGAACACTTGTCCTATTGTTTTTGGATTATAATTAATTAGTCCACAATTGCTTTAATTTAGCCCAAAAAAGCACATTATATTTCACATTCCTGTGCACATTATATTTCACATGGTATGAGCACAGATGATTGCTGGACAGGTCTAAACAGGACATTTCTTGGTAACAGAGTTGGCGATCAAACAGAGATGGAACAAGCTGATAAGAAATTTAGCTGGACCTAGCCAATGTGAGACATATTTAAGACATGAGACAAAGGAGTTCCAAAGTGCTAATGCAAAAATATGTAAGCTAGATGTAGAATTGTTTGAGTATAGATAATTGCTGGACAGGTCTAAGAGGATATTTCTTGGAAAATAAAAATAAAGTTCCGACAATCAACAAACAATGAATAGAAATTTAGTTGGATCTATGGCCACGTTAAAACATCAAAAAAGAAGTTCCAAAGTCCTAATTGCAATCGTAAGTTTTGATGAGTTTGTTATTATCATAGCATTCAAAGATATTAAGTTGGTTGTCTCTCTTTCTTTGAAGACTTAGCTTCAATTTCTTGTACACTTGTTGGTCCTTATAGGCAACCCATGTTGTCCCTTGCTTTACTATGTTACCAAGCCAAATTATGGCAATTGCAGAAACATAAGAAAATTGGCCACAACCCTAAATTGCTTAGACTTTTTATTAGCATTCTTTCCTTACCGATCTGGTATCAAATTGTTTGTTAGATGAATTCCTTTGCAAGATCACATGGTTTGAATCTATTTGCATACAATCATGCTCAATCGTCATGATGGAATGCATGGATTTATGGAGCCTTCGTAGTCCGGGCCAGTGTGTGAGGTATCTTTTGTGTCTAATGGATTCCCAGGTTTCCATAAGGAAGATGAGATCCACATCTGCAGCGATGGAGTTGAAACTATCTTTCTTCTGCCAAGGGAATATCCTACAGTTCCAGGAAATCATATGCAAGCATTGTCCCTCTTTAATGGTCGGGTTAGCAGCATCAGTAAGGGAGGCATCATCAATGTTGTGCAAGAGCAACAAAAGTAGCAGAAATAGCAGCAGCACACCGAGGGTTGTCAAGACATGCAATTGGCGAAGCGGGAGAAGCGGCGGTTGCATGCTGAGTAGAAGTGGCGCGGTAGCATCAGCATAGCAATGGCATAGCAATGGCTCTGGGAGCCCTAGTAAGTCATGACAGCAGCACCCCGAGGGGTTTTAGCAGCTCTATGAATTACATCCCCAACCTTAACACACTGCCCCTCAAGTTTATAGTGATCCAACGGTTCAGATCAATCTTGATCAGTGTGTTACTGGAGCTATAACACACTGCTACTCCATAACACCCTAGGATGTTATGAAATGAACGGATCCAGATCGATTTTGATAATGATCGGATGGCCCAAAACTCGAGGCGGTGTGTTAAAGAGGCGATAGCATACGGCCCTCGGGTGTTACTTCAAAAAATTTACCGGGCCATCAAAATGGCTCTGGGCGTATGCTTCTGGCGCACACCCTCGCCATTTTGATGGCCCTCAAATTTTTTGATGGCTACCCTCGGCCTGGCGTTATCTACTCCTTAGCATTGGCTGGTCTGAATGCTCGTGCTTTGCTTTGGACTAGTGTCGTTCCGCCTTCGATGTTGCTCTTGTACACGGGCTAGCTTTCTTCTATATTGCTCCTGTTGCTGAAGGTGAGTCCTTGATTGACATACATTCAGGTGCCCTTCAGTTTCATCCCTCTGTCGCAGTATAATGACTCTTACTAGTGCATTGACAACTATAAATTTGATATTGCATGGGTGGTCTGGGTGCTGAACACCATGATGACTAGCCCTGGCAATGTGCACGGGGGCATGGAACCTTATGTGTGACAGGACCATTGTGTGGAGCCGCTCAATGAGATGCCTCCCCGTCCCCGCCCCGCCCAACCGGGAGGCCTCGAACCACCACATTGTGTCTTCTGCGACTCTGCTCATGTTGCTCGTTGAGCCGCGAGGCAATGTTCCCTATCCTTGCACCTGTTGTTGGCTGCCTGTTGGGAGCTGCTTGCTGATTGTGCTAAGCCCATGGTTGCCATTGGGGAGGGAGGCATCTACATGAGCTGGAGCAGCCACTGCAGCTGAGACCTGGGCCTTCCCCCTGCAGTTGAGACCTGGGCTCTTGCTGGAGCCTGTCTTGCCGTGCCAGGTCTGCTTCTGTGTAGAGTAGCGATAGAGCTGTCCGAGTCTCCTGCTCAAAATATTTCCTGTCTTGAGCTATGACATCCATTCTTGCAGACAGGATTTTTAGGGTGGTCTGGAGATCCATAAGTCGCGCTCTATCTTGCTACCCTTCAAGGTATACTAGGCGAATGCCGTCCTCTAACTATTGGATGCGAGTCTCCATGCTGGAAACACGCTGCTTTTTTGTGGTCAGTTGTTTTTTTAGTAGTCTGGCCGTGTACGACTCACTGCTACGTGGGCGTTACATGCCTTGTGTTTGAAGGGCCCGTGCTTCTTGCGCGTGCTTTTCCTCTCATCTATATGTGACAAATGCTAGCCTTCAAAAGGCCAAAGAACAAGGCAAAACTTAGGAAAATAAAATTCGACATGCTAGTTATCTATTAGTACACCGTGTTTTATTGAAGTGTATTGTTATTACGTAAGCTTATATTCACTAAGCTTTTCTTAAGTGTATAAGCTTATATTGGCCAAGCTTTCCTATGAAATAAAAAATATACCGCTTTTCCCTAGTTGAACTCCCAAACAAAATTTCCTGAGTGTCCTGATAGTACTGCTGCTTTTGTCCACTACTTTGGGGACCTGTTCCTTGTAAGCTCACGGCCTTGGACGGTTGAAGCTCTTGATGATAGCTTGGAGCGGGGAATCATCATGCTAATCATTTGAAAAATATTTCTAAAGGTAAGCAGTTTCAAGGACTATGAGATGGTGGGATGGATAGATAGAAGTTGGGAAAGGCAAAGTGGAAATAATCATAAGAAGAAAGAGAATGGTTCAGGCAAAAATGGTTTAGTACTAAAAGAAGCAATAGAAAAGATAATATGATAATAAAACCAACAAAGCATAGACCCTTTTGTATTAAAAAATACAGCACATAATGGAATGTTCCAGAACTTAAGCAGTACAATGTTATTTCCCTGAAAAATGATAGAACAGTATCTCTGATATATATCCTCAGCAACTGAATGTGACCTTCAATAAAATGAATGGTCTCAAATTCTCATGTTCCCTCTGCAACTGGGTATGCTTCCTCCTTCACCAATTTCGAAATTGAATATGCTGATATACTTGCAAAATCTATCCAGCTACATTCAACACAAGGCCACAATTCCTTCTGTTCCTTCTGTAACTGGGATAGGCTGAACTCTTGAGATGTTTCGTGCCCAAAATTCTTAGAAGATCCTGTATGACACCATTAACAAAATGTTTTCCCCTATCTGACACAATATACCTGGGTACTCCAAACCTTGTCACTACTTGATGATAGAGAAATGAGGCAGTAACCTCTTGGGTTGCTGTTTTAGTTGGCAGTGCCTCTGCCCATTTAGTAAAATAGCAAGTGGCTACTATCACATAACAATGGTGTGCAGATGATGGCGGATCAATTGGGCCCACAAAATCAAGTCTCCACTTCGTAAAGGGACCAAAAGACTCGCTAGAACCTAATGTATGCGGCTGCAAAATTCTCGGAGCACATACCTGGCAAGTTCGACAACTTTTGGAAAATTCATAACAATCTCTAAATAGGGAAGGCCAGTAATAACCTGCGCGAAGGACCTTTTTGGCAGTGGCATCACCTCCAAAGTGTCCTCCACATGCACCAGCATGGCATTCTATAAGTATGCCCTCCTGCTCAGCCTCATCAATGCATCTCAATAGGACACCATCCTGACCCTTCCTGCATAAAATATCTCCCACAAGGACGTATGACAAACATGCATGTTTAAACTTGGCAAGCTCCTTCGCAGACATACCATGCGGTAAGGTTTGTGATCCTAGATATTGTTTGATAGGGTACATCCATGAGAAATCAGCATCCAGCAAAAATGCAATAGATTCTTTGGCAGGCTTAATATCATCTACATCACCACATTCTCCTCCACAAAATTCTGGAAAAGCATAAGGAAGATAAGAGCTTGGACACGATTTACCTTGTAGCAACCAACCTTACATGCTCACGATCACCATGTGCAAGCACTTCTAATGAGCGCCAAGGTGAATTTAGATTTGTTCACTTTATTTAGCATTGCTCCATCGTACAGGGATAGTCTCTTTAAGTTGCTAAGACCAGCTGATAAGAATGTTTCAGAATCAACCACCTACATGCTCAATGATGTGAGATGTGATGATCCAGGCGTATTTTCTTGTGCCGCCAACATTGGAGAGTTCCATGTAAGGAGAGTAGTTCTGGATGGTGGTTCAGGACTTAATATTATGCCATATGAGGTGATGCTGAAGTTAGGCTTAAAAATATCAAAGCCCTCAAATTTAACACTGAGATCCTTTACACAAGAAAGAGTGAGTCCCACCGAGAGTGCCATTCATGATGATAGCTTGGAGCGGGGAATCATCATGCTAATCATTTGAAAAATATTTCTAAAGGTAAGCAGTTTCAAGGACTATGAGATGGTGGGATGGATAGATAGAAGTTGGGAAAGGCAAGGTGGAAATAATCATAAGAAGAAAGAGTCAAGAGAATGGTTCAGGCAAAAATGGTTTAGTACTAAAAGAAGCAATAGAAAAGATAATATGATAATAAAACCAACAAAGCATAGACCCTTTTGTATTAAAAAATACAGCACATAATGGAATGTTCCAGAACTTAAGCAGTACAATGTTATTTCCCTGAAAAATGATAGAACAGTATCTCTGATATATATCCTCAGCAACTGAATGTGACCTTCAATAAAATGAATGGAACTTCTTTAGAATAAAGCTCCAAATGAGATCTGCAACATAAAATGGCATCTACACCAATTTCGTTTTTGGATCAGTTGGAGTCCGCACTTACCCAATTCCATTCAACACAAGGTCTCAAATTCTCATGTTCCCTCTGCAACTGGGTATGCTTCCTCCTTCACCAATTTCGAAATTGAATATGCTGATATACTTGCAAAATCTATCCAGCTACATTCAACACAAGGCCACAATTCATACATTTTCAGAATCTGGGATAGTTCCATACCGCTTTGAACCCCAAAAATTGCTTTGAAATGAATGCCCACGAACCTGTTTTGTTGCCTCCCTGTGCCGTTTTCCGAATCCTCCTATCTTTTCTCCACCGTTCCCTTGGCATGCCGCAATCAGCTGCATAAGATTTGTAGCTTCTATTCCTGCCTCCACGATCCATTCCATGCACCGAAGAAGAGCTCACGTTGGTTTTAGGTTAGACAAAAACAGCAACAATTGGTTTTGTCAACCAATATTGTCAAAATTTGACCAAATATGAGTCGAGAGAGACAATGGGTGCTTTATCATTATAAATATCTTGTGTATGTCAAAGCCCGAGCTATATGTTCTCGCAACCATGTTTGCAAAATAATAGAACGTGATAAGGTTGCATGTCAATACATGTAGACTACCGACTCACTTGCTTTCCCTGTAATCTTGAATACTACGCAATTTCGTTTGCCAATCTGCCCCAACTCTCACATCTAAAAACACCTTGCTCAAGATAGTAGAACGTTGCCATATCCTTACAAATTCGTTTGCTCAAAACCATTAAAATCTTTGCCATATATTTGCCCGCTCAAAATAGTAAAATGCTGCCATATTTCTATAACTTTGTCTGCTTAATACAGTAAATGTGCCGAGGTCATATGCCTTGCCTGCAAATTGCCAGGATAAATACTAGCACTTTGTGATGTCTTTGTGTGCTTTTCCTCAATACGAGGTCTTCTATAAGTTAACGTCCAAATGGGTCTTGTACAGATTATCCTCCATGTTAGAGTCTTCTACAAATGTGGTCACGAACTTATCCCATGGTGGGGTCTTCGATAATGGTCTACGAACTTATTCCATGGTGGGGTCTTCGATAATGGTCTACGATCTTATTGCATGGTGGGGTCTTCGATAATGGTCTTCTACAAGTGTCGTCTGCTGAACTCGTCCATGATGGATCTTCAGCAATTCCTAGGTGATGTTTCTCCATAAGGGGTCTTCTCCAAGGTCTTCAATGGGGCATTCGGCTGCAGTAAAGAAATTGCCCAAAATAATAAATATTAAAGGTCAGTAATAAATTCAAGAGGATATTATGCTTGTTCTTCCTCCTGATGCTCCAGAAGTGCAGTAGGTCTATGCTTTTTGTTGGCTAATGGGAAAGAAAGAGACAAGGTACAGAAAAGCTATGGGATATAGGCTAGTGCAACTAAGGAAAATAAAACAAGAGTGGGATAAAAAAATGAAGGGGTTGAAAAGGAAAATACTAACGGAAATGGGATCCACGATGATCTGATATGTTGGGCTGTAAGGCCCAACATGAATGCCCAAAATAAGAGGCTGGTCTCTCAGCCTATGCTCTGAATGATTTCAGCAAATAGCCATTGATGGGATTAGGCAAATCATGTCCATCAAAATCTTGAAGACTGTATGAATTCTGGCCTGCAACTCCTATAATAATATAAGGACCCTGCCACAGCACTTCAAACTTTGTCGAATGGTTCTCTCGAGCTTTATTCCATTTCCAAACAAGTTCACCAATTTGAAATTCTCCTTTCAACTGATTGTTCCTACGGAATAGAGCTTGATCTCTGCTTTTTTTTCATTTGAATATTCAAATCTGATTTGTACCTGTGTTCATCCAAAGCTTACAGCATATCTAAGCGAGTTTGCAGCGTATCAACATCATTTGTGCAACCTGCAATAGCTATGCGAAGAGAAGGCACTTTAAGTTCAATAGGCAAAATGACCTCCAACCCATAAACGAGCTTGAATGGGGTATCTTGTGTTTGCAACTTTTTCGCTTGTCCTATAGGCCCAAAGAGCGGTGATAACTTGCTATGCCGTCACGCTTATTGGAAGATACAACCTCCTTCTTTATAATGCCCATAAGGGACTTATTTGTGCTTTACTGGCCATTACCCCGTGGGTAATAGGCTGAACTCTTGAGATGTTTCGTGCCCAAAATTCTTAGAAGATCTGTATGACACCATTAACAAAATGTTTTTCCCTATCGACACAATATATACGGGTACTCCAAACCTTGTCACTACTTGATGATAGAGAAATGAAGCGGTAACCTCTTGGGTTGTTTGTTTTAGTTGGCATTGCCTCTGCCCATTTAGTAAAATAGCAAGTGGCTACTATCACATAACAATGGTGTGCAGATGATGGCGGATCAATTGGGCCCACAAAATCAAGTCCCCACTTCATAAAGGGACCAAAGGACTCGCTAGAACCTAATGTATCGCGGCTGCAAAATTTCTGAGCACATACGGCAAGTTCGACAACTTTTGGAAAATTCATAACAATCTCTAAATAGGGAAGGCCGGTAATAACTGCTTGCGAAGGACTTTTTGGCAGTGGCATCACCTCCAAAGTGTCCTCCACATGCACCAAGCATGGCATTCTATAAGTATGCCCTCCCCTTTCCAGCCTCACCAATGCATCTCAATAGGACACCATCCTGACCCTTCCTGCATAAAATATCTCCCACAAGGACGTATGACAAACATGCATGTTTAAACTTGGCAAGCTCCTTCGCAGACATACCATGCGGTAAGGTTTGTGATCCTAGATATTGTTTGATAGGGTACATCCATGAGAAATCAGCATCCAGCAAAAATGCAATAGATTCTTTGGCAGGCTTAATATCATCTACATCACCACATTCTCCTCCACAAAATTTTGGAAAAGCATAAGGAAGATAAGAGCTTGGACACGATTTACCTTGTAACACCTGCACTTTAAAGGAGAACTGGCTCAAGTAGACAATCCATCGCTGAAATTTTGCTTTCTTGAAAGTTTTCCCCATAAGCATGGGCAATGGATTCTGCTTCATGATGACCGTTGTGTATTGCTGCAACAAATAATGCCCGTGCTTTTCAAACAAACATACAAGTCCTGCAGCATACTTTTCCAGCTCCGGATATCGTTCTTCTGCTCTAGACCACTGTTTACCAGAATAACAAACCACTTGTCTAACTTTGGGAGCAGTTTGCTGACACAAAGCTATCCCGACTGCCCACTGAGTGACTGAAACAAATGCTATAAATGGCACATCAAAATTTGGAGCTACGATTGTAGATGGCGCTTTCATAACCTGGACAAGAGTCTCGAATGCCTTTTGGCATTCCTTAGACCAATAAATCTGCACTGTATGACTCTTTCCCTTAGGCACATGTCCCATTCTCGTTAACTTCGTGATTGGGCTGATTATATGTGAAAAATTAGGAACATGAATGCGCAAAAAAGAGCACTGCCCAATGAGCTTTTTCACATGCTTGAGTGTGGAAGGCTGCGGCAAGTGCTCAATAAGCTCCACCTTTGTTTGATCAATCTGCACTCCCTGCTTTGACACCTTATGCCCTAATAAAGTACCTTCCTCAACAAAAACTTGCACGTGGATGGATTTAAACATATCTTAAATTGCCTACATTGTTCAAATATAGCCTGCAATCCCGATGCATGATCAAAACGAGCAGTAGCATAGCATAAATCATCCAAGAATATACCCGGTCCTTTTTCTCCCAACGGCTGAAATGCTTTTACCATTGCTTTTTGAAATGTGGCCTGTGCATTCATAAGGCCAAACGGCATGGCCCGCATAGCATAAGTACCCCATGGAGTTATAAACGCTGTCTTTGGCTGATCTTCAAGGCGAATGGAAATTTGGTTAAAGCCCGAGAACCCGTCCATAAAGGAAAAGATTTCCTGACCTGCTACTTTATATAAGACCTCCTCTTGAAATGGTAGAGGATAACAATCCTTTAGTGTGGCTTTATTAAGCTCTTGATAATCAATGCATATACGAAGCTTCCCATTCTTCTTTAAAACGGGCACAATGCAACTCACCCACGAGGGATTGTCAATTGCATAAATAAACCCAACATCTAAGAGCTTTTGAATCTCCTCTTGCACCAAAGATAATAACATGGGGTTGATTCTTCTTAGCTTTTGTTTCACAGGTTTTGACCCAGGCTTCAAGTTGATCTCTAACTGGCAAACATCAGATGGTATACCTTTCAACTCCTTGTACTCCCATGCAAAGCAATCGCTATAAGACTGAAATAGTTGCTGTAACCCCTCTGTTTCAGCACAGTTAGCCAACTTCCCAATAGACAAGGTCCTATTATGCCCATTCTTAAAGACATCTACATCTTTTACATCCGTCTCCAATTTTGTATCAATCACGAGAATTTCCTGAAAATGCTTGTCAAAGTCTAGAGGCGATTTCTCTTCTAAAATAACTCCCTCACATATTTCTTTCCAAAGTGCTTCCCTGCAAAGTGCGTCAGCTTCTGAATTTTGGCTGCGTGGAATATGCTCAATAGAAAAACTTTTGAATTTATTCACCAGGTCTAGTATTTTCATTTTAAGTTCCATTCAAAAAGCATTTTTTGTTCTAAATTCGCCACTAACCTGTTGGCACACCAAGAAGAAGTCTCCATATACATTTAAATCTGTAACATTATGGACAAGTGCAATTTGAATACCTTCAAAAAGTGCATAGTATTCTGCGGCATTTCATTTGAAGTGCATTGAGGAATGACTGCTCCAGCTTTTTCTATTAGTCTGCCTTCATTGTCTTTCGGCACAAATCCCGTGGCAGCAAGTGGAAACTTGGCTGAGTAACCCCCATCAAACCAAAGCCTAGCAGCTTTGCGCATATTTGCTGGTGTACTATCAACCAGCATGGAACCCACCTCAATACTTTCAAGTACTTCAGGAATATGCATGATATAATGGCCTTGGGATATGGGTTGCACAAATGAGGCCTACACTATATGTGTCTCGTCCCTTCTTATTATAAACATATGCGGTACGGCCCTTGCCATCTGTGATAGAACATATACCTTGCCTCCAAATGGGTCTCGCGTCAACAGCGAAGAGCCAAGTTCTTCCAAGCAACAAATCATAGTCGCTATTGCTCTGCTCCCTAAAGGAAATCACAACGAAAGGAAGGCTCATTTTTACTCCTTCAACCTCCACGTTAACCTCATCAATTTCACCTAAGGGACTCACTCTTTCTTGTGTAAAGGATCTCAGTGTTAAATTTGAGGGCTTTGATATTTTTAAGCCTAACTTCAGCATCACCTCATATGGCATAATATTAAGTCCTGAACCACCATCCAGAACTATTCTCCTTACATGGAACTCTCCAATGTTGGCGGCACAAGAAAATACGCCTGGATCGTCACATCTCACATCATTGAGCATGTAGGTGGTTGATTCTGAAACATTCTTATCAGCTGGTCTTAGCAACTTAAAGAGACTATCCCTGTACGATGGAGCAATGCTAAATAAAGTGAACAAATCTAAATTCACCTTGGCGCTCCTTAGAAGTGCTTGCACATGGTGATCGTGAGCATGTAAGGTTGGTTGCTGACCAGGCAAGATGCTAATATCATTTCTCCGAGCAGGTTCATCAAATGTTACATGTTTTTCCAATATTTTTTCTTTGGCTTGTGCTTTTTCCTGCTGCCTAGTAGTGACAGCCATCACAGGTCCCTCTCCATGGTTGCAACCAATAAGGAAACTTGTAGATTCTGATGGCACTTTGTTACTGTCCTTCATCTTGGCCATATAGGCACGTACATGGCAATGCTCTTCATCGTGTCCCCATGATGAACATATAGTACACCATGGGCATGGCTTAGCATAATGTGCACGCACTTGATGACACTTTTCACATTCTTTGGACCAACAAGAACTCTCAGAATGCCCTTGTTTTTTGCAAATAGTGCACAACTTGGGAGGATATTTGCTCTCCTTGTTTGTGGCTATCTCCTTAAATTGTTTTGTCACGTCATCCATCATCTGTTTCATTTGTAGCTGAGTTTGCTGCAACATCTCAGCCTGCATCTTTTCCTTATGCTGCATCTCCTCTCTTGCTTTTTCAAATTCAGCCTTTATATCTGCAAGTTCTTTCTTCTCAAATTTCTCTGATTTAACAACATAAACTGGAGCATGTCCATTGGCATTTCCCATATTCTCCTTTTCCCAATAACTTGGGGATGCATGAGATGATGTATCTGTGAGACACCATCCATAACCTTTACAGTAATTTTCAGCAGTTGAGAATGCCTGTACTATAGAACAAAGCTGGCCTCGAGATTGTAACTTGCATAACTTTTGGTACAATGAAGGCATTGGCTGCAAACCTTGCACAAAACAGTAAATTAATTGCAGGTTAGAAGTCTCCACCTTGCTATCCTTACAAGCTTTGATGCATTTGGAAAATCTCTCAACATAAGACTTCACGCTTTCTCCTCGTCTAAGGAAGGAAGGAAGGAAGGAAGGAAGGTACTTTTATCGTCCACGGAGACCAATCGGTCTATATACAAAAATGCAGCAAGCGGATTACTGCCCGGATTAAAAAACCCCCGCCCCGAAGGGTTTTCGAGGGAAAAACCGTGGCAGCAATCAGCCTGCTGACAAACTGTGCTAATCATATAAAATGCAGAAACATCCCAATATATACAGTCATGCACCACCCCCGTAGTGCCTAGTCAGCGGACAGCCAGGCGGGGGCAAAGGTGACCTCGCAGGTCCAGTACCTCCTGGATGTATGACCCCAGGGCACGTACTGACGGTGTGTTAAGGGAAAAGGACATTAAGTTTTGTAGCAAATTCCCTTCATCAAGTAATATTCCAAATCTCTCCACCAAGCCTTTGGCTAGATCTTCCCATGCTTGGCTTTTGTATGTAATGAAGAAATCGAACCAAGATTCCGCTTCTCCTTCCATGCTTTTGCTGAAAACAGATACAATATCTCCTTTCCGATGTCCGTAGTTTTCATAATATGTTTTGAACACTTTGAGAAAATCTTCTGGATTGCTCGTGCCATTGTACATTGGAGGAGGTGGTGCTAATAATGCACTCAAATCTTCAAGTGGATTTTCTGAAGTACCACGTCTGGAAGCATATGTTGGTGGTGCATAATGAACAGATCCCTCTGAATCTTCTTCGTGAGGGCTGCGCAATGCTGGAGAACTTGTATGAGCCATGATGTATCAGATCTGCTGTCAATATTCAGAGCACAAGCTGAAAAATTGCCTTAACTGGAGAATGATTTGCTCCAATGGTGTATCCCGGTAGGACCTCCATTCATGATGATAGCTTGGAGCGGGGAATCATCATGCTAATCATTTGAAAAATATTTCTAAAGGTAAGCAGTTTCAAGGACTATGAGATGGTGGGATGGATAGATAGAAGTTGGGAAAGGCAAGGTGGAAATAATCATAGGAAGAAAGAGTCAAGAGAATGGTTCAGGCAAAAATGGTTTAGTACTAAAAGAAGCAATAGAAAAGATAATATGATAATAAAACCAACAAAGCATAGACCCTTTTGTATTAAAAAATACAGCACATAATGCAATGTTCCAGAACTTAAGCAGTACAATGTTATTTCCCTGAAAAATGATAGAACAGTATCTCTGATATATATCCTCAGCAACTGAATGTGACCTTCAATAAAATGAATGGAACTTCTTCAGAATAAAGCTCCAAATGAGATCTGCAACATAAAATGGCATCTACACCAATTTCGTTTTTGGATCAGTTGGAGTCCGCACTTACCCAATTCCATTCAACACAAGGTCTCAAATTCTCATGTTCCCTCTGCAACTGGGTATGCTTCCTCCTTCACCAATTTCGAAATTGAATATGCTGATATACTTGCAAAATCTATCCAGCTACATTCAACACAAGGCCACAATTCCTTCTGTTCCCTCTGTAACTGGGATAGTTTCGCCCTGCTTTGAACCCCAAAAAATTGCTGAAATGAATGCCCACGAACCTGTTTTGTTGCCTCCCTGTGCCGCTTCCCGAATCCTCCTATCTTTTCTCCACCCTTCCCTTGGCATGCCGCAATCAGCTGCATAAGATTTGTAGCTTCTATTCCTGCCTCCACGATCCATTCCATGCACCGAAGAAGAGCTCACGTTGGTTTTAGGTTAGACAAAAACAGCAACAATTGGTTTTGTCAACCAATATTGTCAAAATTTGACCAAATATGAGTCGAGAGAGACAATGGGTGCTTTATCATTATAAATATCTTGTGTATGTCAAAGCCCAGAGCTATATGTTCTGCAACCATGTTTGCAAAATAATAGAACGTGATAAGGTTGCATGTCAATACATGTAGACTACCAGCTCACTTGCTTTCCCTGTAATCTTGAATACTCTGCAATTTCGTTGCCAATCTGCCCCAACTCCCACATCTAAAAACCTGCTTGCTCAAGATAGTAGAACGTTGCCATATCCTTACAAATTCGTTTGCTCAAAAACCATTAAAATGCTGCCATATATTTGCCTGCTCAAAATAGTAAAATGCTGCCATATTTCTATAACTTTGTCTGCTTAATACAGTAAATGTGCCGAGGTCATATGCCTTGCCTGCAAATTGCCAGGATAAATACTAGCACTTTGTGATGTCTTTGTGTGCTTTTCCTCAATACGAGGTCTTTTATAAGTTAACGTCCAAATGGGTCTTGTACAGATTATCCTCCATGTTAGAGTCTTCTACAAATGTGGTCACGAACTTATCCCATGGTGGGGTCTTCGATAATGGTCTACGATCTTATTGCATGGTGGGGTCTTCGATAATGGTCTTCTACAAGTGTACGTCACACAGTGAACTCGTCCATGATGGATCTTCAGCAATTCCTAGGTGATGTTTCTCCATAAGGGGTCTTCTCCAAGGTCTTCAATGGGGCATTCGGCTGCAGTAAAGAAATTGCCCAAAATAATAAATATTAAAGGTCAGTAATAAATTCAAGAGGATATTATGTTGGTTCTTCCTCCTGATGCTCCAGAAGTGCAGTAGGTCTATGCTTTTTGTTGGCTAATGGGAAAGAAAGAGACAAGGTACACAAAAGCTATGGGATATAGGCTAGTGCAACTAAGGAAAATAAAACAAGAGTGGTATAAAAAAATGAAGGGGTTGAAAAGGAAAATACTAACGGAAATGGGATCCACGATGATCTGATATGTTGGGCTGTAAGGCCCAACAGCTCTCACAAGCTTTTTGATCTCCAAGCCCTCAATATACCCCTCTACTACATGCTTTTCGCTCAACTTTAGCATATAGAGCCTCAGCCTCATAAATTCTTCAGTGTATTTCTGCACCTCTTAGTGCCCTGCTCCAATTTTTAAAACTGCTGCATCATATGGCACTTGTGTTCCCTCGGCACGTAGTGACGCTTAAATGCCTTGGAGGACTTCTTGAATCTGCAGCTATCCATGCTTAACCCATGGGTCTTGGCATAGCCTTTCCACCAAATTCTGGCCGCTCCCTTTGAGGTTGGTTGTTGCTACTCGGCCCTTGTCCTTATCTTTCATGCCATAAGCATTCCCATACTCTCTCATCTCGTCTAACCAAGCCTCGGCTTCCATCCATGACTTGTTATCTCCTGAGAACTGTTCTAACTTCCTGGCTTTCCACATATTGCTCAGTGCGGAGTCGACTTTCTTCTGATAGTCGGCCCCATTTCTGCCTTTATCACAGTTTGGACCTTCCCGGCGGTCCTTCTGATCGTTATCATGCTCTTCCAATTCCGAGTCAAAGTCAGAATGGGCGTTGGAGGAATCCGTGCTGGGGAATCTCCTTCTCTAGTTTCTCTTCCTTGCCTTGTGTGTTCTGTCAGCAGGTGTTTGAGGTAGCTGGTGGTTCTGGTCTGGTGCAATTGCTGCCCTTCCTGCCAGTAAAGCTCTTATCTTTTGGATATCCGATCTCATCTGGGATATCTCTTCTTCTGGGGTTGGTGCCTCGAATTCTTGGAATATATTTCTTGGTTAAAATTGTCTTGCGGGGATTTGCTCTTCCTGGGAGTGTCGATTTTGCTCTGCGTTCCTAGGTGCTCTAGCTGCATACACATTAGATTGCACTCTTATAATTAGCTTTTGTTTGTTGTTGCATTGGTTGTTTGATGATATAGTTGTGGGGACAACTTCAAACACGAGAAGGTCCTCTAATTTCAAGCCAAAGTGCTGCCTGAGCCTTTCAATCCATTGCAGTAGTAGGACATCATTCTGGTACGTCAAAAAATGCATGCCAGAGGTACGACTTGTAGTTAGGGTTCCATCTTAGACGGATCGCAATCGGGATCCTTCTAAGCTGTTATATTCACATTAGATGATTGCACTATTATTTTATGTATACTAGTAATTTAGCAAATGCTGCCCGGAAGGATCGCGTATACGATTCTTCCAAGCATTTTAAATCATGTTGCTACTGCCACGGTTCTCTTGCGATAGCAACAGAACCGACATTTCTTGGATGGGGACGCCTCTTTTCGCACTCCCTATTTATTCAGCCTCTTTTCATTTTTCAGTCATCCAGTTTTCTGTTTCTTCTCTGTCATACCAGTTTTGGTTGTATTCATCCCACTATGCTTTGTCTACCCTCGTTCTCCTTTCTGCCTTATCGCTCTAGCATTTGAATTTGGTATGCATACCCACATAAATCATTGCTTTCATAGTATTGGATTTGGATTTCTTGCTTCTGGCCTTCGGATATGATGGTTGTGACATCGACCAATGGAGTCGGACTGATGTTCGGTCATCTTCCTGTAGTCTTGGTTTTATAGTCTTGGATTTGTCGCTTCTACTTTTTGTAGTCTTGGATTTGTCGCTTCTAGTTTTTTGCAGGGATGGATGGATGCTGCGACTCTAGTCTTTTCGCATTCATTCAACTCTTGGTATTTTTGTGTCGTAAGGGATTTTCATGCGTTTCCAATCATTATTTGGTGTAGGGGAGGGTGACCCTCCTCCGTTGGATTACCATTCTTGGACTCTTTAATACCCGTTATCCGCCAATATCTTTCCTCCTTTTCGCCCACTAGTGGATCTTCATTCGACCACCAGTTTCCCTTCGTCCGACGCTTGCGAGAAGCTCTAGATGCGGCATCGATAAAAGGAGGCGGCTTCATCGAGGGCTGCTCAGCTTAGTCATCCAAAACAAGTATTGTGACCTTCCTTTGCTTTTTCCTTAGTGATTTGAGCTGCTTCACCTTAAGAAAACAGATAATTTAGGCTTTTCTCTGTGTTTTCAATTCTGCAGTCATGAAAGCTTGAGCCAGGGTTTATCACTTACACTGTTTTTCTAACTTGGCACTGATCTGTTGGTAGCTGGACACTACCACAGCATCAAATTCTGTCAATAGAAAGAAAAAGCGCATCAAAAATCATCATTTTTATTTATACTCTTTGAAGTAATGGGATTTAGATGTATGCTTTGAAATATAAACTGATTCACCCCATGCATTGTGTTATGGGATTTATCTGTTGTTTGTTAAAGGCAGCTAGAGTTTTCTGAATAGAAGCTAATGGACCAAATACCAAAACCACTGAGGCCCAATGTGATTATTTATGATGGCCCACATTTGTCCAATTGCTCATTCAACATCCTGCTTGATTAAGGCTCAAAAATACCCCATTTGTTATGACTGATGAGCAGCTTGGAAGTGCAAACTTGTTAGTTGTCCCCTTATGTTATCTGCAGTAAATTAGAAAACTAAGCCATAGCATTTACGTTGTCATTCTTTTCATCTCAGATGCCTGCATACTTTTGGGTGCCTCTTTCTTTGAGTAGTACATACATTCATATATAGAAAAGAAAATCTTTGTAGGCAGCTTGCCCAACTAGATTGCTCAAGGAATTTTGCTAACATTGAGATCAAGCAGATATCAGTGTCCACCAGATAGGGATGCATCTTAATGCAGTGAGGACGAAGACATGGCATTGGAGCAAACTGTATATACAAGTAGAGACGCTGGTCTTTTTGATAGGAAACACAAAGAAACATAATCAAATTTGCTGGTGTTGCAAATGGTTTCTAACATAATCTGATTACATCTTAGTGGCCAAATACAAGTACAATGAGGATATTGCAATGAGGATATTGAGCAAATTTGACACACAAATAACTCGTTAAATGCTTGTGTTTTGTCCTTCAAGGACAAAGAAACATGTAAAACACAGACTATGCCTGTACCAACATCATAAACCTTGCTAGGTAGAGAAAAGTGAATTTTGAGTTGATGAATATGGTGATGAGCTAAGTTACGTCCAATTCTATTCTACTTATAAAATGGCAGAAATTGTGATGCTAACCCATTGAGTGATGGCTGCAGTGTCCAGGGAATACAGAATTAGATTCTTCTCCTTTGAGCCCTAAGGGCAAAAAAACAAGACGAACATAGACCTTGCATGGGAAGAGCTTAGCAGACAGGGAAGTAGAAGTAGCACAGGTGCAGTTTCAGTTGATTTTTTAAATAATACAGATATTATTAGCCAATCCAGCACAAATTTATAATCATGTCTGTCGTATCTGCAGATTTCCTTCATCCAGAGAACATGGTAAAATTCTTCTCTCATATTAGACAGACTTCTTCTCATACTGCATTGAATGCAATCAACTTGTTAGAAAAAAATTTAGTGGTCAATTTCTAAATTAGCTCTTTGCGCTGTGGCAATGGTGGGACAAGAAGTCATTATGTGACACCTTGTAGAAGCTGGCTGGCCTGTTTAAGATAGATAGGGTTTTGAAAATTCTACTGTTTGGTGTTGAAGACCCTAAGCTTACACGAGAAATTCTGGCACCATGAGAGCATGTATAGTTAGAATGAAATTAGAGGGCCTGAATGCAGACAAGTTTACATTTTCAAACATCCCAAAGACAGTAAATCACTGAACAGGGTAGAAGACAGTATATCATTGAACATGTTGCAGAGAACATTCATCGTTATAAAGTCTGCTTCTGAGGTTGGTTCACAAATTTTGCTTCAGTGGTTGTTGTGTTTCTAAACTTGACACATTTGAAATTTTGATGTTTCACTGATATATTAAGTTCAGCCCAGTTCAGGCAAGCACTAAAATTATTTTTTGATGTATATTGATCTATTCTGAATAAGATTCCACTGTAAAAATATTGAAATACATTGTTCCTCATTTGTTGTTTGAGAAGTAAAAGAGTCGCATCTTCGTGCCAATACTTTAGTAGATTATTTCTCACATTCATAAACATTTCGGTCATGTTTTGGTTTTGGAACAAGATGTGTTGTCTGGATGGTTTATAGATTGTTGTTAGACCATGAAGGTCAAACTCCATACAGTTATGGTGGCGATTTCGGGCCATGCCAGGCCTCTAGAATAATGACATAAATCTATAAAAAAAATTGATGTATTACAATTGTTACCTCGCAAGTAAGATGTTGGCTATTAAAGGTCCCATGTGGTCCATTGATGGTCCTAAGTGGTCCATTGAAGGGTACTTGGTGGTCCATTGAAGGGCACTTAATGATCCATTGAAGGGCACATGTAGTCTGTTAAGGTTAAATTAGCCTCCTGATTTAAGACTTTCGTAGCGGACTCCAAATTTCTCAAAAACTCTGATATGTGGGATCGATTGAAAGCTAAAGACCTAATCTTCATTATGGTCGGGGAGGCTGCCCATATATGCCGCAGTTAGTCTTAGAACCTTAATAACTCTAGATTCCTGCATCAATTTTGGACAAATGAGACATCATTCGAAAGAGGACGAGCTCCCCTATCTATTGCTGAAAAAAAATTCAGATTTGGAGTTTCTGAGAAGAAGTTACGGGCCTTGAAATTAGGGTAGGTTCCCTGCCCATCTCCCCGCACCAATTGCCCATCCACTGTGCACCAAGTAGCCATCAATTGTTTTTGAGGATTCCTGAGGAGATTGCAGTGCCAACGCATAAAAGAAAGCTCTTGAAGAGGGCTTTCAGATGCACCATTCCACGTGTCAATCCGACATTGGTGGAGAAAGTTACACACAATTGAAAGGCAAGGTATGCGCAATACAGGGGGATAGGGCTGCGGGATCAGTGGGCAAGAGTGCGGAATTGAGCCGCGCAGTAGCTGGGCACTGCTTTGATAGTGGGCACCCTCCCCTATGTTAAAAGGAGGAGTTAAACCGAAAATTAGTCCATCATAATAACATTTGTTTACTTAAGTGGGCGCTTCATGGGCACCTTCCCCTATGCACATAAGTGTAAGCTTTCTGCTACTTCTTCACTTCCTGATTAAGAGTTTCAATCTGTTTCATGGAGTTGTTCTGGTGAGTTAATTAATCATCTTTTCTTTCTATTTGTTGGATTGATTCAAGCTTTTTTGCATATTTGGGGCTAGCGTGATTCTATTTACTAGTCGGTTTCATCTCCTTGTATTTGGTCTTGTCTGTATAGACTCTGCCCATGTAGTGCCGAATCCCAGCTTATTTTCTTTTCTGGTTCCCATCTGTGTCGACTGCACATCCTATTTGGATTCTG
Organism: Isoetes taiwanensis; assembly: GCA_021234155.1. Lineage (NCBI taxonomy): Eukaryota > Viridiplantae > Streptophyta > Lycopodiopsida > Isoetales > Isoetaceae > Isoetes > Isoetes taiwanensis. The sequence continues at coordinate 6,416,847 of JAJEKV010000064.1, read as the reverse complement.
CCCCTTGAGTGCCACACCCAGTCGGTTTTCTCTTTTGGTTCCATCTGTGCACATCCTATTGTTGGCCCATTTCCTTGCAAACAGCGCTGTTGACGAGGGAGGCACCTCAGGCTTAGTTCACTCACATTGTATAGCACACACAAAGGCTGGTCCCGAAGCTGTCATGGCAAAAATAAACAGGTACTTCGAAAGTAGAGATGAAGTAGAGAATCGCACCAGGTATTTCGTTGTTTGTGTTTCATTTTTGCCGACTTAAGATTGGTTTGTTTCTGAGTAGTTACTGTATGGTTCTAAAAAGTGTTACCTCAATATACGATAAATAGCTTCTACTTTTTATGATGCTTCAAAATTAGTTTACCTCTTGGTCCAGGCAGGGTCATTACGTATATGGTATCAGTTGTTTCTGGCTAGTCTCTGATTGATTCAAGAAGGTGCTACCTTAATACAGGACTAAATAGCTTCTATTTTTTATGATGCTTCAAATTTACTTTACCATTTAGTCTAGGCAGGGTCGATTATGTATGTAGTTTATGATGAATGCAGCCGAATATCAAAAACATTGAATTTTCTACCACTTTTTCTTGGGTTTTCGCAGTTTGCATTAACCTTCGTTGTTATTACATCACAACCATTTGCCAATTTATAATATTTGATTTCTTCGATTCTATCATGCGGGCTTGTTGGTAAGGTGGTTCTTGATCAAGGTTGGAGTCTTTTCTTCTGCATTCCTTTAAGCATAAGTTGGCATGTTTTTCCCTTTGGGCATAAAGACACATGTATAAGCACGAGTTGCGTAGTTTCTCTTTGAGCACAAGATACATGTAAAGCACGAATGGCATGTTTTTCCTTTTGGGCACTGAGATGCATGTAAAGCTCTGATTCTTTAAATCCGAGTTGCATGGTTTCTCTTTGAGCACAACCATTCAGAGCATAGTTTCTTGTATTGTTGGATCTGAACCTCTCGTTTGTAACCATGATTTGCGGGTTGCTCCATGATAGCACGTTTCACATGTTATACGTATATAGGAGGATTCATATTGCTTTGCTTTGATTTGATGATATGGTTGTCTTGACCCTTTCGGTGCTTGTGTTCCCTCAGTGTATTGCTTTCTTAGATTTAGTGTCTCATTATTCGTTTTGGTGTGGATTTTGGTTTGACGACATGTACTCTTTTACCTGTAAATCTTGCTCTATATCATTGTTTCCTTTTTTAGGTGCTATTCTTGTCTCGGTTTCAATGCATATTGCATATTCTATTAGCACATTTCTTGGTTTACATGTTTCGATAGTTTATTCACGACAAAGATTGGTTGTTTCATGTTAGGTAGCTAGGGCTTCATTTTTTGCCGTGTTTCCGCTTTGTATTCTTAAGTGTGGGGTGTTAGGCATAGGATAGGCTTCGGTATGTTCATTTCATTTTTTTTTTACAAATCATATTTCAGGATCTTCTGATGTACTTTGATGACTTTATGATTTAATGGCCATGGGACCTTAAATTTCTTTGTAAGTAGAGATATATTTTATTATCATTTGTTCCAAAGGGCCCTACGATAGTACATAGTTCGCGATGTGAGCACAACTTGAATGTAAAAATATCCAACATTGTTTCTTTCAATTGGGTATATGCTAGCCATAGCTATAGGGATCGGGATGAAAAAAAAAAGCCGTTATCTTATGAAATTTTTATTTTTCTTATACATGTATACCCGTTCCAGATCTCATAGAGTTGGCTCCAATAAGAGTTTTGTTGTTTATCCTGCTACCTTTGTGTTCCTTATTCCTTTGTGCACCTTCTCTTGACAATCTCTTCTCTCATATTTACACCTTATGTGGCTGTATGTTGGGCAGGCATTCTCGTTCTTTCTCAATCCACAACGTGATTCCATGTTCTGAACTAGCATAACGTGATGGATTTTAAAGGTTGTGCATTTTTTTATATAAATATGTTGTCCAAATCTGCTCTCCAAGTTCACTTTTTCTAGACAGAGTTGGTTCCTTTTTCCCTAATTCCATTTCTTTCCTCTAATTTTCAGCTCTCTAATTCCCTCCACAAATCGATTCCAATGTTGGTTGTCCACACCTTGACCTCTTTCTACAAGACCAATGGATCCATCTATAGTCTATCTCACCAGTTTGTGTTTGCCTTGTTCCAATATATTCATATGGAGGAAGGAAATCGATCATTTTGTCCCTGGTATCTTACATGACGTTTTATTACTTTCTCTGTTTTTAGCCATCCTACCATTAATGACTCGACTATAAGAAGTTTTCTTTGAAAAAAAAAAACTATTCTTGCAAATTTATAAAGGGATAATTACCTAAATGCCCCCATAATTTGCGTATTTTACCAAAATAAGGGTCTATTCGCACCCATGGTTAAGTTTAGTTAAGTTAACTTTTACCGTACAGTTAAGTTAAGTTAACACTAACTGGGTGATTGCCTTCACACCAAAGCTAGTTAAAAAGTTTACTTAGGCTAACTTAACGGAAAACCATTTCACACTCGTTTAGTTAAAAAAATTTGGTTAAAAAATAACTTAACTAGCTAACTAAATGCTTTCGAACATGTCTAGTTAAGTTTGCCAAAGGCATAAAAAATTATAAGCACATTTAACTAAACTTAAAGTGACCTCTATGAGGTCATTTAACTTTTAGTGCTAGTTTTTAATTTAGTTAACTTTTAGTTAATTTTACTAACTTAACTGAACAATGTGCGAAGACAAGTTTAGTTAGGGCACTTACACACCCACAATTATATTAGATTAAATATAAAAAATTTATCCACCTCAATTATACTACATTAATGCTAATTTAATAGGTCTTGCACATATACCGTTATGTTACACATTAACATAACGGAATTCGTTAAAAACGCATTCGCACTTAATTTTTAGGCAATCAGTTATGTTAAACATTAACATAATAGAATCTGTTAAAAATGCATTCGCACTTAGTTTTTAGCCAATCTGTTACATTAACATTCAATATAACATAATTGAGAAAAATTGCATGAACATGGCAGTTTCGTGATGTTAACTTTTGCTATAATATAGCTGTTAGGCTTTTCGTTTTTTCGTTATGTTAATATAAAAACAAAGAAAATGTCTTCCATGGATGCACCCTTTGTATTACATAATAATGTCTTCAAATTGTTAATCTCGGAGAAAGTCCAAAACCTTTTGTTCGTTACATATTATGCCTATCGGCTTATCGGTATATTTTGTCGACCTCCTTAATTGTAGAGAATGGCGTCTCCAGCCTCAATGAAAGCTACAATAAGTCCATAAGACTTAAACGCAAATAGTTCAACTCTTTTTTGATGATTCGAGTAGAGTTGACTTAACACGCAAATAGTGTTGTGTGATTTTCTTGATTTGAGCTGTTTTGACTTAACTTGCAAATATTTCAGCTATTATCTTGCTAAGGGCTTATGAATGCTAAAAGATTCATTCACATGCTTTCAATAGCGGGTGGATAAAACCAGTAGCCAATAAGGACAATAATAATATCCAACGCACGAGGATTGTCACACTTGTCACTGCGTAGTTTGGGCACACAAGTCCTACATGATGCTGCCAAGCATGCAACTGAAATGGCAGAATGATGATCCGTGGTCATTCTTTGTCCCTTTGTCCAATGCAATACATTGTGGGACGTGTGGGTGTCCATGTATTTGGCTCTGGAATGAAACTTTCATCAGTAGTGTTGAGAGTGATCATTGCATCTTGCAGGGAGATCCCCTTGTCCATGCTACATATATCATTAGAACAGTCCACAACTCGGAGGCCATCGAGGCGGCTTGCAAAATACCACAAAGTAGCAGTAAGCTTCCTCAGTTGTCAATGATGTTAGTGCATGATTAGCAGTTGGAAAATAACACAGATGTTCCAGTATGCCAATCTAATTCCCTCTTTAGTTAGAGAATTTATTGAAAGCACCATGTATGATAGAGTTCACGTAAGTTTGAAATCGCATTGGGAACTAGATTCATTGGGAATACCCTGACAGGTTCTCATTTTTGGCAACATCACGAAGATAGCTGCATTTGTTAAGCTGCATTTATTATATTCCCTTACATACATCCAGCAAACGAACAAAGTAATTAAACCTTACTTATGCTCGGAGTCTATAATAAATTGGGTATGTGAGACTCAAGATCTACATTTGGCTCGTTATATAGTTAGGACACTTACGTAAGTTCTAATCTAATACCGTTATGGAGAGAAACTTGCAGAATTGGATAACAAGAGGCATGAGATTCTTTTTGGCTATTTCTTACCTGGAGTTGTAAAGGGTTCACAGAAAGTGACGCCTACAGTAGAAAATTCTCAGATTATGGCCTCGACTGTTACATTAGCTGAACAAAACCAACCAATGCCACCATTAGACACTTCAGATAAAGTATCATCAGAGACCAGAAATTATCTACGTTGGGAAAATCTAGTTTTGTTGCAAGCACAGAAGGGAAGCCCCCTGAACAATTGGAAGCGGAGTTGTCTGCCTTATCTATGCATAGACCAACGAAACAGTTACCAGATCTGAAGCTTCCTGGTTTGAACAGGTTTGTTGGTCTGCAATCTATCATGTTGTTGATTATTACAGTGTTGGATAATATTTTCGTTCTGCAATATGTGGGCATCATTCTGACTAGCTTTGATTCCAAATTTATCTGAAGACCATATCTTATTATTCCCTCTTATGTAATGACAACTAGAACTGGCAAGAAACCACCTTACCTAGCCCAGCTCTGCCCAGGCGGCCTACAACCACCATATCTATCTCAGCGCTGTCTGGGCGACCTTCCCTGGATAGCTTGGACCAAGCTTGCTCTGCTCAGGCGCATCCCTCCGGCAGATGCTAACGGCGCTAACCGTGCTCAAGACTTGGGTATAACATTTCAACAGCAATTGTTAAAGTTTTAATAAACTGTTAATTTGTAACCTAACAGAAAATGGGTGTGAATCTATGTTAAATGAAAATTTAATATAACCGAGGGGGTTAAAATTTAACCCTGCAAATTTTAACGGAAATTGTTAACGAAATAGGTGTGAATGCATTTATCTTAAAATTTTAATATTTAACCTAACGTAACGGTGGGTGTGTAATTACCCTTAGTGTTTTTGGTTAAAAAAATTAACTAAATTCTGAACTATATTTCTTAACTATATACTAACTTAACTAGTGGTGCGAATGTAAATTTAGTTAAAAACCATATTTTAACTTAACTTAACCGCGGGTACGAATGTACCCTAACCCTTGTATTTCAATTATTTTTCTAAATGCCCAAAGTCAATAAAATACCAATTGTATTATGGCGTATTTACCTAAATGCCCTCAATTTTTTACAAAATTACAAAGATGGCCCTTAAGTATATTAGAATATACTAAGATGTTCCCATTCCATAAAAATAAACACATTAACAAATAACTTTGATATAGGATGCCATTTTAACTAGAACATATATTTTGAACTAATAGACTTAAATCCTGTGATGTTCCTCTCTCTAGCACTAGAGAGAGAAGCGCTAGAGAGAGAATGTCAATTGTTTCTGTGCTCATAACTTGAGTTGGCTCGTTGGAAAGCTTATATAGAGAGCTTTCCCGTGGCATATGATTTGGCCCAGATCTATCAAGATAGATATCTTCTTTTTGTATGTTTCAATTCGGGTACCTTTTACCAAAGCGCATGCCATGCAGATTTGGCGCCCTCTTCAAGATCTTTCTGATGGTGTATGACATGCTCATGTTTGGTTAAGTTTTCTGGGTAGAGTTCGTACATATAAGGTAGAATTGGATTCAAGATCTTAACCAAAAATGTAATTACAATGATACACAATAATCCCCATAAGTAACCTCTAGTTGCCACGATAACATTGTAGTATGCTTGGGGTAATGATCCATTATCGTAGTACTCTCAGCACATGCTCTAGGCTCCGCTAACACATGAGATGATAAGACTGTCATCATAGCCTAGCCATTGCCTCGTTGGATCTTGGTCATACTTAGAGAACAAAATCATCTTTATCCAAGTTGCTGAAGGTTAGATGCATCAAGAAACTTCTCCAATTCCTTGGTATATTCAATGGTTCACAAAGTCCACCTGCTAGCTATCAGCCTATAATTTTGAACTCGTTGAGGACATAATCATAATTAGAACTCCGACTCTAGATCAAAAGAAAAGCAGATTAAAATTAACAACAGAACAACAAGAGCATGGTCAAGTTCCTAGGGAGCTTCTTGGGCACGTACACTATGGTGTTCCAAAAGGTATATAATTTGATTGTACAACTATAATCTTGCCAATCAAAAGCCTGAAGAAGTATGTTAGTCGAGGAATCTAGTAGTATGTTAGTTGAAGAATCTACCAACTTTTTAATATTAAACTCACATTTTAATATTTGAATCTTGGATTAGCTCTTGGCACTTTAACAAAGCACCTTTAAGACCGATATCTGACCCCACTCGAAGTTGTACTTTGGACTCCCTATGCACTAAAAATCTCGTAGCCAATGTGTATTTGTCCTTTTAAAAGGTCTATGTTAAACAACTCCCTATCCACTAACAATATCGTAGCCCCCAATGTATATTAGTCCTCCTAGAGGCTATCACTGGTATGATTATTTTCTATATATGCCCAAATGTATGAGGTTCTTGATGTACTGAGAGAGAGAGTTCTATCCCTCTGACGCATTATAGTTTTATAATATGTATCGCGCATTTAAGTACCAAGTCAATTAAAGGCTTCAAAGAACCTATGCAACATTAGTCTCGTTTGTCCCCTTCCTTGCAACATTATGCATCTAGAAGCCAGATCAGAGCAACACCATGTACGCATCACATGCTTCCATGTAAAGTCCATGTACAACTCATATATCCTTTACATATTGCCAATAATTGTACGTCATTGAATTCTTTTTGTTATATGGCATTTGAACACATGCATTCAAGTTGGACCAACTTGCCCGAAGCAAGTTGTTACACATTCTACCCCTTTATAAACATGTCCATACTCGCCATGTTTAAAACCTACCAACAAAATGAAGAAAATGATATCCCTTATTGTGATTTGTTTTTTAACCAATAAAGTTCTTTGGTCTAGTGGTGACACACTAGTCCTAGAACACGTATGTCCCGAGTGCGAGACTGACTCGTCTCATGGCCCGTGCAAGACTGTCCAAAGCCGCACTATATATAAGACTTGTCTCATGGCCCGTTGTAGGGTCCTTGTGGACCGTTGTAGGGTCCCTGTAGACGTTAAAATAATATCTATCTATCCCAATAAACAATATTGAATTGGAAAGTAATAAAGAGAGAAAAAAAAAATCTTCATGCCACATTGGACATATAATGCACACACCACATCAATGTTGTTGTGTTGGGTCTTGATGCATTGAGCAGCAACACGAAACATTAAATGCGACTCGGGGCAACCTTAAACTGAGACTGTATATTTAAGCTAGGACTAGTATGTTAACACTAGACTTCACATGCCAACAAGTGTAAAAACAATTAAACCAAGAGGAGGAGGCCAGGGTGCAAAAATAAGAACAGGAAATTGATAAAACATCACTGAAAACAAAGGCACAACGTAAAGCCTAGCGAATGGAAACAAAGAACAAAGGAGGAAAAGGCCACGTGCATCTGCAAAGGAATAAATCAGAAATTCAGACAAGCCCGATACGGATAACGGTTCAACGGTCCAGATGGACCATTCATCTTCAACGGCCACATAAACCCCGTTTTAAGGCAAAAAATTCCGCCATTTTTTGGTTTAAACTTGCGTTATTTCTGGCGTTTAGTGCAGCTGGAGAAACATGGGATGGGAGAATAGATCTAATGTACACCTTTGTACACCTTTCTTTACTGTAAGGCAACATGATTGCCTGGCATGACAAATCCATATCATTAGATAAATTCAGACCATGTTCTAGAGGATAATATATTCCTCCTTACAGCCATTGAACTCGAGCAATGCAACCCACTCTCCCAACATATCCCCCTAACCTTTCCTTGCATCCATGTGCGTAGAAGGATTTCCATCATTAAGACATCCCTGATGGAACTGGTATCCTGTACTAATAAAACACCTTTCTAGTTTTACACATCACCATTTACAAGAATATGAAATTGTTATGCATTAATAAGATAAGAATCTCATGAAGCCCAGCGCCAAAATTATGCTGAAGCCATGTCATTGCACTTCAAAATTTCCAGGAAAAAGCCTGGAAGCTTTACCTAATCCTAACAATGGTCACTGCCAACTTCTTACATAATGAATGTGAGAAAACTTGAGAAATGGAAGGGGCGTGAATGAAGACAAGGGAGAAACGGTAAGGGAAACGTTTATAGGTGCGTCTATGTACTGTAACCCTCTTTATTTGGTTGGAATTAATTAATGTGCAGAACTCGCGGAAATGAGGGAAATCCAGACCAGATCAGATGGACTTACCCAAAGAATGAATGTAAACGGCATTGACGGAGTTCCAGCCCTTAAAACTGTGGATATGGGGAGGTCAATCCGCATGAGAATGGCAAGGAAAGCGCAAGGACCCAATCCAAAATAATGAAGGCCAACATTGTGCTCCAATTATGTAATAATGTTAGCAGTTGAGCATTTAGAGTCGGATTAAGAACTATTCCCTTGGCTCATCTGTTGTGGCTGTGGTGGTGCAGGAACTGAAAATTGCTGAGACTGTGGTGGACCTGTTGCAGAAGAACCTGAATGAGCAGGTGACATGCCTGCAACATAACAAGAAATGTGTGCATATGTAGGGCATTATCTATAGCACATCCAAATCTGCAGTGCACTTACCTCCAGATTGTACTGGACCTTGGATAGGCATTCCCCCTCCATATTGCATCATGGGTGGTCCTTGATATCCAGGAGGAAATGCAGGTCCTCCAGGCACAGGGGGGCCAAAGTTTGGATAGGAATAGACAGCTAAAGGTGTCCCTCCTGGACCACCATAAAATGGAGAGTATTGCCCCCCATATGGGTTGTAATAGTTCTGCATCCAAAAAAAAAAAAAGCCTTTAGCTCCTTCTAGTTCTCTATTTGTTTGTTTTTCTGCCAAGGTTTTTGTCATCAATTGAGTTCAGAAATGACCTGCTGGTACCCGAAATCAGGAGGATATGGATATCTATGATTCAGAAGTATGCGAGTAAGCAACAAAATTAGCATTGAGAAGAGGACAACGCATTGAAAAGTCTTAGAAGGGTGCTTTACTCACCCATATTGAGCATAAGAATAGCCTTGCTGGTAAGTGTAAGGTCCTGGCTGTTGAAAATTTGGAGGCACTGGATAACACGGAGCTCCTGGAGGACCTGGAGAACCTGGATGCAGGGGTCGGAATCGAGCTGCTATAAACAGTTTGTTACAGACATTACAAATTAACTAGTTACTTTTAGTACTACGCAGCATACAGCATAACTAATCAACCAATCTTTAATCAAATTAAATGTCAGAAAACAGAGCACTGATCTCTAATTTCCCCACTCCTTTTACATAATTGATAAGAAAGAATACCTTCTAATGCTCCTAAAAAGAATGTAGGTAGATTAATTTTTACCGTGAAAAGCAGGCGGTCTAGGCCGGGCTCCAAGGGATGCAAGATTGCAATTAGCTCGCCGGCCATCTATAATCGGAGACGGGTCTAAACATGCCCTTCTTGCTGCTTCAGGATCGCGAAAAGTAACCTGCAGATTAAAGCATCCGACATTTATCATCTTGCAACAAAAGAAAAACTAATCAAACAAGATTGTAGGCTCACAAATCCATATCCCTTGGATCGGCCAGTATTTTTATCCGTGATCACTACAGCTTCTAAAATGTCCCCAAATTGCTCGAAATATCGCCTCATAGTATCGCGATGAGTTTCCCATGCCAATCCGCCCACGAAAACCTTGGTAAAAGTAGTATCGCCGAATTGATTCATACCTCCAGGTGATCCGCCATCGCCATGCTGCAGCGACATAATCCGGTCCCCGATCAAAATAAATCAAAATCGCCAAAAGAATCTAACAAAGCTTATCGTATGCATAATCTGATGATCAAAAGACAGATGAATCTGGCAAACAAAGGTGCAGATGGTGTTGTGGGTCTGGGATTTGGATCTTTTTCAAGAATCAGAAGGTGTAAGGAGGTGCAGAGAGTTTTTTCAAAATAAATCCACGACCTATTTCTTGCTCTTTTATCTCCTTCATGTAAAAATATGTTAGCAGTAGGAAAAATGTGACGTGGCCTGAGGAAAGAAATGCATGTGGAGTATGTGACGTGGCTCAGAAAATGTGAGGTGGACGTATAGAAAAAATCCAAGTGGCTTTGGGAGTGCTGAATGGAAGGAGCGGACAGAAGCATGGTCGGGATACACGACAGGAGAAAGACGAGGCGATGGGAGGTAAGGGACGCCTCACATGTCACCGGCAAAGACTTGCCGGACGTCAAGCCGTTGAGCCGCTCAGGTGTAAACTGCTCCAGCAGTTCGGGGACGAACGGCTCAGACGTCAAACCGGCCGTCTCAGATTTAGTTCATATGAATACCTACAAATTTTCATATGAGGCGCCTCTAAGAGATCTGTTTGGTGCAGTGGTTCCGGCCAGGCCCTAAGCGGAATAGGTTTTCGTTGTTATTTGGTGTGTGCAGATGCACAGGAATAAGTGACCCATATCTACTTAGAGAGACAGAGTGACGAATTCAGGAAGGGAGACGTAATTCCAGGTAAAGGCGAAGTTTTTTAAGAGGAGGAGCGGTTATCAAAGAATAGAAATGACTGATGTTTGTTTTTAGCAGGAATTTTAGGTAAACGGGTGGAATTCGAGCTTGAATGGATGGAGGAGGAAGAAGCGATTTAGGTAGGAGCATAAGGAGAGTGAATTTTTGTTGTTGTTCAGTTTGAATGGCTTGCTTACATCACGGTAGCATATTTTTGTACGGTAGGGATACTGTTAGCTTGGTGTGAGATAGAAGAAGAGTAAACGGATAGCTGCAGAAGAAGGGAGCGATTCCAGGTAAGAATATGCTGGTCTGTGCATCTCTATCTATTAGTAAATATAGATTGTTTAAATTGTATAGTTTAAAGTTTTTCTAGTTTTAGTATATGTATAGGATGATATACAAGCGTGGCCAGTGAAAGAATTAATGGAGTGCTCGTCAAGATCTTCAAGTTCGACAAACTTGATCGACCACATGTTAGAATTACACGAAACCTAACCATCGCTGACTAATTAGGAGATTATTTAGTCTAGGAGTGAGTGAATTTTTAGTTTTGTGTGGTAAGCCGATAAAGGTATGGTAAGGAGTAGCTACATTTCGTTTTTGCAAGCAGAGAGGCGAAATAAGTAGAGAGAATTGGCTAGAATCAGATTTGAATACACCAGAACTTGAAAATTTTGTTTCTTGAACTGATTAATACCGTGTGTCACTGCTGGAACATGCATTTATGCTAAACTTTATGCCTTTAGGCCTCTACATGCTCATTGTGAAATAGGTTCCCAGGAATTCCGATGAATTATAGTGGTATTCGTAACAAGATCTTGAGTGAGGGAGCAGGGAAAAGAGGACGTCCAAAAAGAAAAAGTCTGGATGATCAAGATGTCGAACAGGATAGGAAGGCAATTAAAAGGCAAAGGAATGGTGCATTAGTCAATACGTCTACATGGCAGCGCTCTTTAGACAATAATCCAGTGTTTGCAAACTCTGAAGATAGGCCAACCATTTGCAAAAAAGGTCGTCCAAAGAAAGGGATTAACCATGAACAGATGGTATATAATTGTGGATTGGACAGTCTTTTAAACAATAGCCTACTATTAGGGAGTATTGGAGCTAGGACTAATACTCCTGATAAAGGCTGCTTGATAAAAGAAGTTGAAGATAACAAAAGGTTAGAAAACCATGGTGTATGTTCTGGATTAGAAGATATGAGTGTTGAAGATAGTAGACACGAGTCTTTGAATTATGAAATGAAGAAAAAGGGACGTAAGAAACAAAGTAACAACATTGAGACGAACATTGAAGAAGACGCACAGAAGCGTAGAAGCTTAAAAGGAAGTACGTCCAATGAAAATTTTCTTTGGCAACGATCTCTGGACAGTAATCCAGCTTTTATGGACAACGAAAATACCAGTATGTCAGTATTCGAGAAGCCTGATATACAACATGACCAACCAAAATAACGGAGCTTGGGGAATCGAACCCCAACTAGATTCCAATGCTCTTAATTCCACAAAAAGTACAAATCAAATGATTCAATTTTAATAAATGCCAGATTTCCAGAAACCCAAACTCAAATCAGTCAATCAATAATATAATTACCTCTCAGAATCTTTGGGCATGTGAAATCCGCATTAGCTTCGCAGCCAGTAGCAAGCTCTTGGAAGCTCGCACCTTGGCGTTTATGCTTTCCTCCTGCTTCAACCCAGATAAGGTCGGTTTACTTTGATGGGCCACCAACCCAGCCCAGACCACCTTGAATTCTTCCCCTTCCATCACCACCTTGAATTCTTCCCCTTCCATCGCAACCCTCGCAGAACCCTGCCGAATCTGGAATGGGTTTCAACCGGAGTGATGGCTTGCTCACTTGGGATGCAGATTCTGGTTGATGGCAGAACGCCCCCCTAACTGTCCTTTACAGTTGATGGCTTGCTCACTTGGCAGCTTGGCGGATATTGGGTTACAATATTACTAAAAAGACACCAGCTGTTAAGTGTCTTCCATTACATTTACCAGGTGAAAATAAACAACAATTCAATAGAAAAGGAAAGTCACCGTTGTCATTATCATTACTGGATAGATACTTTCTACGACCAGCTAATCCGGAATTAGACAACATAATATATTTAGAATGTTACGAAAAGTATATGTTGCTTCCTGATAAACTACATCTAAGAACAGTACAGGATGATGTTGAGATACATAATTGACATACTCCAGTTAACATCGTTAGAAAACGTGGAAAAAAAACTCTGGTATGCCGAATTCGATTATTGCTTCCACGCGCAGGAGAAGTGTTCTATTTGCGACAACTGCTTTTACACAAACCATGCAGGTCTTGGACTGATGTGAAAATAGTAGACAGCGTGGAATATCCAACATATCAGAAAGCAGCAGAAGCATTTAGCTTGACAGACGCAAAGAATGAATCTGATTTGGTCATGCAAGAAGCTGTGGCTTTGGCATTAACGCCTAGCCAACTTGGATTTCTATTTGCATTGTTATTAATGGATGAAGCACCTGCAACAGATGTATGGAATAAATACAGAAATATAACGTCAAAAGACATGGTTACAGATATATAGATAATGAAGAATTAGCTTACAATGAATGCTTGCATTTGATAAACGAGACATCGCTTCAACACTCTACAAGTGTCGCTGCCTTTGGATTGCCAATAAGAACATATATGAGTAGAGAAATCCTCAACGAGCTTTCCCAATTTGCAGATTTAGATGCATACAAGACGACCTTTAATCAGATGTTAACTTCCTTCAATAAGAATCACCGGCAAGTATTTGATGTTATACGCTCTATGATAGACAAAAACAACCCAGCCAAACTAATTTTCATCGATGGAAAGGCAGGCACAGGTAAGACATATTTGCTTAACGCACTATGCTTATATACAAGAGCATCCAAGCTCATAACATTGCCATGTGGAACGACGGCACTTGCTGCATTACTTTATCCCAGTGGAAGAACAGCTCATTCAATATTCCAGATACCCGTAGTGGAGAACAATGTAACTGTCCATTCTTTAATGTCCAAGAAATCTGGATATGCAGAGCTTCTTATGAAAAGTACCGTGATAATATGGGATGAGTTCCCGATGGCAAACAAAGTTGTAATTTTGGCAGTAAATAATCTACTTCAGGATTTATGCGAAAACAAGGAACCATTTGGTGGGAAATGCATTATAACGGCTGGTGATTTTAGGCAAGTAGCTCCCATCGTTCGAGGAGCAGGAAAAACCGCAGATATCAATGCCTCAATAAAGTCGTGCAGCTTATGGAATCATTTTGATTACATGAACCAGTCCGTAATGCAGAAGACAAAGAGCTAATAGATTATGTAGATCAAATAGGAGAGGATTTCAAAAATCCAACTGTTTCTATAAAGCTATTTGCAACAACTACGAGTCTTGATGATGCAATTAAGTTTCTCTACCCACCGGCAATACTAAACGACTCATCGCAATGCGAAAAACGTGCATTCCTATCTGTGCTTGACCGCAATGTTGATGATTTCAATAAACATCTACTTACACTGTTGGAGGCAGAGGAAAACAAATATTACAGTTTGGACCATATCACCGAAGATGATCAGCGTGTAGACGATCATCCATATGCGAACCCAGATTTTCTAATGCATTTTAAGCACCCAGGAATACCAGAGCATGAATTATCTCTTAAAGTTGGTTCCATTTGCCATATAATGAAATCATTAGATAGGGAAAAGGGGCTGGTCAAGAATGCAAGGGTTGTAATCGAAGAACTCCATTATCGGAAACACTGCGAAATCAGCTAATACACGCCACGCAATATATCGGGTTGATTTCTTTTATCAACCAGACAATAGATCTTGGACAATTCATAGACATCAACTCCCTCTTAGACTTGCGTACTCTACAGCATTCAATAGCTGCCAAGGTCTTACGCTAGATAAAATGGTATTGAATTTAAGAGACAATGTATTTGCGCATGGACAGTTATATACGGCATTAACACACATAAGAAGGATGGAAGATGTACTTATTCTGTTAGACGAAAAAATACATTACTTACAACAACGAACATCGTTTACGAAGAACTGCTCCAATAATCAGGTAAGCACAACCCATATTTTTTACTCTTCTAGACTACTAACATAGATTATATTGGTATGTTGTATAATCTCAATTAGAAAAAAACAGATGATATCTTCTAAGAACTACTGTGCAGGTCAATCCAGATTAATAGCGAGCACATCAACAAAAGTAATCCGCCCTCTACATGAACTAACTCCATATGAAACTAATTGGATAGTTAAGGTTCGTGGGATAGCAAAGACACCTCTAAGATCTTATAATAACATTCATGGCCAGGAAAATGTCTTCAGTGTGGAACTTATCGATGAACATGTAACATATTTCTTGGTTGCTAACCAAATTTTCTATCTTTGACTGTATTACTTACACATGACACTTGCATGGAACAGAAATGCAAGCAACAATGTTCAAGGAAGCAGCACAAATGTTTTACGACAAGCTGGAAATTAACAAGGTAATATTCAAAAACAATTAGCATACACATACAATTTCAACAGATCTAGTACATTTCGAGAGTGACCTTGCGCCACGCAAACAAACAGTACATGTCTATAAACAACGATTACCAACTCATACTGAATACACGCTCAATCATTGAGGAAATTCCAGATGAAACTACATCTCAAACACCAATTCCCAAAGCATCCTAATCTTTCACTGAAATCAACAAACTGCCACAATACATCAACAGTAAAATTTTGCTCGGTAAGTTTAAATACTTTTTCTTCCTTTAAACAACCCTATTTCTATATCTATATATACCTAATCTTTGTTTTATATTCAACAGATGTTATCGGCGTTGTTTCTCATGTCTCTTCAACAATGCCTGTGCGAAGAAAACTAGACAATCAATTAATTCCAAGAAAGGATATCACGCTTCTAGACCAAAGGTATTCTAGCATTTTAAACTATCGAATAGATATTCAATTCAATATATACATATCTTAATGTAGGGTAATCGCAGCCAAACCAAAGTCACTGTCACACTTTGGAATGAACTCGCTTTAAACGACGGAAATCGATTGCTACAAATAATCGACCAAGCACCAATAGTAACATTAAATGCTACATTAGCTTCATCGATCCAGAACAACCCATGTGGTATCAGGCATGCATGACATGCAACAAAAAGGTAGTGAACGACGACAATAATTCCTGGTGCAATGACTGTCATAAAAATACAGATAGCTGCAAAAGATACTTTTCATTTCACCTATATCATCCGCAAACACAATAATAACGTCGTCCCTTTCTTTCCAGATATATAGTATCATGTAGTCTAATAGACACAACTGCAGAAATAAGAGCTACTGCATTTGATCAAGAAGCGCAACAAATCCTTCGACATACTGCTAAAGAACTATCCAGGATGAAAAACCAGGTTAGTCCTCCTGCACAATGTAGAACAAAACAATTGTATATGATAGTATTAACTATTTCTATTTATAGGAATGCTCACAACAAACATACCGCGCAGAATTGAAAAAAGCAACATGGATACCGAGACTATTGCGCATTAGTGTCCTCCAAGTCGACTTCAATTATAACAAAAAACAAAAGGTGGTTATTCGCCAAGTCGCTCCGATAGATTGGAGCACCGAATGTATGTATATATTACGTCAAATAGACTCTCTTCACTCGTAAACTCTCACATCACTTTCGCTGTCCATATGTTGTACCATCGTCCCAAAATCAATCTTAGAAAAATACTTTCTCAATACTAGCATAATTTAGCATGCAATCAATCGATTTTTTCTGCCAATGATTTCTAACTACACACAAGTCCTCTTTTTCAGGCTTATATTTGAATTTCAAGGGGCCGCGCTTTTTTGTGCTAATGATTTCTAAATACCCACAAATGCTCTTTAGCTACTTTTTCTTTATCTTCAATATTGTCGTCACATGACTTTCTTATTCATAAAAACAGGGCCTATGTTGCTCTTTAAATGACCTACGTTACTCTTGATTAACATGCAAATTGAAAATTTCTGTTATGTAATAATCTGAACTTTAAAATTCATCCCGCACGTTTACTCCAAATTGAAAATTTCTGTTATCTAATAATCTGAACTTTAAAATTCATCCTCCATGTTTACTCCATTCGATTAAATCGACAAGTACAATAGTAATATAAGTCCATCTCTTGATTAACATGCAAATTGAAAATTTCTGTTATATGTAATAATCTGAACTTTAAAATTTATCCCCCATGTTTACTCCATCTGAATAAATCGGCAAATACAACAGTAATATAAGCCCATTAAACCATAACAATATTGAAAACTAATCTATCAAAATCATTTAGCATTTAACTAATGTGGCGGCAACGCCACCGCATGCCTGTCTTGTATATACAGTAAAATGTGTGTGCTGCGTTTTGTTTTTATAAATTGCAAAGGTTGGTCCGAAAGGTGACGTGGCGAGATCTGGGTCGTCGAGGACGGAGGACGGCCGGCAGCTCGGATACACAGAGCTTTTGTTCGGAGATGAAAATGTAGCATTTAAACGCCCTCATGCATCGACACACCACCTCCTTTCTAAAATTAGCGCAGTAAAATGTATGTGCTGCATTTTGTTTTTATAAATTGCAAAAGTTGGTCCGAAAGGTAACATGGTGAGATCTGGGCCGTCGAGGGCGGAGGACGGCCGGCAGCTCGGATACACAGAGCTTTTGTTCGGAGATGAAAATGTAGCATTTAAACGCCCTCATGCATCGACACACCACCTCCTTTTCTAAAATTAGCGATCCTCCTCATCACGTGAACTTCAAAATTGAAACGGAAAATCAAA
Organism: Isoetes taiwanensis; assembly: GCA_021234155.1. Taxonomy (NCBI): domain Eukaryota; kingdom Viridiplantae; phylum Streptophyta; class Lycopodiopsida; order Isoetales; family Isoetaceae; genus Isoetes; species Isoetes taiwanensis. The sequence continues at coordinate 6,399,258 of JAJEKV010000064.1, read as the reverse complement.
CACCAGGAAAAAAAATTACCCCTTCATTTCCGTAATCCACACTTGCCCTTGATTACTGTCAAATTTGCTTAAAATTATAACGTGTAATCCTTCCTCCACCATTCAGAATTCTTTCTCCACCATAAATTTTGCATTAACAATTCCATTACACAATTTCACAAAGTTTCACAGTTTCACTATTTCACAATGTTTCCATTACAAGAGTTTCAGTACAGTTTACAATTTTACAATTTCACACAGTTTCCATTACAAGAGTTTCCATTACAAGAGTTTCCATTATAGTTTCATTCCATAATTCCATTACAACAGTTTCATTCTAGAATGGGACTCGCATGAAACCAACAAACCGCCGACTTGCTTCTCATTCATCTCAGCAGATTTTTCTACAATGGTGGATAGTGAGTAGCCGCACACATGCGAACTACCCACAAAAATAAAGGGAAAATCCAATTATATCATTTGGACCCCAACAAAATGCTAATAGAGATTGGGCTAGTGTACCTGCCGAAAGCTTATCACCGGGATTAAAAAACCCCGCCCTTTCAGGTTTTCGAGGAAAAACCCTAGTGATAAGCCTTCGGCAAGGGGCTTGGACAAACGCAAGGCATAAAAAACGCTCTCAAAACCCACGAATGGAAAAGTCGAAACAGACGCCGCTCGCTCACCTGTACCTGCACATCACCAACAAAACAACAAGACAAAACAAACCTCCCAGAGTGGAGGGGCTGATTACGCGCGTGCCACGCGATAAAAATACAAAAACAAAGAAGGGGGGGAGGGTGGGTTCACAGAGAATAAGGTACTGCTGAGAGAGATGAGGAAGCGCCGATGAGATGTTGCTACAGAATCGCGCCTAAAATAGCGAACTCCCAACCAGAATGGGCATGCGCCGCCCGCATGCATTGCAAAACATGCATGCTCGTCCCATTCTAGAATGGCGATCCGATGTCTCGGATCGATGGGATTCTAGAATGGGACTCGCATGAAACCAACAAACCGCCCGAATACCAAAGGACTTCCTTACAAACTAGGATCGAGGACGAAGGTCACAAGACGAAGGCTAAAGGCCGGAAAATGACAGCAAGAAAGAAACGCCAAATTGGCCAAACCAAGCAGGGAGAAGCCCCTCCCCTGCCTGGGAAACAAATCACAGAGAATAAGGTACTGCTGAGAGAGAAGAGGAAGCGCCGATGAGATGTTGCTGCAGAATCGCGCCTAAAATAGCGAACTCCCAACCAGAATGGGCATGCGCCGCCCGCATGCATGCAAAACATGCATGCTCGTCCCATTCTAGAATGGCGATCCGATGTCTCGGATCGATGGGATTACACAAAAACTTGGTTATCCCCAAAAAACATCACAGATAAACCTTCACAGATAACACTTTGTCTTTAAGACCATTATCACCGAAAGTTCAAAACAGAAAACCAGAAAGTTGGTCGCAGATAAACCAGAAAACCAGAAAACTTGGTCGCAGATAAAACCAGAAAGTTCAAACAGAAGAAACCTCGTACCAATGTAGTTCATGAAGAACCAAAACCTCGTCCCAGTGCAGAGACTATCACACCAAAACAATGATGCACCATCGACACCAAAATTGAACGTGCAATTACTGAAAGAACCCTGATTGATGATTGTTGGCACCATATACTTTCCAATCGCTCTAGCACTATCTGGATAGGTTTTACTCAATTCAGAATAGAAGTCATCGTCATAATCATCATCCTCCTTCTGTATTACTACCTCTGATTGCTTCTTGACCAACTATCGATGATCAAACAGTTCAGAATTATTACTAGGAGAATCATTACCAGCAGGAACAACCACAGGAGGAACAACCACAGAAGTAACAATCGCAGGATGAACAACCACAGGAGGAACAATAGCAGGAGGAACGACCGCAGGAGACATCACAGCACCATTTTCTTTATCGTTCATCGTGCTGCTACTTGCCTTACCATCAGAAAAATCAGAAACACGCAAAACTTTTGAAGCAATATTGCTCGAAATCTCGCCAAGGCATTTCCTAGACTCTTCATCTCTAGCAATTTGATCTGCAAATAAATAATGTCAGAAAATAAATAACAATTAAACAAAAACATTAAAAAAAACCAACAAACTTACCAGATAAAACTTTGAAAAATCTCGACAATCAGACTGTGAAATGATATCCATAAACCATCATTCATTTAAATTGGATTTATGTCAGGATTTTGGACCATTTTGGCACTGCAACGTTTTCCCGGGTTAGTAAATTTGCATCGAGAATGTGACTTTTTTTTATAACAGCACAATATGATTGCATTAAAAATTAAAAATATTTTACATATGCATGTCGAGTTACATATTGCCAATTACTTCTCAGAAGTGACCCCTAGAGATATCATAGCTTTCTTCCTCACTTCCACGGGTATTGTAACCCTAGCAGTCTTGCCTGGGATGACCTTTAGAGTCCATGAAAATAAAATAGTATCTAACTCAACCCAATCATCCCCTTCAATAGGGTTTCTCTTCCATCTCTTTGTCCAACAGTCTCTATACCTTTCTTCCTCTCGCCATCTTTGCATTTAAGCGGTGCATCTGGACACCACCACTCCCACCTAACTTATGCACGCAAGCGGACCACCCTGGCGCCTACAAGCTCCTCCAGTCCGTCCAAGTTCATAATCAAGGGCAAAGTGTGGATTACGTCCCCGTAATCACAGGAGGGGAGGGAGAGGGAGGGGGTTACGCCCCTTAGGGGCTCGAGGCGGGCGGCCGGCGGAGCCGCCGAGAGCCCCTACGTGAACGTACCCCTCCCTCCCCCCCGTAGAGATACGTAGTTTTTAAACCCTTCATGCCTTCGATATATACAAAAGACTCGATGCTATTAATCTTATTCTTGTCACTCCTCGATCTAAACAAATGCATTCTTTCAATAAAACTGCCCATAAGAATAGAATAGAATAGAATAGACAAAACCATCTGGTTTGCAAACTGTATGGGTTTGGAAGTTGTTATTTGTGGGTTTTTTTAAAGGTTACTATTGGGTATTTGGGAGCCAAAATTGGGGCATGTTTGTACGGTTTGTATTTTGGCTGGATAAATTGCGTTTTTTTTTTTTTTGGGCAAGGGAGACGCAGGCTCGGGCAAATCGTGGCATGCAGGCTTGGATTTTGGGAGCTTTTATTTTGATATGCCTTTATCCATTTTTTTTTCTACTAGAAGGCAGGCAACAAGTACTGGGTTAATGTACAATTATGATGGGGTGATTGATAACATGTCTACCTATCCAGCAATCGACATTGACTTGGCCTACAATCTACATTCTGCTTTTGGGAATTGGTTTCTTAGTCCAAAGCCACTTCTTGGCCAAGCCGTAAACAAGTTTGCAGGGTCGTCTGCTTCGAAGATCCTCGGCTTTTTGTTGTTTCTGCATCAAATATTTCTGTTGTTGGGATGTTGTCGGCAAGGCGCTTGTAGGCGCCAGATTGTAGGTGGTTCTGTTGCATGGATAATACTCAGGGCCCGGCGCTCAGAAAGGATTTAAAGGAATTTTTCTTAAATCTTGTAAATATCTTCATCAGTTGTTGTATTCTTGTAAATATGCGAAGTTTTTGATGCTATCATGTTTGCAGGGTCGTCTGCTTCGAAGATCCTCGGCTTTGTTGTTTCTGCATCAAATATTTCTGTTGTTGGGATATTGTTGGTTTCTTACTCATTTTGCTTTAAAAATCGTCAGCTTTTTACTGTTTCTGCTTCAAATATTTGAAGATAATGACGATTTCTGATATCGTTCTTGTTTTTCCGAGCTTTGATCTTATAAATCTAATTTATCTTTTCTAATCTGCTTACAGGGTCGTTTGCTTCGAGTTCTTGCGGTTAAGATCTTCAACATTCTCTATTCTTATTGTGTAAGATTGACAATAAGCTAAAAGAATGTCGTGTTTGCTGCTTGCATGCGGTTGTAGACCGAAAAAAATCACTGTAGCAGCATTCCTTGGGTTGCTTTTCGTGGTTTTTGTGTTGCGTGCGGTTGTAGACCGAAAACAATCACTGCAGCTGCATTCCTTGGGTTGTTCTGGGATGATGGCAGAACCTTCTTTCACCTTATTTTCTCAAGATGTCGAGCTCCTATCTAGTGTTCCTGATGGAGGGGTTTCTGCATCTGATAATGATGAGGCAGCACCAACTGCTGAGGAGAGAGCAGCCATCCTTGTTGAAATGGAGCAGACTAATGGAAGTAGTGATGAAGAGCGTTAATGCTTGGGCTCGTAGGCGATTTGATGAGTGGAGAAAAGCTTTCAATTGTGATACAAGTATTTCTATTGAAAGGATACCTCATAGGGAGTTGAACGAGATGCTGACAAAGTTTATTATCCAGGTAATTTGCTTTCATGTGTGATTTTTATTAGTTAATGTCTTATATTTAGGTTCAGGTCTGTAATAAATTTAGGTCTGTAATAACTTAGGTTAAGGTTTTAGATTTTTAATCCCATCGATCCGAGCCATCGGATCGCCATTCTGGGAAAGGACGAGCCCCTATATTAGGCTAGTTCCATTCGCAGACCGGTTATCGGCGTCTTCTCACAGCAGCATTTTCTTCATTCTCGTGGCTTCCCTCCCTTCCCGCCCTGCTGCTGGGGCGTGTATGTCTTTTTTCATTTGTATTGATATTGGTTCTGGCTCTTTTTGTTGTTTTTCACTTATGGGCGTCCTTTTTTATTGTTGCTATTTCCTTGGCATTTTTCTGTGTTTTTCTCCGCTTGCGGATGGGGCTGTTTATTTCCACCTCGAGGGTGATGCATCTTTATATCTTATGTTTTCCACCCGCTGGGTGATGCTTTTTCCACCTTCTCGGTGACGCTATATGCTCTTTTTCTGTCTATTTTTATGCCTTATATTTTCCGGCTTCTTGATGCAGATTCTTTTTATGGATGGGCTTGTTTCTCTAACTCTTTACGGGTGTTCTTTTTGGAGTTTTTTGTGTATTGCAGGATTTTGCTATCTTCCACCAGCTTTTGGGGTCCTGGTGTTTTACATTCCTCATTCTCGTTGTTCCATGGGGTTTCGCGGTTGTTTGGCCCTTGCCCTCAATTGGCGTGATCTTTCTTTTTCCTTATCGCATGTGGATCTTCTTATTCGCCATTCCAAGCGTGACCAACTTGCCCGCGGTCATACGATTTCTTTAGCCCGCTTGCCTTCGTTCGCATGCCCTGTTTCTATCCTTCAGCGCTTGATTTCTACCGGTTCTTATCATCTCCTTGATCCTCCATCCGGCGGCCCCCTTTTTCGTTCATCTCCTTCTTCTTTGCGTCCTTTGTCTTATCCGACTGCTCGGGGGTGGTGGCGGGAGTGTCTTCTTGCTATCGGCTTGGATCCATCCCGCTATGGTACTCATTCGGCTCGTCGCGGAGGGGCTTCAGCAGCTGCCGCTCGGGGCGTTCCACATGATGCTGCGCGCACTCACGGTCGTTGGCGCTCCTCGTCTTCTCATTCTCGCTATGTGCTTCGCGATCCTACTCAACACTTGGAGGTTTCGCGGCGCTTGGGTTTATAGTGAAGGAAGTCCTTTGGTAGTCGGCCGGTTTTTGTGTCTCTCGCGAGTCCTTTCCCAGAATTTAGGTTTTAATGTATTTTAGGTTTTACATGATGTTTATGCTTCGGTCAGGTCAAGAAGAAGAAGGATAAAAAGTTATATCCGCCATCGCCGTAAGTAATATTAGTTATTTTTTAAACTTTTTATGCTTGTTAATGTTTATTTGCTAACTATTACTTTCTTTTGCTAGGTTAAGTGCTCTTTATAGAGCTTATGGCAGAATTCTAAGAAGGGAGCAAGAGAAAAGGATAGGGCAAACTGGGATTCATGAGCCTCCCTTTGATATTCTTACGGATCCTATTTTTGCTCAGAGTAAAGAGGCGTTTATTGGAATGATAAAGACGACGAGGGTGAGCGAAAACTATGGTAGGCCAAAGAAGAAGGCGCCTGCGATTTCTTTTGGTGTTGAGAGCGAGATTCTGGCTGATATTGATCACCAGATAACCCATATGGCTGCATAAAAAGACTTGTCTATTTTATGCTTATGAGGTTTGGCATTAGAGGTGTAAGGGAATTGCATTCAGTTAAGGACTGTGATGTAGTATTAGAGAAAGATGATGGAGGTGAGCTTGTAAAGTATGGCGAGCGGATCAGCAAGAACTGCAATCCTACAGCAACAAAGTTTGATGAGCATGACTTCCGTCAGCCAATTTGGACCTATGAGAGAGATTTTGTCTTGACATTTAAACAATACGTGCGACATTTGCCTGCAAAGGAGAAAGATAGTGAGCCCCGTCTGTTTTTTCTTCAGCCTATCTCGAAGCCGCGTGGAATGGTAAGTGTCTGATTTCTGATTTTTAGTTAAGTAAGATGTTTAATTAATTTAGTTCATTATACGTTGTATTAACTACTTTTTGTTTGTTCATTAGGCATGGTATTCTGTTACTCCAATTGGTGTTAATAATCTTGGCAAGTGGTTAAATACCATGGCCTCTGTTGTGTCAACAAAAATATCGATTTGTAACAAAAGTGGCAGAGTGTCATTGATTTCTCGGCTTGCTGCTGCTGATACTCCTGCGGTTGATGGAATGAGGATTACAGGCCATAAATCTACATCATCATATGAAAAGTAAAACTTTTATTTTGTTATTAATGTCTGATTCTTGTTTTAGTGAATGTTCAAGTTTTTTATAGATATGATCGCACTCGTGAATCCAAGATTAAAGCATGTATGGATATCATTTCACAGCCTGATTGTCGAGATTTTTCCAAAGTTTTATCTGGTAAGTTTGTTGGTTTCTTTTAATGTTTTTGTTTAATTGTTATTTATTTTCTGACATTATTTTTTTGCAGATCAAATTGCTAGAGATGAAGAGTCTACGAAATGCCTTGGCGAGATTTCGAGCAATATTGCTTCAAAAGTTTTGCGTGTTTCTGATTTTTCTGATGGTAAGGCAAGTAGCAGCACGATGAACGATTGAAAATAGTGTTGTGATGTCTCCTGCGGTCGTTCCTCCTGCGGTTGTTCCTCCTGTGATTGTTAGTCCTGTGGTTGTTCCTACTGTGGTTGTTCCTGCTGGTAATGATTCTTCTAGTAATGATTCTGAAGTGTTTAATCATCGACAGTTGGTCAAGAAGCAATCAAGGGTAGTAATACAGAAGGAGGATGATGATTATGACGATGACTTCTATTCTGAATTGAGTAAAACCTATCCAGATAGCGCTAGAGCGATTGGAAAGTATATGGCGCCAAGAATCAGCAATTAGGGTTCTTTCAGTAATTGCACGTTCAATTTTGGTGTCGATGGTGCAGCATTGTTCGGTGTGATAGTCTCTTCACTGGGGCGAGGTTCTGGTTCTTCATGAACTACATTGGTACAAGGTTTCTTCTGTTTGAACTTTCTGGTTTTATCTGCGACCAAGTTTTCTGGTTTATCTGCGACCAACTTTCTGGTTTTCTGTTTTGAACTTTCGGTGATAATGGTCTTAAAGACCGTGTTATTTATGAAGTTTTATCTGTGAAGTTTTTTGGGGATAACCAAGTTTTTGTGTAATGAAACTGTTGTAATGGAATTATGGAATGAAAGTGTAATGGAAACTCTTGTAATGGAAACTGTGTGAAATTGTAAAATTGTGAACTGTACTGAAACTCTTGTAATGGAAACTGTGTGAAATTGTGAAACTGTGAAACTTTGTGAAATTGTATAATGGAATTGTGTAATGGAATTGTTAATGCAAAATTTATAGTGGAGAAAGAATTATGCATGGTGGAGGAAGGATTACACGTTATAATTTTAAGCAAATTTGACAGTAATCAAGGGCAAGTGTGGATTGCGGAAATGAAGGGGTAATTTGTTTTCCTGGTGTTTGATTTTCCGTTTCAATTTTTAAGGTCCCGTGATGAGGAGGATCGCTAATTTTAGAAAAGGAGGTGGTGCGTCGATGCATGAGGGCATTTAAATGCTACATTTTCATCTCCGAACAAAAGCTCTGTGTATCCGAGCTGCCGGCCGTCCTCCGCCCTCGACGACCCAGATCTCGCCACGCACCTTTCGGACCAACCTTTGCAATTTTTAAAAACAAAACACAGTACACACATTTTACTGCGCTAATTTTAGAAAAGGAGGTGGTGTGTCGATGCATGCAGGCATTTAAATGCTACATTTTCATCTCCAAACAAAAGCTCTGTGTATCCGAGCTGCCGGCTGTCCTCCGCCCTCGACGACCCAGATCTCGCCACGTCACCTTTCGGACCAACGTTTGCAATTTATAAAAACAAAACGCAGCACACACATTTTACTGTATATACAAGACAGGCATGCGGCGGCGTTGCCGCCGCATTAGTTAAATGCTAAATGATTTTGATAGATTAGGTTTCAATATTGTTACGGTTTAATGGGCTTATATTACTGTTGTATTTGTCGATTTAATCGGATGGAGTAAACATGGGGGATGAATTTTAAAGTTCAGATTATTACATATAACAGAAATTTTCAATTTGCATGTTAATCAAGAGATGGACTTATATTACTGTTGTACTTGTCGATTTAATCGAATGGAGTAAACATGGAGGATGAGTTTAAAGTTCAGATTATTACATAACATAAATTTTCAATTTGGAGTAAACGCGGGGGATGAATTTTAAAGTTCAGATTATTACATATAACAGAAATTTTCAATTTGCATGTTAATCAAGAGATGGACTTATATTACTGTTGTACTTGTCGATTTAATCGAATGGAGTAAACATGGAGAATGAATTTTTAAGTTCAGATTATTACATAACAGAAATTTTCAATTTGCATGTTAATCAAGAGTAACATAGGTCATTTAAAGAGCAACGTAGGCCCTTGTTTTTATGAATAAGAAAGTCATGTGACGACAATATTATGGCTGAATATTATGTTGAAGATAAAGAAAAAGTAGCTTTGGAAAAAGAGCATTTGTGGGTATTTAGAAATCATTAGCACAAAAAAGCGCGGCCTTGAAATTCAAATATAAGCCTGAAAAAGAGGACTTGTGTGTAGTTAGAAATTATTGGCAGAAAAAATCAATTGATTGCATGCTAAATTATGCTAGTATTGAGAAAGTGTTTTTCTAAGATTGATTTTGGGACGATGGTACAATATATGGACAGCAAAAGTGATGTGAGAGTTTAAGAGTGAAGAGAGTCTATTTGACGTAATATATACATACATTCGGTGCTCCAATCTATCGGAGTGACTTGGCGAATAACCACCTTTTGTTTTTTTGTCATAATTGAAGTCGACTTGGAGGACACTAATGCGGAATAGTCTGGGTCAATTCTGCGCGGTATGTTTGTTGTGAGCATTACTGTAAATAGAAATAGTTAATACTATCATACACGATTGTTTTGTCCGACATTGTGCAGGAGGACTAACCTGGTTTTCCATCCTGGATAGTTCTTCAGCAGTATGTCCAAGGATTTGTTGCGCTTCTTGATCAAATGCAGTAGCTCTTATTTCTGCAGTTGTATCTATTAGACTACATGATAATATATATCTGGAAAGAAAGGGACGACGTTATTATTGTGTTTGCGGATGATATAGGTGAAATGTTGCAGCTATCTGTATTTTTATGACAGTCATTGCACCAGGAATTATTGTCGTCGTTCGCTATCTTTTTGTTGCATGTCATGCATACCTGGTACCACATGGGTTGCTCTGGATCGATGAAGCTAATGTAGCATTTAATGTTGAAGTACGCAGGCTGTAATAAGGGTAATTAGATCTGAAATAATCAAGGAAATGAAGTGGTCATGATTAAAATACCTTATTTTTATCGATTGTTGGTTGTATCATGTTTGCTATGAATGTACGTTGAGTGCAAACAGGGTCGTAGGTTCATTTCTGTTCGTATGGAGTAAAGCCGCCTCTGTATCCATGTATTTTGCATTTTTTCCATGAGCGTTGTACCTATAGTAGAAGTGAGTTAATGAAAGAAAGAATGTGTAAGTCACAAAAGACGTGAAAAGAGGATAAGAAATAACCATGAACAACAGCAGGAATATCTGGATTTATTTGTATAGTGCTGGTATTTGTTGTTGATAAGGTAATACCTGTTGAAAAGAAGATTCAATGATTAGCAAAAGTTATATATGGAAAGGATAAGAATGAGATACGTAAATCAGTCAATTTGTAAACCTTGGAAGGTGTTGATTCGGAGATGACTGATTGTTACTATTGGTGCTTGGTCGATTATTTGTAGCAATCGATTTCCGTCGTTTAAAGCGAGTTCATTCCAAAGTGTGACAGTGACTTTGGTTTGGCTGCGATTTTTTTTTCACAAAACTCTACATTAAGATATGTATATATTGAATTGAATATCTATTCGATAATTTAAAATGCTGGAATACCTTTGGTCTAGAAGCGTGATAATCTTTCTTGGAATTAATTGATTGTCTAGTTTTCTTCGCACATGCATTGTTGAAGAGACATGAGAAACAACGCCGATAACATCTGTTGAATATAAAACAAAGATTAGGTATATATAGACGTAGAAATAGAGTTGTTTAAAGGAAGAAAAAGTATTTAAACTTACCGAGCAAAATTTTACTGTTGATGTATTGTGGCAGTTTGCTGATTTCAGTGAAAGATTGGGATGCTTTGGGAATTGGTATTTGAGATGTAGTTTCATCTGGAATTTCCTCAACGATTGAGCGTGTATTCAGTATGAGTTGGTAATCGTTGTTTATAGACGTGTACTGTTTGTTTGCGTGGCGCAGGGTCGCTCTCGAAATGTAGTACATCTGTGTATTAGGAAAAAAAAAGAAATTGTTGAAATCGTACGTGTGCTGATTGTTTTTGAATATTACCTTGTTAATTTCCAGCTTGTCGTAAAACATTTGTGCTGCTTCCTTGAACATTGTTGCTTGCATTTCTGTTCCCTGCAAGTGTCATGTGTAAGTAATACAGTCAAAGATAGAAAATCTGGTTAGCAAAGAGGAAATATGTTACATGTTCATCGATAAGTTCAACACTGAAGACATTTCCCTGGCCATGAATGTTATTATAAGATCTTAGAGGTGTCTTTGCTGTCACACGAACCTTAACTAGTTCATGTAGAGGGCAGATTACTTTTGTTGATGTGCTCGCCATGCCAAATACTGTATTAATCTGGATTGACCTGCACAGTAGTTCTTAGAAGATATCATCTGTTTTTTTTCTAATTGAGATTATACAACATGCCAATATAATCTATGTTAGTAGTCTAGAAGAGTAAAAAATATGGGCTGTGTTTACCTGATTATTGGAGCAGTTTTCGTAAACAATGTTCGTTGTTGTAAGTGATTTTTTTTCGTCTAAGAGAATAAGTACATCTTCCTTCCTTCTTATGCGTGTTAATGTCGTATATAACTGTCCATGCGCAAATACATTGTCTCTTAAATTCAATACTATTTTATCTAGCGTAAGACCTTGGCAGCTATTGAATGTTGTAGAGTACGCAAGTCTAAGAGGGAGTTGACGTCTATGAACTGTCCAATGTCTATTGTCTGGCTGATAAAAGAAATCAACCTGATATATTGCATGGCACACAAGAATCTGGCAAATAAGATGGTGCAGCTATTGGGATATTACCCAAAATGGCTTCGAGGTCTGCAACTCTCATTCTCAGCTGAGCATTCTCCATTTCAAGCCCCTCCAGAGCACGACACAACTCATTGAATAAGCCTATGCTTGTAGCCTATGCTGGCACAGGAGGAACTTCAGTTGAATACGCGCCAGACGTATGTTCAGTTGAATACGCGCCAGGCGCGAATTCATAAATCTGTAAGTTAGAGAGAAAAAACAAATTAGTGATTTCGCGCCATGAGCGAATACCATTCATTTGTAATTTAAATGCAGTACTGGAATTAGCAGAAGTCTTATGAATTGTAAACTCATTTAATGCATTAAAAAAATTAGCAGGTCTTTGTTATGAAATATTAAGATACGAAAGCTAGTTACTGTATGCAATTCACGCCATGCGTGTATCCTGTATTGTACTTTGAAGTAGTACTGTAATTTCTTCAGAAGATGTACTGTAATTATTAAATTTGAGAGCGCTGAAATGAAATCACGCCAGGCGCGAAATATGTTTGTGTGCAAAATGTTTACATTGTACAGGTCCAATACACGCCTGGCGTGAACTGCATAAAGTTAATTACTGTATGCAATTCACGCCAGGCGTGTATTGGACTGCTTGACAATTTAAACATTTTGCACACAAACATATTTGGCGCCTGGCGTGATCTCACTTCAGCTCTTTCAAAATTAAGAATGAAAGAGCCAGAATTCAAAACAGCTTCTGAAGAAATTACAGTTATGCTTTCAAGTTAGAGTTGACACTAAAGAAACATATTGCAGTCATTAAATCCTTGTATTGCCATTGAAATTTTTTACATAAGGCCTTTTATTAGAGTTGCCCAGCTCTGTGTTACAAAATTACAAAAGTTCTAGGCAGTTTAAGGAGATGCCTAGCTCCATTCATAATCATCATTTGAGGCCTTTTCTGGAGATGCCCAGCTCTCTTTTCTTCACAAAAAACTAAATAACAAAAACAAAAAATAAAAATCAGCCCTCTACCTCCTCCTCTCCTCCTCCTCTTCTTCCTCTGATTCATCTGCCATCTCTTCAAGAATGGATTCTGCAATAACTTCATCATCCGAGGAGGAGAGGACGTCCATTAAAATGTGCTTCTTCTCTTCCTCCAATTCTTCTCGCCACTCCTCATCTGCTTCCTCCATTTCTTCTTCTTTTTCAACCTCCTTCTCCATCTCTTCATCAGAATCTGCTGGTGTATGGGGGGATCAGGGCTACTAGTGCTGGTGCTGAGATACTCCTTCCCAGGGCGAAGCTTACCCTGAAGAAACAACTCCTCGCAATTATCCGGACTGTGGTGCAGAAGGCAGCCACAGCGGCATCTGCGGGATGGAGGAATGGATTTCTTGATCAGTTTTCTGATCTCCCTCTTCGCCTCTCGGAGGCGAGTCCGGCGGGATGGAGCGGGACGAAGCTGGGCAGCATGGCTCACCATGGTAAGGAAGAAAATGCGCTAGAATGGCGCTAGAAGAAATAAAGGATGGGCGGTTGAAGGAATGGAGGGTTTCATGCAAGATATAGTAGTTACATGCAAGGTTTCGTATAGGCACGGTTGTAATTATGATTCCATCACATCATATACGAATTATATCCTATATGAATTAGCTATCATTACTTCTATTGAATTAATTACGCACTAGGTTATCATTAATTCTCTATAGAATTACCCACATGTCAGCTATACTTAAAACCTATGTTGTCATTAATTTTGTATAATTACCTAGACCTCAGCTATACTTACAACCTACTATGGCCTATCTAGAATTACGATCAATACTTACCTCATTAGTGCTACTAACATACACCCGATGTTATCATTAATTTGGCATAATTACCTGTACCTAAGCTATACTTACAACCTATTTTTGGCTGCACTTACAACATATATTTGTCCATTTAATGGTTTTTTTGGTATTTTTTAAAGTTCCCTTTAATCTATTCTCAAAATTACTTTGTCCTTTTTTTGAACTAATATTAAGACATTTAACTTTATATATGTGAAGCGTGTGGATCCTAAAAAGGGTAAAAATGTAATACCTATCCCCCCCAACATGTTTCAACATTGTTACCACATGTTCTTATCACATTATTACCCCATTGTAAACATTGTTCTTGTAGGTGAATGGTGTGGACCACCCAAAGGGTGTTGAAATTTGAGTCTACTAAGCAAATTATCCCTCAAGAGGTTGGATTGGAAGAATAAGAAGGTGAAAGTGAAGCACCAATGCAATAAGGAGCTAGTAGGTGAAGGAACTATCATACTAGCCGATCCTATCAAGTCATCAATGATGAAAGGTTAGGAGGGATAAAGTGGGTGTGGCCATAACAAGTTTAGAAGAAAAATGGAAGGAAAAAAGGGTCAAATCACCAGGATTGCATCGCTTGTATTAAACAATTGGAGGTTCCATGCATCATGCCATGGCCTATAGCCCGCATTGAGTTTATAGGAGAATTCCTTTTACGAGCAGGAGGTTGTGGATGACACGATTTTCTTAATGCACCTCCAATAGCTGCCGGGACCACATTTTCGAGAGAAGAGGGCACACTCGGTGATGAAACATTATCCTAGCAAGAGGTCCAAGTCAAGTAGTGATTGTTCACGTTGAAGCTCGACTAAGGTTAAGGGGAATGGAATGTTGTTGGGCTAATTGTGTTCAGAAGTTTGAAATTGATGAATTGGTGGAAGCAAGAGCCACCTTCCAAGAGTATACTTGTGATGAGAGGAGGACTTACATGTACTCCATTCATGAGCTTGCACTTCAAGATGAAAAATTTCCAAAAAAAAAAAAAATACCCAATCGCTAGGGACATGGATATGTAAAGTTGCATGGATACATATTCATGGCATTCCAATTTCATCTTGGCAAAATTGGCAAGCAAGTCATGTAAAAGGGAGTAAAATTGCATTACATGGAAATAATGGCATGTTGAGGCCAACTTCTAGGATCCTGGCTGCTAGGGAGGTTTTTGAAAAATATCTTGAATTCAATGCTGAGAATATGCCACATAAAAGTTAGGAAAGATCAACAGGGAAAAATAGTTGTCGAGAAGAGATTGCCATCCCATTGTACCCAGAAGAGCATATTGGAGGAAGTGAATGCTTTGCTTCGAGAACTACTGTGTACTGCAATATCACAATCCGCCAAGAGACTATGGAGCAAGCACTTCAAGCATGTCACTATAGACACTTCGAACAACTTTGCAAAGTGCAACTTGTGTGCTAAGTTGAAAAAGATTCTGGATAAGACCAAGCAACCAAGCCAAAGGGCTAAGATAAGGGAGCAAATGAAAGATCACATGACAGACCAACTATCATGTAGATCCACTTATTGGATGTGGAGAACATTATCATGTTTGGAACCCAATAACTATGTTTGTATTATACATGACAAGATGGATCAATCGAAGACTTGTTTGCCACAATATAGTTACATACCCAAGCAAATCAATAGAGCTTATCGTTTGCAAGTCTCTCTGACAGGTGCAATAGTGCATGGCTCGGTGCCAATTTATTATGGCCATTTTAGTTTGCAATTGTGGAGTGATGGTCCTGATTTTCATATTGGAAGTGTGATGAGGTGCTTGAGGAACTATGAGAGTGGTTATTCTGGTGACCTCCACAACCCTGGAGGTGGTAGCCAACCACTCTTCAGTGCATTGTTGGATAGAAAGCCTAATAATTTAGAGAAGTTTACTAAGGCAAGGTTTAGGAAGTCAGGTGCTTTGGAACATGTTGGAGCCTCAAGTTCACGTCCCCAACCTCGAGATCTACCACGAAGGTTCCTCCTCCAACTTGACAATTGTGCTGGACAGAATAAAAATAGGTATATGTTCTCATTCCTATCTTATTTAACAGCTGTGGGTGTCTTTGAAAGAGTGAATTTAGGGTTCTTAATGCCTGGACATACTCATGAGGATGTGGATGCATTGTTTGGGAAGTATAGTGCGCAGTTGAAATCTCAAACTGTGACCAATCTTCCTAGACTAATGGAAGTTCTTAGTGAATGCATTTCACCTTCTCCTATAGGGTTGATCATACAAGAGGTGCCTGATTGGAAGAATTTTATCGAAGGTTATGCTCTTGATATGGAAGGTCAATCTAGACCTCTTCTTTTTTTTTTTTTTGGAGAAATGGCAGTGATTATATTATATTACATGCAAAAAGGTACATAGTAATACAAAATACAGAGAATAAACTCTGTTATAAGGCCATATTTAAACAAAAATGGCCTATCGCTCCCAAGGAGGCTATTTTAATAAAGTAGAACACTGTTTAAATATGCAAGCCAAAGAAAGAAAGGAAATATTTTCAGCAAACCATCAAGATAAGTGTATCAGTGGCTAAATCAGTCATCCATAACTCCATCCAGAGTTATAATCGCATAGGCTTGATCCGTGTACTTATTGAGCAGGTAATCCAACTCCACAGCCCCATATGCAGACGCATCCAAAATATGAAGAATCCAGGACTCCCGCGCTCCCTCACAAATACCAAGCTTATCTTGGAAATAAGGCTTGAGTTCTTGTTTGAATTGCCATATATCCTCATCCGCCAGAATACGCTTTAGAGCTCGGATCATAATAGTTTCTGTTTTGACCCAAAGTAGGGCTTCCAGTACCTCTTGATGTGACATTGGGTTGGTGTTATCCGGAACTATTCTGGCATGTCCACCCTCGTGATGTTTCTTAACCAGATAATCTGTTATCAACATCAGATAAACTGTTAAAGTAAGAAGTGAAAAACGAGTAAAATCCCTGAAAGGAACCCAGCTTATCCCAATTTTTATCATAGTTGGATCCCTTAGACAATCTATGCGCCATAGCTGCATCGGCCAATTCAAGCTGAAGGATTGTTTTAAGAGCATTTATATCAGGTGGAGAGTGGTTTATGGCCACATTATTTCTATGCTTCCAAATCGACCACATGCAGATAGTTCTGACTGTATCCAGAAAAGGGGAACTATTTGCTAAGAAGACAAAAAGATCAGCCTCTGTACTCGGAGTGACACCAATATAGGCCCCAATCCAATTCCAGAAAGGAGTGAGCCATGGGCAAATAAAAATATGGCTTGAGGATTCAGCTTGGCCACAGCCTAAAGGGCAGCTATCTATTGCCTAGTCATTGTATTTGGAACGGTAGGCATTGGACTTTAGGCTTTTATTCAGTACTAACCATCTGAAAAAGGTAATCTTTCTGGCACATTGTAATTTCCAGCCTTTCCTGATAACAGCTATAGCTTCTGAGTCTGAGCAGCCCCATTGATGGGCAACTTTCGTTCCATTAGAATTCGCAAGCATTAAGTAGATCTTGGAAACTATGTAGCCTTTACCATCCACAGTCCAATTGAGCTCTTTTCTTTCCCCACTCCTTGGATGCCAAGTTAACACATTATATATATTTCTATTGCATACTGTGTCTTGCACAAGGCCAGAGATTTCTTGCCATGATCTCCAATCATCCCCTCTGACCATATTGCCCACAGTACAGAGATCTTTAAGTTTCCATTCTTTGTATTTTCTGGGATGTTTGAGGGCCAAACACCCATCATCCTCATCTGTAAGTCCCTGGTGCCAAAAGAAACTAAAGTCATCTGAAACATTTTCAATCAAGGGGTTTAAAGCATCTGATGACACTTTGTTCCAAGCTTGGATAACTCTCCTCATTATAGCAGATGTGCCCATTGCTGGATTTAGTTGGTAGAAAGCAGAATCAGGCAGATGATGTGGAGTAGATGGGCTTCCCACTAAAGACGTCTTCCCAATCCAATATTTCATTAAGTAGAGAGCAGGGGACTTTGAGGTAGAAGTCAGAGATCTCCACACTAATTTAGCTGCTAAGATTTGTGCCTGCAAGAACAAATCCTTACACCCCAAACCTCCCCTTTTTCTGGGAAGAGCTAGGTACTGCCACCCCACCATATGAGCACCTTGCCAAATAAATTCTTTCATAATGGCCTCTATTTCCTGATAGGACTTTTTGTCTGCTATTATTGCTGATGAGAAAAACACATGAGAACTGGCAATAACACTGTTAACTATCCCCACTCTGCCAGCCAAGGAAAGAGTCTTAGGATACATCTTTAGCTTCTTTTTAATTTTGGTGACTATTGGTTCCCATAAGCCATGTATACTCATGTTGAGGGCCAAAGGCAAACCTAATAGTTTGGTGGCTGATTGGTAACCACAAGCTTTGATCCCTTCAATATAATCCTCTGGGCTAGAGGATATAATTGCACATTTATCCTTGTTTAGAACAACTCCCGAGGCTTTTCCAAACCTGTTCATAGCAGCAAGAAAGTTTTGAATGATGGTCCCTTGATTTTTAAGAAACACAAACGTATCGTCTGCATACTGCATAACAGACAGGGTATCATTTGTTTCAGGAAGCTTTAGGCAATTAATCTTGTTGTTCTGCTGTAGTTTCAGAATGACCCTGGTTACCATTTCTGCAACTATCAAGAAAAGATAGGGGGCCAAAGGACAGCCCTGTCTCACTCCTCTTTTGCATTCAAAAAAGGGGGAGGGGGAGCCATTGACCAAAACTGCAGAGCAGCATGCAACATTAAACCCAGCTATCTTCTTTACAACTGCCTCTGAAAAGCCCATCTGGGACATGGCTTTGTACAGGAAGCCCCAGTCTATTGTGTCATAAGCCCTTTTAAAGTCTAGCTTTAGTAACACACATTCTTGGCTAGAAATTCTGTTCCAATGCAGTCCTTCATATGCCCCAATAAAATTATCAAGGATGCTTCTCCCTGGTAGAAAACCTGATTGGACTTGATTGATCTTTGACATTAAAATTTTCTTCAGTCTGTTGGCAAAAATCTTGGCTATGATTTTGTATGTGACATTGGTCAGAGATATTGGCCTCCAGTCAGAAAATGTAGTAGGCTTATCTACCGTAGGGACCAAGGCAATGAGTCCAGCATTAATAGCAGGATGCAATCTCTCAGCCTGCCAAGCTCCCTGTACAAAGGTTGTAAGATCTTTGGACATTAGCCCCCAGAAATGCTCATAGAATTCTGGAGGTAAGCCATCTGGCCCTGGGCTTTTCCCATGGGCCATGCTCCTTATAACTCCCAGAATTTCTGCTTCAAGAGGGACTACCAGTAGCTGGTCATCCTCAATCATCACATCTTTAGGTCCAAGTGAACTAAAGAACTCATCCATGCAACAATTATCAATGTTTACTGCTGCAAACAACTCCTTGTACTTATTGTGAAATAACTTTTGAATATCTTCCTGCTTAGACAGCTCAAGCTGATTGTCATCTATTACTGAGACTATCCCATTATTCATCAACCTGCTCTTGGCAGCCCTAAAGAAAAATTTGGAGCTGCAATCATCCATCAAATTGACATACAGGCCCCTATTCTTGATTGCCAAGCTCTTTGCCTCATGTTCCTCAATTAATTTGACTTTCCTTTCCAGGATTTCCTCTCTCTGTTGAAGAGCCAGATTGGATTTATCCATAAAAAGGTTTTGCCTAACCTCTTTCATTTCCAGATAAACTTCTTTTTTCTCCTGTTTTTTTTTCCTGTTCCATAACTTGCCCCACTGTTTAATCCAATTTTTTATCTGCTTGACCCTATTAGTGAATTCCTTCATAGAACCACTTATGTTTATGGTCTTGAGGGAGCTGTAAAACCGAGTGAAGTCCTCACAGAAAACTTTATTGCTCAGCAAGCTGGTATTAAACTTAAATGGAATATGAGCGGGTTTATTTTGGGGCATATAACCTGTGTCCAAGATCTGGGGGTAGTGATCAGAAATAGAATTGCTACAATCATTAGATATGGTCAAGTTATCCCATCCTGTCAAGGTTGATGTATTGGTATAGTACCTGTCAAGTAAGCAGTACACCCTGTCCACTCCTTTTCTTTTATTGCTCCAGGAATACGCATGTGAAGAAGAGGGAGCATGATATATGAAATTATGAACTAGTTTTTCCCACTCCAACCTTTCACCTCTTGACATATTCAACTTTTTACCAGCCTTTTGTTCCCAAGAAGGGGTGTTGTTGAAATCTCCACTTAATATCCAATTGTTGATGTTCTGTCTTTGTAACCAATTTGACATTTCTTTCCACTGCTCCTCTCTTTCTTCAGGGGAGGTTGAGGCGTATACATTGATAATTCCAACTTGCTCCATCTCAATTTCCAAGAAAACCACCTGCCATCTGCCTGAAGGATGCAGGAAAGAGCCTAACTTTTTCAGTCCAGTCCAAGAGATACAAATCCCTCCCTTAGTACCATCAGCTGGGGCCCAAATAGAATCCCCACTAGGAAAGATCCATTCACCCAGTTTTGAGGCCTCAAAGGCTGGAAGCCTGTGTTCCTGCAACAAGATTATATCTGCCTTCATCTCTTTAAGAGCAATAAGAGCCCTTTTTCTTTTTAAAGGACCCTTAATTCCTCTCAAATTCCAAGTAATTATCTTCATTGTACTTTAGTGCTTCTAGTAACAGGCCCATATGCTCTAGGAGTATAGACCTTTTTCTTCCTTTTGGTGCTTTGGGGAAGTGGGAGTGGAGTAGCAAAGGATAAATCATCTTCACCCTCACTACCATCTTCACCATCCCAAAACCTACCCGACAGTTTAGATGATGGATCTTTCAATTCTCTAATCTGTGCAGCTGGAGTCTTGAATAGTTCTCTTTCCACTGACTCCCCAGCTCTTTCCTTCACCAATTCTTGGCCAGAAGGGCTTAAAGTTCTCCTGATATGCTCACAAAAAGTTCCCTAGCCAGCTGGCAACCCCTCTTGGCCAGCTGGGCTTAGAGGTCTACTAGTGTGAACATAACCAGTTCCCTGGCCTTCTGGAGTTACAAGCCTTTGGGTAAGTTCAACACTTTGGTCAACAATTTCAGTTTGGGACTCCACCTGACACAAGTCTTTTGCTGGAGCATCTACCACTTCTGTTTCAGGTTCCATATTAGGAGGAGTGATGTGTGCTGGCACACACACATCAGACCTACCTACCACAGGGTCCTTAGGGAAAAGTTCTATAACTGGGAGTGGTGAGTCAGTGGCACCTTTATCCTGGGACACCAATAGGATCTTGGGTGAACTAGGTTCTCCTTTTTCTTTGTACCCAGAGGAATCCTCAGAAGAGGAGTACTCTACTTCCCGAGGTATCCCATTATCCTTTATCTTGATAGATAAAGATCTAATAGTCTCTTCTGGCGATTTATCCTTCATTATTTCTTTTCCTTTAGAGCCCGGATTATTTAAGACTTTGACCTTGGCAGAGTCCTCTTGAAATTGCACCTTTTTTTTCCATTCACTTCTCATTTTCCTCTCCATTTGTCTGCCAGACTCCATCCTTGCCTTCTCCTTCTCCATGTCTTCTTTGATTTTCTGCCTCCTCCTTTTCCTTTTCTCACTACCATTCCTGTTCTGTCTATCATTTCTTCCTCTGTTAGGGGTGATCCAAACACCCTCTTTCAGCCTTTCTACAGTCTGTTCCTTTGGAGGTTCTCGTTCCCCTCGACAAACTTTCCCGCCATGCAATCTAACTCCACAGGCAGAGCACGGCTGAGGAAGACCTTGCCATGCCAATTTCAATGATTTGGGCTTACCGAAGTAGTCCACAAAGTCAATGGCTTCCGGGATTGGCTTAAGAATATCTATTTGGGCCCAAACTCTCGGAGCTTTGTCCTGAGAAATTTCCCAACTGATAATATTGCCAGTTTGTTGGAAAAGTGTTTGAAGAGATTGTTCATTCCAGTACATGGGGTTTAGCCCTTGTAAGGAAGTCCATGCCGGATGGAATAGTTCTGAAAAGCTTTGAGGATCAAATGTTGGGTACCATTTCTGAAAAAAAAATTGAGTGTTGGCCTTCGAAATGGTGCCCTGTTTTAGGAGAAAGGAAGCTGTTTGACTATTCCCGCATTCCACCATAAAAAAAGGGAATTCTATCCAATAGACACTGTTGATAGCGACCCCACAATCCATTTTTTCTATTTCCCCTTTAATATACTGCAATCTCACTCCCTCATGACGAATACAGCCTATCAGACCTCTGGACTTTAAAAACTTGAGCTTACTTTCTACTGCAGCATTCCTAAGAGGCTTACCCACAAATACCGGTTCCTTGACTGTCAGCAGCTCCTTTCGCACGTCTTCCTGAACCTGATTAGCATACTCCAAAATTTGACTGACTGCTTCCTTTTGCCTCTGCAGCGTACCAACTCCGGAAGAGCGTCTTGTATTCACCATATCTGAGATCGTCGTGAGAAAATCCCCGAATACAATGAACTCCTTCACCTTCTCACCCTTCTCTATTGCTGCCAAGTGATTCGTAATTTCCCTAATTTGATCGTACCCCCTTTTACTAAGGGTACGGATCAAATCTATCAATTCCTCTGCCTTGGCTTCAATTTTTTCATTATTCCCCTCTGTCCCTGTCTTTCCCTTTTCCATATGGTCTGCCATCATTTGCACATTTCCCAAGAACTGACCCTCCTGCCCTTTCTGCTGCATATCACCCGACATTCTAACCCCTGTCCCAGACAACTGATTTTTTATTATTTTTCTGATCTTACTATCCCACTTTTCAAACTACCACCTAAACCCACTGAAAACCAAAGACCTAACTGTAAACCTTCACCACAATTTTACTATCAGTCCAAGAACAATGTGTGTGGAAGATACCCACTGCACTAGCATTTCTATCACCTATAAATTCACCTAGCCACGATTCAAGAAGCAACACCTCAGATTGAGGCACTAAAGAAAAGATTGGAGAAAATAGTTCTTCAGGGAAGAATCTATTATACACCAGACTCTCCCATAGTCGTGCTCCTTCTCCTTCAAGCCATCCACAAGAGAATCGCTCTCCCTGGATCAGAACCGTGAAGTGCTTCATGGCTTAGGGTACGGTAGGCGCTGTTCTTCCCGCCCAGGCGCCATCGGGCCTCCCATCCCATTCCCCATCTGCCGTATAATCTAGACCTCTTCAGTACACTTTCTGGGTCATGAGAAATAAGCCAATAATGCAATGGAAGATGAGACCTTCAGATGATAAATGGAGGCCAGATGAAGTACCTATATGGCACGAAGATGAAAATGGTAAACCTAAGATTCCAAGGGGTCAACCAAAAGCTCTTAAGCCTGTTGCAGAGGTGGATTCATTGCAAAGCACATTGGACGGCATTTCTGAATACGTTAAGTATTGGAAAAATAACCCCGATGATACCAACCTTGCATGGATAGATTATTGGACACAGGTGCATGGATTATTGGGACAAGTAGACATATCCTCTGATGAACTGAAAGATGGATGGCTACCTAAGACTAGGTGGAGAGACTTGATAACACCTGAGGAAGTTAATGATGTGGTTAGTAGTATTCGCAAGTCGATGGCTCCTCCAGCTGCTGAAAAACACTATGTTGGTCCTAGGAAAGGAAGGCCTAAATATCTCGGGCTGGAGGATTATGATCCCAAAGATGACTTGCTTTGCCATCAATTTGCACTTATAGTACCAGAGCGCAAAGAGATATACCCTGTGTGGATGGGTTACACCATCTCAGAGGTTTGCAAAGAAGTAGGTGACCGCAATGTGACGCTGAGAAAGGATTTGAAGGAATTTTTCTTAAATCTTGTAAATATTTTCGTCTGTTGTTTTATTCTTGTAAATATGCCAAGTTTTTGATGCTCTGATGTTTGCAGAGTCGTTTTCTTCGAAGGTCCTCGGCTTTTTGTTGTTTCTGCATCAAATATTTCTGTTGTTGGGATGTTGTCGGCAAGGCACTTGTAGGCGCCAACTTGTAGGTGGTTCTGTTGCGTGGATAATACTCAGGGCCCGGCGCTCAGAAATGATTTGAAAGAATTTTTCCTAAATCTTGTTAATATCTTCGTCAGTTGTTGTCTTCTTGTAAATATGCGAAGTTTTTGATGCTATCATGTTTGCAGGGTCGTCTGCTTCGAAGATCCTCGGCTTTTTGTTGTTTCTGCATCAAATATTAGAGTTGTTGGGATATTGTTGGTTTCTTACTCATTCTGCTTTAAAGATCGTCAGCTTTTTACTGTTTCTGCTTCAAATATTCGAAGGTAATGACGATTTCTGATATCGTTCTTATTTTTCCGAGCTTTGATCTTATAAATCTAATTTATTTTTTCTAATCTACTTACAGGGTCGTTTGCTTCGAGTTCTTGCGGTTAAGATCTTCAACATTCTCTGTTCTTATTGTGTAAGATTGACAATAAGCTAAAAAATGTCATGTTTGCTGCTTGCATGCGGTTGTAGACCGAAAAAAATCACTGTAGCAGCATTCCTTGGGTTGCTTTTGGTGGTTTTGTGTTGCATACGGTTGTAGGCCGAAAACAATCACTGCAGCAGCATTCCTTGGGTTGTTCTGGGATGATGGCAGAACCTTCTTTCACCTTATTTTCTCAAGATGTCGAGCTCCTATCTAGTGTTCCTGATGGAGGGGTTTCTGCATCTGATAATGATGAGGCAGCACCAACTGCTGAGGAGAGAACAGCCATCCTTGTTGAAATGGAGCAGACTAATGGAAGTAGTGATGAAGAAATGGAAGATTGGTTGCCATTGGATGAGGATTTGTTGAGTGCAGCCATGAATGGAGGTGTTGAGCATTCAGAAGCGTTAATGCTTGGGCTCGTAGGCGATTTCATGAGTGGAGAAAAGCTTTCAATTGTGATACAAGTATTCCTATTGAAAGGATACCTCGTAGGGAGTTGAACGAGATGCTGGCAAAGTTTATTATCCAGGTAATTTGCTTTCATGTTTGATTTTTATTAGTTAATGTTTTATATTTAGGTTCAGGTCTGTAATAAATTTAGGTCTGTAATAACTTAGGTTAAGGTTTTAGATTTTTAATTTAGGTTTTAATGTATTTTAGGTTTTACATGATGTTTATGCTTCTGTCAGGTCAAGAAGAAGAAGGATAAGAAGTTATATCCGCCATCGACGTAAGTAATATTAGCTATTTTTTAAACTTTTTATGCTTGTTAATGTTTATTTGCTAACTATTACTTTCTTTTGCTAGGTTAAGTGCTCTTTATAGAGCTTATGGCAGAATTTTAAGAAGGGAGCAAGAGAAAAGGATAGGGCAAACTGAGATTCGCGAGCCTCCCTTTGATATTCTTACAGATCCTGTTTTTGCTCAGAGTAAAGAGGCGTTTATTGGAATGATAAAGAAGATGAGGGTGAGCGAAAACTATGACAGGCCAAAGAAGAAGGCGCCTGCGATTTCTTTTGGTGTTGAGAGCGAGATTCTGGCTGATATTGATCACCAGATAACCCATCCAATGGGCTGCATAAAAAGACTTGTCTATTTTATGCTTATGAGGTTTGGCATTAGAGGTATAAGGGAATTGCATTCAGTTAAGGACTGTGATGTAGTATTAGAGAAAGATGATGGAGGTGAGCTTGTAAAGTATGGCGAGCGGATCAGCAAGAACTGCAATCCTACAGCAACAAAGTTTGATGAGCATCACTTCCGTCAGCCAATTTGGACCTACAAGAGAGATTTTGTCTTGACATTTAAATAATACGTGCGACATTTGCCTGCAAAGGAGAAAGATAGTGAGCCTCGTCTGTTTTTTCTTCAGCCTATCTCGAAGCCGCGTGGAATGGTAAGTGTTTGATTTCTGATTTTTAGTTAAGTAAGATGTTTAATTAATTTAGTTCATTATACGTTGTTAAGTTTGTTGGTTTTTTTTAATGTTTTTGTTTAATTGTTATTTATTTTCTGACATTATTTTTTTTTGCAGATCAAATTGCTAGAGATGAAGAGTCTAGGAAATGCCTTGACGAGATTTCGAGCAATATTGCTTCAAAAGTTTTGCGTGTTTCTGATTTTTCTGATGGTAAGGCAAGTAGCAGCACGATGAACGATAAAGAAAATGGTGTTGTGATGTCTCCTGCAGTCGTTCCTCCTGTTGTTGTTCCTCCTGTGGTTGTTCCTCCTGCGATTGTTACTCCTGTGGTTGTTCCTACTGTGGTTGTTCCTACTGGTAATGATTCTCCTAGTAATGATTCTGAAGTGTTTGATCATCGATAGTTGGTCAAGAAGCAATCAGAGGTAGTAATACAGAAGGAGGATGATGATTATGACGATGACTTCTATCCTGAATTGAGTAAAACCTATCCAGATAGTGCTAGAGCGATTGGAAAGTATATGGCGCCAACAATCATCAATCAGGGTTCTTTCAGTATTTGCACGTTCAATTTTGGTGTTGATGGTGCAACATTGTTTTGCTGTGATAGTCTCTGCACTAGGACGAGGTTCTGGTTCTTCATGAACTACATTGGTACGAGGTTTCTTCTGTTTGAACTTTCTGGTTTTATCTGCGACCAAGTTTTCTGGTTTTCTGGTTTATCTGCGACCAAGTTTTCTGGTTTTCTGTTTTGAACGTTCGGTGATAATGGTCTTAAAGACCAAGTGTTATCTGTGAAGTTTTTTGGGGATAACCAAGTTTTTGTGTAATGAAACCGTTGTAATGGAATTATGGAATGAAACTGTAATGGAAACTCTTGTAATGGAAACTCTGTGAAATTGTAAAATTGTGAACTGTACTGAAACTCTTGTAATGGAAACTGTGTGAAATTGTGAAACTGTGAAACTTTGTGAAATTGTGTAATGGAATTGTTAATGCAAAATTTATGGTGGAGAAAGAATTCTGCATGGTGGAGGAAGGATTATACGTTATAATTTTAAGCAAATTTGATAGTAATCAAGGGCAAGTGTGGATTACGGAAATGAAGGGGTAATTTTTTTTCCTGCTGTTTGATTTTCCGTTTCAATTTTGAAGTTCACGTGATGAGGAGGATCGCTAATTTTAGAAAAGGAGGTGGTGTGTCGATGCATGAGGGCATTTAAATACTACATTTTCATCTCCGAACAAAAGCTCTGTGTATCTGAGCTGCCGGCCGTCCTCCGCCCTCGACGACCCAGATCTCGCCACGTCACCTTTCGAACCAACTTTTGCAATTTATAAAAACAAAACGCAGCACACACATTTTACTGCGCTAATTTTAGAAAGGAGGTGGTGTGTCGATGCGTGAGGGCGTTTAAATGCTACATTTTCATCTCAGAACAAAAGCTCTGTGTATCCGAGCTGCCGGCCGTCCTCCGCCCTCGACGACCCAGATCTCGCCACGTCACCTTTTGGACCAACCTTTGCAATTTATAAAAACAAAACGCAGCACACACATTTTACTGTATATACAAGACAGGAATGCGGCGGCGTTTTAAATGCTAAATGATTTTGATAGATTAGGTTTCAATATTGTTATGGTTTAATGGGCTTATATTACTGTTGTATTTGTCGATTTAATCGGATGGAGTAAACATGGGGGATGATTTTTTTTTTTTTTTTGAGGAAACGGCAGAATTTATATTACTGTATGGGAAAAGTTACATAGTCATACATACAAAAAACCATAGTAGGCAAACAAGCCCCACCATGGAAAAAGATGGCTAAAAGTAGCCATCATTGTCCTTTAAGGGAAGGATGCCCAATAAAAAAAAGACCACTTTTTAGCAATAGTTCAGAAAAGACAATTATAGTCTTATGATCTAGTCAACAGTCTTATGATCCATTCCACAGACAGATTTCATAAAATATCTGGCACACCATCAAGAGTGATTATATTGAAGGCCTCCTCTGTGTGGATGAATATCAGATCATCCAATTCATTGGGTCCATAGCCTGTTGAGTCCAGAAGGTACATGATCCAGGAATCCCGAGCATCTTCATGGATCTTGAGTTTGGCTTGGAAATATGGTTTTATCTCCGGATTGAACCTCCAAAGATCTTCATCCTCCAGCAGACGGTTAAACGTAATGCAGCTGATGACCTCTGTTTTAAGCCAGAATAGAGCATCTATGGTCTCCATAGCTGTTAAAGGGACAGTGGCAGGGTCCACCTCACGGGCATGTCCTCCATCATGATGCCTCCTCAGCAAGAGCTCTGTCAACCAAAGAATCCACATCATTAAAAAGCAGAGAGAAAAATTGAAAGAAACCATTGAAGGTTCCAAAGGATCCCATTGTCTGTCATAGTTCAAGCCCTGTTTTGCCTTGTGAGCCATGGCAGCTTCAGCTAGATGGACCTGAAAAGAAGCTTTGAGTTTATTTAAGTTTGGGGCCGACCCTGTGATGGCTACCTCATTTCTGTGTTTCCATATAGCCCAACAAGTTAGAGCCCGAATGGTACCCATAAAGGGGGAGCTTTGATTTAGGTAGTGCAGCAAAGAGGCCTCATCAGAGGGGATTTGTTGCACCAAAGGCTGGATCCACTGCCAGAAAGGGGCTAACCAAGAGCAGATAAAGATATGTGAACTTTAAAGTTCAGATTATTACATATAACAGAAATTTTCAATTTGCATGTTAATCAAGAGATGGACTTATATTACTGTTACTTGTCGATTTAATCAAAAGGAGTAAACATGGAGGATGAATTTTAAAGTTTAGATTATTACATAACAGAAATTTTCGATTTGGAGTAAACATGGGAGATGAATTTTAAAGTTCAGATTATTACATATAACAGAAATTTTCAATTTGCATGTTCATCAAGAGATGGACTTATATTACTGTTGTACTTGTCGATTTAATCGAATGTAGTAAACATGGAGGATGAAAAGTTCAGATTATTACATAACAGAAATTTTCAATTTGCATGTTAATCAAGAGTAACGTGGATCATTTAAAGAGCAACGTAGGCCCTTGTTTTTATGAATAAGAAAGTCATGTGACGACAATATTATGGCAGAATATTATGTTGAAGATAAAGAAAAAATAGCTTTGGAAAAAGAGCATTTGTGGGTATTTAGAAATCATTAGCACAAAAAAGCGCGGCCTTGAAATTCAAATATAAGCCTAAAAAAGAGGACTTGTGTGCAGTTAGAAATCATTGGCAGAAAAAATCGATTGATTGCATGCTAAATTATGCTAGTATTGAGAAAGTGTTTTTCTAAGATTGATTTTGAGACCAGTTTGAGACGATGGTACAACATATGGACAGCGAAAGTGATGTGAGAGTTTAAGAGTGAAGAGAGTCTATTTGACGTACTATATACATACATTCGGTGCTCCAATCTATCGAAGCGACTTGGCGAATAACCACCTTTTGTTTTTTGTCATAATTGAAGTCAACTTGGAGGACACTAATGCGCAATAGTCTGGGTATCCATGTTGCTTTTTTCAATTCTATGCGGTATGTTTGTTGTGAGCATTCCTATAAATAGAAATAGTTAATACTATCATACACGATTGTTTTGTCCAACATTGTGCAGGAGGACTAACCTGGTTTTTCATCCTGGATAGTTCTTCAGCAGTATGTCCAAGGATTTGTTGCGCTTCTTGATCAAATGCAGTAGCTCTTATTTCTGCATTTGTGTCTATTAGACTACATGATAATATATATCTGGAAAGAAAGGGACGACGTTATTATTGTGTTTGCGGATGATATAGGTGAAATGAAAAGTACCTTTTGCAGCTATCTGTATTTTTATGACAGTCATTGCACCAGGAATTATTGTCGTCGTTCACAACCTTTTTATTGCATGTCATGCATGCCTGGTACCACATGGGTTGTTCTGGATCGATGAAGCTAATGTAGCATTTAATGTTGAAGTACGCAGGCTGTAATAAGGGTAATTAGCTATGAAATAATCAAGGAAATGAAGTGGTCATGATTGAAATACCTTATTTTTACCGATTGTTGGTTGTATGATGTCTGCTATGAATGTATGATGAGTGCATCATATCTGTTCGTATGGAGTAAAGCCGCCTCTGTATCCATGTATTTTGCATTTTTTCCATGAGCGCTGTACCTATAGTAGAAGTGAGTTAATGAAAGAAAGAATGTGTAAGTCACAAAAGACGTGAAAAGAATATAAGAAATAACCATGAGCGTAGCTCGACAGCAGCAGGAATATCTGGATTTATTTGTATAGTGCTGGTATTTGTTGTTGATAAGGCAATACCTGTTGAAAAGAAGATGCAATGATTGGGAAAAGTTATATATGGAAAGGATAAGGATGAGATACGTAAATCAGTCAATTTGTAAACCTTGGAAGGTGTTGATTCGGAGATGACTGATTGTTACTATTGGTGCTTGGTCGATTATTTGTAGCAAATGATTTTTGTCGTTTAAAGCGAGTTCATTCCAAAGTGTGACAGTGACTTTGGTTTGGCTGCGATTTTTTTTTCACAAAACTCTACATTAAGATATGTATATATTGAATTGAATATCTATTCGATAGTTTAAAATGCTAGAATACCTTTGGTCTAGAAGCGTGATATCCTTTCTTGGAATTAATTGATTGTCTAGTTTTCTTCGCACAGGCATTGTTGAAGAGACATGAGAAACAACGCCGATAACATGTGTTGAATATAAAACAAAGATTAGGCATATATAGATGTAGAAATAGAGTTGTTTAAAGGAAAAAAAAAGTATTTAAACTTACCGAGCAAAATTTTACTGTTGATGTATTGTGGCAGTTTGCTGATTTCAGTGAAAGATTGGGATGCTTTGGGAATTGGTGTTTGAGATGTAGTTTCATCTGGAATTTCCTCAACGATTGAGCGTGTATTCAGTATGAGTTGGTAATCATTGTTTATAGACGTGTATTGTTTGTTTGCGTGGCACAGGGTCGCTCTCGAAATGTAGTACATCTGCGTATTAGCAAAAAAAAAAAAAAAAAAAAATTGTTGAAATTGTATTTGTACGCTGATTGTTTTTGAATATTACCTTGTTAATTTCCAGCTTGTCGTAAAACATTTGTGCTGCTTCCTTGAACATTGTTGCTTGCATTTTTGTTCCCTGCAAGTGTCATGTGTAAGTAATACAGTCAAAGATAGAAAATTTGGTTAGCAACGAAGAAATAAGTTACATGTTCATCGATAAGTTCAACACTGAAGACATTTCCCTGGCCATGAATGTTATTATAAGATCTTAGAGGTGTCTTTGCTGTCACACGAACCTTAACTATCCAATTAGTTTCATATGGAGTTAGTTCATGTAGAGGGCAGATTACTTTTGTTGATGTGCTCGCCATGCCAAATACTGTATTAATCTGGATTGACATGCACAGTAGTTCTTAGAAGATATCATCTATTTTTTTCTAATTGAGATTATACAACATACCAATATAATCTATGTTAGTAGCCTAGAAGAGTAAAAAATATGGGTTGTGCTTACCTGATTATTGGAGCAGTTTTTCGTAAACGATGTTCGTTGTTGTAAGTGATGTATTTTTTTCGTCTAAGAGAATAAGTACATCTTCCTTCCTTCTTATGCGTGTTAATGCCGTATATAACTGTCCATACGCAAATACATTGTCTCTTAAATCCAATACCATTTTATCTAGCGTAAGACCTTGGCAGCTATTGAATGTTGTAGAGTACGCAAGTCTAAGAGGGAGTTGATGTCTATGAACTGTCCAAGGTCTATTGTCTGGCTGATAAAAGAAATCAACCCGATATATTGCATAGCGTGTATTAGCTGATTTCGCAGTGTTTCCGATAATGGAGTTCTTCGATTACAACCCTTGCATTCTTGACTAGCCCCTTTTCCCTATCTAATGATTTCATTATATGGCAAATAGAACCAACTTTAAGAGATAATTCATGCTCTGGTATTCCTGGGTGCTTAAAATGCATTAGAAAATCTGGGTTCGCATATGGATGATCGTCTACACGCTGATCATCTTCGGTGATATGGTCCAAACTGTAATATTTGTTTTCCTCTTCCTCCAACAGTGTAAATAGATGTTTATTGAAATCATCAACATTGCGGTTAAGCATAGATAAGAATGCACGTTTTTCGCATTGCGACGAGTCGTTTAGTATTGCCGGTAGGTAGAGAAACTTAATTGCATCATCAAGACTCGTAGTTGTTGCAAATAGCTTTATAGAATCAGTTGGATTTTTGAAATCCTCTCCTATTTGATCTACATAATCTATTAGCTCTTTGTCTTCTGCATTACGGACTGGTTCATGTAATGTTAGAACTTCAAAATGATTCCATAAGCTGCACGACTTTATTGATGCATTGATAGCTGCGGTTTTTCCTGCTCCTCGAACAATGGGAGCTACTTGCCTAAAATCACCAGCTGTTATAATGCATTTCCCACCAAATGGTTCCTTGTTTTCGCATAAATCCTGAAGTAGATTATTTACTGCCAAAATTACAGCTTTGTTTGCCATCGGGAACTCATCCCATATTATCACGGTACTTTTCATAAGAAGCTCTGCATATCCAGATTTCTTGGACATTAAAGAATGGACATTTACATTGTTCTCCACTACGGGTATCTGGAATAGTGAATGAGCTGTTCTTCCACCGGGATAAAGTAATGCAGCAAGTGCCGTCGTTCCACACGGCAATGTTATGAGCTTGGATGCTCGTGTATATAAGCATAGTGCGTTAAGCAAATATGTCTTACCTGTGCCTGCCTTTCCATCGATGAAAATTGGTCTGGTTGGGCTGTTTTTATCTATCATAGAGCGTATAACATCAAATACTTGCCGCTGATTCTTATTGAAGGAAGTTAACATCTGATTAAAGGTCGTCTTGTATGCGTCTAAATCTGCAAATTGGGAAAGCTCTTTGAGGATTTCTGTACTCATATATGTTCTTATTGGCAATCCAAAGGCAGCGACGCTTGTAGAGTGCTGAAGCAATGTCTCGTTTATCAAATGCAAGCATTCATTGTAAGCTAATTCTTCATTATCTATATATCTGTCAAGCATGTCTTTTGCCGTTATATTTCTGTATTTATTCCATACATCTGTTGCAGGTGCTTCATCCATTAATAACAATGCAAATAGAAATCGAAGTTTGGCTAGGCGTTAATGCCAAAGCCACAGCTTCTTGCATGACCAAATCAGATTCATTCTTTGCGTCTGTCAAGCCAAATGCTTCTGCTGCTTTCTGATATGTTGGATATTCCACGCTGTCTATTGTTTTCACATCAGTCCAAGACCTGCATGGTTTGTGTAAAAGCAGTTGTCGCAAATAGATGTTAATGGAGTATGCCCATTCTGTGGCAAGGTCCTATATAGCACATATGTTGGCCAAGTGAAGTGAAGTGGTGTTCTCATTGAGCTTTCTAAAATTGTTAAGTACAAATTGATTCCCCTACTGAGGTAGAACTTTTGAAAGAATTTGAAATTTGAGTGCTCCGAAACTAGACAACTATCAAGAGCATGAAGAAACTAGAGAATTCAAGACAAAAGGACGATATACGCCACTCGATCTATAAAAAGGTGAGAAAATTGGCGATCGCTTCTCATCGGGATGAAGAACCCCGCTCTTGCACGACCTCGCGCACCCTGACAACCAAGAGACCTCAAAAACAACCTGCAGAGACAAAGATGAAAAAAGATAATGACCCGTCAAGGAGTTAGGCGCCTTGCGCATTAATGTATCAAATAGCTAATAAAGTTCAGAGGCTCCGAGGCCACACTGAAAAAGAAACAACAGCCGACCAATCGGGAACCGTCCGCGGAATGACCATCGCGGAGAAAAGATATCCGATTAGTGCTGCCTCGGAGGCTACATCGCCACGCCGAGAGATAATAAAAAATGGAGAATGCCTCAGAGGCTACAGTGCTATGCCGAGAAAGAATGAAATAATGCGTCGGAGGCTATAACGCCACGCCGAGAAAAATGAAACATAAGAATATACAAGCTTGAAAGGAGCATCAAAACGAAAACATGGAGGATGTCAGAGACTGCAAAGCAACCTAAGAGGTATAGAAAGACGACATAAACTGCAGTGGAAAGTCTGAAAAGGAGAATGACTCGTTAGAAGGTTAAAAGCTTCAAGAAAGGGAATGTATCAGAACACAAGAATCCAGAGAATAACAAAAACTCGGAGGCTAAGGGCCACGCCGAGAGAGAAACAACAGCCGACCAATCGGGAACCGTCCGCGGAAAACACCATCGCGGGAAAAAACATCCGATTAGTGCTGCCTTGGAGGCTACAATGCCACGCCAAGCAAAAATGAATAGTGAACAAACATTGCCTTGGAGACTAGAATGTCATGCCGAGAAAGAATGAAATGATAAATATGCCCCGGAGGCTACAGTGCCATGTCGAGAAAAAATAAAGAATAAGAGAATATGCACTTGAAAAGAATATAAAAGAGAAAACACAGAGGAATTTGGAGTTGTGGGGGGGACTCGAGAAAAATGGGGTCAACAATCGAATATGATTGACTGCAGACAACCCATAAGGGAGGGAGGGCAAGGGAAACTAGTAGGCTAGAAGAGAAGGAGAAAACTAGCAGAAAACTAGCTCAAGAGAACGCCGATGAGGAAGAAGTAGAAGAAACACGTATATAAAGGAAAAAGGGGCTCAAAATAGCAGATGACGTCCCTTGCCAAAGAATGGCGGTTCTATTGCTTCGCAATAGAACCTTGACATTCTGTGGCAAGGTCCTATATAGCACATATGTTGGCCGATAGAAGAGGAACAAATCCCACAAAACTCATCAAAAAGAGAGAAGGAACCAAGAAGCGAGATCAAAATGAAAGAGATGATGGAATCAAGTCAATAATAGGTACAGAAAATAATGGGATAAGAGAATGTGAATGGATACATGAGTCACCGAGGTCAAGCAAGGTGGGGGATACTAAGAAGCCAAAGGACACAAAGGAGACATGGAAAAATGAAGCTCTCTGTAGCAGGACAGAAGGACCTGAAGGGACACTAGGAACCAATGGAACATAAGAAGTACCCATAGCAGGAGGGTTGGATGGATGGAAGGCAGATGCGGCAGAAAGAGGACATGATAAGGGGGTCAGACAAGAAATAAAACTGAGGCAAAGAAAGGCTCACAGGGCATAATTGGATGACCGAGGAAGGAAACATATTGGAAACGGTCAAAATGCAATAACAAGAAAAAAAAAACTGAGGCAAAGAAAGGCTCTTAGAGCATAAATGGATGACTGAGGAAGGAAACTCATTGGAAACGATCAAAATGCAATAACATGCATATGGGCACAAGAGTAGAGAAACTTCGGCAAGGAATAAGGTAAAAACAGCGAAAAAGCCAAAATCAAAATGAGACACAAGGAAAAGATAGAATTGGTGAAAAGGAGAAAATGGATAAACCAAGAACGAGAAGCAATGGGATAAGAGAACTCGAATGGGTGCAAGACCAATCGAGGTCAAGGAAGAACCCATGGAACAGAAGCAACACCAATAGCAGTACAATTGAGTTGATGAAAAGCAGTTGCGAAAGCAGGAAGTATACCTGATGCCCAAATTGTGTCTGACAGATTACCAACGCGAGATGTTATCACATGGAGCACAATCATTGTAGGCTACATCCAACAAGGTTTTGGCAAGGTAGCAATAGAGCTGTATAGGTATATGAAGGTTGAGGGTATAAAGGCAGATGATGTATCTTTTGTGTGTATTACAGGGGCATGTGCTTGTCCGTTGCCTTTTGGTTTAACAAAGCATGTCCATGCCAGTATAATCAAAACAAGAATTCCTTGTGATGTTTATCTGGGAAGTATACTTGTAGATATGTATGCGAAATGTGGAAACATTGAGGAAGCTTCCCAAGTATCATGGTCCTATTGGGTCCATAATAGGAAGGATCCGCGTCGCGGCAAGTCCATAGGACATCACTAAAGAGATCGATTCTACCCAAATGATGAAAAGCGACACATTCTGGAAACAAATAGAGTTATGCTACAATTTTAACGTCTACATCAAGATATTTTGCGTACCCAGCCTCTAGACCATAAGGCGCACAATATGGCTTTTGGAAATGATAAGCCACTTTTATTGCTACAAAAAAAGAGAGAACGAATAATCTTAAAGATAGTATACTAAAATACATTGACAAATCATGGAGTTCAGATGGAAGAAACCTTCTCACTGAGAATAGACGCTATTTTGGAATTTAACTTATATAGAATAGAATAGATATAAGCAACCTTCTTAAGGGCTTTTTTGTTTCTTATATCAGAGCGTACCAGTATGCTTGCAAAGGCTTGAATAACCCATATAAACCCATGCCAAGACTTTTAAAGTAGGCCATGCCATCCCATATAACGTAAACCCCTTGATGATGTACCTCTTTTGCATAACATTAAGATGCGCTTCTATGTAACTTTTAAAGTTTAATGCCATAATGTCTGCACTGTCTAAAACCGTATAGATGTTACATAAGATTGTTAGGGGTTAATAGGGATATTCGTAGCAAAATATGTACAATGCTGATGGTGGCATCTGGGTTTGTGAATAGAAACTGTATAATGTTTTTAACGCGCATTTAGATAGTCACGTACTTCATTTACTGGATGTTTCTGCTTATGACTTCTTTGTTCATCATTCTCATCTTTGCTTGTGCTAGCTAACCCATCAGAAATTTTTGCATCTTCTATTTCTGATTGCTTACTTTTTGCTCGGAGTTGATATTTAACAGAATCAAACCCTTTATAGATATAACTGTACAAATACGAAAATATGTGGAGAGTCGATGCAATATCAACTGTTATGTGGCAGTCTAATTGTTCCAATAAGAATTGATTATATGGCACAATAGATCTGTCTTCCTCGTGTCGTCTTCTGTATTGGACATAAGGTTAGATGCCCTTTCGGTCTTGCCAATGCAAGTGTGTCAGCTACTTGAGATGTACACCATCGTCGACGACCTAAAAATGACGATGGCAAGATAATGTCATCCCCTGCATCATTATTGCTGTCCCCAAAATCACCTTTATTAGAACTGGCTTTTTTCGTAAACCCTTCAGTTGATACCATAATTTAATCTTTCTTCTTTAGTGCGTGAAAACATATCAACCAAATATTCACCACAAAGGCGGCCTAACTGGCTAAATCTTGTTTCATATAATACTCACTTTCTATACCATTCGATCTGAGAAAGACCAAATTCATTGCGTGGATGCCATCCTAACGTTCCGTGTGGGAAGAACAATGGATATTGTAATGTTTCATACAACGGATCTAGAATATTTATAAATCTTGGTGATCCTTCATGTTGTAACCAAAAACCAATGCGTCTTGGTTCTATTGTAGCCGTGTTGCTTACATCGGCGATAGCAGCTATCTCGTCTTTCGCGGTTGTCCCACTAATACTTAGCATGAAATCTTTTTTTTCAAGCTGTGCAATATTTTTCAAAGCTCGAGTGAATGGGTTTACGCTGTTCAACATGCTAGCTATCTGTGACACCCATTCAAACTTAACTGAATGCACGCGTGCCATATCATATCGTTCTGATTCATCGTATATATATCATCGAAGAGGATTCCCCTCTTCTGAAGTTGGCAATAGTCTATGATATATTCTTCCCATAATACTGACAGATGATGGTGCCTTCAGATGCACAAATGACCCTTTCACACCAAGAACAGTAAAACAAAATAAATTGTTTATCTTTCGCGAATCTTTAGAAAATTTAGGATCGGAATACAATTCGTTTATGCACTGTGGTAATCCAGGCAACTGTACATGTGGGAGTTTCCATTTTCCATTATTGCAACAAAACCCCTTTCTCTCCGCATTCAGCAATTCCAATCCATAAGTGTCACATCTTTTATTCCACTCGCATTTAATTCCTCCCTTTCCGATTTTCATTCTCATCTTCGATGCTAATTGTTCCCAATAATTCTCTTTCTGATTACAATTTGCATTATTGTTCATATGAACACACTCATTTTTCTTAGGTCTATTCTCCATTCCATTCAACTCAACTCCCTTTGATTGATATCTCTTTCGGGCATTTTCTTTAAAATCTTTGACAATATGTCTTGGTCGTCCTCTTTTATGAAAATTACTGGTATTTTCGCTGTCCATAAAAGCTGGATTACTGTCTAGAGATCGTTGCCAAAGAAAATTTTCACTGGATGTACTTCCTTTTAAGCTTCTACGCTTCTGCGTCTTCTTCAATGTTCGTCTCAATGCTGTTACTTTGTTTCTTACGTCCCTTTTTCTTCATTTCATAATTCAAAGACTCGTGTCTACAATCTTCAGCACTCATATCTTCTAATCCAGAACATATACCATGGTTTTCGAACCTTTTGTTATCTTCAACTTCTTTTATCAAGCAGCCTTTATCAGGAGTATTCGTCCTAGCTCCAATACTCCCTAATAGTAGGCTATTGTTTAAAAGACTGTCCAATCCACAATTATATACCATCTGTTCATGGTTAATCCCTTTCAAATGGTTGCCCTATCTTCAGAGTTTGCAAACACTGGATTATTGTCTAAAGAGCGTTGCCATGTAGACGTATTGACTAATGCACCATTCCTTTGCCTTTTAATTGCCTTCCTATCCTGCTCGACATCTTGATCATCCAGACTTTTTCTTTTTGGACGTCCTCTTTTCCCTGCTCCCTCACTCAAGATCTTGTTACTAATACCACTATAATTCATCGGAATCCCTGGGAACCTATTTCACAATGAGCATGTAGAGGCCTAAAGGCATAGAGTTTAGCATAAATGCCTGTTCCAGCAGTGACACACGGTATTAATCAGTTCAAGAAACAAAATTTTCAAGTTCTGGTGTATTCAAATCTGATTCTACCCAATTCTCTCTACTTATTTCACCTCTCTGCTTGCAAAAACGAAATGTAGCTACTCCTTACCATACCTTTATCGACTTACCACACAAAACTGAAAATTCACTCACTCTTAGACTGAATAATCTCCTAATTAGTCAGCGATGGTTAGGTTTCGTGTAATTCTAGCATGTGGTCAATCAAGTTTGTCGAACTTGAAGATCTTGATGAGCACTCCATTAATTCTTTCACTGGCCACGCTTGTATATCATCCTATACATATACTAAAACTAGAAAAACTTTAAACTATACAATTTAAACAATCTATATTTACTAATAGATAGAGATGCACAGACAAGCATATTCTTACCTGGAATCGCTCCCTTCTTCTGCAGCTATCCGTTTACTCTTCTTCTATCTCACACCAAGCTAACAGTATCCCTACCACAGAAAAATATGCTACCGAACCCTTCATGCCTTCAGTATATACAAAAGACTCGGTGCTATTAATCTTATTCTTGTCACTCCTCGATCTAAACAAATGCATTCCTTCAATAAAACTGCCCATAAAGACAAAACCATCCGGTTTGCAAACTGTATGGGTTTGGAAGTTGTTATTTGGTTTTTTTAAAGGTTACCATTGGGTATTTGGGAGCCAAAATTAGGGCATGTTAAATGCGGTTTGTATTTTTTTTTGGATGAATTTGCGTTTTTTTTTTTTTGGCGAGGGAGGCGCAGGCTCGGGCAAATCGTGGCATGCAGGCTTGGATTTTGGGAGCTTCTATTTTGATATGCCTTTCATTTTTTTTCTACTAGAACGCAGGCAACAAGTACTGGGTTGATGTACAATTATGATGGGGTGATTGATAACATGTCTATCTATCCAGCAATCGGCATTGACTTGGCCTACAATCTACATTCTGCTTTTGGGAATTGGTTTCTTAGTCCAAAGTCACTTCTTGGCCAAGCCATGAACAAGTTTATGAAGGAAAATCCTCCCCTTTACGTGTTACGAGAGAGCGTGAGGAAAGGTTTACAGTTATACTCATCTGAGCCCATAGAGCCATATGTTTTGTCTTTGTTCTGTCGTGGAAATCCGCCCAAGCCAGTGTTGCTTGTCCCTACCTTGCTTTGTTGTGATATTTGCAAAAGATGCTGGTTCCTTTACTCGGTAAGAAGAGTTGCAGCGATTTGGCATCATGTAGTGGAGGCCTTCTACTAGTTTTTGAAGATTTGCTAGTGTTTAGGATGTGTTGCTTATGTTCATAGCTGTTGATTACAGATGGATTTCTTGAGGAAGAAAGCTCTGTGGTTCCCGACGTGGTGGAAATTGCTAGGCCAGTTAACACTGTTGGTACCATATTAGTACCTGATTTTTGTTGTGCCCTTCCCTAAGCCTCTTGATGCTTCCAATCCCCTTAACGAGAATCCTAGTTTCGTTGTGCATGTGGCTCTGGAGCCTGATGTCTGCATATTAGCGATTGAAAAACTGTTGAATGTGGTCATGGTCTCTATGGCAGATTATCTGCTTTTGTTGACCAACTGTCTGAAATGATAAGCAATGTAGATTGCTGCATAGGCCTATGGCTCACGTGTATGGATGTGGGTGGAAGAAGGTTGTCTGTTGGTCAGACTATAATTACGAGGGTAGCTCTTGGTAGAGCTAGAGCTGTAATGCACAGGAACATGTGGAGTTATAACATGTTGTGGTGCTCTCGCATGAATGGGCACCTGAACTGAATTGATCCTTTGACCGTGTGGTGGCGAGATGATGACGCCACTATACTTGTGGTTTGTGTGCTATGATCTTTGATATTGCTTTCAAGACATGAAAAGCTAGCACATAATTTTGTTTTTTTCTTTTTTTCTTCCCCCCCCCCAGCCCCCTTTTTCAGAGGGATAAGAAATAGACTTCATTTACTTTGAGAAAAAGATACAAAGCCACATGGCAAGGATGCACGCATCTGTAAATATGAGATGAAGGGTAGCTATATGGCTTTATGGGCAAAAGTATGCTGGTGGGGTGCAAAAGCAGGCGTCTGGACACATGCTGACAGCACTCATATAGCACCCCATATGGCAGCTTGTTTAAGGTGTTACTATTAGGTAATCAATAGAAATATGTAACAACTCCAATTAATAACAAGTGGAATACTATGATAGAATAGTACATCCAGGGTGCTGATCTAAGTGCTGGGGCCGCGTTTTTTTGATACCCACTAGCATACTTTTGCCCTTATCTTGTACTGTTTCTTTTTACCGACCTAGAGTAGATTTAGATGGATATCCCATATTGGTATCTTTATAGCTTCTTCGCTAGCTGAATTTTATACGAGTACTATACTCGTATCTACAAAAATAGTCATGATACAGATATAAAACGGTGGTTACACGAGGCAGGGTTCAAACTTGCAACTCTCTAGTTGCAAGCCACATACTTTGCTAACTGAGCTACTTATATTTCTTGAGAATATTACTTTGCATCTTCCTCAATGCACACCAGTTTCAATGAGGTTTTGGAACATTCTAGAACCTAGGTGCATGTGCGACACTTGGCACGATGTCTTCCATTGGATGTTGCGATGTCGTTTAATTGGTCTAGGTGTATATACAAGAGTCTCATTCTTGTTGAACCATTCCGGTTCAACATCAGTCTTGGGCCTTCTTGCTCAAGCCCTTGTATTCTGTTGTGATCTACCAACTATTTTCATGTATTCTTTGCATACTTCTTGACTATTTCTCCCATAGTTTCCTTTATTTTGCGTAGGTTCATGATAGTTTGAACTGGAAACCCTTATCATTTTTTATCTGCTCTGAGCCTATGTGGTTTTCTATTCATATTTGGTGTTTTTGTCCTTATGGAGGAGATTTCATCCTTGTTACAGCAGGTCCAGCAGTTGTGCAAGTGTGCCAGTAGTTGCAGTTAAATAAGGGGAACGGATAGCTTCTCATAAGTCTGCCTCTACCTCTAGATTGAGGCCATCAAAGCCTAAGATCAGCTTGTCAGAGAAGTTTGATGACACTCAATCCAAGATTTGTCGAAGCCCATCTATTCTGCTCTGATCTATCAAGTATCTCCAGTGTTCTAGTGATTCTTTGCATATTTCTCGCATATTTTCCCTTGTTTTTGTGTAGGTTCATGGCTTAAATTTCTTTACTCTTTCAAGTAGCTGGATTGGTGATATGTATTCTGGCTGATCTTCAATAAAGACTAGGGCATTCCTTCTTTTTCATGTTGACCAAATTGTCCAGGCCTTAACTATTAAAAGGCCTTCTTCTTTATGGAGATCCATTTCACAGGAAGAGTTCCTAGCAGCAATTCCTTGGTTCCTTAGAGGTATTTAAAATATCTCATATATTGGAGTGGCACGACCTGAGCCATTGGTTTAGATAAGTATAGAGGAGCCTCATTCTTGTAGAACCATTTCGGTCCAGTGCCACTTCTAGGCATTTGTCTTGTGTTCCTACTTGCTTTGGGCCATTTTATTCTTGATTTTTCATTATGTATCAGAATCTTTGCCGATTTTCGCGTTTTTCTTGCGTATTTTCCACGTATTTTCATTATTTTGATGTAGGTTCATGACAGTTTGAACTGGAATCCCTTACTGGTTCTTGTCAGCTCTGAGCCTAAGTATTTCTTTGCTCATATTTGGTGTTTCTATCTCTATAGAGAATGTTTCAATCTTATTACAACAAGTCTAAGAGCTTGTTCGAGTATGTCAGCAGTTGCAGTTGGATAAGAAAGAGCTCAGAAATAGGATAGCTTCTCATGAATCAGCCTCTAGCTCTGGATTGAGGTCATCAAAGCCTAAGATCAGCTTCCCTAAAAAGTTTGACGACTCTCGGTCCAAACTTCATGATTTCTTAAATTAGATTCATTTTGTGATTCGCCTCCATCCTCACAGATTTTCACAGCTCAGGAACAGGTAACAAGTTGCATTTGGTTCTCTCCTCACAGGGCCAACTGTAAGTTGTTTTGCTCCATTGCTGGAGAGAGGGACTTTGGAGATGCAAGAATTTGTTACTTTCACTATTGAGCTAGAGGCATGTTTTGGAAATACAAATCGTCAGCAGACAACAGTTACAAAACTCAACAATCTCAGGCAAAGCACTCGCCCAACCTCAATTTATACATCTGAATTTTGCCAAATTGCAATTGATACCACCTGGGATGATGCTGCTCTCCTTGATTGTTTTCAGAGAGGACTTCGTGATGATATCAAGGATATGCTACTGACCATGGAGGATCCCAAGACATTGGATGAAAAATTTGCACTTCGCTGTGATAATCGAGTCTTTGAATGTAAGCAAGAAAGATGTAGTCAGGTCTTCCTAGTTCTACGAGCGCCTGGAGCTATACCTGCCCCGAATCCATCTGTGAGTAGCAGGTCCGGGCTTGGCCTATCCAGATTGTCGTGTAGTTCGAGGGCCCTTGTATAGTGCTGAGAAGCAGCATCGGAGAAGCAGCATCAGAGCACCCAAATTGGTCAAAAAACTCCAGGGGCTGGCCCGAGTAATAGGAGTCCCTCTTGGCCGATATTTTCAAACTCCTCTCCCAGGGGATAAAGAGTTTATTCTTCCTAGTAAGGTCAGTAAAGAATTTTGTATCTCAATAACATTAGAGTCGGGGGTATGGAAGTTGGATGCATTGGCACAACTCGATAATGGTCTGAATGCATGTTTTATGGATAATGTGTTTGCTTCTAAGCATGCCATCTCTATAATCATACTCAAGCATCCCAGTTCTGTTAGTGTGATTGATGGACGTGAGATCTCTTCGGCTGCTGTCACAGAATGTACTACATCTCTTCGAATTCTATTGGAGGGAGCTTCTTGTAACATTTTCTTCTTCTTATAACATTTTCTTCAACCTCATTGCTAGCCCGCATGCGCGAGTAGTCTTCGACCTCCCTTGGCTCGAGATGCATAAGCCACAGATTGATTGATGTTCTAGATCATTTTGGTTTGCTGGTTTAGCTCTAGCCCCAATTACAGTTATTGCCTCTGCACCACTATCTACTCCAGTGCATGCAGTATCGTTGGCCCCTGATTCTACTCTTACTCATTATCTAGTTCATGCTTCCTGTCCTTATTCGACTCTTGACTTTGCTTCA
Organism: Isoetes taiwanensis; assembly: GCA_021234155.1. Taxonomy (NCBI): domain Eukaryota; kingdom Viridiplantae; phylum Streptophyta; class Lycopodiopsida; order Isoetales; family Isoetaceae; genus Isoetes; species Isoetes taiwanensis. Next base: position 6,356,001 of record JAJEKV010000064.1, on the reverse strand, counting down.
ATTCATGCTCCAGATTCTGACCATATTCCGGATCACGTCCCAGTTCCAGTTCCTATTCCAGTACTTACTCCAATTTCTAATCCAATTCCCTGTTCTTAGTCCTGTTCAGGTTCATGTTTATGTGGAGGCCTCTTCACACCCTCAATTCCATATCCCAAAGATTTCTTTTCGCGAGTTTATTAAATCAGGAAAGCAAGATCCAAGTTCAGTATTTGCAATCCAGGTTCATCTATCGACTAGCTCTGCAGCGGTGAAGTCTGCTCTAATGCTCTCAAATAAATACATCAACTTTTTCTTATGTTTTTAATAAAGTCAAGGCCAGCAAGCTCCCAAAGCATTATCCATATGATTGTCCTATTGATTTATAGCCCGTGACTATGCTGCCATATAGCTACTGGCTTTATTCGACATTCTCAGTCCCCTACTGGCACGTCTATCTTATTCATCAAAAAGAAAGATGATTCCCTCCATCTAGTTGTTGATTACCACAGTCTTAATAAGATTGCGGAATCAATATCATTTCCTCTGATTCTAGAGTTGTTGGAGCAGCTCCAAGATACGCGTTATTTTACGAAGATTGATCTTCGTGGTGCCTACAATCTTATTCAGATCCGGGAAGGTGATAGTGTGGAAGACAACATTTCATAACTCGATATAGGCATTTTGAAGACATAGTTATGTCGTTTGGGCTTACCAATGCTCCAGCAGTGTTTCAGTATATGGCCAACGATGTCTTCCAGGAGTTCTTGGACATGTTCAATAGGTACTCTAGAAGCTTCGTGAGCATGGGTTATATGCTAAATTTGAGAAGTGTCAATTCAATCTGGATATTGCGGAGTTTTTTGGCTATCGTATCGGTCTTCATGGAGTTTCTATTGACCCCGAAAAGGTTAGCACTATTTTGAAATGACACACATTTTTCTGTCCGAGGTACAATCTTTTCTTGGATTTCATAACTTCTATTGCCATTTTATTTAGGATTATTTGGATATTGTCCTTCCTTTGACATGTTTCATGGTAAAGGATATGCCATTTGATTAGAGCCTGGAAGCAAAAATCGCGTTTGTTACTCTAAAATATACTTTTACCACAGCACCAGTTCTTGCCCATGGAGATCCTTCACACCCATATATTTATCGAAGCAGATGGTTCTGATTTTGCTCTTGGCAATATCCTATCGTAGGAGGAGGAACTACAACCAATTGCCTATCACACTTGTGGAAGTTCAGGCTGTCAAAGAGCAAAAGTATGCTGGTGGGGTGCAAAAGCAGGCGTCCGGACACATGCTGACAACACTCATATAGCACCCCATATGGCAGCTTGTTTAGGGTGTTACTGGTACTAGCACATGGTAATTAGGTAATCAATAGAAACATGTAACAACTCCAATTAATGACAAGTGGAATACTATGATAGAGTACTACCTGATCTAAGTGCTGGGATCGCGTTTTTTTGTACCTCACCATCATACTTTTGCTTAAAATCAACTACCTGATTTATGACAAGGAGCTATTGGCGATAGTTGATTTTTTTGAAGAGTGGAAACATTCCCTGAAAGGATCTCCTCATAAGGCTATAGTCTATACGAATCATTGAAATCTGGAATATTTCAAGTCTGCTTGAGTGCTCAACTATCGCTAGACCTGGTGGCATACTCAAGTATTATCCCACATTGATTTCGTGATCAAGTACCATCCTGGACCTCTGCAAGGGAACTCAATGCCTTGTCTAGATGTTTCTACCTCGATCTTAAGCCAGAAAATACCGCATTTGATTAGCAATCACAGATAATTTTTGGGCCTGATCAGTTCCAGCTTATGGCCATCACTTTGTTCGAGAGGCCTCATGATACAACCCTGTTGGAGTCTGTTCGGGCATCTCTCCCCTCTGATTCATGAGTTCAATCTTGGATCAACATCATCTCATCGACAAATGTAGTCGGATTATGATCGTTTTGAGATTTGAGATGGACTTCTGTATGTTTCAGATGGTGCTTCTGGGCTTCGTATTCTCCAAGCTTGCCTATAACCAGACATTTAGGAGTAGCCAAAACTCTTGAACTTATTACTCGAAGTACTGGTGGCTTGGGTTCTGCCAAATTGTTGAAGTTTTTATACGATCCTATGATATCTATTGTCGAGTCCCCAGAGATTTTTCTTATGTTCTTCATCAGCCACTGCCTATTTCTGTAACGGACCTATGGGAGACCGTTTGAGTGGATCTTGGTGTCGCGTTCCCGATAAATGGGTAGAAGCGACTACTCATAAACGTCTAGACGGTTTTGCCCAGTTGGCTAAGCGCATGTCGGTTAGGAACGTTACATTTGGCATCAGAGCAGGGCTCGAGTTCGAGTCTCCATGGGGGCAAGTATGACCCGTAATACCGTTGGACGGTAGGTCATGACTTGGTTTGTGATGCTCGAGGACGAGCATAGTCTAGTGGGAGAGATTGTAACGGACCCATGGGAGACCGCTCGAGTGGATCTTGGTGTCGCGTTCCCGAGACACCGGCATAAATGGGTAGAAGCGACTACTCATAAACGTCTAGACGGTTTTGCCCAGTTGGCTAAGGGCATGTCAGTTAGGAACGTTACAGTTTCAGATGGATCTTGAAAGAATATTTCTATGGATCTCAGGTTTTTGGAAGTGACTTCTGGAGCTATTACATGTCGATTGCTTGTTGACTTTTGGTTACCATCCAGAAAGTAATAGGCAAGCAGAGCATACCAATCAGACTCTAGAACAATAATTGAGGTGCTTTATTAGTTACCAATAGGATGATTGGATTGATTGGCTTCCATTAGCTGAGTTTACCTATAATATCCCAGTACATGCTTCCATGGACCAAATTCTGTTCTTTTTGAACTCAGGCTAACATTCGGTTGGTCTCTTACTGCCACGGGATACAACTCTATCAATCCTAGTGTTGAGTCTCGACTTGAGAAACTCCAGGCTCTTCAATTAGATCTTCAGTACCACCTTCTCCGGTTTCAAGAACGCTATCAGTATTATGTGGATTTACATCATCACAAGGCTCATATGTTTCATGTTGGTGACTTTGTCCACCTTCTATGTAGGGACCTTCCTACCCCATGTCTTTGCAACAAGCTTGACTATCGCCGCCTTGGTCCTTATTGGATCACGGCCTAGATTAGTGATTTGCTTTCTGGCTCGAGCTTCCTCCAATTGTTCGATTACATTCAGTATTCATGTTTTGCTATTGGAGTCGTATATGCCTAATTCCTTCTCAAATCAAGTTCCTCCACTGCCTCCACCAGTGGAAATTGATGATCACAAAGGGTTTGAGGTTCTAGAGATTTTGGACTTTGTTTCTCATGTCGACGATTGTACTACTTCGTCGATTGGGAAGGATATATTCTTCAAATGATCAAACCTGGGAACTTGCCGAGAAAACTAATGCTTCTGATAAAATTGCAGAGATCCACAGACATTACCCGAATAAACCAAGTTCGAGTACTTCAGCTCTAGTTCCAAAGACTCATCACTACGTGGCAGGGGATTATTATGACGACCATACACATATTACACTCATAAACCAAGTTCGAGTACTTCAGTGTCGTGGCAGGGGATTTGTATGACGACTATACGCACTCATATATACTAATATAATCGTCACACGGATGCAAAACGATAGTTGCACGAGGCAAAGATTCTAATTTGCAACTCGCTAATTACAAGCCATATATCTTTGCCAAGTGCACTATTTATTTTCCTTTGTGATATTATCTGGCATCTCTCTTATATGTATAATAGCTTTCAGAAGGTCCTAGAACATTCTAGAACCTACATGCATGCGCGACACTTGGCGAGATCTCATCCATTAGAGTGGCACGATCTAGACCATTGGTTTAGATATATATAAAGGTGCCTCATTCTTGTCAAACCACTATGGTTCTATACCAATCTTGACCTCTTTACGCATCTGTCTTATGTTCATGCTTGCCTTCGATCATTATACTTCTGATTCTTTATTATATATTATATTCTTTGTTAATCTTCACACATTTCTTGCATATATTGCCATCAATCTGAGCCAACGGATCAGTATTCTCGAATAGGACGAGCATGCATCTCTACCATGCATGTATGCATTGCATGAATTTTCTATAGGGCCCTGGTTCGTTTGGGGATCGTGATTTCTTACAGGTTCTTCATCGACTTCTCATCAGCATTTTCTTCTCTCTCAGCAGTTCCCTTGACTCTCTTTCTTTGACATTAGGCAGGGGAGGGGCTTCTTCCTGCTTGGTTTGATAGTTTTGGCGTCTATTTCCATGTTGTGGCAGGTTCTTCCCCGATCTTGTCCCTTTTTTGGCCATCATCTTTCGACCTTCAACCTCGATCCTATTTTGATAAGGAAGTTCTCTTTTTGTCAGGAGCTTTTGTCTGTTTCATGCGAGCCCTAATTCGAGAATGCCATCGATCCAAGCCATCAGATCGGTATTCTCGAATACGGCGAGCATGCATCTCTCCCATGCATGCATGCATTGCATACATTTTCTGGGGCCCTGGTTCGTTTGGGAATCGCTATTTCTTGCAGGCTCTTCACCAACTTCTCATCGACGTTTTCTCCTCTCTTCCCTTGGCTCCCACCCACCCTCCCTTAATTTTGTATATTATTGTACATGTTGTTTTTTATCGCATGGCATGCGTGACCAGCCCCTCACTTTTCGAGGTTATTATATTCTTATCTTTGTGTTCCCCTTATAGTTTATTCCTTTTAAACGTTTGTATATGCAATGATTTTCATTGAAATCTCAACATTCAAGTTAAGCAATATCATTAAGTGCTTTTGGATGAGTGGGTTGTTACATGAGGCCTTGGTTTGTTACATAGAATAGAATAGAGTAGAATATAATATAATATAATATAATAGAGTTTCTATCGTCCACGAAGACCAATCCGCCTATGGGACCCAGAAAGGAGGCGCAACAAGAGTATTACTGTCCAAGTTAAAAAACCCTGCCCCGAAGAGTTTTTGGGGGAAAAAACCATGACAGGAATAAGATTGTTGTCAAACTGTACAAACATCTATCATGAGGGCTTCAAAGAAGGAACCACACATGTAGTGCGCCGCTACTGTCTGTATAGCATGCACATGGTGTAGTAGATGACATCTATTATTCGCATGATGGAAACACGATAGTTAGCCTGACTTCATATAATTTGTGTATCATCTCATTTATGCCATTTGGCAGTAAATTATATTATATACATATGAACTTAACGGCATAAGAAATCTAAAAGCATAATGGATCATGCAAACAAATGTGTCATTATTATGGATAGATGGTTGCACTATATAACCATCTTAGATTGGAGAGAGACATCGGCTATTACAAATATTATTCATCTAAATTACATGAGGAAGCCTGTGACGTTCCAGCACAGTATACGGTCCCAGGACGTATACTGTACTCCTCATCACGCGTACACGCCACCCTGACTGACGTGTACGCCGACGTGTAGCCAGGCTAGTAGCCCCTAGGGGGCAACTTGCAAGGTATGTGCATTGTCATTAATGTGCACATTTACCAATGTGCACATTTATTAAGGTGCACACATTTCCATGTAGATACATTTATGCCACCTAGCCATTAAAGGCAAGTGGGCCATACCCAATTATCCCACATGCCAAAAAGGGATAATTGGAACCCTAGCCCTACCCCCTTGCCTATTTAGGTAGGGAAACTCTAACTTGCCCATTTTTCGTTCCTAGGGTTTTAGAGCTCTGTTTTGGCTGCCCCAGGAGCCAAAACCGCCTCCCAGAAGCTGTCTAAGCGAATTGCACCATTAGTTTCCCTTGATTCGAGCAGTTCAGCAGGATGGTCCAACTCAGGTCAGGAGGAGCAACTCAAGAATCAGGTATTTAGCCAATTTAATAGCTTAAACCGTCTCTTGGTCATAGAATTAGTAGGTTTAACCTATTAAATTGCCCATAGCAGCTCTCTAGATCTCTAGATACCAAACTCTAACTAAAGAACCTAACTCTATGATTAGATCTAGTTCTTTAGCTCTCTGTGATGTATATGGATGATGTATATCTGTGAGCTCCTTGTATTGGAAAGGGGGGTAGAGAGCCTCTCTAGCACACTGTAGATTCGGCCTGTGTACAAGAACCACACCTGGTTGTGGGTGAAGGGGCCAGACTGGCTAAGAAGGGGGTTCGTGTTCTGACTCTTGAACGATCCCTCTGATGTGTAAGGCCTACCGGGGTTCGTGTTCTGACTCTTGAACGATCCCTCTGGTGTGTAAGGCCTACCGGGGATCATTGTGACTAGGTCTAATGGCTTACCACTGAGTGTGGGTAAGGCATGGGCTCGATACCCCTGAAGTGGTGTACACTGTCCAGTGGGTTCAGTCGAATAAGGGCAGTGGCCCTCTAGTCACCTTGAGTCAGCATGTAGACCTCTGGAGGGAGTGATCCCTACCTGCCCCATCGGAACTGGGGAGATGCAACCCAGGAATAGCCCTATTGGCTATGCATCCGGCGGGCTACAGTCAGGTCCCGACACTTTTCAACCTACTCTGCAAAGTGTGCATAGGAGGGGCGGATGGAGTGGACAACCCTATGCCATGTTCTTATGCCAGCCAAATCCATTGCCATGAATTCTGTCTGCAATGAACTCTGGAGACCCAAGCCGTCAGTCATTCCTTCGAGTCTGAGCTTGGGTAGGACCCCTATGTATGATGCTGATCATTGTCTATGCAGATGTTGATGCACCACCCTTCGGGGTGGATATGTGATTATGATGTATACTGACATGTATATTTACACTTCCGCAGCTAGGTAGGCCCTGAGGGAGACGGGGTAAAATAATAATAATATTATTATCATGCTCCGTAGGACCCTAAGGGTCATGAAGCAGCAAAGTACAATGATACAATGATTCAATGATTTAGCGCTGCTGTTGTGTTTTAAATAGAAAATCTCGATGAGTTTCCACTGATTTCATATAACAACCTAGTATTTAGGATTTAATGATAGCAAGGAGTGAAAATTGGGCTGATCTATACCATATTTGTCTCGTATGTGCTGATATGCCAAACATTTTAAGAAAACATGATGTTCATCTTCCACTTCGCCAGTTCTGCAGATGTCACAGGTCCGTTCCTCTCGGGTCAATTTACCCCAACGTCCTATCTCTATTTTCAAAGAATGAGATCCGGACCTGTATCTTGCAATTGTTCCTCTCATCTGTTTAGAGATAGGAGCATCTAAATAATCTGGGCTTGTATAAATGAGAAGCGGATTTACCTCTTCGTGATAAAAGACCATCTTTGAACCACGTTTTTCCCACAGTTTTCTGACAAAGTTTTCCTGAACCATTTCTCTAATACTGAGCTCTGAGTCCGGCCAGTGTTCTGCCATTATCCCCCACCGGGCAGCCCAATCATGTACTTCTTTGAGCCATCCCGATGGCAGATCCATTGCCATTTTTGGTAATCTGCTTACATCCATCAGCCTTAATCTGTTTACAAAATTCATAGTCAAGCATAAAGCCTCAGCTTCTAAAGGAAGAAGACCCGTTTCTGCCAAAAGAATCGCATATGGAATCTGCTTGCGCACTCCCAATACCTCTTGAATAAATATCTTCAATACTTGTTCCACCTGATTCCATATTTTAGCGTGTATAGAGGGCCCCATTAGAGGAAAAATGAGATCACATTTTGTCCCATTAAGGAATGCTTAAAATGCCATGTCAGCTTTTTAAACTGTCCAATAAGAGAAGAGCTCCAGTATATCTCATTCCAGTATTATGTGGCAGCCTGTAATTAATGCAGTTGCAACTAACTTCTGTAGTATCATTTTTTCATTATAACTTTTGATCCAGAACTCCGATTCAAAAACTTTTTGTAGCAATGGGTTCGTCTTCACAAGATCTATCTAGTGATAACCCATTCATACATCTTTTACGATACAAATATATAAGAAATAAGCAAAAAATCATATTTTTTTAAGGTTAACGCATATGACCATATTGAAATACATCATAACCATATATCATTGGAAAGATCTTTTCATTCCGCATCTAATGCAACAAACGCCACAACATTTTGATGAGTGGATCAAAAGTTATGGGGGGAAAACAACAACAATGAAGTTGTTGGTGCTGCATTAATTGCAGGTAATAGAGGGTAGCCATTCCATTGGAGGATTCTTATGGGGATGGAATGAGATCTCAAATTTCCTCTAATGCCAAATGGGAGCACCATACAGCACAACTGTCTGAACTAAGGTTTTAAACAGCATTTTTTTTTGAGCCCCCAACTGGACAAAGATGCACTGTGACATTTGGACAACATAGAATATAAAGCTGCCTTACCTCCTATAATACGTTTCCGCACGCACTCCTTCCATTTGTAGTTTGAGCAAGTCTCCAGACCTAGGTATTTGTAACAGTCCACTTCCTCTAGTCTCTCGCCTTGATATGTGAAGATCGGTTGTTTTACTGTGCCAATCACCATAATTTTTGTCTTTGAAAGATTTACTTTCATTCTGTGGGAGCTACAGAAGGAGCTCAGATTGTGCAAATGTTCTTGTAGCCCTTCTTGGGAATCTGCTATTAGCGTAGCCCTTCTTGGGAATCTGCTATTAGCACTACATCGTCAGCATACAGTAACAATTGCACCACAAAACTTCCTAACTTGGTTCCAGCTTGTCCCCTGTTCCGTAGCCACTCCTCCAACTCGTCTATATAAAGTCCGAACAGAGTCGGCGACAGTGGGCATCCTTGCCGAACACCCATCGTGCTCCGAATCTCATGTGGTATATCAGAAGATAGCTTGGCTAATACCTCTTCATATAAGCGTGCTACTGCACCCCTCCAAGCCTGTGGGACAACAAGCTATTCCATTCGTATCCACAATTTTTCTCTTGGCACGGTGTCAAATGCTTTGGAGAAATCAATGTAAGCCAGATAAAGTGCTTGTCTTGGCTTCTTGGCTTGCTCAAATAAGACTCTCAGAGTAAGAAGATGGTCTAGGGTGTTATGTTGTTTTCTGAAACCTGCCTGGCAGTAAGCTCTCTTATCATGACGTTCTGCCCAAGCACTAATTTTCTGTTCCAGCAAACCTCCCAGGAGCTTAGAATACATGCTGCCTATCATTATGGTGCGATAATTTCGCACCTCTTTTCTGCAACCTGATTTATATATGGGGACGATCCTGCATTCTCTCCAGGATTTTGGTAATCCATGTCGGACAGCCATGTTCATAAGCTCTGTTAGCTTCTGGGTTAGTTTTCCATCTGCCCATTTCATTAGTTCGGTCGATAGACCCATTAAGTCAGAGGCTTTCCCATTTTTCATGCGTTGCAGCTGGGACTCCACTTCCTCTACATCAAAAATATCTTCAGTAATGCTTATAACGGGCATCTCACTAGCATCTGCATTGAAATATATCTCCTTTACCAGAGATAGAAGATCTTCTACCCCTAAATCTGGTGCAGCCGATTTGCCTTGCAAGTTCTTCCAGAACATTTTGGGATTTGCGTAGAGCATGTTGCTAAGATCAGACTGTCTTTTTGCATTAAAGCGACTCTTCTTCTCCTTAATAAGTTTCTTGTACCATTTTGGCTTTAATCTGCACTTTTTTGGCAGCTCTGCCCTTGCCTTCTTGCAATCGTCATCCCACCAGCTGTTGTGCATGCGTCCGCCTGATCTTTTCCCAGTGACGCCAAATCCCAATTTAGCTGCTTCCAACATTATGTTGGTTAAGTTCTGAGAGTCTGTATCAACATCGCCCACCCATTGCAAGCGCTCCAGCATGCTACTCAAATGTTTCTGATATTGATCTTTATGCCTAAAATCCAGCTTGATTCTAGGTTTAAAAGCTCCCACAATGGACTGTGCACTTGTCCACTTAGCTTAAACCATAAACCTGCATGGTCCGATTCCACCTCTTTCTCTAGGATCATAAATTCTTCTACAGAGTTTTGTTTACTGGCCACTAAGTAATCTACAGTGCTGGTACCTGTGGGAGTGAAACAAGTAAACCCGTCTGTCTGTGCAAATTGAGGGATTCCATTCAAAATTCTTAAACCGCTCACTGTAAGAGACTCCACCAAGTAGTCTCCCATGCTGTTCTTCACCTTATCAAGGGAGGATCTAATGTAATCATGCTCGGTGCATTCCTTCAACAAGCTATCTCCTGGGTTCTCATACGAAATTGCCTGGAGGCCGTTTGTTCTGGCGTTGAATCTGCTAAATTCCATGGCATCCATGGTCAAACTATGGAAAGGATTATCCTTATCCATGTCCCTGCTCTGATACAACTTCATATTCAAAGGCGCAAAGTAACTACTGGCTAAATAGATCTTTTTCTTACCAAGAATCAGCTCGATCCATATATATTGATTATGCATGTGCGTTTTGATGATCGTGGCAATGCATGCCAGGTCACTTCGGATATAGACTGCCAGCCCTCCATGTCCACGCCCCACACCAAATTCCTTGGTATTCCAGACTGATCCTAATACAGTGAACTTCTCAATCTGTGGTAAGCCCCGCATTTGATGTTCCCATGTCTCTGAGAGCAATAAAACATCTGCCATCTTCCAAATATGCTCACACGCATGCACCTTGGCTTGGGACAAACCATGTACATTCCAAGCCAATACCCTTAGAGTCCGGATTTCCTAGTCATTTCTCTTTCGAGAAGTGACCACAGCTTTGCCGGTTCTGTCCAGATATGCTACGAAACCTTCCTCCCTTCCTACTTTCACTTTTGCCCATTCTTTTTTACGGGCTTCTAATTGGGCTGGAGTGAGATCAGCATCCAGCCAAATCTTCTGTCCTTTAAGAACTGGCTTATTCATAAGTACCCTATTGCGTGCATCAACACTCTTGAATTTAATCAGAATTGGCCGAGTATAGTTACCTGGTTTACCGAGTCTTCTGCAGTGAATTACTTGAGGTTCATGAAGCCTCATAGTTTCCTTGAAGAAGTGGTCAACTGTTAGATTTACATCTTCATTCTCCTCCTCTGCCAATCCTGAGATTTTGAGATTTTGTGCTCTGATTTCTTGTTCCCTGGTTTCTTGTGTCACCATTTCATCATGCTTCACTAGCTGTACTGCAACTGCATTTGTGATCTCAGCCATATCAGGAACCCTAGTTTCAGATTTCATAGATAACGCCTCTTTCAATTCTAAATTTTGTTGTGTCAAGAATTTGTTTTGACTAACTACTTCTCCGAGCATCTCACGCAACTCATTAATTGCTGATTTCATTTCGGTCAGCATGGCTAGCATCGATGCCGAATCCCCTTCATATTTGGCCTTCTCTGGAGACGACCTCTTGCCTGACCTGGTCATGGGGACAACAAGCATCGACAACTAGTGCCAATAGTACCGCCGCCAACAGTAACGCCGCCAATAGTAACGCCAATATAAGTATGTTGGCACAATAGTCTTCCCACTGGGACTCGTTACGGGTGCAGTGATTGTGGAGGGCCCTGTATCAGTATGGAGCTGGTATGGGGGATGAACTCCTGTTTGTATACGGTGAGTGCACCGTATACGAGTAGGGGACGTCACAGTGGTATCAGAGCAATGTTCTTGGAGACCAAGAGCAAAGCACTGACCATGCTCCCAGTAGACTAGCTTGATAGGATTCTCAAACCTCGAAAAAAGGGAAAATTTTTTCTCATTTTTGTAGTATATGCTAAGCTAGTAACAGTAAAATGAATGGAAACATAAAAAGACTAAAATTAGTGAGCCAAACCTTCAAAAGTAGGATGGTCTCACACGTCGCGCCAGGACAGATAATGAGAAACTCATTTTCGGGCTGGGCGCAACGTGTGAGACATTCAGCTTGAAACACACTAAAAAGTCATGAATTTCAGCAAAATAACTTGATAATTCGGATTTTAAGCTAGGAATTAGCTAGAATTAGTATGTTACATTTCTAAAAACATGCTTAGAAAGTATAAAATTTAGCATCAGAATCCACCATGTCTCACACGTCGCGCCAGGACAGAAAATGAACTTTTCATTATCGGTCTAGGCGCAACGTATGAGACCATGCTTAAATTTAGGTGCTTTAGGTGTTTCAGGTGACCCAAAAAGGTAGTTTGAAATTTGACCTAAAATCGCCAGCCTATAAATAGACCTAGGCCCCCCATTTCCGCGTCCTTCCCTTAGGAAATCTGCTCTCGTTTGCCAAGGCGATCTTCTGGCGCACAGCTCGGATCGACGAATCGTCAAATATGGCCCGGACAAAGCAGACTGCCAGAAAGCCCCGCCCAGGCGAATCTTCCAGCGCCCATGATCCCGCCCTGATACAGAGGATACTTCATGAGCGCCTTTTCAGGCATGGCCAGTCTTCATCAAGTGAGGAGGCAGATTCGGACGAACACCAAAGCGAAGGATTCCAGCAGCGAGAGGAGGATGCACACTCCGATGCGGGAACAGAAGTCCTAGGCGAGGAGCAGCTGGATATCATGCACCAAATCCTCGAAGAAATCGCCGAGGAGGAAAGGAGGAGGAAAGAGGAACAAGATCGGGTGGCCGAAGAACATGAAGAGCAGAGGCAGCCAACCATCGAGGAGCAACTTGAAGCTTGGGCTCGTTTGAAGGAGGCTGAAGAGAGAGAGAGGAACAGCGGCAGCCGAGGCTCAACCCAGCTGAAGAAGAAGACCTCGCGGCGTTTATCAAGAAGTACGAAGCCAAAGAGCGCCACCGAGAAAAGAAGAGAAGGAGGCAAGAGGATGAGCCGAGCACAACTGGCAAGCCGAAGAAAAGGAAGGCGAAGGGCATAAAGGCGGGCAAAAGAACAGTCATGAGGGTCAAGCGGGTAAGGGATTTAGTCATCAACGAGCCACCAGCCGACAAGACCCCGCCCTCCACTGACGATTTAGATGAAGATTACGTCCCCAACACTGAGGGGGCAAGCTCTTCAAAACCCCAGGTTGTGGAGCAAGTAGCACCCGAGCAGGAGCAGCCCGGGCAGGCACCGAAGCCCCCACCCTATCCAACGTGGGATAGAGTCAAAAGCCAGTGGCCACAACGGGAGGCGTATGTGATAGACCCCGTAAAGGTCTATCAAAAGAAGATGAAGGAACACAACGCCTTCATGGCGAAGTGGGAAGCATATAACGCATACTATCAGGAGAACAGGGTACGGACTATCGAGGGCGGACATCCGACAAGGAACCAGACACTAAAGCCACCACCACCAAAGCCCAAGCCTCCCAGAGCACCAGGGAAGAAGCGGACCGGGAGGAAGGAGACGGAGAGGAGAGCCCTCAAAGAAATCCGGCACTTCCAGCGAAGCTACGGATTTTTGATCCCCCGTGCACCGTTCCAGCGCCTAGTCCGAGAGGTCATCCAGGAGTACAATACGGATATGAGGGTGACCGACGAAATATTGCTGTGCTTACAGGAGGCAGCAGAGCAGAAATTGGTGCAGCACTTTGAAGATTCGACGGCCTGCACAGTTCACCCGAAGAGAGTCACACTCATGAGGCAAGACATGCATCTTGCTAGGCACATTAAGGGAGAACACCCTTAAACCTTTTGTAAATAATAGAAAATTTTTGTTAATATAAAGAATTTTTGGGTAAATAATATGTTTAATCTTGCTTAATTAGGTTAAGATATTGAATTCTGGCTCTTGTTTTGGTTAAATTGGACATTTTGAGCAAAATTGAGATGATGTCTCACACGTCGCGCCAGGACAGTTTCATTTTTGGGCTGGGCGCAACGTGTGAGACCATGCCCAAATAGGCCCAAAACTGCTTCAAACTGACCAAATAAGGGTCAATTCTGCCTAACTCGACGAGTTCAGTAAGATTAGACCCTTAGATCACCCAAATTGATCAAGTTCAGCCCATTTAGAGCCCATGTCTCACACGTCGCGCCAGGGCAGAAAATGAACTTCTCATTATCGGTCTGGGCGCAATGTGTGAGACCTCTCAGCATTTTCCTCACCATGCCACATCCAAATGATCTCCAGTTTGTTGCAATGGGTTCATTAGTTGGTCGTCGCATGCTTAAACCCTAAAAGTAGTCTTCAAATTCTCAATTGCACCTCTTAATAGGTCAGAATTGCCCAATCCCAGTAAATTTCTAGGTCATCTAAAATTAGGGTTTTCCCCTTTTCTATAAATAGGTCCCCCATTTCTCACTTAGTACCCTACAAGTTTGCTCTTGACTGTTTAGGCGATTTTCCAGCTCCCTGAGGCGCTTCTGCATCTGTTTGCTAGTCCCTTCTTCGTTAGATCAATGGCCACTGCTGACTTCAGGCGATGGTACAGCGCCAGTGCCCATGCTGCCGAGGCTGATGTCAACGACATCTTCCGAGTCTTCAGGAAAGAAATAGATGTCCAAGCCAACCTGCATATAACCCCGACATATAGGCAAGTTTTAGCAGAGGGGTGGATTCACGCTATAGTGGATCAGTTTTGGTGTCCCCCATGTCCCCCCCCCCAAATAGCTTAAAAGTATAGCTTGTATTTGTGGTTTAAGAAATGCATTTGTGATTTGAGAATTTGTATAACATTGATTACGTTGATGCCTTTTCCAGTAACCGATGAGTAATTCTAATAATAACCAACCACTTCATTAATAATGGAGGGAATCTTTTCAAATGCTCAAACGGTGGAAACGTAGAGGGAGTTTGTTCCTCATTCTTTTGCTCAGTATTATTTTGGTAAGTCTACAGTGTGAAGCACATTTCTGAAAAATGGAGAAGAAAGATGTATTCTTAGATATGGCAGATGAAGAAATCCAGAACATCCAGAATGAAGATCCATTTGTTAGGGTGAGTTTGAGATCATTGTTGAAAGAAATTCAATCTGGGGAAGTTTCAGATTGTGGTTTAGAACATGCAACTATTTCTAGTGTCAATCTTGAGAATGCAGATGATATATCAATCGGTCATGATCCTAGTATTGTGGACAATACGATAAAGAATATCAAGAAGAGAAAAAAGAGATACTGAGCAAGAACGTCGAAGAAACAAAGACAGAGAAAAGAAAAAAAAGAAGCTAATGAGGCATTGGTGAAGATTGGAGGTCAAGATGGGTTGGATAAAAGTGGTGCAACAAAAAGGAGAGTAGTGTTAAAAACAATCAATTCATTCTTAAGGCAAACAAAAACAATGAATCTCCAGATTAAACGAGAAATATTGATTGATGTACTAGAACATAAAGCTATGGAAGAGATAGTTGGGGATCTCTTGAAGAATCACGGAAGCAAAAACAACCATAATAGATAATATCGGAGATTCAATCCATATCATGAAGCAATCAACTAGTCTAGGCTGTATGGCTGCTAAACAAATCTTGTTTAGCAATGGCAATAGGCAATGAACGAACGTAAAAAGCGACTCTGAGAAAAATGGGAAAAGTTCTTGATGTTCATCCAAGAAATTTGATTCTTTGCAAAAAGAGAGACAAATTTGAGATAAATTGCAATTCAGAAAAATGGGTGTACTATAGAAGGGGAAGAAGATGTGGTTCCATTTCTGATCCTGTCATTGCTCTTGTACAGGATTTTTGGATTTCTAATACTAGGGTCTCTCCAAACACAAAGGATGTGAAATCTAGGAGACTTGAAAGAAATATCAGAGAAGAGCATGCTACACATTACTTAGAGCAAAGCCAAGTTAGTTACTACTCTATTATCTATCTACTCTTTCAAGCTTGATTTGATCACAGTTTTCTCTAGATCCTCTGTAACAGATTATAGATTGTGTATTGTAGATAGTATATTATAGTTTTAGGTCCAAGATAGATTGCATTATGGTTGGAATAGATTGTGGTTTTGGATTACATTGTGGTTAGATTAAACTGTGGTTCAAGTCATATTGTGATTCGTTGCATTGTGGTTTAAACTTGGTTGTGGTTGTAGATTACATTGTGGTTCTAGATTATGGTTTTGATTAGATTGTGGTTTTGGATTGGAATGTGGTTTTTGGTTTCAATTTTCTTGTGATTGTGGTTGTGGATTACATTGTGGGTCTAGATTATGGTTTGATGGATTGTGGTTTTAGGTTAGATTGTGATTTTAAGGTTTCTAATGGATATTGTTTTATTTTGTGATTTGGAATTTCATTATTATAGTTTGAGGTTCATGTTTGCGGTTTGGGGTTTGAGATTGATAATCAACTATTGTTTTGTTCTTAGATGCAACTCTATAAAGCTTTCAAAGCAAAACATCCAAATGTCAAAGTTGGAGCTTCAGCTTTTCAAAATTTGAAGCCGTGGTTTGTAGTGAAGCGAGCAAAGTATAACACTTGTTGTTGCATACATCATGTCAGGTTACAAATGCTGCTGGATGGTTTAACTAAATTCAGGAAGAAGCACTCAAAGTCATGTACTTGTGAGTGCAAGATTTTTACAGACATCAGTGATCTTTGGAAATGTATTGTTTGCCAGAAGGGTGAGATTGATGAATTCTATAGTAAGGATTGCCTTGACGGTACTTGTAGTGAGTGTGGGATAAAGAAGTTTGAAATCTGCCCCAAGGAATTAGAGAGTGAGGAGGTTGTGAAATGGGAGTACATCGACTATGAACATGGAGGTGTGGATAAACGTGGAGAGCCTAAGAAAGTTTTGAAACACCAATACAAAGAGACCACACCAGCAGTGCTAATAAGCAAACTCAAAGACAGGTTTCCACAATTTCAAATACAAATGGCAAGATAAACAGTTTCGTGAAATGCTCGATAATCTCCCTTCAGATGTCATAGTGTCAGTGGTAGATTTTGCGGAAAATTACACATTGAAAGAGAGAACACAGGTGCAATCTCAATACTGGACAAGCGTGCAAGTGACCATTCTTGTCCACATTACTTATCATGTGGCTGAGAATGGTGAAGTAGTAAAAGAAACACATTATTATATATCAGATGACCGCAAACATGATACCTTATTCGTGCAGCATTGCTTTAATATGCACTTCAATTATATGGAAGAGCAAGGACTGAAACCACGTAGGCACTGGGTTTTTTCTGATGGTGTTGCATCACAATTCAAAGCTGCAAGACCATTTTATTTTATTGCTAGATACTCTTATCAGACTCTAATTCATATGATGTGGAATTACTTTGGTTCAAACCACGGAAAGGGAGAACATGATGGCAAGGCTGCTGAATTAAAGAGATGGATCAGAATGGTCCAACTCCTATATCCTGATACTAAGATAGAGAATGCACATGATATTGTGGAGGCTGCCAAGGAGTTATTTTCTGGTACAGTTTCTTCTAAAGAGGAACCAAAAACAAAAAAGAAAGATATTAAAAGATTTTTTTGGGAAGTTAAAGCGGGGAGAAGTCGATAGGCGTAAGGAATGTGGAGCACATACGGTGAAGGATACTCAAAAAATTCATAGTGTACGCCAAGATTCAGCTTGGGATCAACAACTCAATTCTGGTGTTCAAGATTCTCATGCTTTTGTAATTTTTGTTTAGATGAACATTGGGATAGATGCGAGAATACGACATATGTGAATAAGTGGG
The DNA here is from genome assembly GCA_021234155.1 of Isoetes taiwanensis. Taxonomy (NCBI): domain Eukaryota; kingdom Viridiplantae; phylum Streptophyta; class Lycopodiopsida; order Isoetales; family Isoetaceae; genus Isoetes; species Isoetes taiwanensis. The sequence goes on along the minus strand of JAJEKV010000064.1, from coordinate 6,338,519 downwards.
AACTGGTGGAAATTGAACCTGCTTCTTCATCTACTTGTGATGCAATTGAGGTTAGAAAGTCACAAAGGCCCTTATATTCGGTGTTAATATTTTGCCGAGATTAGGATGTGGAGATTACTTTGCGATTAAGCACCAAAAACAACCCGGGGGATGACTTTTGGTTGCTTGCATGTACAAAGGGAGAAGTATGTAGTGGAAAAAGACTTCAAAGATAATGGAACGTGGTTCTTAAAAGGTGAAAGTATATTAGAAGGAACTTACTTCAAAAAAATTCCAAGTTCAAAGAGAGGTTATGAATTATGTTCTCAAGAAGGAGTTGCAAAGGTTTACTCTACACAAGTATGTGGTGTTAGAATCCCACTAATGAAAGGAAATTATGCTATCAAAGGACATCCTGTATTTCACCTTCTAGATCCTAAGGATGAAGAAACGATCGAGCCAACTTACCACCGTGTTGTCGGATGATGATGATGATGATGATGGTGATGGTGATGGTGATGGTGATGGTGATGGTGATGGTGATGGTGATGGTGATGGTGATGGTGATGGTGATGGTGATGGTGATGGTGATGGTGATGGTGAGTGAACACTTGTTGTTGTGAGCAGATGATGATGATGAACAGATCAAAGCCACTTGCCATCTGGGTTGTCATGATGATGATTTTCATGTATTGATGTTTTAATAGATAATGATGATGATGATGAGTTATATCTTGTATTCTTCTACTTGTGTTTTCTGTGGTTGTATGATAATGTTATTGTTTAGACTTTATGTTATTAATGTTTCATTCATAACTAACATATGTTTAAAAGGTGTGTTGGTTTATTCATTTGATAGATATTGAATGAATAGGTGTTAGGTTCAAATCCAAGGATGTTAAGTTTGAATTTTGTATTCATGAACGTTAAAATAATTTTGGATCTATGTCTTACATGGTAGAGTAGTCCAATACAAAAACCCTAAACCTATCAATATCCCACACCAATATCCCACATGCCAAAGAAGCAAAAGTAGCATGTGTATATAAGATGCACCTAGAAGTGATTAAGTATCATGTGATTGGGCCTTGTTGACGAACCTTTGGAGACATCCAAGGGGGATGGACCTGTGGTGCGTGTAGGGGATGCCCTACAATTAGTCGAGCCACATTGGTCTGAGATCTAACGACCTCGAATCGGATATAATTCGAGGGTTCTCTTTAAACGGAGATTTACGGAAGGCAGAGGCCGAGATAGGTCCCAATAAAAGTCGGAGTGGATATCCCACTATGATGGCTCACATGATCTAACCTCTAGGGTGGCCTCCTAGAGGGTGTATAGTATAGTGTCTTAGAGGTCTTAGAGGGTTGTTGTGAATGATATGCTTGACATGGAGGCGCTTACAGGTATGTATAAAGGTATATATAAAGGTATGTATAATCTGCATACAAAATGGTACCATGCATAAAATCCCAAACAACAACTAAAAAGAAAAAAGAAAGTGAGTGAGTGAGGTAGTAGTGAGATGGGGGCGTTTCCCCCTCGAGAGTGAGGTCGATGAGTGAGGTGGGGCGCTTCCCCTCGAGCAGGATGAGTGAGGTCGATGAGTGAGGTGGGACGGTGAGGATGAGTGAGGTGGGGGCGCTTCCCCCATCGCCGTTGAGGGACTTTGCAGCATTAGACTAAGTCCTTAGAGAGGTCCTTAACGCTTCCCCTCGAACGGTGAGGATGAGTGAGGTGGGGGCGCTTCCCCATCGTGGATTGAGGGACTTTGCAGCATTAGACTAAGTCCTTAGAGAGGTCCTTAAAAAAGTGTCCTTAAGAAAATGAACTCCGGAACTCCAACTCCAAAAAAAAAAAAAAACTCCAGAACTCCAACTCCAAAACTATACTATACAACTCAAAACGTCAAAAAGAAAAACAAACAAACCACAAACTCAAAACTCCATTTCTCAAAACTCCATTTCTCAAACTCCACAAACTCAAACTCAAACTCCACAAACGCAAACTCAAATTCTTTCTTTTGTGACTTGTTACTACACAAACACAAACTCCACAAACTAAAACCCCAATTCTCTCTGTGGCTTGTTACTACATAAACTCAAACTTCCAAACACTAAACTCCACAAACTAAAACTCCAATTCTCTTTGTGGCTTGTTACTACATAAATTCAAACTTCCAATTCAACTCTAACTTTGTGTTTACAATATATTCAAAATCTGAATAAGCAAGTCATGTCTATTACAATAAAAAACTTAAACTCCAATTCTCTTTGTTGTTTGTGGCTTGTTAGTACATAAATGCAAACTGCCAATTCAACTCCAAGTTTGTGTTTACAATGTATTCAACTCCAAGTTTGTGTTTACAATGTATTCAAAATCTGAATAAGCAAGTAATCTCATGTCTATTACAATACAAAAACTTAAACTCCAATTCTCTTTGTTGTTTGTGGCTTGTTAGTACATAAACATAAACTGTCAATTCAACTCAAGTTTGTGTTTACAATGTATTCAACTCCAAGTTTGTATTTACAATGTATTCAAAATCTGAATAAGCAAGTAATCTCATATCTATTATCTATTACAAGTTATGTCCATAATCTCTAAAACTTGATTACATATACAAATAATCAAGTAATCCCTTATACTAGACACAAACCTGTGGTGTAAAACATCGGTTTGAATAGTGTAACCAACCACGTATGGCAAACATCTTCCTCCATGATGATTTTAGCAAACATACAAATATACAATCCACATGAATAACCATTTGATTGGAGAGGATGAGGGCTAAGATGGCACCACCGCAAATTCTCTTTGAATTGGGCTGCTCGTGGGGAAAGCTTGGCCAAAGCTTCTATTAGCCTGTTATAAAAGAGGAAAGTCAATTCCTACATAATCAAAATAAGTTTACATTTGAATTCACAAATTGACCACTTACCTGCTTATAGGGGTCCAATCATACCTTTGACAACCACGGCTATCAAAGTGCAATATAACTAGATAAGTGTAATTGCTAGGGGCTAAAAGACCCAATATCACAGCTGCAGTCCAATGATTCCTATGGCACATAGGAATAATCAAACATGCACAATGGTCCATATCCAATCCCAACAATTTGGATATAACAAGTTCTTTTTCATTTTTATATATCCATATGTTAGTGCATGACATATGTATACTTGTTTTCTTCGTTCCTCATCCAAATGTAGCCACTCATTTCTAAGCAAAATACACCATGCTATAGAGAGGTCACAACAGAAAGTACAATCCTAGGTATGCAACAATTTACCTCATGAACAGATCAATGATCGTATTATTAAGCCATCGTGTTTCATTGTCGAATGTCTCTACTTGCTTTCGTTATAGTGATTGGGTTAGACTTCGTACGCCAATACACCATGGGTAGAAAGTTGTCGAGCAATTCTACTAGGGATCTGCTCCTCTTCCTCAATCTGTTATTAAGGTAAATAATACAATCCAAGGAAACAAATGCATTTTAACACATTTAGATTTCAAAGTAGATTTCAGATATCTTACACAATGTTTTGTAACAAATTAGATCTAAAATAGTTTATAGATTCTAGTAATAATCAAATCTTGTTCTTCTTCTTCATAGCCACAATAAATTTTTCGAGATATCATCCAACCAATTTTCTATTGGATGATCTTGTACATATGTAGCAACACGCGTGAGAAGAAAGGCCCAACAACCATGGCTTCAAAACTTTGGTAAAATAGTCTCGATCACCTTGCTCAGGATTGAAGGTGATAGGAGTGACTATAGTGTGTCGGGCATTTTTGTAACCTTTGTACATATGGTCATCAACCAAGAGTGTATTGACCACTTTTATATGATCCTGCAAGAGGTTTGTGATTGTACACTTTCTCTAGAATCTTGAAGTTAATATTGATTTTATTAACTTTAATGCATGCTCTAGTGAGTTCCTTTAGACCCCTTTGGAATATTAATGCACTCCTTATATCTTCGGAAAGAACTTTTTAGTTATCAGGTTCAAGATGGTACCATCAAAATCAGCCCATATTGCAATGTCAAACCTGGTTTATACACCAGCCAAGAAACTCGAATAAACCTTTCCTGAATACCAACATCTTTGTTTTGGAAAGCATCAAAAGTTCTAGTGGTGGATCCACCGTTGGTATGACATTCCTACTAGTTTGCTCGTAGAATTTTCCAAGCACACCATTGAAATCAAAGATCAATAGTTTTTTAGACAACCTGATTCTCTTGATGGCTGGAGATGATGCACAATCACTTTCAGGTATAATAAGGTCCATTTTCTTCTCTTTGAACTCTCCATCAGAATTGTCAGGTACTAGTAAAAACAACAAGATACAACGGTCAAATATTGAGGAAGAATAATTACAACTGTTGTGCTAAATAAGAAATGACGTGCGCCATTTTTCTTGATTTGTTTGTCCTTTTCCCGGATTTTTCAGTTCAAACCTCTTTCTTGCCAATTCTCCCTTGAAATTCATCAATTTCTGCTTGATCTGGCTTGAATTTGAGAGTGATCTGCTAGCTGCCCCTGTAGAGGGCCAGCTTTATCAAATTCCTCATGCTTTGAGCTATTGATGGACACCAAAATCTTCACAATTATCAAACATGGCTCAAGATTTACCTGTGGTTTTCTTTCAGGCTCATCTTCAGAACTATGGAATTCTTTGATAATTAACACCTTCTTCCCAGATTCTCTATTCCGGCAAGAGTATACATTTGTCCCGAGCTGCGTTGAATTTGAAACAGAGATGCTTAATTCATGGCTGGAGGAATTCATAGGTGACAACAAGACTTGAGCCTTGAGGAATTTTGAGTTAATTGTGGTGGGCGGATGAAAAGATCATCGTGAAGGTTTATTCAGAGAATTAGGAAACTGGAATTAATTGGTCTTTGAATGGTTTTCTTCGCAAAGCTTTCACAAATTGGATTTGCATGGCTTATGGTTTGGCAATCCGACCTCTTCTAGTTAATTTTGATTCTATCTAATCGGCGTTCTATCCTGTTTTCTTCCTCTCCCCTTACGGGCTCTCATTTTAAATGCGGCGCTTTTGTTGTTTCAACTGTGCCTTTACCAATGGCCTTAATTTCCTCAGTAAACCCTAAAAATTTATCCTTTCTTCACTCCTTAGCTAAATTTCCTCGCATGAGCGATCATTTGTTCTTCAAAGCTTGATTTCCTTTCAAGAGAAGCCCATGAAAGCGATCTGTTCGGAAACTTTGCCAATTTGCCGGCTTCTACTCCTGAAATGGATCAATCTCTCATGAAGTGCCCATACGGGATAATCTTTTCTGCTGATCCGATCGCGGGGGCACTATTCACCCCATTGATCCAAATGGCATCCCCGACCATATGGGGTAGCGAGAATTGACGGGGAGTTGCGAACAGGATGAACATCACGGATGGCCAGACTAAAGAGAACTAGACCTCCTTATCTTGACAAAGCAAAATGAGACTCTACGGTGGTATTTCTCTTAATCTTCTGTTGTTCATTCTAGAGTTGATGCTTTATCCAATTCAAATTTGTCATAATTAAGGTCCAAAAATGTGGGATTAAGCTTGACAAACTCGGGCTTTTCTTCTTAACCTAAATAAAGGTATTATAATCCAAAAGTCAAGCATTGGCTTAATTTCCCTTACATTATGCTTGAGTGTGGGAACGCGAGAACAGCTAATTTCTTTCTCAACTATGGTCCCCTGACCTTTGAAACCACTCAGCTGTCCTTTCTCAAATGGCATCCAAAACTTGATATTGAACAAATGAACAACCTCTGTATTGCCTCAACCTCGCTTTTTGGACTTAATCCTATATATTGGGATGAAGAATGTTTCAAACTCCTATTTAACACCATTGGCACCTATATTTCCACTGAATACTCTCCATCTAAACCTCCACGTGCCTTTGTGCACAGGGTTGCCCTTAAGGCCAAATTTGTCTAAGCATAATTTAGAAGGTCGGGCGAATAATAGAGTTACAAGATTAGTTATGCTGGCGAATATTTTCTAGACATGAATGTTTTTTATAGAACCTAGGCGAATCATGGCCAATATTATTTTGCCCAAGATTTAAGTGTCTTTATTTTCCAAGTGCAATTTTTGTGGTGAAATTTTATTCACCGGCATCCATATTTAATCAAGGACACAAACACATTATAACTATAGTTGCATGATGCAATACCACAACTTAACCTTTGCAAATGAGAACGTGGCTTATTCTTGTAGATAAAAGAAATCTATTAAAAGGGAGTTCTATAAAAAAATGCTCTGCAGTGCATTCTTAGAAGTATTTGAAACACAATAGCTACAAAAATAACTCTTAAAATTATCATATGTACCTGGATGGATATGGAGAATGGATTAGGTTATGAAGAGCCTAGAATATTAGGCGATTCCTTAAGAAATCTTCGAGAAGGAGGGTAGAGGATAAGGCGAATCCATACTTATGACGCTTAGTGGATGTGGCGAATTTTCAAGTGGAGTGAGATTTGTTTGTAGAAAAGTTGGCTAATTCTATTTTTTTCATCTATAACGGGCCCTACTAAACCATAGTGTCAAAATTTCTTGATACCCTTAAAAAATAGCCTTTTGGCGAACTTTCGTCCTTAAGGGCTACCCTGTTTGTGCAGCTTGACCTTTCCAAAGACATCCCTATCTCCATTCCTTTTATAGATGCCTTTGGAGTAGAGTCTTCCTTAGCTCTTAGATGGTCTGGATTGCCATCCCAATGCCAAAAATGTTTACAAAGACATTTCTGGTACTTTCATTTTGTAAGTCTTTCCATGACTTCACTTCAAACAAAGCGAGAGATAATGTGATTGAAGGGAGAAAATAGCGAGCTCTACTCAACTTTGCCCGGTGATAACTCTAAGGAACACTCGATAGTGAGGGAGTGATCCAAACAAATGAATCAAGGGCTGGACACATTTCACAAATTGCACGAGAATGATAATTTCAAATGGACCAAAGTCAATGGCAGCTACAAAAGGATTGAAGCAGAAGCGATGGGAGCAGATTAAAGCCAAGGAAAAAATCCTTGAGGACAACTCCTTTAGGTATAAGAAGAACACTGGTATAACAATTGGGGAGCCAAAACTGTTGGTTAAAGGTACTACTCCAGAAAAAGTTAATCATGCTTCCCATGACTTATGTTTGACTCTGACCAATATCATCAAGGATGCTAGAAGACAAGAAAAGGGCCATTGTTACAATCTTATGGACTTTCCAATCAAAAATGTCAGCAAGACCGGATCATTAACTATAAAATCTCAGGATAAAGCTAAACAGAAAATGAATTCTACTGGAAAGAATTCACAGACCTCTTCTGCTACTTCAGCAAGCCTAACTCAACAAAATATAACTCCTAATGTGCCTCATTGTCAATCAGACTTGGTACTGTCCAAATCTGTTTGCCATACCAATGAAATCAACTATGATGGAAACAATCTGCAACAAGGGAGTGTGAATCAACATCAAGATAAGCTGCTTATAGGCTGTCAAAACGCTTTTCAGGTATTATCTGACCCAGATATTAATTTAGATCCTGATTTATGTAAGAGCAAAGTATGTTATCCCTCTACTGCTCTTCCTGCACCACAATCAACCCAGGTTTTCTCACTCCCCAAACAGTCTTCTCCTATCTCTCCAGTTCTGCCTTCTCTGCCATCTCTTATTGATTTGGATTATCCCATTATAAATGTGCCCCTTAGTCCTCCAAAAATATCCAGTAAGGTTGCAGATCAGCTAGCTTCACTGCAAATGGCTCCTGACTCAGAAGATAAGGATCAATCACAGGAAAGAGAGGTTAGTAATTTGGATTCTTGTGACTATGTCCCTGAGACTCCACAAGGTGCAGAAGAGGAGGAGCAACATGAAAATTCCAGGCAAGTTAATCTTCCTGCTCCTCTAAATAATCTTGAAATTAATTCTATGTTTGGTTTTATCACGGTGGTTATTCTGATAATAGTGACCATAGTGATAATAGTGAGGGTGAGGATAACCTAATTGATAAAGAGAATTGGGGGAAGGAAGAGTATCTTCTTGAAAATTCTGTCAAACCATCTGTCCCTGACAAAGATCATCCAGCTAGTAAATCTAGAAAGAAGGCTAGGGACAACAAAGGAAAGTCTGTATCAGGGTTGAACAAAACTCCTGCTCAAAATACTAGGAGCAAAAAGAAATCAAAATCTTATAGACTTTGACTTTTCCCTCTTCCTTTCTTATTTTCCTTCTAGATATGAAGATTTTATCTTGGAATCTTAGAGGAATTAAAGGCCCTCTTAAGAGAAGAAGAGCCATTGCTCAAATCAGGCTATATAAAGCTGATATTATTCTTTTTCAGGAGATTAAGCTTCCTCCTTTGAAGCTAGCAACTTGGGTGATTGGATATATCCAAATTCCTCCTCTATTTGGATTGATTCTGTGGGGGCGAGTGGTGGCCTTGCTATCATTTGGAGGGCTGATCTTAATCATATCTCTTGCTACAATGGCCCTTCCAGATCATGGCAAGCTGTTACTTTTTCTGTTTCCAATTCTGTCTTTGGTATTGTTAACATCTATGCTCCAACTAATCCAAATGATAGAGAACCTGTTTGGAAAGAGATCAACTCTTGGCTAGCCTCTCAAAATTTGGACAACTGGATTATTGCTGGGGACTTTAATAACACTCCTTCCTGGGACCTGAAGTTAGGGAACAAAATTAATATGACTAGATCTGAGAGACAAGCCTGGGATTCCCTTATTTCTGATAATGGCCTGATTTATATCCCCTCCTCGACTGCCAACTATACTTGGTCAAATAAGCAAAAAGATAGAGCTAGAGTCTATTGTACTTTTGGATGATTCTATGTCTCTAATCCCTCCACCTCCTTCGGGATAACAGTTATGTCTCTAGTGATGAGGGTACTTCTATCTCTGATCATCAACCTCAGTTTCTTCATACTTCTCATGTCATTAGGATCCAAAGACAGGGAAGTACCCCTTTTAAGTTCAATACATCTCTCCTGAATAATGAGAATTTCTGCTCTCAGTTTTGTGCTTTTTACGAGGATCTCTCTGTTAGAAATATAAGTATGCATCAGGGCAATCAGTTCTATTCCAAAATCAAAGCTATCAAATCTTGGATTAAGAAATGGTCCAAAGATAGGCATCTTCAGGGTGAAATGGAAAAAAACCAGCTTCTTATGCTAATGAAAGAAATCAGATCTTTACTTCAGCATGATCCAACTAATCTAAACCTGCAAGTAGGAGAGGAAGTTCTTGAAAGAAAGATTAGAAATATTGAGGAGATAGAAGCTAAAGGGTCAGCCATCAGATGTAAAATCAAATACTCCAACCAAATGGATTCTGGCAGCTCAAAGTTCTTTTTCAGGGTAGCTAAAAGTAGGGTGCTCAGAAATTCTATAACAGAAGTAGAGGATGATAGTGGGGAAAAATACTCTTCTCACTCTGAAATTTCTTCTTTCTTTAGAGACAAATATATGGATATTTTTATGAGCAAATCTATTCCTGATATGGCCAAGGCAACTGACTTCAAAAATCTGGTCAATGGTATCCTCCCTGATGCTCCTGAAGTTATGAATGCTGCTGTATGTGACCCTCCTTCCCAGAATGAGATCCTAACTACCCTTTCCTCTCTCAGTAAAGGAAAATCCCCTGGTCCTGATGGGTTGCCACCTGAATTTTATGTTAAGTTCTGGGATATCCTCAAAGATGACATTACTTCCATGGTTCATGACTTCTGGAATAATGATTGTCTTCAGACTTCTATTGCCAGTGGATTCATAGCTTTGATCCCAAAAGTTGATCATCCAAATAAATTTCAAGATTGGAGACCTATCTCTCTCACTAATACTTCCTATAAGCTTTGTGCCAAGATTATTGCTCTCGAATTAATGACTATCTTCAAAGGAACATCAGTCCCAATCAGTCGACTTTTACGCCCAAGAGATACATTACGGATAATTATGTGGCAGCCATGGAGGGATTACACTTTGGAACAAAACTTCAAACCAGAAGCGCATCTTACTTAAACCTGGATTTCAAGAGAGCCTTTGACTTCGGTCAGATGGGATTTTCTTGAATTTGCCATGGTCAAGCTTGGGTTTCATCCTAAGCTTATTAAGCTCATCCTTGGGCTTAATCTTAGATCCAAATCAGCTGTGCTTATTAATGGTGTGCCCTCTGGTTTTCTCTTTATCCCGTGGAGTTAGGCGGGGATGTCCTCTTGCTCCTTACCTCTTCCTAGTTGCAGGTGAGCGCTTACGAGTCATTACTCACTATCGGGGAAAATGGCTTCATTAAAGGACTCAAGCTCCCCAACTCGGATGAGTATCTTACCATGCTTCAATATCTTTGATGATACTTTTTCCTTCCTTGAAGCTGATTTGCCTAATATATTTGCTTCCTTAAAGTCATTTATCAATTTTCAATTTGCCTCACGGTATTTATCCGAATGTCAATAAGAGCTTAATTATTGGTGATCTTCCTCATCAGCAGATCCTGGGTATTAATGTTCTTCCCGGGGTCAAGCCACTAAGCTTTTAGGGATGCCTCTATCTATAAATCAGAGCTTGAAAGGGCTGTGGGATCCTATTCTTCAGAGAATTAAGAAAAAGCTGAATAATTACAGAAATTATCTCACTCTAGCAGGTAGAACTATCATTGCAAACTCGGTTCTTGCGAGCTCTCATGTCTACTTTTCCACTGCTCTAATTGCCCCTAAGTGTATTTATCTTGAGCTCCAAAAAATTATAAGAAACTTTATTTGGAATGGCAGTCACCTGGTCAATTGGAACTCTATCTGCAAGACTAAAATAACAGGTGGTCTTGGCTGTAAGGACCTTTTTCTTCAAGCTCAATCTCTTGCAGGTAAATTTGTTTGGAGAGCCATCTATGGGAGCCAGGTCTCCACGCTCATAAGTTCATCGACCTTTGGATCAATCTTAGTCACCCCTTACGGTCATCCATCACGTTTCATCATTTGTTACCAAACTCAGCCTTTACTCAATTGAAAAGCTGCTCCTAATATCTCTCCTTTGATGAAGAATCTGATTAAGGCTTGGAATTCTATTTCTCCCCACTATCAATTTATCTCATCCGATCATTTGCACTCGATATGCCTATTTTTTGGAATCCTATCTTTCTTAATCATAATTCCAATGTTACGGCAATCAAACATCCTAGGATCTGCAAGAAATGGCATGATCTTTGGTCTTTATTACATTAGAGATCTTTTTAATGGATGTAGGCTGATTTCTTGGACTGCTCTCAAAAATATCATCAAAGGTACATCTTCTGACAGGAAAGTATATCTCCTTATCAAGCCTTATTTGGCAAATCTTTCTCTAACTTCGGGGAAAGGTATTTGGTCCCTCAATGGTAAGTTTGACTATAAAGTGAGAGATATTTATAAGTGCCTTTCCCATGATCCTACTAATATTAAGGCTATGACCAAATGGGGTATCAATTTTACTCAGCTAAGAGAGCTCTTCAAGAATGTATGGGACTCTTACTGCCCTCCAAAAATTTCCTACTGTATATGGCTTATTGCTAATGGCAGTTTAAGTAACTTACAATCCCTTTCCAAAAAATATCCTAATGTTATGCCAGACTGCCCTTTAGGTTGCAATGAGATTGAAGATATGTGTCACATTTTCAGTTGCACTAAGTTGAATAGTTTCTGGAATTGGATTGCTGGAAAATTTGGATTTCACTATGATGGAAATTTGCTTTCCTTGATCCAAAACGGTGACACCTTTAAAAACACTGTTATTTTCATTGCCCTTTGGAATATTTGGAAGGCTAGGAATCGTGTTTTATATGGGAAAAATAGACCTTCAGTTTTCTGGATCAAAATGAACTTCCAATTTGATTTTGAAACTATTGCTACTGCTCATAAGAATAAGGTTGGAACTAATCATGACAGAAATGGGAGCTTCATGGAGCTTCTGAGGGGATTTTATAATTTATTTGCTTCCAATCTAAATATTGTAGATTCTAATGTTTTATTTTTACGATGAAACTAGAATATCTTAACTTCTAGCGTGGGGATGGAGCAAGAAAATTCGATGATAGCTTCGCCATTCAGCCAAAGACCCGGTGGATTGATCATGAAGAATGATATTGCAACATCTATGGAGTCGTTTCTTATGAAAAGGGGACGCATGAGATATCTGAAGGAAAGTGAGGATCTTTGGGCATCTATCTTCTGTAGGGAAGTGGTTCAGATCCATTGCCTTTGGGCCTTCTTGGCCAATCATCACTTTCTTCTCACTGAAAGGCAGTTAACAAGATACAGAACCATGTACTACAATCACAAACTTATTGCTGATCTGTATGGCTCCTTGCTGATATTACTGGAGGACAAGGATAAATTCAGGCTCTTCTACTCAAATAATTGGGGCCCAAATCAATACCTCTTTGGATCCACTGACCCTTTCAATGCCTATTTCAATGATTGCTTCTTCAATGATCACGGGATCCCCCTTCCATAGCCATCTGTTAATCACACCCTTGCTCTTATCTAATCAGGATCTATCTATGTCTCGGGAAGGATTGCCTTTTTGCAGGTTTTTGCAGTTCAAGCTCAGAGTGGCCTCCCTCAACAACTGAATTCAGATTTTTTGGACCTGTTCACACGGAAGATCATTTTCTTACTGGCTTATCAGTTTCTGCTACCTCTTCTGCGAATTTCTTGTTAGGCTTGTTATTCTTGAGCTCATATTCATAGTATGATGCTCTTAAATGTTCTGTTACTTTTTCATGTGCTGCCTTATAAAGCACAAACATGCTATGTTCCTGAGATTTTATAATTAATGGTAAAACTGACTCTTGCTATCAAAAAAAAAAAAAAAAAAAAAAAAAAAATATTGAGGAAGAACGAGACAAAAAAGAAGCTAGGAAAAAAATGAAACCTTTTAACTCAATCAATGCAGGTATCTTACTTGGTTGTTTTGTGGATGGTGGTTGAGGTAAAATGCTATTTGACATTACATTGTCATCATCAAATTGTATTTCTTGAGCCAAGAGAATTGCTATATATTTAGAGAATTAGTACACTAATTTACTAACTGTAATGGAACAAAAGTGAAGGAAGAATACCTTTGTTTTTTCTAGTAGATATCTCTTCGACATTTTCAGTTTCGATTTCCAATTTGCTACTTGTATCTATACCTAAAGAAATTATAGCTTCAGTATAAATAATATTAGAACTATCAAAGGAATAATAAAATTAGTATCTTAAACCAACCAGATATGAAATCTTTGACTTCTACTACAAAAGTGGTTTTTTTAATGCAACGAACTTCTCCTCATTGTCAAAGCTAGAAAGCGGTTTTTCAGATGCGGTGGACTCCGCTTGCTTGGTAGAGCTAGAGGGTTTATTGAGCTTATCCTCCTTGTTGAAGCTAGAAAGTGGGTTTTCAGATGCGGTGGAAACTTTCTGCTTGGTAAAGCTAGAAGGGCTAGGAGCTCCAAATAGAGAAGGTTCATTGTAGCTTTTGGAGACATCTACTGCACTTGACGTAAATTTGGAAGCATCAACATGCTGCACTTGACTCTTCATTTAGATTTGACTGCAATTTGAAGCCTGCATGTAGGAAGATACAAGAAGAATGAAAAATAACATAAGTTATTCTAATACAAACTATTAACTTTTACATTACCTTGTTTCTCACTTTCTGATTGTCCAGTGAGTGTGCTCTTCTTTCTCAATTTCAGGTTGTGTTGCATTCTCCACTTGGATCTTTTGCTCTTCTATCTGTGAGAATAGATATCCCTTATCTCTACTTGTGCTTGCATATGTGGGATTCATATGGACATCTAAAAGGACAACCAACAAAACCATCAACATTAAATGATGTTAAGAAGTTGATTGCTTAACCACTTATACATACCATATGAGTGTACAACTTTCTTCACGCCAAATGCAGCAATCCAAGTGGCAGATATGATCTGGTCACAATCTGGGCTACAACACTTATCCCTATAACTGAAAACAAGAAATTATACACATCAATTTAAAGAGCTTAATGATCAAAATATAACTATTGTTAAGATCAAAATTTACTATTGCTCATACCTTAATAATGAGGCCAAACATTGAATATGGTAAAGATGGTTACACTCTGTAGTAACAAAGGGCAGTGGCTTCCCATCATATTCCAAGAATCTTCTACAATAGGGACATACACGTTCAGGTGAGTCTGATAGGAAATTTGTTTCTATAGACTCGGGTAGATAAGGGTCTAGTTTAATCCCGTTCTCAAGGACATTGCAGCCTTCAATAAGCCTTTCAAGACACGGTCTGAGTTTTGCAATCTCATCATTGTCCCCTTGCCTCCTCTTCTCAATAGCATCAAGATCTTCCTCTACAACAACCAATGATGCCACAACTTTAACTACCTCGTCTTCCTTCATATCTACCACCTGTTGCACACCTGCAGCTGCTTCCTTTGTCATTCCTTGCATCAAGCATTTGATGTCTACAATTTCTTGCATATAATGCTCCTTCTTCTCCCTCAATGATTTGAAGGTTTTCTTCAACTCTTTCCATTTGTTATATGACTGTTGTAGCCTGCAATCAACCTCTTTCACCTTCAATTCAATGGACTCCTTCCATTTTGTCATCACCCATAAGGAATCTGTAATGAAACAATTCATTAAAATTAGTTACAGGGATACAAGTATATTCCACAATCTAAAGAAACTTTATTAAAGGCTCAATCCACAATCTATATTCCACTCACTATAATTCAGGTCCAATCTATAAAATATAATCCACAAAGCACAAAGTATAAATTCTTAACCACAATTTAACCATCACAAATGCAAAACCACAAACCAGCACAAATGCAAAACCACAAACCACAGAACACAATATAAAATTCCCCCAATCCACAAACCAAAACATGCAACCACAAACCACAAACTACAGAACACAATATAAAATTCACTCAATCCACAAACTAAGACACCCAACTCATAAACCAAATCCATTAACCCCAAACCACAAATCATAAACCACAAACAACAAATCCAAATATATAAACTACAATCTAAATTCACAAACTCTAAATCATAATTATATACTACAATTTAAGAACTGCTGACAAAAACTATCACAAAAACTATGACCACAATAACCAGAAAGGTTAGGCTATGAACAAACCAATGATTATTAGGACTCTACAATGTTTATCAAAAAGTACTTACTATCAGAATGTCCAAAGGTAAAATCTCCTTTTTGCATCTCCAACTTTGCTGAAACCACCCACATTGTGTTGCGTAAGCTCATTTACAGACAAAATGCAAATTAAACAAAATAAAAATTACAACTTGTATTACCATATTTCTGTCTCTTAGACTCCACGGTTTTAGAATATGATGAAGCCAATCGTGGTTCAGTGATGCCTGAATCTTGTATAGGTTTTAGTGTTTTTCTAGTCCCACTATCTTCTTCGATGGGTATGTTATCTTCTTCTAGCATTGAAGACCTCTTTTTTGAAGCATGCTACCAATCTATATCCTTACCTTTAACATCATGCAAAAACCATGCTACAGCCATAACTTGACTAACCTGCCCATTTTAAACATGACTCCTTTCCTCATAGATTGCCCTATAAATGCTCAGAAAAGCCTCTTTCTTTTCTTTTTTTAGAGCCCTCAATCTATAGGATTGTTTATTCTCCACCTTTGGTCCCCAATACTTGCGCATCTCTAATGGATCCACAAACTTTTCCTCACGCTTTAACAAATCCCTGTATGATAATCCACTATCATTCAAGACATTTTTTTCCATTTCTACAACCATGAAATTTAAGAGACCAAGGATTGAACCAACTCCACAAGGTCAAAAATCAATCAAAATTGGCACTACATACAACAAAAGCTTTGCCACAAGCTCTAGCTATGATCCGACAATCTTTGTGCTATGATCCACAAGCTATGATCCACAAGATCCGGCATTGCTTCCATAATCTCTATTTAGGTCTTTTCACAAGGTCAAAAATCAATGGAAACAAAATCTAAGGCTTTGCATATAGCAAAAGCTTTTCCCAAAAGCTTTTCCCATGATTTGGCAAGCTATGATCCGCCAATCTCTGTTTGGTGGCTATGATCCACAAGATCTGTTTGGCTATGATCCACAAGCTACGATCCACAAGATCTGGCTATTCTTCGGCGGTCTCTATTTAGGTCTTTTTGGTGTTTTTGGTTATTTTTTGGCGGTCCACGTTATTTTGGTCTCCGTGGCATTTGGCTTGTGTGGCAGATTCAAAAGATCCTATTCTCGAGAAAGATATCATGCCAAAGAGAGGGAATTTTATTTTTGCACTATCATAAATGCTAAATGATTTGAATTTTTATGTGTACAAACCACAATCTTGAACTATGTTTTGGACTATTTTTGTGGTGCAAAAATGAGCAGAATTGAGACACCATACCATGAATCCACCCAGAGTTCCAAGCTAGGGTAGGACCCTCCCTAGTGCAGCTAACACCTTGCATAGGCCATTTTGTTCCTCGCCCATCCCTTCAAGCAGCCCTGGGCGATGTTTCGAACATCGCCAAATACTTGACCAACAAGGCACAGAGGCTGCCAGATTACATGGTCCTGACAGTTGACAGGACCAATATTTCTCCTACACCACCGCCTTAGCCATTTTCCTTTTCCACCGTGCCGAAAACCCAATGGGGGCAACCTCTATTCCTCCCATGGAGGTGGACCCCATAGCAGCCCAAGCAGAAGAGCAGATGCTTTTACAGTATCAGCAAGAGCAAGAAGGAAGAGAAGAAGAAGAGGAGTCAGACGACGAAGAGTACACGGAGCTCGACTCAGAGGAAGAACGGCGGCAAGCAGAAGAGGAGCTGGCCAACTTCGAGCGGAGCCGGCAAAACCTCAGAGTTGCTCCCCCACTTGGGCTAGGCATCACAAGCCTAGCCCCCATCATCATCGACGGTGAGGAGTATCTACTCCTCAGCGACATCAAGAATCTCCCCGAATGCAGAGAGAGGGAGCTCCGGCTTGATGAGTTGCTGCACCAACTACGGCAGCAACCAGATTTGGACGACTTCATCGTCCGGGGAGCCTCAGACTTCCCGCTTCAAGTGCGAGAAGCCGACACCTACACAGGGGAGTCGACTTCTGACATCCAGGCCTACAGCAACATAAGACAGGTTATGGAGGCCGGAGAATTGCCATCTGAAGAAGAGTTCCTCGCCATTCAGGAACGGATGGGGATCAGAGGCAAGACCACCAGCATCTTGATGCCGAGCCCCTCGACACCACCTCCAGCAAGAGGAGCAGGAATCGACATCAGGCGAGTCGACTCGACAATTGCAGACTACCGAGAACTGACTGAGGTAGAGGTCGACGAGTATGCCGGACGGCATAGAGCGGGAGGCCAAGCAAGTGGGGAATCATCTGCGACACACAACGACAGGTCGCTGAAGTACTACCTGCCCCTGCTGCTGGATGGGAGAATAGCGGTGTGATACACCGCAAATTCAGCCCCCGAGGCGAAGAGGGAGTGTTCATGCTCATTGCACTCTCTGGCTTTGGCAGGCATGCTCGAATAGCTGCAAATGTCGACTATGCTGTCTTAGTCAAGAGAGCGATGGCACTCGACCTCTTCGACTTCGCCGTGCCCTCCCGACGGCAGGGAAGATTGGCAGTAACCGCGGCCTACACCTCCGACCGCAGAGTAGAGGAGTTGGTGACAGAATTACAGGGCAGGACGTCAACCAATGTCCTTAGGAACTTGGGACGCTCCATAGGAACGGCCCAAGTTAAGAAGTTCCTTGAGGACAACCCATCTTACCGGCGATTTCAAGATTAGTAGACTCTTGAACCCGCAGATTTTGTACTAAAATATTATATAATATAAATATAATTTCTTTTGCACTTTAAATGTTTTGTCGATGTATGTTGTTCCCCAACTATACCAACAAACATAAATAATGCAAGAGAACAAGTAAAACTAACCATATAGCCATGAATTACTTGTGTATGCAGCTAGAGGTCTAGGCTCAGGGCAACGACAACGCCGAGACCATATGGAAGAACAGAGTCCGCCCAGGCCACCCCCGGCAAGGAATCTGTATGAGGAATTTGGACCCATGACCCCAGAAGAGGAAATATCACAGATGAGGACGGACCTGAACAAATAAAGGCTTTGCTGGCCGCACAAGCAGGAGTAGGTTCGGAGGGCAACGCTCAGTTGCCACAAGCATCAGCTCGGAAAACAGGAAGGGACAAGAGGAGGAGCAAGAGGAGGAGTCCCCCCTAGCACGGAATCCTCCGACTCAAGCTCGGACTCAGACTCCGACTCCGAGGAAGAGGAAGAGCAGGCCCAGGACCGTAGAGATGCAAGGCAGAGGGTCACTGCAGATGGAAGGCAGAGGGATACCACAGATGGACGACAAAGGGACACAAGAGCCTCTGACTACCAGAAGAAGGTAGATTCTGCATTGGGAAATGTATGGAAGGCCAGGAAGCTCGAGCAATTCTCAGGCGAGAACAGGTCAGGCATGGAGGCAGAGGCTTGGCTCGATGAAATGAGTGAATACGACAATGCCTATGGTATGAAGGACAAGGATAAAGGCAGGGTGGCAACAGCCAACCTGAAAGGAGCAGCACGCATTTGGTGGAAGGGGTATGCAAATGCACATGGCTTGAGCAGGGATGCTTGCAGGTTCAGAAAGTTTGCTAAAGCCTTCAAGCGCCACTACGTCCCAAGAGAACATAAGTCCAGCATGATGCAGCAGTTCTACAGATTGCAGCAAGGCAGCAAATCAGTCCAGAAATATACAGAGGAATTCATGAGGCTAAGGCTTTATGTGCCAAAGTTGGGTGAAAAGCATGCAGTGGAGAGCTATATTGAGGGGTTAAATGATGAGATCCGCAAGCTTGTAAGGGCAATAAACCCTAAGACAAGATCGATCGGCGAGTCCAAGGCAATAAGCTTGCAAGGCGGGGCCCGTAACAAATGGGCAGAGGCAGCAGTATTACCAGGATAAAGGCAAGGCAACAGGGAGTTATAGCCCTAGAGCAGCAAGCCCAGGTCCAGCTAGAGCTCCATATGGTGGCAATCAAGGGAAGCAGCAGGAGAAGAAGCAGGTGTCCTTCAAGGACAAGCAGGAGGGGTAAAACTACTCCAAAGCAGTGCGATCCTTTTTGCAGGCGATGCCCAAGGAAAAGAGGCAGGAGTGCATAGAAAAGCAGCTTTGCTTTAGGTGCTTCCAGCCAGGTCATCGGACAGCGAACTGCCCCTACGTCATGAGTGCAGCACTGGCGGAGTTGGGAGATTGGGACACCCTGTCCGACGACGACGGCGAGGCAGCCCGCGACTATATTCAGGGTGAGTGTCATATCTTTGCCGCAATAGATACAGAGCAAGCAGAGAGCCAGTATAAAGTAATTTCCACAGTAGGGAAGGCCAAGGCCAAGTCCTTCATAGTCCTGATAGACTCGGGAAGTAGCCATAACTTTGCATCCCCCAGAATGGTTGAAATGTTGAAGTTGAAATCACTAAAGTCGAAGCCAAGGCCCGTTGTCTTAGCAAGTGGTGCAGTAAGGCAGACGGCAGGCAAGAGAATTAACTTCGACATCGACTTGCCAGGGATTAATATCCAGATGGGGGCAGAGGTAATGGGCATTGGCAAGTATGACCTGATCATAGGAATGGAGTATCTTGGACCAGCAGGGGCCATCATCGATTGTGGGAAGCGGAAGGTGACCTTCCCAACGCCCGACGGCAAGATCATTGAGATCACAGGTAAAGAAGTTGTCCCCATCATCCAGTGTATGTCTTCTAAACGGATGCTCAAGTGCATAAAGAGTGAGCAGGTAGCTTATATCTTCAAGCTTGAGATCCAAGAGCCTGAGCCAGAAGAAGGTAAGGAGGATGAGGGGCTCAGCAAGTTACCTAAGCAGGTAGCTAACTTGATCACGGAGTTCCATGATCTCTTTCCAGATGAGATCAAGCAGCTCCCTCCTTATAGGGGAGTCGAGTGTGAGATAGCACTCGAACCGGGAACAAAGCCGACAAGTAAGGCTCCATACAGAATGACAACGCAGGAGTTGACGGAGCTAAAGAAGCAATTGCAGGAGTTGCTCGACCTAGGCTTCATTAGACCTAGCGTCTCGCCGTTTGGAGCGCCTATTCTTTTTGTAAAGAAGAAGGATGGCAGTTTGAGGATGTGCATAGACTATAGGCAGTTGAACAAGCACACCATCAAGAACAAGTACGCGCTCCCCAGATCGGATGACTTGATGGATCAGCTCCAAGGTGCAAAGGTCTTCTCCAAAATCGACTTAAGGTCAGGCTATCATCAGATCCGGATAAAGGAAGAAGATATCCATAAAACCGCCTTCAGAACGCGGTATGGGCATTATGAGTTTACGGTAATGCCTTTCGGCTTATCGAACGCCCCCGCGACATTTATGAGGCTCATGAACGACATCTTCAGGGAGTTCTTAGACACCTTTGTGATTATATCCTTTGACGACATTTTGGTGTATAGCAGATCCCTTGAAGAACACGTACAACAATTAAGGAGAGTGCTGGAGAAGTTGAAGAGGCACCAGTTGTACGCCAAGTTGTCGAAGTGTCACTTCGCAACGGAGAGGGTAGAATACCTGGGGCATGTGATATCAGCAGAAGGAATCTCGACGGATCCCACCAAAATTGAAGCAGTGATTCAGTGGCCGGCACCGAAGAATGTCCATGAGGTCAGAAGTTTCCTCGGCCTAGCAGGGTACTACAGGAAGTTCATGAAGAACTTTGCTAAGATAGCGGCCCCGCTAACAGACTTGACCAGGGCAGAAAAGGTGAAAGATTGGGCAGAGCATTGGCACAAGAAAGCCCAAGCGGGGTTTGAATTGTTGAAAGAAGCTTTAACGACTGCCCCAGTCTTAACCCTGCCAGACCCAGAGAAAGATAAGCTCGTAGCCACAGATGCGAGTAAGATAGCTACAGGTGCAGTGCTCATGCAAGAAGAGCGTGTGGTAGCGTATGATTCCAGGAAGATGAACGACGCCGAAATGCGCTACCCGACGCACGATCAGAAATTGCTTGCGGTTGTCAGGGCATTAAGAATTTGGAGGCACTATCTCTTGGGAAGGAAGTTCCAATTGGATACAGACCATCAGAGCCTCCAGTATGTATTCACGCAACCACACCTCAACCTGGGACAGAGAAGGTGGATGTAGTTCCTTGAAGAGTATGACTTTGATATAGTCTACAAGCCAGAGAAGCTCAATGTGGTAGCGGATGCGCTTTCAAGGCATCCCCTGACAACTAGAGTGCATTGCAATGCAATTTCGACGCTCTCCAGCGACTTTGGTAAGAAGATTGAAGAGTCATTGCCAACGGATGTAGGCTAGGACAGATAAAGAGCGGGAAGCCTTCAAACATTATAAGAAGGAAGGCAACCTGTTATACCATAAGAACAAATTGTGTGTATCCGAATCATCAGGTGTAAGGAAATTGATCCTCCACGACACGCACAACAGTCCAATAGCTGGCCATGCGGGATTCATGAAAACATATTTCAAAGTGCGCAGCAGCTATTATTGGCCAGGAATGAAGAAGCAGGTAGCTCGCTACATCAGGGAATGTCAGCTATGTCAGCAGACGAAGGCAGAGCAGCTTCGAATTCCAGGGGCATTAGAGCCATTAGCGGTGCCAAACGCTAAGTGGGAGGTCATCAGCATGGACTTCATCACAGGGCTTCCAAGGACAGTAAGAGGGAAGGACGCCTTGATGGTAGTGGTCGACAAGTTGTCGAAGATGGCACATTTTGTGCCTTGCAGGACCACAGACACCGCTATGGATACAACGAAGCTCTTCACCAAAGAGATCTTCAGGCTTCATGGCATGCCAAGGGAGATTATCTCTGACAGGGATCCGAAGTTTATGAGTGCCTTTTGGCAAGACCTCTTTGCGACCATTCAGACGAAGCTATCCATGAGCATGGCCTATCATCCTCAGACGGATGGCCAAACGGAGCGGACCAACAGGATTTTGGAGGACATGCTACGGAACTATGTCTGGAATAAGCAAGGTATGTGGGAAGAATTTATTCACTTCGTGGAGTTTGCATACAATAGCACCAAGCAGGAATCATCCCAAATGTCGCCGTTTATGATCAATTACGGCTATCAATGCCTAACTCCAGACACTTGGCACAACCCCGTGTCAAAAGTAGAGGTTTCACAGCAGATGTTGTCCGACATACAGCAGCTCGTGGAAGAAGTGCGAGGGTATCTCCTTGCAGCGAGGAGTCGTCAAAAGAGCATCGCCGACAAGCATCGAACAGTCAGAGAGTTCCAAGTTGGAGATGATGTATGGCTCAAGATCAAGGTAAAGCAGGCGAAGCTCCGCATCGGTAATTGCGAGAAGCTTGCTCCAAGGTGGGCTGGACCTTTCAGAATAGTCAAGAGAGTAGGTAATCAATCCTACAAGTTAGACTTGCCAGCACACCTAAAGATTCATAAGGTCTTCCACGTGAGTTTGTTGAAGAAGCACACTCCAAATCCAGACGAAGTCTTGGACACTCCAACGTTGTTGGAAATGACGGAGGAGCAGCTGGAAGTAGTTCCAGAATTGATTCTTGATAAAGCCTTCAAGAAAACGAGGAGATCAGAGTTTCTCCAATACTTGGTCAAGTGGAAACACTTGCCAGTGGAAGACGCGACATGGGTACTTAAGAAAGATCTAGTAAAGCAGTACCCACAGTTCATGGAGCAATGGGACGGCAAGGTCATCTCCGAAGAAATCGGCTCAGGCATGTCGATTTGTGTCGGTTAATTCTATGTGTAGTTAAGATTAATCTACGCATGCGACCTATGCTAGGTATGGGTCGCATGCGTTGTTACCGATGATGAGACCACTACGGTGATCTCTAGGGCGTGGTGTAATGTTAATGTAGGCATGACCGCGTTTCCGCTTGGACGAGTGGAAGGTAGATTAGAAAAGTCTACTTCTGTCCCACGGAAGTAGACGACCTCGAGAGAAAGGAGGTCATTAAGGAATGCATTGATAGGAAAGGCACCTTTTACGGGAAGGATATCCTCCACGCTGGGCAACTAGAGGTGTAGGCATGAGCGGCATATAGGCATGATAGGACGCTGTCTCCACGGCCGCGATGGAAGAATCATCCTCTTCCTACGCTGGGAGATTAGCCATGCATTCATGTAGATAGGTGGGGTGGTCACCATATAACCAAAAATTTTATTAATAATTAAATGGTACTAACGTATAGTGTCGACCTGCAGGCCAATAGAGTGCTCCGGAGGGCAAGGAGGTCGAGCTACGAAGACTTGCAACACAAATTTTGTTGGAATGTGTTGCAAGGAATGAAAAGTACCTCGAACGTTAAGTATATATATGAGATATTAAAATTTTTGATAAACTAAATTGTCGCGATAAGTGAATTATTGAGTAACTTGTTTTAATGATGTCACGAATTGATAAGTTATTTTATAAGTTAATGACGTAATAATGATTTAAAAATATTATACCTGGAGGTAATCTTAATAAATGTGTAAGTATTATAGTATATTGTATGCGTAAGGTTGATTGCAGGTTAGGAAGATTCCAAGGTGGGGAGACCCACGATGCTGCGGACAGCATCATTTCAAGGTGGGGAGAATGTGACGTTCAAAGCCACGATATACGTCCCCGGGGCGTATCTTTATCTCGCCTACGCCGCATTACCGCCACCGACCGACGGTAACACGCCGACGCGTGTAGCCGGGGCTAGTAGCCCCTAGGGGGCAACTTGCAAGGTATGTGCATTGTCATTAATGTGCACATTTACCAATGTGCACATTTATTAAGGTGCACACATTTCCATGTAGATACATTTATGCCACCTAGCCATTAAAGGCAAGTGGGCCATACCCAATTATCCCACATGCCAAAAAGGGATAATTGGAACCCTAGCCCTACCCCCTTGCCTATTTAGGTAGGGAAACCCTAACTTGCCCATTTTTCGTTCCTAGGGTTTTAGAGCTCTGTTTTGGCTGCCCCAGGAGCCAAAACCGCCTCCCAGAAGCTATCTAAGCGAATTGCACCATTAGTTTCCCTTGATTCGAGCAGTTCAGCAGGATGGTCGAACTCAGGTCAGGAGGAGCAACTCAAGGATCAGGTATTTAGCCAATTTAATAGCTTAAACCATCTCTTAGTCATAGAATCAGTAGATTTAACCTATTAAATTGCCCATAGCAGCTCTCTAGATCTCTAGATACCAGACTCTAACTAAAGAACCTAACTCTATGATTAGATCTAGTTCTTTAGCTCTCTGTGATGTATATGGATGATGTATATCTGTGAGCTCCTTGTATTGGGAAGGGGGGTAGAGACCTCAAGCTTGGTAGTAGATGCTCCTAGATTAGCCTCTCTAGCACACTGTAGATTCGGCCTGTGTACAAGAACCACACCTGGTTGTGGGTGAAGGGGCCAGACTGGCTAAGAAGGGGGTTCGTGTTCTGACTCTTGAACGATCCCTCTGGTGTGTAAGGCCTACCGGGGATCATTGTGACTAGGTCTAATGGCTTACCACTGAGTGTGGGTAAGGCATGGGCTCGACACCCGTGAAGTGGTGTACACTGTCCAGTGGGTTCAGTCGAATAAGGGCAGTGGCCCTCTAGTCACCTTGAGTCAGCATGTAGACCTCTGGAGGGAGTGATCCCTACCTGCCCCATCGGAACTGGGGAGATACAACCCAGGAATAGCCCTATTGGCTATGCATCCGGCGGGCTACAGTCAGGTCCCGACACTTTTCAGCCTACTCTGCAAAGTGTGCACAGGAGGGGCGGATGGAGTGGACAACCCTATGCCATGTTCTTATGCCAGCCAAATCCATTGCCATGAATTCTGTCTGCAATGAACTCTGGAGACCCAAGCCGTCAGTCATTCCTTCGAGTCTGAGCCTTGGGTAGGACCCCTATGTATGATGATGATGATTGTCTATGCAGATGTTGATGCACCACCCTTTGGGGTGGATATGTGATTATGATGTATACTGACATGTATGTTTACGCTTCCGCAGCTAGGTAGGCCCTGAGGGAGATGGAGTAAAATGACCCCTTCACTCTTCCCACTGGGACTCGTTACGGGTGCAGTGATTGTGGAGGGCCCTGTATCAGTATAGAGCTGGTATGGGGGATGAACTCCTGTTTGTATATGGTGAGTGCACCGTATACGAGTAGGGGACGTCACAAAGCCTAGGATTTGTTTTCCTATATTTAGCCATGTACAAATTTCTTCTATAATTTCTCTCTAGAAATTATATAAAAAATGCAAAAAATAGGTAAAAGCGTCGCTTATATTAAATAGCCAAAACAATGGTGGAAGGAAGGTCGGTCTATGGGACCCAAAACAAAAGCGCAGCAAGCGGATTACTACCCCGATTAAAAAACCCCCGCCCCGAAGGGTTTTCGAGGGAAAAACCGTGGCAGCAATCAGCCTGCTGACAAACTGTTCCAATATAGAAAATGCAAAAACACACAAATATATACACTCATGCACCGCGACCGTAGTGCCCGATCGTGGGCAGCGAGGCGAGGGGGCAAAGGTGAGCTCATCCAGATCCGGTACTCACGAATGTACGACCCCGAGCACGCATCTTGGCGGTGTGTTCATCAGCAAATGTAGGGGCAAGTCCTACCGCACTAAGGGAGAGCTGAATCTTTGGGCAACTCGGAAAGTGTGAGACTCATCCTCAATGGCACCCGTTTGACAAAGACCGACAGAGCTTTGTCTGGCGGGGCTCCCCAATCCACCTCCGCCCGCCTCGATCGCGAAGATGGTGGGCACCGTGCGAATGGAGGCAATGAGTTCTGGCGCTGCGGGTGGGCGCCGAATGCGTGTAAGAGCTGCGGGCCCCGCTAACACGGGTTGATGTGCTCCTTGTAATGGGCCGCTTTTGACCTGCTCTAGAGCGCGGGGTCCCGTGAGCTTGCCAAGGAAGCAAGCGCCCGTGTACTCCCCGAGGCTGTCATGATCGACCTCAGGTCCACCGCATGCACCTATGCTCTCGCGACGTTCCATCGGGCGAACCAGCGATCTCTCTTACCCTCCAACAGGCAGGCGAGCCGCCAAGGGCCCATTGCCACGGTGTAAGCCGTGCGCGGAGCCGAGCATCATCCATATTAACCACTTTTGAAAATAGACAATGTGTCTATCAAGGGCTGCCCGCTGAAGTGGCAAGAATCCAGTTTCTGCGCAGCAGAATCGATAGGGGACTGAAGGTTTCACCCCAAGTTCCCGTGCCAAAAATGCCTTCGCGACTGCTCCAAGTCATTCCAGGTCGCCAAAGAGACAACCGGGCCCCAAACCTCGAACCCTACAAAAGGACGGGCTCGACCGGTGCCCAAAAGCAGATGTGTGACCGATGGCCCCAATCATAGAGCTCGCACGGTGATCTGTTGATACGCATGGCATAAAGCGCTTTCCAGCCTGCTGTCACCCGCAAGCGGATGGACGCCTCCCAACAGAGCGAGGAGGGGAACTCCACCCCTGTAGGTGGACGTGACCTCCACAGGTTGTCCCCGATATGTGAGTGCAGGAGGCGTGGGGTGGCGTGAAGAGGATATGAGAACCACCCTGGTCTTGGCCAAATTCACACGCAGCCTGACAGAATGTATCTAGGGCATCCAGATGAGACTGCATAGCTTCTGGGGTGTGGGCCAGAAGGTCAACATCGTCCGCATAGATGAGCTGGCGGATGACCTGGTGCAAAAGCTGTATGCCATCCCCCCAATGCTCAGTAAGCCAGGGCTCTAACTGATCAATGTAGAGGCCAAAAAGTGTTGGTGAGAGGGGGCAGCCCCGCCTGGGACCCGATACTCTTGGTGAATGCCTCGCCCGCTTCACGCATCCCCGCCAAAACAACTCTCATACAGCTCAGATATGGCATTTCGCACGCAGCAGCAGCCCCCGGTTGACACCAGTCTAGCCCATAGCTTTTCCTGGGGACCGTATCAAAAGCCTTGGCGAAGTCCACAAAGCAGCAATACAAGTCCTGCCGATGGTTCCGGCTGTCTTCAATCGATGCCCGCGAAGTAAAGATATGGTCAATCGCTGAGTGATTGTGGTCTAAAGCCCGCTTGTGTGAGGGCTCGCGACATCTCGCCGCCTCCCGGGGCCGGGTCAACCGCCGCTTCGAGAATGCCGCCAAGCGGTTTGGCAAATACCGAATCGACCATGATCGCCCCAAGAATTGGCCGGACAAAGGTGGGTCGCCCGCCTTGTGAATGGGGACAACCCACGCTTGTGGTCCATTGTCGGGGAAACCTTCCCCGCAATGCTCGTTGAACAGGGTAGTGAGGATCGGCACCGGTGGCTGCCCCGCCCATTTGAGTAACTTCGGCACGCATACTATCGAGGGAGGTCACCGCCTTCCCATTAGCCGACCATTGCGTGCCCTCCACAACATCCTCCTCCGCTAGAACCAATGGGGGCCATCCGTAGGGGTATGGGCGCATGGCGTCCCCTGGTGGTTCATAGATTTCTTGCAAGTATTGTTCCCACTTGCCGGTGTGATGTCCCCGCCAGGCTGGGCTGGCCTTCAAGCACTCTGCGCCAAAAGGTTTGAGGATGAGTGTCAGGCAGCCGAACATCTCCCCCGATGTTCGGCAAGGGTATCGCGCCTTTGTCTCCCCGGATGGGCGCGCGTATCGTGTGGTGGCCTCGCAAGCGGGTACACGGATCGAGCGTGGCCGAAAGTTGGCGCTTGCGTTCTTTACACTGCGCATCAAACCATCGGTTACGCTGAAATGTTGCCGCCCCTGAGCCGCGGCGGAGGGGGAGGTGCGCCAAAGCACCGTCTGGCCGCATCCCATAATAGTGAAGTCAATTGGTCATCTCGCTGCTCTAGTGTGGGGGTCCGAAATTAATTGCCGGCCGGGCGTCCATGAGCATCTCGTAGTCCTCACGCACGCTCATAATCTAGTCGCGAACTGAGGATGGCGAGGGGCTGGCATAGTGGGGGTTCTGGCGCCTTGCCAAACCATGTCCAAATAAAGTGGGAGGTGATCTGAGTCGACCTCCTCATCCCGACTGTCGGTGCCCACCCGGAAACGACTGACGAGATGCATATCTTGCGCAACTACGAGCACATAGTCCACCACACTAGACCCTCCGGCAAAGTACGACAACTAAATGCATATATTGCAAAAAAAAAAAAAGGGAGTGATCTTTGAGCCGTAGGAAGAAGAAATTACTGTGATGTGTCATTCAACTAATTTTTCTTAATGCCACATGCTCCATTGGCCACTTGTAGATATTTTATATTATTTTCCTCGAAAGGACTAAAGCACCTGCAGTTATCAATGCTAAGCAAGACCAAGAAGTAATCATTCCTCAAACAAAGGAGAACTATGAAACACACAAAACTCGTCCCAAATACCACAGCTTAGTAGCACCAAATTAATTTGACATTCCTTTGACTTGCTAAAGCCTTCTGGTGTGCTTTTTGCTAGTTGCATTTTGACTTTTTCAATTTTAATGTTTTGTTTTGTTTAGTGTTAGGTTGGATATAGGTAGGATAGGTAGTGAGAAGATAGATAGATAGTATTTTAACGTCACGCCACTAGGCAGCATCCAACGGAACATGTGACCACATACCACACTACATTGCTTGGTTGGGCCCTGCCCCCAACAAGTTTGCGTCTGTGGGTTTTGACGCCCAATAGTTCAGAGTGCGATTCTGGGCAGTCTCGAACTCAAGACCTATAGTTGCTAGATCTAATGTGTTGCCACTAGACTAAACGGTAGGATTGCTTATTTCGAGGTATAGGTAGGATAGTGAGAAGGGAGAGGGAGAGTTCAGGCAGAAATAAAGATACACAAGTAACTGTTTGATATTTTAGAGGATCCCATTTTTTGTCAAAGCCATGGGGCTTTCATCTGTATTGTAAGGAAATTATGATTGACCAAGGAATAAAGCCCCTGCAATAACATTTTCTGAAGAAAAATATATTTTGGCAGATATTGACCATATTCGACAAGTTGTATAAAGTGGTTGGCATATTACATACTGACGAGATTTGGTATCAGAGGTGCAAGAGAGTTAAAGGCCATGTTAGATGTTGATATTACATGAGGTTTTGATGATGGTGGCGAGATAATAAAATACGGCAAGAGAATCAGTAAAAATTACTAGCCTACTATCATGAAAGTTGATGACATACATTTCAGAAAGCCTATTTGGACACATGAGGTTGATTTTATTATGACATACAAGCAACACGTGCATCACTTGCCTGCAAAGGAGCA
This sequence comes from Isoetes taiwanensis, assembly GCA_021234155.1. NCBI lineage: Eukaryota > Viridiplantae > Streptophyta > Lycopodiopsida > Isoetales > Isoetaceae > Isoetes > Isoetes taiwanensis. Next base: position 6,309,238 of record JAJEKV010000064.1, on the reverse strand, counting down.
GGATTTGAAGCTGAGACCATCGTTTTTAGCCGATCATGAAGCCTAGAGAAAATGTGTGCATTTTATTTGTCTTATTTCCACTTTGGTGGATCATTCTAGTTTAGTAGAAACTTTGTTATTTTTAAAATTTTCATTTTTAAATTTTGTCTATTATTTATAGGTTTGGTATGTTGTTATGCCAAGGCGTGAATAATCTCTCAAAGTGGCTAAAAGTTATAGGTAGCATTTTTTAGGTCTGAGAGGCAGATTTGTAACAAGAGCGGTCATGTATCATTAGTATCTCGGCTTTCAGCTGCGAATGTGCCAGAGAGGTTGGTATAAGCATTACAGAGCACAAAAATAGAGAATCATATGAAAAGGAAGTCTTCTACAATGTTTAATTGTATGTTTTATTTTAACATCTGATTGCGATTGCTTGATTTGAAGATTGATGCATCCATGGATTTGGTCAAACCCAATCAAGATGGCAGCACATGATCTTATGCGAATGTACTTTTTGGTATTTTCTTTCACTTGATATTTCTGTATTTTTATTTTTGTATATGTGTTTGTAATATATTATGCTTTGCAATTTGCAGATGAAATTTCCAACAGCAGACTTACCAGTGGTTCTAGGGTTCCACTTATTGAATTGGCCAAGAATCCTGCAAAGAAGCCATCTTCGACATTATTCTGTAGTGGAGACTTTGAGATGCAACAAGAAAATATTCCAACTTGTTCTGCAGATATTGGGCAGTTGATGTCAAGTAAATTGTTGTTAGTTATAACACCAGTCAGGTTGTTCGCCACAGTGATGGAAAGGGGCAGGTTGGGACTGTTGCAGATGCTTCTTTAGCATACAACTCTCCTAGTACAGTGTACTATGATCTGGTCGATGATGACTATGATGATGAGTTTCGTAAGGAATATAGTATAGCTTGTCTTGATAGTGCACGAGCTCTTGAAAAAGATCAGGCGCTAGTTATGAGTAATTCAGGAAATTTTTTGGGATGTACTTTTAACTTTGGGATCGACGCAGTTCAGTTATTCAAAGTAATTTCTGCAGTTGTCATGAAGAAGCATTCAAAAAGCACTCCTAAATGGCTCAATGAAGGAGTTCATAGGCAGAAGTAAACAGGTAAAAAATTGGATCAAACAATGGGGCAAGGAGTGGAGCAGAAAAAAGAGGCAAGAAAAAATGGAGATTTACTTGGAAATAAGAGATGTTAGACAGAGCCTTTTCTTGGACAAGACTAATATGAATTTACAGCAGAAAGAAGAATCCTTGGAAAGAAAGGTAAAGCTAATCGAGGAGCATGAAGCAAAAAGTATGGCAATTAAGAGCAGAAGCTTATATGTTAACATGATGGATGATTGCAGCTCTAAATTCTTTTTTAGAGCTGCCAAAAGTAGGATAATGAACAATGGGATAGTTTTAGTTCGGGATGATAGTCAACAGGATTTGTCCAAGCAGGAAGACATTCAAAAATTGTTCTACAATAAATATAAGGAACTTTTTGCAGCCAAATGTAATGATACTGATAAAATGTCTGAATTCTTTGAGTATCTTGGTCCAAAGGATGATCATATTGAAGACCTACAACTCCTGACTGTCCCAAGGAAAGCTGAGATCCTGGGAACTATAAGAAGTATGGCTCATGGGAAAAGCCCAGGGCCTGATGGATTGCCCCCTGAATTTTATGAGCACTTTTGGGATGTAATGAATAAGGATATTATCACATTTATACAGGGTGCTTGGCAGGCTGAAAAGCTACATCCAGCAATTAATGCTGGCCTAATTGCTCTAATTCCAAAAGTAGATAAGCCTACCACCTTCTCGGATTGGAGACCAATTTCATTGACAAATGTAACATACAAAATATTGGCTAAGATCTTTGCTAATAGGATCAAGAAAATACTTCAGGAAAAGATCAGCCCAGTTCAATCAGGTTTTCTTCCAGGGAGGTGTATTTTGGATAATTTTATTGGTGCCTATGAAGGTTTACATTGGAATGGAATAACCAATCAAGGATGTGTGCTTCTAAAATTGGACTTCAAAAGGGCTTATGACACCATTGATTGGAAATTTCTCTATAGGGCCATATCCCAGCTAGGTTTTTCAGAGCAGGTTGTTAAAAAGATAGCTGGCTTCAATGTTACAGGTTGTTCAACAGTTTTGGTTAATGGTTCTCCTTCATCCTTTTTTGAGTGTAAAAGGGGGGTGAGGCAGGGATGCCCTTTGGCTCCCTACCTCTTCTTAATAGTTGCTGAAATGGTAACTAGATTTATTATGAAAATGCAGCAAAATAATAAAATTAATTGCCTTAAGCTTCCAGATACGAGTGACATCTTATCAGTAATGCAGTATGCTGATGATACATTTGTGTTTTTGAAGAGACAAGGGGATAGTATTCAGAATTTTCTTGCTGCCATGGATTTGTTTGGGAAAGCATCAGGGGTGGTCTTAAACAGGGACAAATGTGCAATCATTTCTGACAGTTTAGAGTATTATATTGAAGGAATCAAAGCTTGTCGTCTTCGAACAGCTACTAAATTATTGGGTTTACCTCTAGCCCTCAACATGAGTTTGCATGGGTTTGGCAGCAAAATTGGTTTGGAGGTCTCTAGGCTCAACTTCAAAATCTCATGCTCTTCTCTTTACTAAATATTGGATTGGGAAAAGTGCTTTAGTGGGAAGTCCATCTACCCCTCATCATTTGCCTGATTCAGCTTTTTACCAACTTAATCCAAGTCCAGGTACATCTACTATTATGAGAAGAATTATCCAAGCATGGAATAGGATGTCTGTATGTTTCAAGGCAAACCCAATTGAATATGTTTCAGAGGATTTTAATTTTTTTTGGCACCAGGGATTGGTTAGTGAAGATGATGGATGTTTAGCTCTCAAACATCCAAGGAAGTATAAAGAGTGGAAGGTTAAGGGTTTACGCACAATTGGAAGTATGGCTAATGGAGAAGGTTGGAAGACATGGCTGGAAATTTCCAGTCTTGTGCAGGACTCCATTATTAATAGAAATATTTATAAGGCCTTAACTCGACATCACAAGGGAACGAGGGCACAAACAAAGGATCAGAATTGGACCATGGAAGGTAAAGGATATAGTGTGGCCAAAGTTTATTCCATGCTGCTGTGTGACCAAAGTACTAAAACCATCATTCAATTAAATTGGGATTATGTCTTGATTTTGGGACAAATTTCATATTGCAATTTTTTAGTAACTTGATAAAAGTCACTATACGTTAACATATAATCACACACCTTAATATAAATTCACACCTTAACTTCAAATTACAAAATCATATATCACACTGCTCAAGTAATACACAACTTTTATTAACTGTGATTGATACATAGTAATGTAGAAAACATATTTACGTAGTTTTTCATTTTTCCACCAGCATCCCCAAGGATATGATAGCCTTATTCCTTACATCCTGAGGTATTGTAACTCTCGCTGTTTTACAAGGAATAGTTTTTGGAGTCCACGAGTACAATACGGTTTCAATGTCTAGCCAAAGATCAGGATCACTAGGATTTCTCCTCCATTAGGAACCCCAAAGATCAGGATCACCAGGATTTCTCCTCCATTAGGCATTAGGAACCCCAACTTGACTCTTTCAAAAATACCCACAGCTGTTAAGTAGGATAGGAAAGAAAACATCCACCTGTTCTTATTTTGACCAGCACAATTATCTAGTTGCACGAGGAGCTTTCTGGGCAGATCTCGAGGTTTAGCACGAGATGTTGAAGCTCCAAAATTTTCATTAGGTCCATGCCTCCTAAACCTTGCCTTGCTAAACTTTTCAATACTATTAGGGGTTCCATCCAACAATGCACTATGTAGTGTCTGGCTCGCTGTAGGATCCTGGAGGTGACCATTGTAACCATTATCATAGTTTCTTAAACACCTCATGATACTCCCAATGTGAAAATCTGGACCATCACTCCACAACTCTAAACTAAAATGGCCATAGTAGGTCTGAGACTTCCCATGCAATATTGCCCCAGTCATTGAAATCTGCAAAAGGTATGATCTTCCACATGACTTAGGAATGTACTTGAATTGTGGAAGACAAGTCTTCTGTTGGTCCATTTTATCATGTATAATACATAGATAGTTATTAGGTTCCATTGCAGATAAGGTCCTCCACATCCAATAAGTTGATCTACATGATAGTTGATCTGTCATATGGTCCTTCATATGTTCCCTTATCTTTGCCCTTAGACTTGGTTGCACAGTCTTATCTAGTGTCTCCTTCAGCTTAGCACATAAATTGCACTTTGCAAAGTCGTTTGAAGTTGCTATGGTCACATGCTTGAAATGCTTATTCCATAGCCTACTAAAACTGGGCTGGGATATAGAGGCCACTCCAAGTTCCCGAAGCAATGCATTTATTTCCTCTAATATGCTCTTCTGGTACAATGGGATGGCAATCTCTTTTCAACAATAACTCTACCCTGTTCATCCTTCTTACTCTTATGTGGCATGTTTTCTGCATTGAAATCCACATATCTTTCAAATATTTCCTTTGCAGTTATAGTTCTTGAGGTAGGCCTTACCAGGCCAGTGTTCCCGTGCAATGCAATTTTACTACCATTTTCATGTCTCTTTTGCCAGTTGTGCCAAGAAGAGGTTGGAATTCCATGTATAGCCATCCATGCTTTTGAACATATCCACTTTCCGTTCAATGGGAATCTTTTCTTCTTTGATCTTTCATCCTGAATTGCATAGCCAAATATGGTGTACATGAAATTCCTCCTGCTATCACACTTATGTTCCTGATATGTAGCTCTTGCTCCCACCATCTCGTCTATTGTGAACATTCTAATACAAGAGGCCCAACAACATTCACTTCCTCTAACCTTCATCAGGGCTTCAGGAGAACAATCATAATCTGACTTGCATCTTTTGGTGGGATAATGTTATTGGAAGTGGCCTCTTGCTACACTGTGTGAACATTATTGACAATGGTTCTGCATCTATAGGAAACGTGTAGTTCCCATCCAGTTGAATACTGTCCCTAGGCCATGCAACAATAGTTGGAACCTCTAGTTGCTTCACACAAACAAGGCATTCTTGTTTGCCTGAACCCTTTTCCTTCCAATTGTCATATAATTTTGAGATTGCCACACCTAACCTGTCCTCCCCTAATCTTTCATCATTGACTGCATTGATAGGATCTGCTAGAACAATAATCCCTTCTCCTACTGCCTCTCTGTTGTATGCATGCAGGATCTTGACCTTTTTGTTTTTTCAATCGACCCGAGTATAAAGTACAATTTCCTTTCCTTTGGCATCATCCTTTTCATTTGTGGTCTTTTCCTTTCCTTTGCCATCATCAACATCATTTGGAGTCTTTTCCTTTCGTTTGCCATCATCAACATCATTTGAGGTATTTTCCTTTCCTTGGGCATCATCTTCATTATTTGGGGATTTTTCCTTGCCTTGATCAGCATCATTGGGGGCTTTTTTTTTAGCATTTTGCATGCCATTGACCTAAAATAGATAAAAACATAAAGTAAGTTAGCATATCCAAATAACATCTCCCTAACATGTTCTTAAATGAAAGCCTCATATGTCTTATTCTATTTGATCATTCTATTTATATAATGGGATTGCCCAAGTTACTTTCCTCAATATTATATATAAATAAAACCTTCTAACTTATAACCTTCTAACTTTTAACCTATAATAACCTTAGAAACAACTTTTAAGGTTATTATAGGTTAGCAGTTTTAAGGTTAAGAAGTTTATTATAGGTTATTATAGGTTAGAAGTTTTTAGGTTAGAAGGTTATTGTAGGTTAAAAGTTTTAAGGTTAGAAGTTCTAATTCATAAACTTTTAAACTTATAACCTTAACTATGTATTTATAACCTTAACTATTAACTTATAACCTTAACTTCTAAATTCTAATTCATAATAAACTTCTAAATTCTAATTGTAAGTATAACCTTAACTTCTAAATTTTAAGTATAACCTTAACTTCTAAATTCTAATTCATAAACATTTAAACTTATAACTTAACTATTAACTTATAACCTTAAATATTAACCCTTCTAACTTTAAAACTATTAACCCTTATAATAAACTTTTAAACTCGCGAAGTCCTTAAAACTATTAACCCTTGCAATAAATTTTCGCGGCAGTTATTATGGCGCGGTACGAATTTTTAAAAGCAGTTATTATTTCCAGTTAACATTCCTTTTCGAACTTTTCTCTCTCACTTTCGAACTTTTCTATTTCGAACTTGCGCTTCTGCATTCTAGGCTTTTTGGCTTCCATTTTCTCGACAATCCAGGCTTCTCTCGGCAATTTCTTCTGCATTCCAGGCTTTCTCGGCTTCTATCTGCTTTCAATCTGCTTCAAACTCGGCTATTGCAATGTAACGGGCCCATGGTAGACCGCTCGAGTATTCGAACCTTGAATGTGCCTGTGGGGCGTTCCCGAGACACCGGCATAAATGGGTAGAAGCGACTACTCATAAACGTCTAGACGGTTTCGCCCAGTTGGTTAAGGGCATGTCGGTTAGGAACGTTACAGTTGGTATCAGAGCAGGTCTCGAGTTCGAGTCTCCATGGGTACCTATATGCATGGGTAATTTGCAAAGACTTGGTAATCATTGTGACATGGTATAACATAGACATGGTATAGCCTTGGATGCTCGAGGACGAGCATAGTTCTAGTGGGAGAGACCATAACGGGCCCATGGTAGACCGCTCGAGTATTCGAACCTTGAATGTGCCTGTGGGGCGTTCCCGAGACACCGGCATAAATGGGTAGAAGCGACTACTCATAAACGTCTAGACGGTTTTGCCCAGTTGGTTAAGGGCATGTCGGTTAGGAATGTCACAGTTGGTATCAGAGCATAGTTGGATCCTTGGATGTATGATAACGAAGTCTAGATTCAAGTTGAGGTTGTTGGATTATGCTAATAGTATTCAATTGAATATATGTGGAGATGATGGCCTTAGAGGAGGCGTGACAAATTGTTTTATGAAGGTATGTGAAATTGATTACATGGTATTTCTATAATCTTGGTTGATTTTCTATCCTGCAAAGCAGATAAGCTAGAAAAATGTACTTCATCAAGGGGCTAACTTTGATTTAGGGTTGCCAATGTGCGCATAGCATGGAAGTGATGCTTGAGGGAGATTAAGTTACAGGTATTGCGTTTCACTTTGGTAACCACTTCTTATAATGTAGATGTGATCTCGTAGTAGCATACCGGTGGCAAGAAAATTTAGAATAAGCAGTGCATGATATATAATGCCTATGATATTCAGGGAAGGTTCATCTCACCATATCGGGTGAATAAGATTCTTGATGTGATGTTAGGTGCATCCTTTTGAAGCTAAAAATTGAGAAAACCAGGCAGCATCTATATATTGCTATCCAGTGGTGAAATAACAATAAGTTGCTAAGTTGATAGCATTAGGGCTATGGTGGGATAAGGTTACAACACGGTGGTTGTAAGACAAGTTTTGAGAATGCTTAGATATGCTTATAAAATAAGATTGGCGTGATAGTCGATTGAAGCTCATGTGTAAATAGCGGATGTGTGGCGTAGAAGGGAAATGTCATGATTACATCATGGTCCTACTTGAGGTCTATAAAGTTGTTGGCCTTAGGGTTATGGCTAGAATAGTCGGTGATAGCCTTGAAAAGTTCTTGGCCTTGAAAAACTTCTTGAAGTATAAGAAAGCTTTAATGGAACAAAGTGGTGGGGTTACGATTTATATTTAGAGAATGATATACACTTAAATTATGGCAGATTGAAGAATTGATTGGCCAAGATTGAACAATGTTATCTATCTTATGGATAAGGAAGAAGAAGACGATGAATAGAGGAATAACATATTTAATCGTGGTAGTAGGTGAACCATGAAATTGAGCGAAAGAGTTGTCGGATAAGGCCCGGACATGAGATAAAGGCAGAGGGGAATGTATAGACATGGGGAAGTGCCATTTTGAAAATCTTAGAACGTAATAGAAGAGTTGTAAGTACATTTAGTAATGGTGCTTCCATGTATTGTAATTATTTGGCATGCTAGAAGTGATTGTAAATTAATGGAGGGATGGTGATTGCATTACTTGATTAAGGATACAGTCAAAGGATTGAAGTTGTGAGCGAAATACATGAAGTAAGAGTTTCATTGAAATTAACGGCAATTGATGCCTATAAAATCTTGTTGAAAGACTAACCAGTGTGATGGGGTAATATGTATGGAAGTAGGCTAAATATAGAGGCCAAGTGTATAGCCTAGGATACTTCAATGTCATTGGATGAACTTCGAGAGGAATTCTACGTACCATGGGTTATAATTCTTATGGGATCCCTTGTATCAACTTAAGCATACCTAGTTATAAGATACCCAGACTGGGGGACTTGATTATGTATTTTGCTTGTTACTTTTTGGATTTGGCCACCCAAGAAGTCTCAAGAGATTACATATCTAGTTCGACCTCGAGTATCTCTTTGGAATGGTTTTTTTTTTCTATGGCACGTACCTTCTTTATGAAAAGTTCGTTAACTGCATTATGTTTATTATATTGAATTGGATATGTAGTATACTCATAATATTTGAGTTAGTTCTAGACTTGGCGGTATGTTAAATTGAAAGTTAGAAGGGTCGTGCATTGGAGCTATCTAATATGTATCTTTCCTTTAGCTTAAATTACTTGTATGAAGCTAGCTTTGAATTTTCAAGTTTGGAGATGCATCATCTTGGATTGGAAGGCTAAGCAATTGTGTTTGACAAGGATGGGTCAGTTCTAAGGGACAAAATTGTATTCATTTGGGAGTATGTTGAATTGAGGATTAAGATGTGAAAGCATAAAGGGAAGAGACCCGAGTAATTAAGGGAGTAAAAAAAAAAAAAAAAAAAAAAAAAAAATTTAGATCAATGGTTGAGTTTGTTCCAATGAAGATGTCACAAAGGGAGATACAAACTAGATTTTTCATGAGTGCTCTAAGATGCACCCATGAGGACATGGGTTGAATTTTTGGAGGAGAGACTCAGAACGGACCTAGCAACCTAGCACCAACATTGAGATGTAAGTAACGTTGCCATTATATAAGAGTGCATTTTCAAGGTAAAATAAATGATTATGTGCTAGGAATACATGCATGCAATGTGTCCATGCATGCAGTGTATGCATGCATGCATGCAAGGGCATTGCTAGGTTATATAAGTGCAACAATATTATTCTTGATTTCTTTGGGGAAGGAGTTTTCCATGGGGAAAGAAGTCTTTTATGTGATGGTGAAGCATTTGGAAGGGGATAGATTGCAGATGGATTGTTGAAGGAGCGAGTTGTGTGCGGGAGATCCGGGGGCGTTGCTAGGAGCCTGAGAGGAAGCAAGCGGGATTCCGGTGGGGATCAAGCCTTACACCGGGTTTTCTAGTGTTTGTATAGCTGTGTTGATTTAATAATGATTGCTTTGAACGTAGTATAAACTTGGAGTTAAATCATATGAGCATGGTCATGAATAGAATAGAATAGGCATGCATGGTTAATGGATAGCGAGCATATTAACCAATTCAATAAACTAGTTAGCAGGGTTATGGAAGCCACCGTCATTAAGGTTATAAGTAGTAATTTGAAGGAAGTTGATCTAGTTAAAAGTAATAAGATATTAGTGAAGGTTGTATTTTGCTTAAGCACCGGGCATTGCATGTTGCATGGTAGAGATAGTAATGTTTATATGAGGATTTCCTTTGTTGCATGAGGTGTAAATTATGGAATTTCTAAGGTAAATTTGATATGGAAATGTGCCTGTGGGGCGTTCCCGAGACACCGGCATAAATGGGTAGAAGCGACTACTCATAAACGTCTAGACGGTTTCGCCCAGTTGGTTAAGGGCATGTCGGTTAGGAACGTCACAGTTGGTATCAGAGCAGGTCTCGAGTTCGAGTCTCCATGGGTACCTATATGCATGGGTAATTTGCAAAGACTTGGTAATCATTGTGACATGGTATAACATAGACATGGTATAGCCTTGGATGTTCGAGGACGAGCATAGTTCTAGTGGGAGAGACCGTAACGGGCCCATGGTAGACCGCTCGAGTATTCGAACCTTGAATGTGCCTGTGGGGCGTTCCCGAGACACCGGCATAAATGGGTAGAAGCGACTACTCATAAACGTCTAGACGGTTTTGCCCAGTTGGTTAAGGGCATGTCGGTTAGGAATGTTACATGCAATCTAGGCAATCTCGGCTTCTCGACTTCTCCTCTGCTATTCCAAATTCTCGGCTTCTTCTCGGCTTATATTCTAATTCTCGGCTGTTTTCTGAAGAAATTGGCTATTGTTTTCGGCTTTAGATTTCAGATCAAAGGTTTCGGCTCAAATCTTGGGTACAGAAGAAAAATAGGTTGGTATTTTCCTAGCTTTCACTTAAAGTCTGCTATTTTGTTCTTATTTTTATTCTGGTATTTGTAAGAACACATATTTTTGCTTCTAGTTCTCCTATTCGTTTCTCTATCTACTCTATCTGCTCTTATTCTGTTCTATCTGCTCTTATATCTGCTCTATCTGCTCTTATTCTTATTAAATAATGTGTATTATATATCTGTTCTATTTGCTCTATCTGTTCTTATTCTATCTGTTCTGTTCTTATTCTATCTGCTCATATTCTATTTATATCTCTTATTCTTATTTCTTTTCTAGGTATTCTTTTGTTTAGAACAGATACAATCAGAAAATGAACTAAATAATGTGTATTATATATCTGCTCTATCTGCTCATGAGATTTATCTTCGATTTACGAAACGAAGATAAATGAGGTTCTCAAAACCATTGTAGTTTTGGTTAGGATCTCGTAGTCAGTTGGGCTCAGGCCGTTAGGATCCTGGAGGACCTTCTTATAGCAGAGCCGGGCTTCCATTTCTTTCATCAGCACATCTGCTGAGCGTCTCCAAGGCTCGACAGTTTCTCGTAGTCCGTGCACTTTTGTGCAAGCATTATTTTGTTGCCAGTTTCCCTACACAATTTTCTCCTTGCAGGATACGCTACTGCATTCGATTTTTTTCCCTTTTCTTTGATTTTCCATGTGCTTCCCGTTTTCACCCGGCCTCTGCTCATCAGACTTCTTCTGCTTCTTCACCGGACTCAACCAGACTCACCTGCATTTGTCATCATTGAGTTCGCTATGGCACCTAAGCTGGGAAAACGTACCATGGGAGACGCTTCTGGCACCTTACCCGATCCTGTAGATGCTCCTCCTGAGGATTTTGCTAGAGCCCCAGCATGGGCTGCAGGCATGGAGCAACGCCTTGCTGCACACAGAGATGACCAAATGGGAGAGCTTGATGCCAAGATCACTGCTCAGCAGCAGGAAATTGAGAGAAAGAGCAAGAAGTCCCGCACCCCAGCCCTGAAATTTGATGGGAACATGCGCCAATTTGATTTTCTAAACGAGGTGGAGGACGTGTTTGCAGAAGTTGAGAGCAAGCTCAGGATGGAAAAACACCTTGGGGTGTCTCTGCAGCAGTCCATCGACAAAGGTAACTCTCTTGTCAAAAATCGGAAACAATATGTCTTGATTAGGGATAGAGAGGGTCCAAAGGTCGCTGAGTGTTTTGAGCTTGGTGCTTTCAATATGGATGATGGAGATAAGAAGTTAAGGCAGGCCCGAAAACTGGCTTTGGATTAGAGTTCCAGTCGTGGCAGGCAGAAGAATTTCTTTGGCAATGCAGGAAATCGCTTCTTGGGAAATGCAGGCCCCTTCTTTGGGAATGGAGGTAATTGCTGTGTCTGCCTGCGTCCTGGTCACATGGCAGCACAATGCCCTGCTAGGGCTTTAGTTTCTCCAGCACCACAGCAGCTTCGCCTTCCTATGGCATCTAATGCCAATGCTGCCTTTTATAATAAGGCTTAGGCTATTGATCTTACTGTATTGAGCATGTTGTTCTTTAATATAAATGTGGTTTTTGTTCTGTCTAAAATCTTGTTTCTTTTTGTCTGTTTTCTTTTCAGAGCTGAGATGTATCAGTCCTAACAGCCCTGTGATCCCTACACATTCCCTTACAAGACGCTTAAAAGAACATTTCCCTGAACTGAGTTATAACAGTCCTGTGATCCCCACACATTCCCTTACAAGATGCTTAAAAGAACATTTTACTTTCTGGCAAAGTTTCTGCAATAGTGCAATGGTCTTAGACTGGATTTGGAATGGCTACAGACTACCATGGTTGACAGATCCACCCATGCAGCCGTGGTCTAAGAAAAACCACAAACTTGTTGATCAACATTCTGATTTTGTGGAAGCCGCCATACAAGATTTGCTTTTAGCTGGTGCTGCCATCGAGACCACATCCATTCCGTTTATTTGCTCTCCCTTGGGTGTGGTTCCAAAGGCTGCTAACAAACACCGTCTGATCTTAGATCTTCGCTATGTTAACCAATTTCTATAGCAAAGACCATTCAAATATGAGACAATTCAGGATTTACCTACTGTTACAAGGAGAGACGACTGTCTATTCACCCTGGACCTTCATGCTGGTTATCATCATGTTGCCTTACACCCATCAGCTTGGTCTTACTTGGGTTTCCACTTTCAAGGGAAATTTTACATGTTCACAGCACTGCCTTTTGGTCTGTCTACTGCATGCACCAGGTTGTGAAGTTTTTGAGAGCTAGCATTGTCCGTTGCATTCCATACGTTGACGATTTCTTATTTGCAATTCACCCTAGCCATTTCCACAGCACACGTGACATGGTTTTACAGATTTTTCAGTCTGCAGGCTTCATAATTGCCACACATAAATGCCAACTAGAGTTTTCTCATGAGGTAAAGTTTCTCGGATATGTTGTTAATTATTCTTCAGGGCTGCTCTCCATTGCACCTCCAAGGAGGCAAAAGTTCTTAAAGTTGGCTAGACGTCTTGCGCATGAAGATAAGTTGTCTGTACGACGTCTCGCTTCCTTGTTGGGTATGATTGCCTCTTTCAGGGTAGTTTTTTGTCCTTTTTGCAAGCTCCTCATTTTTCATCTTTTAACCATTTATGGCTCTGTTACCTCTTGGTCTCAGTCAGTGATTTTAAACCCGCTTGCTCTGGTCGAATTAGATGCATGGTCACAATGGTTTGACTTGTTGAATACAGCTTTTATTTGGGAACCAACCTCACCCACCGTTTCCTTGTCTTACGATGCAAGTGGCTCTGGATGGGGAGTTTGGGTTCATGACATGGCTATGGAAAATAACTTTAGTGGATCATTTGATGTTGTTGAACAAGTTTCCTCTTCTACTGCTCGTGAGCTTTCAGCGCTAGCACATTTTGTTGAACATCATGCGCATGACTTTAAGGGCAAACGTCTCCTGGCTTATGGAGATTCCTTGAATGCCTATTTCATCCTCAACAAAGGGAGCTCTCAGGTACCATTGCTCCATTGCTTATGCCTCCGAATTTTCACTTTGTGCCTTAGACACAGCATTATTCTTAAATCTGCCTGGATCCCACGTAGCCTCAACCAATGGGCTGATTACCTGTCAAAATTGAGGGATTTTGACGATTATGGTCTTACAAGGGAGATCTTTAACATCATTGACTTAGCCTGGGGTCCTCATGATTGGGACCGCTTTGCAAATTTAAACAATCATCTTCTGCCAAATTTCAACTGTTGGCACCCTATTCCTGGCGATCCATGCCCACCCGATGCTTTTGCTCAGTCTTGGTATGGTACCAATAGCTTCTGTTTTCCACCACCTGCTTTAACCTATAAGGCCTTTTCTTTTGCTCGAGAATGTCAAGCAAACTGCACTCTTGTGGTGTTCCATTGGGAGTCAGCTCCTTGGTGGCCTGCGCTACATGACGAGGATGGAGGATGGGATCCAGCAATAGTTGACCACATATATCTTCCGGCTGGTGGGAGGGGCCTGACACCAAGTGTTCGCTCTAAACTGCCACAGCACAAGCCAACGAGTCCTCTGATTGCATTACGGGTCGTCAATGCTAACTAGGTGAGTTTGCTGTTTTTTGCTATTTGTGCAGATGTTTTCAGTTCAGAGTTTTGGAATCACATCGATGGCGATAGTGAATTACTTGCTTTGAAGAGTTGCTTCCAGAGTTTGTTGTTGTCATCTAGATCCGAGAACACGTTGAGATGTTACTCTCACCCGTGGGTACTCTTCAAGAATTGGTGTATTCCCAAATGAATCTCTTTCTTGCCTGCTAGTCCTACAACCATCTGCCTTTACATCACAAGGTTATTGTCCTCTCCTAACCCACTAACGCATGTTAACACCTCGATTGCTTCCATTGCCTTCCATCATTTGCTGGCTGGATTCCCAAAGCCGACGGAACACCCCTTAGTAGGCCTTGCTCGTGATATTGCGAAGAGGTTGTCTACAGCTACACCGATGAAAAAGCAACCCATCCTTCCTTATATGATTCGTGAACTCTTTGATAAATTTGCATCACCGTCTGCCTCTTTGTATGACATTATGAGATGTACATCCATTGTGCTTGCTTTCGTCGCTTTTCTTCGCAGCAGTGAGCTTCTAGCCTTACACTGGAATGAAATTTTGATTATGCCAGCCTTTTTATCCGGGCCTCCAAGACTGACCAATCAGCAGCTGGAGCTTGGGTCTCGTTTGCTCGTGTGCATGGACCTTATTGCCCTGTTAGCCTCTTAGAAAGATTATTACAGTTGGGCAGGTACAGTATGGTTGATGGATCCAATGGTGGCCACCTGCTAAGAGGCATCCGGATAACGCATCAAGGTTGTTTCTTGAGGAGGAATGCAGTATCATACACCACTTTGAGGGTATGGTTTAAGCAGTGCTTGGCTGCAATTGGAGAGGATGCCAGTGCATTTGGAACCCATTCGGCGAGAAGAGGAGGTGCGACTACAGCAGCTGCATTTGACGTTTCTGACAGGATTTTTAAAGCACATGGCCGTTGGCGCTCTGATTCAGCAAAGGACGGCTATGTCTCTCCATCCCTGCACACCAACTATTAGTTTCCTGCTCTTTGGGTTTAGGACCTGCGGATGCTCAATGCTTGGTGCATTTAGCCTCTTCTTCTTCTGCTTGCAATTAGTTTGCTTGCTGCCTCTGTGTTCAGAACCATGTTGTAAACTGAATTATGATTATAGTGAGACGCCCGGATGGGCATTCATTCCTCTTTGTCTACTTCTCCTACTGGTTCTGAGAAATGAGATTTATCTTCGATTTACGAAACGAAGATAAATGAGGTTCTCAAAACCATTGTAGTTTTGGTTAGGATCTCGTAGTCAGTTGGGCTCAGGCCGTTAGGATCCTGGAGGACCTTCTTATAGTAGAGCCAGGCTTCCATTTCTTTCATCAGCACATCTGCTGAGCGTCTCCAAGGCTCGACAGCATCTTTCCCTAGACCCGCCCACCCTAGACTTGTATTGAGTAAGAACCTCGTGCTGAGGTGGATTTAGTGCGTGAGACTGCCATGTTTTGCCCTTGAGTGCTTGTGGGAGACCCTCGTGTCTTATTGCTGGTTTTTGAGATTACTGTGATTTGCATTAGATGTTGTGGGGAAGACCCTCGTGTCTTGTTGCTGGTTTGAGTTTTCATGATGGTTTGGGTGATCACTGCTGATCAGTCTTGGTTACTTTAGATTTGCTTACCTTAGGAGACGCCGTCCATAGGACATTATGCACTGCAAGAACCCTCTTGTACGCGGTACGATAAGTGTTTCTGTGCAGCTGGTCGTGGCCATTGCAAATCACCCGATTCGTGAGCATCATCATGATCGTAGAAGATTGTCGTTTTTGTTTCCATTGCAGTACATCAGCGGCCTTCATCCAGCACATATATATTTTCACTAGCAGATTGTATTTAATTTGATGAGACAGCATATTGCAGTAGCACATTTGTATTTCTTTGTATTTGTGGGGCGGCACTCTAGAATTGTGTTTTTCTCAATGCATGGGCTTGGTATCAGTCTTGCAGCAGGTTGTTTCTGGGGGGCTAAAGGGGCCCTTTCTTATGCTGATAATGTGCTCCAGGCCTGTCTAAGTGCTCTGCCAGAAGCCTCTTGATTGGTAGAGGTGAGTGTGGAAGAGTGTTACTGCATTTTCTACAGCAGCACATTCAACAAGGTACATGGTAAAACCGGTGTGATCGATCTTTTTGAAATTTGGAGTAATCTTGTAGTCGGTGTTGTGTTTTCTCAATTGCATGCGCGTGGTATCAGTCTTGCAGCAGGTTATTTCTGAGGGGCTAAGGGGGCCTTTCTTATACTTGTATGTGCTCCAGGCCAGTCTGAGTGGCCTGCTAGAAGCCAGCTGTAGAGGCATTAGTGGGCCATCTTATTCTTAAAGTGTGCTCCAGGCCTGCATGAGTGGAATGCTAGAAGCCTCTTGATTGGTAGAGGCGTTAGTTCGGGAGGGGATTACAGTGTTTTCTACAGCAGCACGTGCAGCAAGTTGTAAACTGAATTATGATTATAGTGAGACGCCCGGATGGGCATTCATTAACCATGTTGTAAACTGAATGATGATTATAGTGAGACGCCCGGATGGGCATTCATTATTGAATTATGATTATAGTGAGACGCCCGGATGGGCATTCATTAGAACCATGTTGTAAACTGAATTATGATTATAGTGAGACGCCCGGATGGGCATTCATCAGAACCATGTTGTAAACTGAATTATGATTATAGTGAGACGCCCGGATGGGCATTCATTCCTCTTTGTCTACTTCTCCTATTGGTTTTGAGAATTATTCTATCTGCTCTATCTTCTCTATAAGCTCTTATTCTGCTCTATCTGCTCTTAGATTTGCTCTATCTGCTCTTATTCTTATTAAATTAATGTGTATTATATATCTGTTCTATTTGTTCTATATGTTCGTATTCTATCTGTTCTGTTCTTATTCTATCTGCTCATATTCTATTCCCCTGGCTTCATATTCTATTCAGGCTTCGAAATCCCCGGTTAAGTCTACCAGAAAAATTGCCGCCTTCAACAAGCAACTACTGGAACTTACAGACTTGAACTGGAAACGCCGTTTCCATTATAAATTAACAGGTAAAAAGCCATCGATTTCAAAATTTTGAAGGTAAACTAGTTTAGAATCAATGGATGGAGGCACCCCTGCTTTTAGCTGATAATCTCACTCTCTCTTTGATTTTTGGGTCCCTTCCTATTCTCTAACTGACGAGCCTACGGACTGCACTGCCCCTGCTCGTATGGTCACCATCACTAGCGTTTTTGAAAGTAAATTGGAAGTCTAACTGTACTAACCTAATAAAATTCCCCGGCACTTTTATAAATTTTCCAGAAATTTGCTACTTTTGTTATTCAATAGCATGTAGATCGCCAGGTGACTGTTTTTCTTCTTGGAACCAGCTTCCGGCTTGTTCAAAGCTGGAGCGGAAATTAAGGAGATGAACCAGAAATTTAGGAGACTAACTCCGTCTTTTTCGAAGCCTGATTCTATTTCCCTGGCTCTTATTCTATTCTACTGCCTTCATATTCTGTTTCACTGGCTTCATATTCTGCTATTTCGTATCTGCTATTTATTTTGCATTCTGCTCTTGCTCCATTTCATATATCTATTCATTTTCACTGGCTTCTAGTAATTCTGCTTTGCTCTCTGCCTATAAGTAGACATGTTTTTTTTTATGCATATTTCTTTTCTATAGAATGATATGTTAGAATGGGCGAAATCGCGCTTGGCGCATTTCTAGTTTGGCTTTCTATTTCCCACTAGGTTTATCAAATCGCGCCAGGCGCGTTTCTAGTTTGGACTTTCTATTTCATACTACTTTATACAAATCGCGCCAGGCGCGTGTGAAGTAGATCTTTGAAAAAAAATACTATAGAAAATGCGTCTGGCGCGTTTTGAACTATTTTGAATCTTTAGAATTATTTTCTGGGGAGAGGAATATCATTTGCTAATTAGTTAATTTCTCTCATTCTAGTGCATTACACATGGCTGCTTCTAGTTCTACTATACTTCCGCTGGACGACAATCAACGCTGGACCCTATACAAGATACTACTTAATTGTGTTGTTCAAAACCTACGAAGAGAGTTGGACAAGCCATATGACAGTCTGTATCAGGGGCCATGGGAATGCTACCATCGCATCACAGGATTTATGCGGCTCCTCATGCTCTTAGTAAGGCTCATGCCAACAAATAAATATGAGGCTATGATTAGGAAGGCCAGAGATCGACGGGACACTCTGATTTGGAGACTCAACATTCCCAATGAGTGGGAGGATGATGTCATATCAGAGTGGTACCGGTGGGACTGGACTCGGTATGTAGCCGATGAAGTGGGCCTATGTGACATTTTGTGCAGCCTCCTATGTTAGCTTAGAAAGAACTCGCGCCTGACGTATTTCCACAGAAGAAGAAATGTACATATATTTTTTGAATATGAAAACAAACTCGCGCCTGGCGCAATTTTGCAGATTATACTTTTATGTCACGCTTATTTTATTAATGTTTTTTTTTACGCAATGTCAAAAATATTGAAATCCTTTGATGCCCTCCAGCCAGTATGACCAACCCCAAGAAACTACACATTTTGATTAATGTGTGGTTTCATGAGGTTGATAAGATTGGCTAAAGAACATTAAAGAATTCAAAATTCACAACATCACGCAGATGTTATGATATATTCATATTTTTTTTAGTATCCTCATATACATACCTTTTTTAGACGTTCTTTTGGCCATGCTACAAATGTGCCCACGCTTTCCCCAACTGTATCGCCACCGGTATGTCTTCGTGGAAGAGCCTCATTTTCATAATTGCAATTTATAATGGAAATCTTACAGAAACTGTTTCCAAGAGGAACACCATGACACATAGAACTTGGATTCAGATCTTTGACTTTACATAATCCTACTCGGGGCTTCAAGTTTGCTGTTAAAAGATAGCATTCTTCTCCGACACTGATAAACAACCAGAATGCTAGAATTGGCATTGGGAAAAAAAGAGGACGAAGGTGTGCATATTCGGAATAGAATCACACTCACCTTAGTTCAGCAGACATCGATTGATCTTGGGTCGATTGATCTTGTGTCGATTGATCTTGGATCTTGGGCGCTCTAGACGGGTCGATTGATCTTGGGCGCTCTGAGAGTAGGTCGATTGATCTTGGACGGGTCGATTGAAGGCGCTCTGAGAGTAGGTGGCCGATTAGGTGGTAGTAGATTGCCACATATGCGTTTCTTGAAAATAAGAATTAATTGTTTTCTTGAAATTGCACTAAAAAGAAAAACACATTTTAAATTTGTAAATGAGCGGGACGGGCGGTTAATTCAGGCGGTATAAATTGAAAAGGACGCGAATTTGAATTTAGGGTTCTAAATCTGACGGCCTAGATTATCAACGCATACATATAAGTTTAAACCAAAACCCCAGTCTCATATTATCCGCACTTGCAGTTCTATGGCATCTAAAGGATCTGACAGCCGCGGCCGAGGCGCAGGTAGAGGTGGGCGACAGGCCAAAGCACAAATCCAAAGCCTGGAGCTTGCTGAACAAGCAGAAAGCACAAATCCAGCAAGCGCCTCAGGTATTAATCAGTGTTTTTGTTCTGTATTTTATTTCTGTGTCCTTCTTTTTGATAGGTTTTTAGGATGTTTTTCTTTAATAATAGAGTTAAAATCCGATAAGAAACATATGTCCTCTAATACTTGAGTTCATATGTCCCAAAATGTATGCAAATAAATGCTTAATGTTATGCAAATATATGTATGTGTTCATGTTGTCTTTTCTTTTAATGTTGTATGCGTTGTTTGAAGCTTGTATACTTAGCTGAACAGTATTCAGTAGTTAGTTGTGCTTTTTATAGTTAGTTGTGTCCTAAGCATTTTCATTCGGACAAAACTCCCCTGGCGCAGTTTAATAAGGCATCACATTAGTTTCTTTATCTTGAGATGAAGATTCAACTCTTTAAGTTGTGCTTTTTATAGTTAGTTGTGTCCTGAGCATTTTGATTCGGACAAAACGCCCCTGGCGCAGTTTAATAAGTCATTACAGTAGTTTCTTTATCTGTAAGGTCACGCCAAGCGCGTATTTGTTGCATTTTGATTCGGACAAAACGTGCCTGACGCAGTTTCATTAAGTCAATACATTAGTTTCTTTTCCTCCGAATCTATATTGACGAAATGCCCCTGGCGCAATTTAATAAATTTATAATTTGTATTCAATTTCAAATCGCGCCAAGCGCGTTTTTGTTGCATACGTTTCAAGTTAACATATATTTTGGCATTAAAAGATTAACCATGTGCTGTAATTTTACAGGAACACAAAAGACAATCAAAAGGAAAACCAAACACAGTGAAACCTCTTCAGCCCAGAAAAAGCAAAGGACAGATGAAGATGTTACTGTTAAAGACCTGCAGCATGTATTGACGTTAGAAGATACATCTCGAATAATAAAGGCTCAGGTAGAACCTCCATGTCCAGAAGAAGATCTTATAGAGGGGTTGGAATGGTATGTCGAGATCTTCAAAACTGGTGGGAAGACAGACCTTATATTCATGTCTAGGGTAAGAGAGACTGATCAAATGAAGAAGCAGGGAATTCTTATCACATGCGAAGTACATGACGATTCTTCCTCTTCAGTGTTAGTCGAAGTGGGCCAAAAAAATAAGAAGAGCCTAAAGAAGATCAATCAATGCAGTTCAAGCTCTTTTAAAGAGACTGCATTAAGATCAGACGACACGGCCGATTCCCTCTTCAAATTTGGCTGGACAGTTGGCGAGCCATTGACGCCTAAAAGAATATGCAAAGGACTTTCAGTTGTTTGACGAGCCATAAGCATGAGGCCCTCGGGCAGTGTCTACTTACAGGCAGTGAAGGATAAGGAAGATGCTAGTTCTAAAGGCAGGGACAGGGCCTTACATGTGATGATGACAAGGCCAGGCAGTTGGAGGCAATGAGCAAACTGAAAAAATATGCTGACAAGTATCCACTGGGCCTGAACTTCACCAATCCAGTCCACGTGGACAGGCTTTTCAGGTCCACTAAAGCCATTTATGTCATCAGGAGGTATGACAAGCAGCACTCCTTGGAGATAGTGAACAGCATGATCGAAAATCCAGGGCAGGTGCCAATGCCTGCAGATGTAGTGCCTTACAATACCAGAACAAAGAAGGTAATCATGTGGAGCAAGCTGGAGGACTTCATCAAGAACCCAGACATACATTTCATGATAATAGATGGCCAGCATTCAATAGAGGCCCAGAAGGTTCTGATCAGGAAGGCACAGAATACTGGAAATCAGTTGTTCTATAAGTTGTATTCTGTCAGAAACTGCCGGTTCCTGAGCGGCTCAACAACACCTGCGGAGTTAGTCGAAATAAGCGCACTCCTGAATGGCATGGGAAAAACATTCCTATACAAAAGGTAATTCTCTTCCCTCATTTTTCGTTTTCATATTTGCAAATCGCGCTTGGCGCGATTTCCTCCTACTCTGAGGAGAAATGGCTATCCTTCAAGAGAGCCGTTTCTCCTTAGAGTAGGCAAATCGCGCGTGGCGCGATTTGCATTCTAATATGAAATCGCGCCAGGCGCGATTTGCTTATTTGAAGAGAAACGGCTACCATTCCAGGAAGCCTTTGCTCTTCAGAATAGGCAAATCGCACCTGGCGCAATTTGCTTTCGAGTTTGAAATCGCGCCAGGCGCGATTTGCCTATTTGAGGAGATACGGCTAGCATTCAGTGCAACCGTTTCTCCACAGAGTAGACAAATCGCGCCTGGCGCGATTTCAAACTTGAAGGATTGTTTGACCACGATTACTGGAGCTAACAAAGTTATTCTTTGCTGTCCCTATATAGAGCAACTTCGGCATGCTCGAAACCAGTGGATTGAATATGGGAAGCCAATGCCGACTAGACAGGGTCAGTCCAAAAGCGCTGAGTCAGACTATAATGCAGGACAAAACTAAGAGCACCAGATCAAAGAAGAAAAAAGGAGATGAAAAGGGAGATGCTCCCGAAGTATAAACTGTACCCAAGGATGCCTGCAAGATCATTTTTTCTTCAGATCCGGTATGGGATAAATGGAATGAATTCTGGGATGCCTACATGGAGAAGAAGTTGCCAGATTCACAAGGCAGATTTCATCCTGTTGACACATCAATTTTTGATATTGGGTCTCAAATGGCGTGATTAATAAAGTAAAGTAAAGTAACAGAGATGAGGAAGGCCCAGGAATTGGACGATGAAGAACTGATCTCAGTTCTGGACAGGTTAATCAGAAAGGAAATCCTTTACAAGAAAACCTCAGCAACAAAGGACAGGGAATCATTTGAAGATGCATGCGACCAACGAAAAAATATTAGAGTGCTCAAGAAGGCAGTTGGGGAGGAATTACAAAGGCTTACACAGGACTGGTCGTTGTCGGAGCTAGGACTCATGCAAAAATACAACGTCTCCAACGACGACCTGAAGAAGTATGTCCTTTGGTCCAAAGACTTTGTCAGGCAGCAGAAGTTGAAGAACGTTGCAAACCTTAAAGGGATTCACACGAAAGTTGCATCCGACCTGAAAAGAAAACGTCGCGTTGGTGAAGCAGACCCCGAGACGGAATCCACGTTCTTCTATCAAGTGTCCACTGGTTTTAAGTGTGCATTGCCAGAAGTGGGTGCAGGTCCCCATGATATCACACTATTCGTGCTTGATAGCCGAGGCACCAGATGGTCGCTTGAAGACTATAATACGTTCTTCAACATATAGTGGTTGCACGACGGAAATGAATTACACAATTGTCACTATATGTCCTTCCGATATGTCCTATGCATATGCTCTAACTGCTGCAAATGACTTAGAATGCGTGAAAGTCATACGACAGGCGATCCTCATAGATGAAAAGAGGGACAGTGACTTCAGCACAGCAAGTAAAATTTGTCACAGCAAGTAAATGATAGCCATGATGGATGATAAGGAATATGAAAGGCTTAAGGGAAAACCAGATGGAGACAAACTTGCATGGCAGTGAGATGAACGCGTCCTGCGAAACGTCTTCTATCTGGAGCAAGAAGATAAGGGGAAGGGTATCAAGGTCGTGGAAGAGCTAGAGGAAGAAGAGGAAGAAAACCAGGCCGACCCCGTTCTTGTGGAGCACATTAAGTATGAGCTCCTAACGTCACATAGGGGGAAGCTAAACAAGAACGGGTTCTCTATGGACCTTTCTCATTATCTCATTGAAGCATTTTGCCCATTGGGGACAACTTGCTGGGAGCTTCACGTTGGAGGATACATCGGTAGGGAAGCTTTGAAGTTAGCATGGAAATGCCAGAGCGTCGTCTCCGATGATCGAGCCAAAAATTTCTTGGACCTCTTCTTTGAGAAAGTACTAGAGGAAGCACCTAGGGGACCAATCGGCAGTGCAAAAAGCAAAGCTTCTACCTCTAAGGCCGAAATACCTGCAGATTTGGCTAAAGAACGGGAGGCTATGAGACAGCTCTTGGTTGGCAACATCATGGATGGCAACGAAGAGCAGACAGATCACCCAGTACCTGTCGACATACCTTTGAACATCCTTGACGGTGAAAATATAGGACAGGAAGAAAATAACAAAGATGATGATAATAACAAGGATGATGATGAAGGAGATTCCAAATCTGAAAGCACTAGCCAGGTTGGCGTAAAGAGTAATGAACTATCAAGCATAGTTCAAACTGTACAGATCTCAACTGATGTGGTTGGTGCTTCTAGCAGACCGGAGACAACTCATAAAGGTATTGTGACAATGTTCGTTTTCTTTTGATATCCATGCATTTTACAAACGACAAGCATATAGAAATCGCGCCTGGTGCGATTTAGAGTTTCCTAGAGATCATATTTTTAGATTTTGTTGACATGCATCATTAATGAAATCGCGCCTGGCGCGTTTTCTTTTTCCATTTCTTTCATCTCATACATCTCATACGTTATTGTTTGCGTTACAGACATGATTCGGCTTCCCCAAAAGTACTGGTCTTTGATTTGAATGGTAAGCAACGTTTGATAAGTCATGGTATGCGCAACAACCATTTGAGACACGTACCAAATATGTTTACCCACGCTCTTATCTGAAGGAGATGTTGGACCAGGCCTTCAGTCTGTTTCGTTGTGCAATTTGGTCATCTATGGAGCATAGAAATATACAGGAAGTTTTGAAAGTAGTGCCTGAGCTAAATAGAGATTGGGCGTCCATCTGGGATCAAAGAAAATGTGCTTCATTCACAAACCCTAAAGAACCGACAGGTAAAACGATATTTGTGAAATGCTTGCGCAACATGATGGATGCCCTATGTGTTGAGGAAAAGGAAGGCATGATCATGGTGGATGATGACGCCCTAAAGTGTTGCTTCAATCAGCCCGCCATCCTATCATCCTGATATGTTTGACAAAGATGAGTTCCTGCTTCGTTTTGTTAGTGTCTTGCACGAAATAGCTTCAGGAAAAACGGTCGAAGAGATACAAACACTATACCCGCAACTTGATCGGACAGGGGAAATTGACAGGGACCTTGAGAAAATCGTTTTAGAAAGGGAACTCTTTTGATATATATGTATACAGGAAATACACTTTCCAAAAAAGTTTTGAATATGAAATATACTTTACACCAAAGTTTTTTGAATATATATTGTGTTCTTGTAGCAACATTATTGGTTCTGTGTACGTATTGTGTTTTTATATTATGTGTATTGTTTGCTATACTTGCAATAATTGTATGTATATATTGTCAATAATTTAGATGTGTATAAATAGATATGCATGAAATTGCCAAACCATCGGCTTCCTACTCCGCCTGCTTCTTCTTATTATGGCACATTCTATTACCTGCAAGATGAACCGTGAGGACCTTTGCAGGTGCCGCCAGCTAGAAATAGAACTTGAGGACTGGCTGACTGTCGTTGCTATGAATCCCGTCCGCTTCTATCCTGATCCCTTTGATGTTGTAATCCATCTTCTATGGAATCCAGAGCACGGTTTGTTCATGATTGAGAGGATCTCAGGAGCGCCTGTCGACGATGAATCGGAATAGTTTTTGAAGTTTATGTTCCATTATAATGCTATATTTATGCCAACAAAATCGCGCCACGCGCGATTTGAACCACGAAAATCTCTGCTTTATAGCAACTTGCTTGCTGTTATTTATTCGTAAAGCACTAAAATTTCAATCTATAGATTTCGTTGTCGTCCGTGATGGTACGAAATAATAAGCAGTTTCCTACTTTTTATATTGCCAACGTTCTGTCATAATATGGGTGATTTGCATCGAATATTTGAATGCCTTTCCATTTCAACACAAAATGCATCTTCCTAGCCCGAAAATGAACTCAGTGCAAAAGTGTGGTTAATTCAATATAATGGTCAATAAAAGGCTTATACGGCGCGATTTTGGAATAGACATAATCCCAATTTAATTGAATGATAGTTTTAAAGTTGCCAATCAATGGGGCTGCTCAGAATTGGAAGCCACTCGGGCTATAAGGAAAGGGTGGAAACTGCAATGTGCAAAGAAGGTCATTCTCTTTAGATGGCTTCTCCTGAATAGAAGTCTGAAGTCCAATGCATATAGGGCAAAGTACAACAACCAGATTTCAGACAGATGTCCTTTATGTTGTGGTCAAGCTGAGTCCTCTAGCCATATCTTTATTTGTCCTTGGCTGACCCCTTTCTGGAATTGGATAGGCACTCACATAAGTTCTATCCCAGCTACTGAACATGATCTATTCGATTTTCTTGCAAATGCTTCCTCCTTTATGGATACAATTAGATCATTATGTCTGTGGGTAGTTTGGAAACACAGGAATAATGTGGCTATTAGCCACCATCCTCCAGACCTGAATTTCCTCAAGACAACACTTCAATTAGAGTTGGCAGATGCAGCTATGGCTCATAGAATGAGCAGGGGGTGTAATTATGATAAAAGTTGGGATGCCTTAGGCTCCTTTCAAGGGTTCTATGCATTCTTCTCTTCTTATTTCAATAACCTTTCTGATGTTGCTGACAGAGTATCTAGTCAAGAAACACCATGAAGGCGGCCATGTGAGGGAGGTTCCGGAAGGCACGAAACCCATGTCTCATCAGGAGGTTTTGGCAGCTCTACTCTGGGTCAAAACTGAAACAATCATGATTCGAACCTTGAAGCGGGTACTGATGGACAAAGACATCTAGCAATTCAAACAGGAGCTTAAGCCATACTTCGAGGAAAAACTTGGCATCTGTGTAGGGGCCCGAGAGTCGTGGATTCTTCACATTTTGGATGCCTCTGCATATGGGGCGGCTGAACTTGACTATCTGCTGTTCGAATACACAGATCAAGCCTTTGCAATCATAACTTTAGATGGAGTTATAGATGAATGAGGCAGCAGCAAACAGAACTTTGAATCCTTTCTCTTAGTGACTTGCTCATAATTATATTTCTGGTTTTATTGTTTCTAAACTTTCAAACAGTGTTTGAACTTAGTTGAATTATCCTCCTTTGGAGAGTTATGGCCAATTTTCAAATCATGGCCTTTATAACAGAGTTTCACTCTGTTCTTTTGTATTACTATGTATTACATGTAATATAATACCACTGCCGTTCCTACAAAAAAAAAAAAAAGCACTCCTAAATTTCTGAACTTTGAATCTCAACTTTGTGGTTCTAACTTCTTGTAATACATTCTTCTGGAATTTTCAAGAATACAAAATTTTGGAATCTTTGTTTTGCTATAAGTATTGGAGCTGTTAAATTTTCTTGAGTGGTTGAATTTTGGAATTCTGTGTCTCAAATTCTGGAAGTTTGGAATTGTAACTTTTGTATATGGAAACATTGTATTTTGAAACTGAAGTTTAAAACGAAATCTGTCAAAACAATTGTTCCTAAAAGAAAACATACACCTCCAAAAACATACAGATTTTAACAGTAATTCCAGGCAAGTGACGATTACGATTTTTTTTTTGCGTAAACTATCTTCTTTTCTTTTTTTTTTGGATTTTCTAATGGTCCATGCAAACAATCCTACTTTTTGAGTTGGCTGAAGGGCACATTCTTGGAATGTAAGTGAGAAAGCTAGAATATATGCAGAATATCTTGAGTCAAACTAGAATAAATATTCAAAAACACAGATTTCAAATCTTATATATTTTAGAAGAACTTACAGATATCACATACTCTAACATCTCTTTGAAGAATTAATTTACAACACACAGGCACATTCTCACCCAAAACACATGGATTAGAACACAGAAGCAACGGAATTAGAAGGATCGAAAGACCCATCTGTAGGTAGTCCCAACTCTGACAGTTCAAGCACCTTTGAGTCTTCACAGAGGGATTTGCTGCCTGTTTTGTTCAGTTCTTCTTCAATTAAGCGGCTGCTCAAGCAAGCTTTCTGATCTGCTTCTCCCTGGTGATGCCACGCTACATGCACAACTCCGATCTCTGAAGATCTTGGCCACCTATATGCTACTTGCTTTGGATTGGGTGCCTTGTCACTGAAAAGGATCTACTTCCCTCTCACTAGTATTAAGTCCCACCACTGACCCAGTACCACCTGGTTTTCGATCTTTTGTTGCCTCTACATGACTCGTGTGTAAAACCTATACATTCAACACCATCTTCTTCAATTCCATTCTCAGATTAGAATTCTGACGAAACTTTGCAAGGAGGGAACAGAACTCTCTGCTCTTAGGAAGGCGTCACATATAATGCTCAATCCTCTGTAACGAGCTTCTTTGTCTCTCTAGAAGGTTTAATGGGAGCATGTATTCTCCTATTGATTCCTTGACAAGTTATAAAATTTGACACTACAAATAACTTTCTTGGTGGACCACTTTCTGCTTAGATTTTATCCATTTCACAAAGAGGAATCCTAGCTCAAATTTTTCCCATTGATACAGGCAACCTTTCTGTGACATCACCTTGTTCTATTGAAAGTTTTATAAAGGGTTTGTAAAACACATTTGCAAATCTTATGGCATACTCATGTCTTCTATTTATATGCAAAAAAGGGGGGGGAGGGGGGGATGATCTTATCACAGACATGCAATAGTATTAACACAGCTGCAGAAGCAAAATAATAGTTTTGATATTGTTTGTCATTGAAGATGACGAAGCGTTTGAAGTGGTCTTTGTACAAAGTTGATTTTGACCTTGAAGGTATCCTTAGGTATGCATACCTTGAAAGTGTTCTTTTAAGTCTAGATATGCATAGGAACACATTTGACTAGAAGCATTGGGCATCCTTTTTTTTCTCTATAGAAATTAGAACAAGATGTCTACTTAAATGACCTTTGTTGTGGGAGAATGTTGGAGTGGATGATCCGAAAGTTCTCAATGAGTAACTCTATTTGATCCTTTTCATCTGCTCCTTTTCTAGTTTGAGTATAGTACTTGTTGATTCTGCCCAACCAATCCATTGTTAGTCAATTGAGGGGAAAAGCAACTCGTATTAGCCCCATACATATTAGTCCAACTTTCAATCCTTTTTTTAATAATGGATAGACACTGCCACATTAATTACCATTCTAATGACATAAAGATTAACAAAGTGCATATAACTATGTAAATTACCTTCAAGAACTTAACAATTACTTAAGATTCTAGGTTTTTGTTTTGTAGATAACATGGGTACATGTTTTGGGCAGGGCTTTAGCAGCATTGCCAGCAATGAATTTTGTCACATGTTGTTTGTGCATGCCACATTGGTAGCATCCGATTGGATATATAATACAACTATACTAATATTGCTTTGTTGGATCTTGCCCCTAACCACCTTACTTGGAATGCGACTCTAGACATCCTTGAACTCGAGACATATTTGTTTTAGCACTAGTGCGTATTCTGATAATAATTTGCTTGGAAAATTGAGGTATTCTAGGAAAAGAATTTGCGCATCAGACTCCACCGAATGTAGAAGGAAACGGATCGAGTTAAAGCCTAGAGGTTGATTCGTCGGTCTGATGCCATTCGTCAGTGTTGCTTTAAGAATGAAGATGTAATTCTTAGGTCTTGAAAGTTACAGGGGGGGGAACTTCCTGACAAGAAAGTTTCTCAGAAAAAACTTGTTGGTAGCGACGCTCCTCTGTAATGCTTTTTCTAAGGAACTTTCTGATCAAGAAAGTTTTCGCTTCGCCCTTCGGGGCATGGTCTACTGGCACGACCTTAAACTGCCGCATCTGAGGTCACGGGTTTAAACATGGCCAACATCGCTCTAGTAATGGGGACCTTAAAAATCCATTGTTCTGAGGTTACGGTTCAAGTACGACCAACTGTGGAGGAATTGATGGTGTTCCTGTGGAGTTCTTTCAAGAGTTATGGGATTGTGTTGGCGATGATGTGTACGACGCGTTTCAGGATTTCAAGAGGCAAAGGCGTCTAGACAAAATTCTCAACTCGGGCTGCATTTCTCTTATTCCTAAGTGTAAGGAACCTTCAACAATTTCGGACTGGCGCCCTATCACCTTACTATCTTCTGTGTACAAGATTTTTGCCAAAGCTTATGCACAAAAGCTTCGGGATATTCTTGCTGATTCTATATCCTCTACACAGTCAGGATTTCTGCCACGACGATGCATATTAAACAATGTAGCTGCTGCCTATGAAGGTATTTATTGGGCTCGACTTCAGGGCCATGAAATTGTATATTTGAAGCTGGACTTTGCAAAAGCATATGACAGTGTTGACTGGGCCTTCTTAGAGAAATGTCTCTTACGCTTTGGTTTTGGTGCACAATTCACAGCTGATGTCATGAGGCTTCATTATTCTGCTCGCTCTTCTATTCTCTTCCAAGGGGAACCCTCAGCATTCTTTCAGGTGGGTCGTGGCATCCGTCAGGGCTGCCCTTTAGCTCCATTGTTATTTACAGTTGTGGCTGAGGTTCTTGCACAGGTCTTCTCTCTTGCCGCACAGGAGGGAATCTTGCATGGACTTCCTATGAACAATGGGTCGCAGGAGATCTGTAATCAATATGCGGATGACACTTTCCTTTTTCTGAGGGCATATGAGGAAAATTTGCAGAATGCCATTTCCTTGTTGGATTCCTTTTCCCTAGCATCTGGTATTTTTGTGGGTTGGCAGAAGTGTACAGCACTATGGGCTTTGGACTCTCCAGTTCCACCATGTGTAGCTACCTTTCCATGGAAGATCCTTCCCCATGGTAAAGCAACCAAACTTCTCGGTATCCCTGTAGGTGTTCATATCTCATCAGGAGATGCGTGGGAGGCAGTGATTAAGGGCTTGGAAAAGCACCTTTTTTGGTGGTCCACAGCGAAGCTTTCCATGGCAGGACGAATTGTTGTGGCTAAGTCAGTTTTAAGCAGCACTCATGTGTATATGGCTTCGTTCATATTACCTCCACAGTCAAAGATACAACTTCTCGTCAGGGTTGTCAGGAACTTCATCTGGGGGGGAACAGAGGAGGGTGCTGCTGTCAAAGTCAGTTGGGAAAAGTGCATGTTGCCAAAGCATTTTGGTGGCCTTGGAATGATTAATTTTCTTTTGCAGAGCAAGGTGATGATTTCTAAGTTCATTTGGAGAATTTTGAATAATGTGGATGAGTCCCCGGGTTCCCGCCTTGTTTATCAGTCTTTGCAAATGTGCATTTCTTTTGGGTCTCGGTCTCTTAGGCCACTTTTCCCCTGGGCTCTGTTCTATCCACTGACGGCATACCCTAATGCATCCCCATTTCTTAGAGGATTGCTAGTTGCATGGGAGACCTGCATACAATCTGTTTCATTTTCACCATCTTGTGCACACTAGCATGACCGCAAGTTGTTGGTGGATTCCATTGGATGGTGGTCCTCTGGTTGCTTCAGTCCACCCATTGACGCAGCGTCAATGGAGAGCAGCAGGTGTGCATATGATATCCGATTGGTATAATAATCAAAGGCAGTTGCTGACATGGGAGGAGTTTAGAGCTAAGTTCCTCCTTTTAAGGTGGGATCGAGCTATTTGGGCGTAAGGTGTCTTCAATTCTTCCCCAAAGTAGCACAAGTGGATGACCCCACCGTGGGTAGTTCATGAGCATGTCAAAGCAGATAAGTTGGTGAATTCCATGTACAAGGTCTTGCTTGATGCTGACGTCTTGCCTCCTTCGTCCAAGTGGCCTTTGGTCATTCCCAATGATCGGCAGAAAGCAGTGTGGAAGTGGGTATGGGATAAACTACTCCATCCCAAAGTATCTGTTTTATGGTGGCAAGTCACTCATCGTTGTCTGCGCGTTAATATTCTGGTGCACAGATTTCGTCCAGAGGTGTCTGCGCTTTGTCCCTTATGTGCACAGAGGGACGAGACAATTGAGCATTGCTTCTTCCTATGTAGACATGTCAGAAATGCTTGGTTGTGGCTTCAAGGCCTCTTTCATTGCAATCTGAATAGCCAGCAGGTGTTATTAGCAGTTTATCCAAGTAGTTGGGATAATTTGGCAAAAAGGGCCTTTCATTTGGCTTCTGCATGGATCATCTGGTCCATTTGGAAAAGAAGGAATCTTCTCATATTCAAAGGTCTTGCTTGTTCAGATGCACAGGTCCTTCTTGATGCCCAACAACGAATTGTCAAAGCATTCAGGTGCTCATCAATTGCTAATGAGGTGAAGAGCCGTATTTGGGAGCACTATCTTCAGATTCATACTTATGAGTTTTTGCTTGCTCTTCATATTGTTTAGATGTTGTATTTGAGTGGGGTGGTTTTGCTCTGGTGGACATTCTCTCCACTGAGTTATTAGTCCCCATTATACTCTGTAACTTTCTCTGGATAATAAAGGCTCAAGTCCTTCAAAAAAAAAAAAAGTACGACCAACTGGTCCTGTGGTAGAGACCTTAAACCTGCCATATATACTAGATAATCACATGCAGCTAGGACGCCAAGGAAGGAAGGGGGCCTCCCCCTTTCCTTTCTATTCTGGAACTATTACGACATCCACCCTAGCAATATATCGTGCCTAGGTAGTGGATTGGCTTCCATATGATATGTAGAATGAGATATAGAATTACTCCTCGCAATATATCGCGTCCTTCAATAGAAAAGAAAAGGGGGAAAGAGGGGGAAGAGGGGGTCCCTTCCAAGGTTTATACTACAAATTTTAGACACACAATATTTTATAAACGCACAAAACAAAGATGCATCTTCACTATAAAACCGTGCATAAAGAGGTTACATGGTCTAAAATTGCTTCGCCAAAAAATTTGTAGAATTAATCTTACCTTAAATGACCATACAAAACACATGCCCTTGCGTATGTGCGGCAACCCAGGCATACATTTGTCTCCTTTTGATATTTATTACTTGATTTGCGATTTCTTAATGTTTCTTCGTTTTGATAACCGAAGGGATCTAGATTAATACTTCCTTAACTGATAATTTCGTCCATCCAGCAGATTTGAACCATCCATTGCAATTTGGTTACCTGGCATAATCAATTTTTGTCTGATTTGTCAAGATAAATAGGCTGCTGTTTAAATGCAAGATAAACATGTACATCATATGGCAAGGGTTGTGCATCTTGTGTCACTTTTGTGTCATTTGCACTACATATATGATACTTGGTAGTATCCATATGGCTATGCCACCAACGTCAAGTGGTTTGGAGTTTTCTATGGTTCTTTGTTCGTGTACACATAGACCCGACTTAAAAGAAATGTCATCCAAGTGTCGCTTTCGCTATTCTACTATATTCCATCCTACAAATTTTCATCATGACCAAAATGTGATACTTCAAATACGAGAACTATTATTGTACCATCTAAAATCAATAAACCAGTCTCATATATGAATGGTCAACTGTAGCTGACTTGGTCACATCATCCATCCCAAGTTTTCAAATGGATAGGCATGAGACAATGACATAACAAAAACAAAATGAATCCTCGAGGTTGTTAGATTAGAAAAACGAACCGTCAAGACTTACTTTTTGGGTTGCCCGAATGACAAACCTTAGAGAAGATGTCACTTGCACTAAGACGCTCGAACTTGTCCTTTGCTTATTTAAATACCACCAATTTAAACGGAAAGATCCTTGCCAATCAATCATGTGAATAAGACACTTCCATTGAACCCACCATCAAAAGAAGTGAAACTAAGTTACAATACTCATTGCAAAATCCAATATACATGCAAACTCCAGTATATATTGAATTCTATGAAGAGCCTATATGCGTATAATATATACTCGAGCTTCCATCCCTCTATGAAGGGGACAATAAACTAACATCTTACATTAAGGTCTTAATCTTTACATATTATAGCTTAGGGAGGAATGAAGAGCCTATACAGCTATAGGGGAACTAGTATCAGGACTTCTAGCAGATGCTAGATGAGTTTCATCCTTGGCAAGGGCAACAAAGTTATGGACAACAGCAGGTCTTAATTTGTCTGATTTGTTTTCCTTGGTGACAATGCGGGAAGGAGTGATTCCATTTACTCTTGGTGTAAGCAACTCAGGTCCTAGAGACAGACGACGGTTTCCAGGGTTTGCATTTGGCCGCAATCCTCCAGAATTTTTCTTAGGGCCTCCTGTCTTATTGGGACTTGGTCTTGATCCAAAAAGAGTCTCCTGTTCATTCAGTATTTGTTCTTGAAGTCGTTTTTGATCCTTGCAGTTGGAAAGAAAAAAATTCTTAGCATACTGAAATACTTTCAAACTTAGTAGTTAACTTACTCTCAATCTCCGTTTCTCCTCTTCTCTCTCTTGTCTGAGCAAATTGTATTCTTCCAACATGGCTAGTAGACGTACCTACATCCACTTCTAGTTTCAGCATTGAGGACTGCAGTAATTTCATTTCAAAAATCCAATTCACTTACCCCATCATACAGAAAGGGAGTCCCCTGCTCTTCTTCCCAAGACTTTGTTTTCGCACTTAAACCCTCAACAAGGGCTGTCCCATAAAGATAACTGATGTTAACAACATGTTCTAAAATGACCACAGAGAATATCACAGGATACAACTCAATTTCAAAATACCAGGTAGTTTATTTACTGCCACACGAGCTCTCTCTGCCCTTTTGAGATTTATATGGGCACCACGTGTTGCATTATATCTATTTTCATCCTGCATAGTGAAAAATCAATTCCTGAGTTTTGAACATATGCAAATATTACAGTGCACTTGTTTAACCTTCATGTAGTCCTCTAGCCAGGTCTCCTCCTCACACGCTGCCATCCATTTTTCCATCTTCTCCATTATCTCTTTTCGGCTTAAGGCATCTTCCCTTGCTTTTACAATTTGTTGTTCAATACTTGAGAGCAGTTCGCATGGATCCACTACACCTAATATTGAGAATTGGAGGAATTCGATTGAATAAAACATTCATCAAATTGTGCAATATACACTGAAGTACCAGAGTCGAAAAGTGCTGTTATCTTTTCCTGAGTCATGCTAGCATCGCATTCCATGTGTGCCCTCTTACATATGTCCTCCAGTTCTGTGTGCTTCTTCAATACTAGTTCCTTCATTTTGCTGGCCTTAAGCTCACTAAGCCTTTCAACCTCCAGTTCAGCCTATAAGATAAAACGCTTCTAGGTTAGGACTTATTGTTATCATAACCCTCCTGAAACAATAAGAGCCACATTTTATTTCAAGTTACTGCTACCTCTTCAATCATGTCGAGTGCAAGTGCACCTGGGGAGGCGATCTCATATCCTACTGTGGTGATATTAGAAGTTACACCTTCATAAGCTTCCCTCTCCTCCAAGGGGGTATCCATTAGATTCCACAATTCTATCAACGAAGCTCCTAAGTCTTGCAACTAAAAACATATAATGTCATCTATGTACACAAAGTTCCATACAAGCGTTTAATAATTGCTGGGCTGCAACTATACCTTCTTCAATCGTCGCCTTTTCTCATCTTGCAAGTTCTGAATTGTCTTGCTTAGCCTGGCAAATGTCTCATCACTTATACTCTTTGATTGCCCATTAGATGATTCATCAAGACTAGGATGCACCTCAGTGACTGTCTTGAAAAAATCCAGTCTCAAAACAGAGCAAAGCTCATGGACCGTATTGACATATTCCAGAACTTTATGCAGACGATCATTCTGAAAACGATACACTTAAAAATCAACCTTCAATAAAAAAATCGGGCTTTGCTCTGCTGCAGTTATGGTTGAATAAGAATATTACCTTTTCCTTTTGTAAACAATGAAGTTGCGAATGATAATCT
This sequence comes from Isoetes taiwanensis, assembly GCA_021234155.1. Classification (NCBI taxonomy): domain Eukaryota; kingdom Viridiplantae; phylum Streptophyta; class Lycopodiopsida; order Isoetales; family Isoetaceae; genus Isoetes; species Isoetes taiwanensis. The sequence goes on along the minus strand of JAJEKV010000064.1, from coordinate 6,274,151 downwards.
TCTAACTTTCTCAATGATAGGTCCTCTTCCACAGTTGCCCACGTCTCTGCTTGTGATGTCTCTGATATTTCAGTACTAATTTTCTGAATCTGCGCCTTTATCTCTTTAAACTGCTTCTCTCGATCCTCTTTTCTGAGTCTAAGCTCTTCGATCTGTGGCGCTATAGCAGCAATTTGTTCCTTCAACGACCCCTGCCTTTTTTCGATCTGCATGCAAGATAAGATCTTCTCATATGGGTACTCTGCAAGATCATGTCGCGCCCAACAACAATTAAGAGATACAGAGATTAACTTACAATATTGGGCCGATCGCCAAGGGCAGAAAACAGGGAAGCAAGCTCAGCTTCAGCATCCGCAAGTGACTGATGAAGTCTTGCTCTGGCATGATTAGCCTGATCCACCTTCCTTCTATATACTTCTAGACATTCTTGCTCCAACTGAAGCAGCATTTTGTCCCTTTCAAGATCGTTCTCCCCTACCTCGTCCCATATGTGCTGAATCCGCGCATTCTCCAAAACATAAATAAACCACAAGAACTCCAAGGGTTTTTCTATACAAATAAGATTACTACCTGTAGCTCGCGAAGTAAAGACCCACATGTCGTTTCTACCGGTCTTGGAGACATCGGGGCAGCGACCATCTTCGATTCTTTACCTCAAGCTGGTTATGAATTCAGACCTGTAAGAAAACATGTTCTTATGAGAAGACAGACAAGAACAACATGCATTTACATCATGCTGTCTTATGAATCTTATAATTCTTGACCATATCTGACAATCAGAGAGCTGCATTGTCCTTCAAATGTAATGACAAATGTTCTGACCATAAAATGGCAGGCGCCGTATACTTAGTTTCTAGCTACCAAAGAATAATAAAACCATCATCTAGATAGATTCAGCACAAACCAGAGAAAGATTCCTCGATCAAACGATTGAAGATCGAGAAGAACCCACCGATCAAATAAATCCTAATATCAATTGCGGTTCCATGCAAGGAGAATCAAAATAAACGCCGATCAAAACCGATTACTAACGAGAAAAGAAGCAATGGGGCAAGAAAGCTTCAAGGATCTGGACAAAATGTATAAAATGTAGCAAAGCTATGAAGGATGGCGTGCTTTCGTGTTTCCCGTGGCAGCAGGGCCCTCCATAGCTGCTTACCTCTGTATTTCTTTGTCTCTGTTGTCCATTGCGGTCGAAAATCCGCTTCCATTACGTCCGCTCATCGCGGCCGTTGATCTCCCGCGACATCCATGCTCCGCTTTACGCCGCTTCGAATCCGCCGTCCGCAGCACGGGGCTGAAGCACATATTAGCCGTCAGATTGCTATACCGTATGACGAATACGGTCAAGGCTGGGCACATGGACCCATCAATATTTATGAGAAACAAATCTACCACATTTCTCCAAAGGCCAGAAAAATAGGCATATGCATGTGCAGCTTTACCAATATGCATCTTTCTCATTACAACAAAAAGAACCTTGATAATCATACATCAACAATCCTCCTCTAACTAAACCAACTTGGTTTTGAAATTGACGTGAATGAACCTCCTTTGACTTAAATGGACATCCTTTGTCATAAAGCTATATCTGCATCAGCACGATGACTTCTTTCGGTTAATTGTAGATGGCCCTTGAGCATTGTCGCCGCGCGATTATCCAATCGCAACGACGACCGCCCTTGGATCAGCATATGGTTATTTCTGATAATCCATCGCCCTTGAGTGATTATCAGTTTCATGGCTGAGATTGGAGAGGTTACCAAATCAATGGTAATAATCGCCTCCACCGGCTGGCCTCAAGGGTTATTATGCCATAATCATCTCGAGTGTCTAGTTTAAACCTCATTATTCCTGTTCATCCCAACACTTCATTAACTCGTATTTCAAGTCTCACTTGAGGCGTTTAAAGGTCGTTATATGTCCTAGAGAGCTAGTATGACATAAAAAGCACCATCTTTCATATTTAGGGGCCGTCATATGCCGCTGCCAATGTAGTATGATGAAAATAGCAATGTCTATCTATCACAACATGGTTTAAACGGTAAGACGAGACCTGAAACTACAACTTAATGGATTGTGAGTTTTAAACTTGATTCTTCTAGAATATCTTGTTCAATTGAAAAGGGAAGAAAGGGTGGTGAAGTGAAACAAAACTAACTCATGATTATAATAGCTTAGTCTTTGAAGTTGGAAAAATAAACATGGAAGGTTTTATGGATATCTAAGGTCAATATTCGATCTTGAATATCAATAATCCAGAAATTTTTATTTCTCAATCATTGTGTTGCTCCTCCCTCCGTCGATACCCGTCCCTTATTGACTCATTGATTAGAAAACCAAGCGCAATATCTAGATATGGTGCCTCCTCACAAAAGTTTTTTAACCATGCGAGGAAAAACATATGGTCATAACAAAAAGGGAAGGGAAATGAGAGTCTTTATAAGAGCCAAATGGTAGGCAAAGCTGACTGCGAAACTATAGAGCCGGCTTGCAAGTATAAGGAGTTTAAGAAAGAATGCGCAAAATTTATCAAGAGAAAGAAACGAATATTCATGACAAATGAACAAGAAACATAAGGTTTTTCAAATAAGAAAACAACCAAGGGATTTTTGGAAGGTGTTCAAATATCTAGCATAATAACAGGGGTTTTTTTTGTAATTTTATACACTTTTTGCCATGGTTTTTGTATGATTTTAGTGTTGTATTCGTTGGGGTATACTAAAGAGTATTTCTAGAGTGCGTCTTTTTTGGAACGTTGATCTAGAATAGGTTAAACAATCTAACGGTCGCTATTTTGAGAACTGCATGCATCAAACCCTAAAAGTTTTGTTGCTAGATATTCTTCTCGATTCATGTTGTTGATCTTCTTGAGTCGTGCTGTTGCTGAAAAATCTGGTCTTGTTGTTGTGGATTTGTGTTGTTGCTTCTTCATATTGGTATGAGGTTTATGCAGTATATATTAGCTTTTATTGCCTTTTGTTATCACCTTTTCTTTTTGTTTTTGCTATTAGCTTTTCTTTTGTTTATGTTCTCCATTCTCATGTTCTCATTTACCACAGTTTTCTTTCCCTTCAAACTTACCACAGTTTTTATTCCCTTTAAACCGAAAACTACATTCTTCATTCTGTTTTTCTGTCTCCCTTTCTCTTTAATTTTCCATGCATCTGTTTTTCACACCCCTTTTATGTCTAATGTTGCATGCATCATGTTTGTAAAACAGAGCAAAGTCGACCTTTAGGCATTAAATGAAGCCGATGGACTGATTTATTGTAGAAGATTTACACGCCTTGAAAATTACCACAACATGACACGTGTGTAGACTCATTCATTGCGGGCATTTATGGCGGACAATCATGACACCTATATAATCATTTTCTTGTTCTCACACATTTTCTCCCTTCAAAATTACTTGGACGAGACACGTATACATGCTTGTTTATTAGGGAGGATCTTGTGATGTTGACATCTCATTTATTACTGAAGATTTTGTGACGTCGACTTTTAGGCATTAAATGCAGTCGATGGATTGATTTATTGCAGAAGATTTACACGTCATGCCATTGCTAGGATTTTGAAAGCACAGTTTCCTTCACGGTTTCTCTTCTTGGGAGTGATTTCGCAAGATCTCAGATGTTCTACTTAATTAAAGCAAAAGATATAGTCTTTCAGAATCGACAACGATATTTTGAAGTGGATTCGACTTGGATTTAGCAAAGATTTAGTTGGATCTAGCTTGGATCAAAGCGGAACTACCATGCTATAAATTGTTTCGTGCAAATCTAAGTTTAAAATTGAAGTATTTCAAGATTGATCCTTCAGGCGGATCTAGCTGCAATTGCCGTTTGGTGACGCACTGGATGCTTTGCCGGCTGGCGGCGCACTGGTGATTCACTGTATAAAATATTTTATGGCAAGAAGAGCCAGAGCAAGCAAAAATAGCAATCTGTGATACAATTCGACACCCTGTAGCTCCCTCGTACACTAGCATAGGCATGAGCAATGCAATTATTTTAACTTTCACATGTCTAGAACTGGCATTGTTTCAACTTAACAATATTGGGTGGAGAGAAATGTTCGCGGAGGCCTTGGCCGTTGCGATACATTTCTTGTACATCTTATTATAAGAGATGGGAAACTAATGTGTTTATATCCTTCTTTAGTCTTTTATTGTGTATTGCCTATATTCGTTAAAAAATTCTTGAAATTTTTGATGGGAAAGTTAACGAAATACCCTTATTGTCTGCTAAAATTACCAAAATGCACTTCAACCAGGGGCATCTTGATAAAGTAGTAACATTTTTCCAATAATCCGATTACAAATGTGCCTGTCAAATAAATTTTAGATAACGACGAGAGCTTTTCAAAAATTGTAATATCATCTGATTTTAAGATCGCATCATCAAGTTTTGACATATTTTGCTCTTAAAATTTTAAGAATTGAAGACTGCATAACTCTACATCAATAACTTCAATTTAGATAATCTTATACTTATTGGAACTCTCTTATTTGTCTCCAATTCGCTTGGAAGTCATATTAGCAATGCCCCTGGTAGAGAGGCATTTTGGTAATTTTCGAAACAATAAGGGTATTTTGGTAACTTTCCCAAAGTTTTATTCCAAACAAAGCAAAGCAGAATAGTTTGAAATTCTTATATTCTAGAAGAAGGATTCTCATCTAATTTCCTTATTAGAGAACTGACTAGATTACTTGTGTAAACTGCAAACAAGGCAAGCAAACGTGATAAACTCCAAAGATAAGACAACAATATTCTAGAGTGTTCATTTTCAAATGTAGAGCCCTGTAAATGGTAGGCTGGAAATATGGAAATATAAAGAGATTGAAGTATTCTCCTAGCGATGTTATGTTAAGAATCTAAATTTGACACAAATACAATTTTTTTTGTATGTATTTCATTCTTTGATGAGCCAGTGAAAACATGGATTTGGAACAATGAAAAATTTTCTAGAGTATTTTTAGGCAACTCTTAGTTCCTTGAAGCATATTACAGAGAGTATAAATTTGCGTTGTCATTTTTGCGGCAAAGCAAAATAATTGGATATCATTTTCTTCTAGAAAATATCATACAATAAAGAGTAAGTATAGAACAATAAAAAATTTGTCAACATGGTGCTAATGTAATGCACTTTACAGGTTGTTACAGCCCTATAGGTCTGGAACCAAAGAAATGGTCTACAACCAAAGGAATGTTCAAGGCTACCGACAAGCTAAAGTTGATCAATTTCAAGATTTACCACCTACAAGAAATTTGCGGCCGCCGCCAACATGTCTCTTCTCTAACCCACTGCAAAAGAAGTTTTGTGCTAAGTCGAATATATCTCAATTCTGGACATCCTTGAGATGCGACGATAGAGATGTATGTTGATTGCAATCCACATATTGTGTGTGGCAAGTCAAGACATGCCTGTTCGACCCCATATTCTTTGCAAGAACAGTCTAAAGTGTCCAACATAGAATATTCCACATAAACTACTGCAATTTAGTGGCCTTGAAAAAATTTAGAACATGCGAAATGATAATACACTCCACAAATAATGGAATTACAAACCGCCTATACGTAGAAGATGAACAAATAGTAAGTAGATTTCGAAGTTAGTTACAATTTGTGTAGATTCTCATATACAACTATAGTCTCGAGATTTTGTCTGTACATGACCACTTATACCGACAAATTAAGGGTCTCCACTTTTTCCAATCATTCAGATTATTTGTACATAGAAGATTATGCTTCTGATAATTTTGTTGATCCATCTTAGTTTTTTATGGTGCTTTAGTGGGCAAGGTGTTGTATTAGAAAAGAGAGGAGGATTTTGTGCGACTTGGTGCTACTTTGTGAATGCATCAAATTACACACCAGTTATGACTTTACTGTTGGCCAATAGAATAACCTACAGCTTGTGACCTGAAAGGCCATAATAATGATGCATAAAGGAATCGTGGTTCTTTGGAAACCTCGCTATTTCCTTGTGCTATCTATTTTTATTTGGCAAAGTAGATAACACCTTGTGAAGGGATTCTTCGTAATAGAATCTCCCAAGGCATATCCTTTCATCCAGTCAAAATATAAGCATCCAAATACATGCTTCTTGTTGTGCCTGTGGATTATTTAGCTGCTCTGACATGCAGAGGTGCACTTTGATCTTTTAAAAGATAAGCAATTGCAGCACTGCTCCAAGGGTATGTAAATCTGCAATAGAGCAACGATCTCACTAGTGAAGACATGCACTAGTGAAGAGATTGGACTCATAGCAAGCTATTGTACTATTTAGGGGCAAGGCAACAATGCAAAGGTAGAGCATTGCAGGTTAAACTGCAATATCAAGGCAACACTGCAAAACAAACGAACATAGAGATTATGCAACTCCTTTAACGCAATTAACCAGCTAAGAATCCATTATCTTTTGTAACTATAGCAAGATTTGTTCCAACAACTAACACCATGCAAAACCAAAGGCTCTTTTTTCATAGATAAGAATCGATCCTTACAGTGCGAGTCCGCCCCCGAGCCTAGCGGCGCCGTGGGGCCTTTACAGGCCGTAAAATTTTTAAAACAAATGTTATATAATACGTAGATTTCATACAATAGGTCCATTGAATCGTATAAAAAAAATATATTAAAAAAAGAAAAGAAAGAAACCCTTGTTATTATGCATGAACTTGCACTTTGATTGTTGTTTAATGGCAAATATATGCATTCAAAGTGCTTTATTTATCTCTATTATCAGCAATTGAATATCTTTCAATTTCATTTAGCACTTGCAAGATATTTAGATTCCACATGTATATTTAGCCTGCATAGATAGTATATTTCCTATGCGGCATCCCAGCTCCATCTTCTTCCACACTGATTTCGACAAATCTACATGCCCGTCTACGGCCCTTTCCGCCAGATCTAGCCACTCCATATGGCCACCATCTCTAAACTTGCATATCGTTGTTCTACAGCATCCGTTTCTCCTTTGCCTGAAGGATTTTGAATGCAGATACTTGTGCCACTGCTTTGAAACGCAAGAGAAATTCAGCAGATCGGTTACCTTGTCCAGCAAGAGTATCACGCTTTCCAAGATTTCGTCTGGTAACTCCAGAACCTTAGTAGTTTTCATTGAATCGCCCAACTTGAGACTTCACCGTAGCCTTTTTATGCTATCGAAAAGGTATGTAGAAAAAGGACAATCAGTTCACAAAAGAAAATTGCCACAGCTATGTTTAGAACAAAACCGATATAGATAAGTTATCTATAGCCACATTAAGATTAGAATCCAAAATAATCCTAGATCAAATGGACTCTTGACGTGGCACGCTATCTCACCACCCAACCATGAGCCCTCAGCTAAGACACAGCTACCCCAGAGCTCTCCCCGAGCTACTATATAGCGTGCACGACCCCTTTGGCCCTTCTTTGGACCAAAGGCCCTCTTTGGACCATAGGCCCCCTTTTGGACTAAAAGCCCTCTTTGGCCTAAAAGCCCAAAGAAGCCATCCACGTCTTTGGCATATAGCAGTCCCCCCCTCTTGACATTGCAGCAGCCCTCTGCTGCAAAAGGGTGTCTAAATACCTTTAGCCATCCGAGCATAATCCTTTCTTGGCCCTCGCTTAGGCCGGCTAGTAGAAGCCTGTGCTTGGACTTCCTCTTGTCTCTCGGCTTCCTTTGCTTTCCGATCTTTATATTCCTTAAGAATATCCGGATAAGCTTCTAAAACATTGCCACGCACCCATGAAGCGTCCTCCAAAGGTTTGTGAGCGAACTTAACCAAATATTGTCTTGAACTACTAGTGGGTTTATCCGCCAAAATTGTTTCCGGCTCTAGAACTTCGGAATCATCAATCAATTCTGGCTCAGTTAACCTCCCAAGTTGAGGTAACTCCTTACCATGATAAGCCTTTAGGAATGACACATTCACTACATCATGCATTTTCCAACCTTGAGGCAATCTTAATTGATATGCATTCTCATTGACCACTTTAATAACTTGAAATGGTCCATGGAAACGGGGTGCCAACTTAAGATCCTTCTTGCGCGCATCTTTCTTAAAGTGGCCTTTATGGATCCTCATCCATACCCAATCTCCTTCCTTAAAAACCATTGGTTGCCGCAACTTAGATGATTTATTTGCAAAGGATGCTTGAGCATCTCGAATACGAGCTTGTAGCAAGTCTATGAGATCCTTATGCTCAATAACCACATCATCAGCAGCTGGAACATCCTCACACACGCGAAAGAGTGGCTCCCGTACAGGCTGACCATAGACCGCCTGAAAAGGGGTCATCTTTATGGTAGACTGATAGGTATTATTATACACAAATTCAGCAATAGGCAAATACTCTTCCCAATGACCTTGATGCTCATTGACAAACCCCCTTAAGATGGCACAAATAACTTTATTCACCACCTCAGATTGTCCATCAGTTTCTGGGTGAAAAGCAGTGGAGAACCTTAACTCTGTTCCCAATTGCGCCTTCCAGAATTTACTGGTAAACTTTGTATCACGATCGGATACAATAATCTTTGGCAACCTATGTAGCCTAAATATCTCTTTGATAAAGAGCGTAGCCGCACTATAAGCCGTCAATTTATCCGAACAAGGAATAAAATGAGCGTGCTTAGTTAAACAATCAACAATTGTCCAAATAACAGTGTTCTTGCGAGAACTTGCAGGAAGACCAACAATAAAATCCATAGTGATCTGCTCCCACTTTGCCTCCGGAATAGGCAAGGATAAAGGAACACCATGAGGTTTCTTGTTCGCTTTCTTTATCCGTTGACAAGTAACACAATGACGAATATGAACCAAGACATCTCTCCGCAATCCAAGCCAAATAAAGTATGGTTCAAGCTTTGTCAAAGTCGCCCCCACGCCCCGATGACCCGCAGTAGGTGCATCATGGACCTCTCTAAGAATAAGTGACTGAAAGTCTCGAACAATGCATAGCTTTGGACCTTTATATAAGAACCCATTAACAATCTTATACCCATATGCATTGCCACTTTGAGCCAACAACCAAATATCCTTATAATCATGGTCAGTGGCATACAACGGCTTCATTTCCTCCAAATGGTTGGATTGTGCTATAGAAAGAGAACACACTGCATAACGCCTACTTAAAGCATCAGCTACAACATTCTCTTTACCAGGACAATAATCCACTAAGAAATCATATTGCTGCATAAAAGCAACCCATTTCAACTGCCTTTCCGATAATGTTTTCTGTGAAACAATGTGCCTAATGCTTTGGTGGTCAGTCAAAATATGAACCATCGACCCTAAAAGATAGTGTCGCCACACTTTCAAAGCATGAATGACAGCCAGAAATTCCTTATCATAAACACTATATCTACTTTCCGTGTCAGAAAACTTCCGACTTTCATAAGCAATAGGATGACCATCCTGCATCAAAACTGCACCCAAAGCCAGACCACTTGCATCAACACACAACAAGAAAGGTAGACCAAACTTTGGCAAACGCAGAACAGGAGGATTAACCATGGCATCCTTTAAAACTTGGAAAGCAAACCGAGGATTATGATTCCATTGAAAAGGAACATCTTTTCGTAGCAACAAATATAAATCTGAAGCTAAACGAGCAAAATTATGTACAAACTTCCTATAATAACTGCATAAGCCCAAAAAGGAACGCAATGCAGCAACTGAAGTAGGTACTGGCCAATCCACAATTGCTTGTACCTTACTGGGATCAACTTTAAGACCCTCAGCGCAAACAATATGACCCAAATATTCAATTTCCGATTGGAAAAAGATACTTTTCTTAGGATTAAGAGTAATAGACTCCTCCCTTAACCGACGGAAAACCTCCTGCAAATGCAAGTAATGGTCTTCCTCGGACTTACTAAAAACTAATATGTCATCAAAGAACACGACAACAGAAACGCCATGCACATCTTCAAATATTCGCCCCATTAGCATCGCAAAAGAATCTGGCGCATTTGTAAGTCCAAATGGCATGACCAAAAACTCATAATGTCCAAAGGTTGTCCTAAACACAGTCTTATGAACATCTTCAGGCGCAACCTTAAGTTGCCAATACCCTGACTTAAGATCAAGACGGCTAAAAACTGTGGCACCTTGGAGTTGATCAAACAAATCATCCGCCCTTGGTATAGGAAACCGATTCTTTATGGTTATCTTATTCAAAGCGCGATAATCTATACACATGCGCCAGGAATTATCTTTTTTCTTAACCAACAAGACAGAAGCACCAAAAGGTGAAGAACTATGGCGGATCAATCCAGCTTGAAGTAACTCATCAAGCTGGCGCCTAATCTCAACTTGTTGGCCATGCATTCTCCGATAAGGAGCGTAAGGAGGTTCTTTCCCAGGAAGAAGATCAATCCTGTGGTCCTCCAAACGTTGGGGTGGCAAAGTTTATGGAATTTCATTTGAAAAGACATCATAATAATGCAAAAAGATTGTTTGACGCTCATTTAATGGGGATACATCAGACTTAGGACGCGAAACCACCAAATACACAAAATGAGTTTTCATTGCCAAACGTTTAAATTGTACAACAGAAACTGTTGGAATTGGGGAAACAATATCATCCTTCACAAACTTGAAGGTCTTTTGACCCCCTTCCAAGGATAACATAACAATACCCGCTTTCCAATCTATAAGAGGATTGATAGCCTTATGCCATGGCATGCCGAGAATAATATCCATACCTCCAAGGTCAGAAACCATGAAAGAACGTTTACAGATGTAGCCCTGCAATTGAAATTCAACATCCTTGACCATAAATGAAGAAGGCGGAGGGGCAGAAAGCAGAAGACAATTCTACATCACTTGATAAAGGAACAGAAGTTAGTTTTAATTCTTTTACCAATCGAGCAGAAATAAAATCACTCACTACCCGGATCGAATAAGATATGTACTTTTTAATATTGAATAGTAGCCCAATTCTCAACAGAATCCATATCCGACTTTTCCCGAACCGTAGCCACCTTCTTCCCTTTTCCATCTCCGCGAACAGAAGCTACTTTCTTACTTTTGTCCTCTTTCTTAGTCCCAGACTTAAGAAGAGGTGTAGCTTCCTTTCTTTCCCTTTCTTCTTTTCCAGATAAGTAGGGCATTCATAAAACTTATGTTCGGGTGAATAACAAATAAAACACTTATTCTCCCGCATAAGCCGCTTCTTGCGTGCTTGATACGATTCCTTAGGCTCTTTGGCCCCAACAGGTTCAGTATCTGCAACGTCTGTGTGTGGCCGTTTGAATGGCCCAGACCCCGGAGCAGATCCCATTGATTTGTCTCAAAAACCACTCACCTCTTTCATAGAAACTTTGAGGCCACGTTGAGCATTAATGGCTTCCGTGAGGGCCAAACCTTCCTCCTCTACTTTCTCTGCCATCTTACAGCGCTCACCAAAAGAAAGATTGGCAACTTGCAGGTCGAGCTTCGCCCGTACCCAACGATGAACCCCACCCATGAGTTTTTCAGACAACTCAGTATCATTTTTACTAAGCTGAAGTCCTTTCTTTAAAACAATTATGACCCAAAAAACGATTTTTGATTTGCTTTTCAAATTCCGCAAAGGTAACAATAGGTTGATCGACTGGAGCCACCAGTCCTTTGCAACCCCATCCAGATGACGCTCAGCAAAATATAACTGAGTGTCTTCGTCATCCTTAGTCTTAGCAAAATATGAATTCAAATCCTGGAGCCATGCGAAAAGTTCATCCGCATCACTAGTAGCAGCGGAATACTTTTTGAATTCAATTTTGACATTGGCACCCGTTTTGATGCCACTACGTGGACGCCCTGTAGCTTGCTGCAACTGCGCCACCTGCGCTCGCAGAGAATCCAGTTCTTGCAGCTCCGCAATATGAGCCTCGGCAGCTGCAAGTTTTTCTCTCATGAGCGAATTATCATGCTCTAACTCAAAACGTTTTTCCTTGAGCTCTTCATCCTCAACGTTAACATTGGCAGGAGAACCGGCCATCGAAACTTGTTGCTCTGATACCACTAAAATGGACTCTTGACGTGGCACGCTATCTCACCACCCAACCACGAGCCCTTAGCTAAGACACAGCTGCCCCAAAGCTCTCCCCCGAGCTACTATATAGCGTGCACGCCCCCTTTGGTCCTTCTTTGGACCAAAGGCCCTCTTTGGACCATAGGCTCCCTTTTGGACTAAAAGCCCAAAGAAGCCATCCACGTGTTTGGCATATAGCATTCCCCCCCTCTTGACATTGCAGCAGTCCTTTGTTGCAAAAGGGTGTCTAAATACCTTTAGCCATCCGAGCATAATCCTTCCTTGGCCCTCGCTTAGGCCAGCTAGTAGAAGCCTGTGCTTGGACTTCCTCTTGTGTCTCGGCTTCCTTTGCTTTCCGATCTTTATATTCCTTAAGAATATCCAGATAAGCTTCTAAAACATTGCCACGCACCCATGAAGCGTCCTCCAAAGGGTCTTGAACCATTGTTTCCGGCTCTAGAACTTCGGAATCATCAATCAATTCTGGCTCAGTTAACCTCCCAAGTTGAGGTAACTCCTTACCATGATAAGCCTTTAGGAATGACACATTCACTACATCATGCATTTTCCAACCTTGAGGCAATCTTAATTGATATGCATTCTCATTGACCACTTTAATAACTTGAATATGTAGCAAAATAACAGGGGGTTCCAGGGGGATTTGATATAGATATAATTCTTGAAACCATAGACCATATCCCTACAACAATTCAATGGGTTATTATAAAAAAAAGCATAGATTTAAGATAAAAAATAATCACATTAGCTCACTGGTTAGATTGGTTAAAGTAGTCGTATTAGGACATTGAGTTATTTTGGTAGAGGTTCGAATCCCCGTATTTCATATTCTAAAAGCTTAAGCCAAACCGTATAGAGGCTCGATATACCATCAAAACCTTAGGCAAACTCGTATTCGACATCTTAAAATCATAGGCGTCCCCAATCATAATTGAGCATAATCGAAACGAGAGGTGTCAAGAAGCTCCAACATACAGTCTGGGCCATAGGATTGACAGATCCGACGACTGTGGTAGTCCAGGGTGCCAACTTAAGATCCTTCTTGCGCGCATCTTTCTTAAAGTGGCCTTTATGGATCCTCATCCATACCCAATCTCCTTCCTTAAAAACCATTGGTTGCCGCAACTTAAATGATTTATTTGCAAAGGAAGCTTGAGCATCTCGAATACGAGCTTGTAGCAAGTCTATGAGATCCTTATGCTCAATAACCACATCATCAGCAGCTGGAACATCCTCACACACTCGAAAGAGTTGCTCCCGTACAGGCTGACCATAGACCACCTGAAAAGGGGTCATCTTTATGGTAGACTGATAGGTATTATTATACACAAATTCAGCAATAGGCAAATACTCTTCCCAATGACCTTGATGCTCATTGACAAACCCCCTTAAGATGGCACAGATAACTTTATTCACCACCTCGGATTGTCCATCAGTTTTTGAATGAAAAGCAGTGGAGAACCTTAACTCTGTTCCCAATTGCATAAACAATGCCTTCCAGAATTTACTAGTAATCTTTGTATCACGATCGGATACAATAATCTTTGGCAACCCATGTAGCCTAAATATCTCTTTGATAAAGAGCGTAGCCGCACTATAAGCCGTCAATTTATCCGAACAAGGAATAAAATGAACGTGCTTAGTTAAACAATCAACAATTGTCCAAATAACAGTGTTCTTGTGAGAACTTGCTGGAAGACCAACAATAAAATCCATAGAGATCTGCTCCCACTTTGCCTCCGGAATAGGCAAGGATAAAGAAACACCATGAGGTTTCTTGTTCGCTTTCTTTATCCGTTGACAAGTAACACAATGACGAATATGAACCAAGACATCTCTCCGCAATCCAGGCCAAATAAAGTATGGTTCAAGCTTTGCCAAAGTCGCCCCCACGCCCCGATGACCCGCAGTAGGTGCATCATGGACCTCTCTAAGAATAAGTGACCGAAAGTCTCGAACAATGCATAGCTTTGGACCTTTATATAAGAACCCATTAACAATCTTATACCCATATGCATTGCCACTTTGAGACAACAACCAAATATCCTTATAATCATGGTCAGTGGCATACAACGGCTTCATTTCCTCCAAATGGTTGGATTGTGCTATAGAAAGAGAACAAACTCCATAACGCCTACTTAAAGCATCAGCTACAACATTCTCTTTACCAGGACGATAATCCACTGAGAAATCATATTGCTACATAAAAGCAACCCATTTCAACTGCCTTTCCGATAATGTTTTCTGTGAAACAATGTGCCTAATGCTTTGGTGGTCAGTCAAAATATGAACCGTCGACCCTAAAAGATAGTGTCGCCACACTTTCAAAGCATGAATGACAGCCAGAAATTCCTTATCATAAACACTATATCTACTTTCCGTGTCAGAAAACTTCCGACTTTCATAAGCAATAGGATGACCATCCTGCATCAAAACTGCGCCCAAAGCCAGACCACTTGCATCAACACACAACAAGAAAGGTAGACCAAACTTTGGCAAACGCAGAACAGGAGGATTAACCATGGCATCCTTTAAAACTTGGAAAGCAAACCGATGATTATGATTCCATTGAAAAGGAACATCTTTTCGTAGCAACAAATATAAATCTGAAGCTAAACGAGCAAAATTATGTACAAACTTCCTATAATAACTGCATAAGCCCAAAAAGGAACGCAATGCAGCAACTGAAGTAGGTACTGGCCAATCCACAATTGCTTGTACCTTACTGCTCGATTGGTAAAAGAATTAAAACTAACTTCTGTTCCTTTATCAAGTGATGTAGAATTGTCTTCTGCTTTCTTCAATGTAGCCCATTCGCCTTCTTCATTTATGGTCAAGGATGTTGAATTTCAATTGCAGGGCTATATCTGTAAACGTTCTTTCATGGTTTCTGACCTTGGAGGTATGGATATTATTCTCGGCATGCCATGGCATAAGGCTATCAATCCTCTTATAGATTGGAAAGCGGGTATTGTTGAAGGGAAGGATGATATTGTTTCCCCAATTCCAACAGTTTCTGTTGTACAATTTAAACGTTTGGCAATGAAAACTCATTTTGCGTATTTGGTGGTTTTGCGTCCTAAGTCTGATGTATCCCCATTAAATGAGCGTCAAACAATCTTTTTGCATTATTATGATGATGTCTTTTCAAATGAAATTCCACAAACTTTGCCACCCCAACGTTTGGAGGACCACAGGATTGATCTTCTTCCTGGGAAAGAACCTCCTAATCAGGCTCCTTATCGGAGAATGCATGGCCAACAAGTTGAGATTAGGCGCCAGCTTGATGAGCTACTTCAAGCTGGATTGATCCGCCATAGTTCTTCACCTTTTGGTGCTCCTGTCTTGTTGGTTAAGAAAAAAGATAATTCCTGGCACATGTGTATAGATTATCGCGCTTTGAATAAGATAACCATAACGAATAGGTTTCCTATACCAAGGGCGGATGATTTGTTTGGTCAACTCCAAGGTGCCACAGTTTTTAGCCGTCTTGATCTTAAGTCGGGGTATTGGCAACTTAAGGTTGCGCCTGAAGATGTTCATAAGATTGCGTTTAGGACAACCTTTGGACATTATGAGTTTTTGGTCATGCCATTTAGACTTACAAATGCGCCAGCTTCTTTGCGAGGCTAATGGGGCGAATATTTGAAGATGTGCATGGCATTTATGTTGTCATGTTCTTTGATGACATATTAGTTTTTAGTAAGTCCGAGGAAGACCATTACTTGCATTTGCGGGAGGTTTTCCGTCGGTTAAGGGAGGAGTCTATTACTCTTAATCCTAAGAAAAGTATCTTTTTCCAATCGAAAATTGAATATTTGGGTCATATTGTTTGCGCTGAGGGTCTTAAAGTTGATCCCAGTAAGGTACAAGCAATTGTGGATTGGCCAATACCTACTTCAATTGCTGCATTGCGTTCCTTTTTGGGCTTATGCAGTTATTATAGGAAGTTTGTACAGAATTTTGCTCGTTTAACTTCAGATTTATATTTGTTGCTACGAAAAGATGTTCCTTTTCAATGGAATCATAATCATCGGTTTGCTTTCCAAGTTTTAAAGGATGCCATGGTTAATCCTCTTGTTCTGCGTTTGCCAAAGTTTGGTCTACCTTTCTTGTTGTGTGTTGATGCAAGTGGTCTAGCTTTGGGCGCAGTTTTGATACAGGATGGTCATCCTATTGGTTATGAAAGTCGGAAGTTTTCTGACACGGAAAGTAGATATAGTGTTTATGATAAGGAATTTCTGGCTGTCATTCATGCTTTGAAAGTGTGGCGACACTATCTTTTAGGGTCGACGGTTCATATTTTGACTGACCACCAAAACATTAGGCACATTGTTTCACAGAAAACATTATCGGAAAGGCAGTTGAAATGGGTTGCTTTTATGTAGCAATATGATTTCTCAGTGGATTATCGTCCTGGTAAAGAGAATGTTGTAGCTGATGCTTTAAGTAGGCGTTATGGAGTTTGTTCTCTTTCTATAGCACAATCCAACCATTTGGAGGAAATGAAGCCGTTGTATGCCACTGACCATGATTATAAGGATATTTGGTTGTTGGCTCAAAGTGGCAATGCATATGGGTATAAGATTGTTAATGGGTTCTTATATAAAGGTCCAAAGCTATGCATTGTTCGAGACTTTCGGTCACTTATTCTTAGAGAGGTCAATGATGCACCTACTGCGGGTCATCGGGGCGTGGGGGCGACTTTGACAAAGCTTGAACCATACTTTATTTGGCCTGGATTGCGGAGAGATGTCTTGGTTCATATTCGTCATTGTGTTACTTGTCAACGGATAAAGAAAGCGAACAAGAAACCTCATGGTGTTCCTTTATCTTTGCCTATTCCGGAGGCAAAGTGGGAGCAGATCACTATGGATTTTATTGTTGGTCTTCCTGCAAGTTCTCGCAAGAACACTGTTATTTGGACAATTGTTGATTGTTTAACTAAGCACGCTCATTTTATTCCTTGTTCGGATAAATTGACGGCTTATAGTGCGGCTACGCTCTTTATCAAAGAGATATTTAGGCTACATGGGTTGCCAAAGATTATTGTATCCGATCGTGATACAAAGTTTACCAGTAAATTCTGGAAGGCATTGTTTATGCAATTGGGAATAGAGTTAAGGTTACACTGCTTTTCATCCAGAAACTGATGGACAATCCGAGGTGGTGAATAAAGTTATTTGTGCCATCTTAAGGGGGTTTGTCAATGAGCATCAAGGTCATTGGGAAGAGTATTTGCCTATTGCTGAATTTGTGTATAATAATACCTATCAGTCTACCATAAAGATGACCCCTTTTCAGGCGGTCTATGGTTCGAACAGTTTCCATGTTTTGTTGGGTCAACTTATTCCATTCAGCGATAAGATCTCGCTTCCAATTATGACCCAAAAAATGATTTTTGATTTGCTTTTTAAATTCCGCAAAGGTAACAATAGGTTGATCGACTGGCTGGTTCTTCTGGATATCCAGCCACCAGTCCTTTGCAACCCCATCCAGATAACGCTCAGCAAAATATAACTGAGTGTCTTCGTCATCCTTAGTCTTAGCAAAATATGAATTCAAATCCCGGAGCCATGCGAAAAGTTCATCCGCATCACTAGTAGCAGCGGAATACTTTTTGAATTCAATTTTGACATTGGCACCCGTTTTGATGCCACTACGTGGACGCCCTGCAGCTTGCTGCAACTGCGCCACCTGCGCTCGCAGAGAATCCAGTTCGTGCAGCTCCGCAATACGAGCCTCGGCAGCTGCAAGTTTTTCTCTCATGAGCGAATTATCATGCTCTAACTCAAAAAGTTTTTCCTTGAGCTCTTCATCCTCAACATTAACATTGGCAGGAGAACCGGCCATCGAAACTTGTTGCTCTGATACCACTAAAATGGACTCTTGACGTGGCACGCTATCTCACCACCCAACCACGAGCCCTCAGCTAAGACACAGCTACCCCAGAGCTCTCCCCCGAGCTACTATATAGCGTGCACGCCCCCTTTGGTCCTTCTTTGGACCAAAGGCCCTCTTTGGACCATAGGCCCCCTTTTGGACTAAAAGCCCTCTTTGGACTAAAAGCCCAAAGAAGCCATCCACGTCTTTGGCATATAGCACTAGAACGCAAAATAATCCAAAAGGGCTTTCGTTTTTGGCCTTTTCCTATGGCTTCTGCTTAATCCGAATTTAGTAGGAGCAATCTGCAGAAGGCCACTATCCCTCTGCTCTGTGCAAATCCCCTTGATATTGACAAAACGAGTGCCATAATTTGAGGTCAAACAGTTATTACTCATGTCAAAAAATAGGGGCAGAAAGAAACCTAGAAAGAAAAAAGGGAGTTTTGGTCGCCCAGATTGTGATAGCATCTGAAATAAGGACTCCATGACCGACCCGAAACATCTATGATAAATGGACTCAGAAAAAATTCACACCGTACCTACATGCCCGATGTTGAGCCAGAGCACCTAGAGCATTTTGTGTCATCAATGATTTCCCTGCTGTGGGAATACAACGGAAAAGAGAGAAGAGAATAGAATAGAATAGAATATGATTTTATCGTCCACGGAGACCAACTGGCCTATGGGACCCAAGTACAAAGAGAGCGTACAGCGATATTACTACGGGATTAAAAACCCCAGAAGAAGGGTTTTCGAGGAAAAACCTTAGTAGCAATAAGGATGACACATACTACGATTATATACATAATCCACAAGTACAACCGGAGGTTAATGTCGGGGGGGCATAATCGAAGTCAGCGTATCCATTACCTCCCAGGTCTGATCCCAACAAGCCTACAGAGGCCGTGCTCGGTAGCTCATGCAAGGCACGATGGGGCACAACTAGCAAAGCATACCAGAGCCCGGATATGCTCGTACGGACAGCAGGCACGGGGCGTGACTTTCATCCTCAATGGCGCCTGGTGGCATTGCAGCGGCGGACTCTGTCCTCCTCAGCGGCTCAGAATCCATCTCCCTGTCTCAATGAGGAGGTGGTGTGCACTGTCGCGAATGGAAGCAATCACCTGCGCATTTTCATGGGTAGATGGGTGTGCAGTAGTGGTGTGGGCCCCCGTGAGCATGGGATTAACCTCGTTTGTAGATAATTTGCCACCTTGACATGTGACAGGCCTCTGCATCCCAAAGCTTGGCCATGAAGCAAGCATCGGCACTTCAAAGGTAGCGTTCCTTCGGTGTATGCACTAGTCCACATCTGTGTGCCTGCACATTTCATAGCGAGAACCACTGAGCTTGCTTGTCTTTCCAGCAGGCTTTGAGTCGCTGCGGGCCCATCGCCACTGCCAAAGCAAGGTTAGGCGGTAGGGCTTCATCCATAGCCACCATATACGGAAGTAAATAATGTGGCGTTCGTTCAGCTTGACCCTCGTAATGGAAGGGAAGCTTCGTCTCTGGAGCAAGATCTGATATGGGACCGTGGATTTCACTCCCAGTGCTTTTAAGTTAATATTATTAGCAACTTAGATTTGTTTCATTACTTATGTATTTTATCTATCCTTGTTTATCTATCCACTTAGATTTCTCTCCATCCTTGTTTATCTATCCACTTTAATAAACCAGACTTGTGCACCATTGAGCTTCACTTGCATACTTTCATACTAAATCAAGCACTACAAAACCAAAGCCCTGTTACGACGTCTATTACGGCGTCGGGCGTCGTTGCATCGTCGATGATCGACGTCGAAGCGTCGATAAGCGGCGTCTATTCGACGTCGGGGCGTCGATATCGACGTTTATCGCCGCTTCTCTGGCGTCGCAAGCTGCTGGCGTCTTTAAGCGACGACATGGCGCCGTTCAGCGTCGTTCCATTACGCGTGGGTCGACCCGCTGCATCGTTGCTGCCAGTGATCAAGGCCCGGCGGCGGTGGCGTGGCGGATGATTCGCAACGTCGTTCAGCGGCGAAAAGTTCATCATGTCCGGCGTGGCGTTGTCAGCGGCCGGCGCGGGTCGCTGCGTGTGAAACGTCGTTCAACGGCGTTTGGCGTGGCGACACACATGCCCGCGTGGGTGACTTTGGCGCTTTTGGCGGCTGGCGGCGAACGGCGTCGTTCAACGGCGTTGGCGGCGTGGCGGCCCGCCTTGCACAACGTCGTTCAACGGCGATTAAAAGAATTTTGATAAAAAAAAATATTTATTTAATATTATTCAATATGATTTAGCGGACGGTTAATATTCATATGCAAAATTAACAAATATTTAATATAAATAAATATTTAGTAATATTTATTAATATTAATATTATCAATAATATTAATAGTATTAATAAATATTAAATATGAACAAAATAAATCGAGAATAAATATTTAAAAATTTAAAAATTCGAAAAATAGAAACAAATATTGATTAAATTATATTAATGGTAGATAAGCATTATTGTTTAATATGTAATTAAATGTTTAATAAATCTAAGAATAAAAAAATAGAATCGAGCATAAAATTAACATAACAAAAAAATCACAAATAATAAGAACAAAGCATAAAAATTTAAATTGAATTCAATTAATATATTTCACAATGTAATTTGCACATTACAAAATATATTAAGTCTTTAGTTGTTGCTCTCTTCTTCTTCTTCTTCATTGGCCGTCTTCATTTACTGCATTATATTGTATCATAACAATTAGTTCATTGTAGTCACAAATAATTATCTAATGAATGATACACACTTCATCCCCTTTCACTTGCGATGACGTCTGATGATAGCCGCATGACCGCCTTGTTTGAAGGCCCTTTCGGCGTTCATCTTTAGCGGTAGGGCGACCGACAAATGGCGCCTAGTGAGAATGAGCACCAAAACTAATGTTAGTGTTCAACTTCGAGAACCTACATTATAAACCAAATTTATACTTACAAATAGCTTATCCAGGAAAGCCATAACCGCCGGACCGGTCTTATTGGCACTATAAAACGCCACTTGCTTCGTCGTACCTGCGGCGTCAGTAGCTGCCTTTGTTCTAGCTTCCCCTTTCTTTGATAATATGTTGGCCTTCAAACACTACAATGCAATACAAGGACTTAGTCCACATGGCATCATCTAATTATCGACTCATGGGAGATGATGTACTTGAAATGCCTCATTAGTCAACCCGGATAGAACATTGCCACTTCCTCTATCGGGACTCCAGTAGCTTTGGCAAGATCTTTTGTTGCTTCCGATTACCTCTGCAAAATATAAATAAAATATGAGTACAATGAGGTTATAATGAAGAGCGAAAGAGCCTAATACACAGTGGATTTAACATGTTTACCTGCTTTGAACAAAGCTCCCTCCATGAGATCTCTCGACTTGAGCTCGGGATATTACGCTTCTAAAATCTCCTTGATCCTCTTTTTTCCTCATCATAGGCTCGAGTTCCATTCACCCTTGTGGGCGTTATGGCAAGCGCTATTTGTGACATTATTAGCCATCTTCCAAAATTGTCGCCATCTGCGGTCTTTGTGGTAGCGGCAACTCTTGCTACTACACTCAACATCGACTAACATATGAATATGTGTTAGTGAACAAAAAGGGCATAATTCAAGATGAACTCACTCATATTGAAAGAGATGCCTTCGTGGAGGTGGTGCGAGGTGGTGCCGCGATCTTTAATGAGCTTGAAGAGGAATTGCGTCCACTCGGCGTGGGCGGCGGTCGGCGCTCGCCGTTGGGGTTCATTCTCCTCGTGCTCGGGAGCGGCCCCAAGATTGAATTACGAAGGAGTGTATGAGCTATGGCGTGGAGGGTCATGGGGGCCAGACCTCCGCCTACTTTGTTCAACTGACTGGCGCGCAATCTCCATTTCTGCGAGGCGACATCATCGAATTGCAAGGCATTCCACCTATCTTCGGGGTTATCGCCTCGTTGATATCTCGGAGTTCCATGCTCTTCGTCTTCTGCTTTGGATGCGAGGTCCTTTTAAGATCTCTCTTCGGGCGGTGGTGATGAGAAGAAGATCAGCCCATAACCACGACGGCGAACATTATGCATAGGAAAAGAAGGGCCTTAACCGCATTTACACGCTACATTTAAAAACATTAGAGCGTTAAAATAAATGGTTAACTTACATTTTATCCTAGAAAAAATCCATACCAAATCCACACAATGGTGGAGGTGGCGGTGGTGGCGAGCTAAACCCGAGCGACCAACCGCCTCTTAAAGGCCTTTTTGAGGTTTAGGGCTGTCAATAAGGCTACCAAACCCCAGAGAAGTAAAGTTGTGAACAATAGATATGCCATCGTGCGCATCCCATGGTTCTTTGGACATGTGCAAAAACTTGCAAGTTATTTATATGGAGTCGCGATGAATAACATAGTAGGAAAGCAACAAATGTTAGCAACATGGGAAGTTCATTACAAAACATTGGGATTTGAATAATTAAAAGTGTCTTTATATATTTGGTTATTAGACAATTAAAAAATTTAATACTCTTAAACATGGCAAGATATACAATATTGTATTCATTATTTGAGTTGTGACAACAACAATTTTGACATCTCAAGGCATCCATGCACTTCATGTGTAATAGTCTTTGTCTCACAACCATGGTAGAAGATATTCCAACACTTTGTAAGGCTTCAACAACCCGGAAGCTTTGGGTCGTGATGAGAATCACGTCTTCACGTAGGCACATCATTCTTGTTTTTGCTCCTCCAACTTGTCAAGGCGTCGTTGGTACATATGGGTTGGATTAATCCATTGGGCATTGTTGTTATTATTAAACCACTCCATTAAATCGCGCATAGCTTGCTTGCGAAATCGGAAGCATCTCATAAATATATCCCAATGCATAGACATCATGAATTTCGTGTCCCCATACGATCATCATCCTTTGATTTCTCAAACACGGTTTCCTCTAACCATGGATATTTTGCTTGTCCATCCAGAAAGTAAAATCTGAGCACTTCAACAAGGGGACGGCGGCTCTTTGGCGTAAAATGAATTGCATTGTCCCAATCACCAATGGCCACCCACACATTTTGGTACTCATCATCAAAATGTAATTTGACTCTCTTGCAATTAAGCTTTGTGTGAGTGAAGTGGCCTTTGTGGATCTCAACGACACCTTACGCTAGGGCAAGAGCTATCTACGGAACATCTTGATATACAACTTCGCATTTTGCTCCTAAGTTCAGCCTATGTGTTTGTCGGTTCTTCTTGGCGCTCTAGCAATTGCATTTGACCATCTTCTAAAGCGTGACAAGTTATTAGGTAAATAGTCAAACAAGTGTGCAAGTGTCTCTCCATTCATGAAAGGTAGAATCACCATTGGCCCTATGGTATCCCCACTAGAGCTAGCAACTTCATATGCAAGTCCAATGGATGTAGCCAAAGGGGATCGCGGGCTCTTGAAGCGTATGTATCTTTGAGCCATCTCATGCGTCTACGCCCTATCTTTGCCCTTGAAAACCCATCCCTTTGTATAGCTCATCATCTTGGAAGTGTTGTGTTCCGTTGATTTTGATTTGATCGTGCGATGTGTTGGTTTCTCCTCAATAAAGGTGTATCACATCCACGGCCTCTACGGGCATGGGATCAACAAAGATTGATGTGTTCATGTGATTCTCCAAAGAAAAGTGGGGGCTTGCTAGGCCTGCTCCACTAGAGCTTCCCCACGATGCAAAGCATTTTTAATTACCTCCAAGCGGCGTGCATTGAGATCCAATGATGTTCTTGTGATCAAGCATTCGCTTCTTTGAGGAATTCCATGAAGCTACCCATTCCTTGACCACGAGCCTCGGCATTGGGACTTTTAAAAGCTGCACTGAATGCTTCAAACATGTCTTGAGTTCATCCATGGGGTTTCCAATCATTGGCTTTACATGTGTGTCAAGGAGAGAAGTCAACATTTCTTCTTGACACGGCCATTTTTGTGCTAACTCAAATTGGCACTTCCTTTTCACATGTCGACAAAATGGTTAAACCCGTTGACCGATTTGCATCTCCCGTCGGGACTTTCGTTAGCACATATCTCATTTATGACCATCGTCTAATCTCACTAATCATTAGTGTCTTCACAGTCGGGGCCATACCTACAAACCAATTTAGATTCATTAATCTTGCTTTGTGACTTTTTTCAAACCTTCATTATGAATCTTTACCTACTTTCTTAAGAGTTAGTTTCCCTTTTAATTTTTTTTTTTAAAACCAACTATTTAAATTTTTCTTGCTCTTAACCACTTTCTTTGACATCCCTAACATCTTTAAAAAACAACATTCTTAACTAGAAACCCGAAAATCAATAATGCAATTTTTTTCAAAAACCCTGCCCTTGTCCAATCCCGTAAAGATTTCTATTTATTGATATATTAATAAAAAAAATAAACAAGAGTAGGCGGTGAGCTTGGACCCGGAACACCTAGTCTTCTCCACTCAAGGCGGAGCCGACCATGCCCTTGTCCAAGTCTCCCCAAATTTTTCTAAACTAAATACATTAATCAATAAAATTTCAAGAGTAAGCGGTGAGCTTGGACCCGGGAACACCTAGTCTTCTCCACTCAAGGCGGGGCCGACCATGCCCTGTCCAAGTCTCCCCAATTTTTTTTCTAAACTAAATACATTAATCAATAAAATTACAAGAGTAAGCGGTGAGCTTGGACCGGAACACCTAGTCTTCTCCACTCAAAGGCGGGCCAGACCATGCCCTGTCCAAGTCTCCCCAAGTTTTTTTTAACCTAAATAAAACATTAAAATTTTATTCTCCTACTCAAACTCAAATTCTTACCTAGAATGTCTTGAATTTCGATTTCAAAAATCGATTTCCAAAAAAAGCGGCGCATTTTGTTATTAGTGTACATGCAAAAAAATAAAGGCATTCAATAATTAGAAAACTTACATAAATAAAAAAATAAAAAAAAAAAAGCTAAGATGCTAAAATGTCAATGCAAAAATATTTTTGGTTAAAATCTTGCTATATGAGGGGCATGAGCCCAAAAGAATTAATGTTAAAAACTTGTAAAAGTGGTGCATGTCAAGGGGCATGAGCCCAAAGAATTAATGTTAAAAACTTGTAAAGTGGTGCACCCTTTGACTATGTACTATTATTGTTATTAAATTTTCTATAGGTGGTTTTTTGTGGGCATGCAAGAGTGCCACATATGACCTTTAAGTAAATGGGTTGCATGTGCTTTTGCCAAACTTTTTGGGGGCAACAATAAGCTTTAATATTAGTTTGAAGATACTAATTCGGCCTACAAGAGGTGCAAGATTTTCTCATACGAATTATTTTGGTTACTTAAAAGTTTGCATGCATAGCCATATGGCGCTAAATGGTGGATATCTTTGATAAAGGTAAAAAAGCTTTACATTGTTACAATTTGGGTGGACGTAGAGGAGCATCGGTATTTTGTGCCCTAAATAGTTGGCCGCCTTGGCCGCCTAAACCGCCTTGCACATGCGCCTGAGTTATGGGCGATGCCAGACTATGAAAATGGATGGGCTTCTGATAGCCAACGGTTCCCTGGCTGCTGCAAGCAGATTTCTTTATCATGCCAGATAACTTGATGGAATACTTCTCATTGTGATCGTACCCTAAGGTGGACATTTCTCTGTTCAGTGCATTTCAATGCCATAAAAGAGTTATTGCATGCACACTGGTAAGCCCATGGCATTCAAAATAGTGGCCGAAATTGGTGGCCATGGATTTGATATTTTCTATGGATGTATCTGCTTTACAAATAACAGGAGTTTCAATGGAGTACTGCAAATGAATGGACAAGCTATGTATGGCAGGAGCATCCCTATTCAGGTTCTTATGACCGTCTTTCATTTCGTATTTAGTCAAAATCAGAAGAATGATTTATGTACATACCTCGTATGAGACGGCTGGTTGTTCTTCTTGCTGAGAGGCTAAATAAGGAGATTGCTTTGTGCATAGGTGCAACAACATAACGAAAGGCCATTGAGTATGTTTATACAGGCTCATATACTAGGAAGATTTTATTGCAGCTACACCAACATCTATGCCTTATGACACAGGAAGTCTTAAGCTTGTTGCTGGTTTTAAGATGCTAAAATCTGAAATGAATGCGTTGTGCTGGTAGCCTGCATAGTGCTTGCCTGATTTTGCCTAGGTTGAATTCTCCTGTAGCGTGACGCAACACAATGTATAACATGTCAGGATAAGCTATGCATGATGTCAGGATAAGCTATGCGAAAAATAAACATTTGGGAGTTAATCCTGCATTAAGAAATTTATGTAAGGGGTACTGTACGCATTTGCTTAGGTCTGCCCATAGGAGGTTATTTCAGGCAGTTTAGTCCTGCCACTTCAAAGTATAATGGGAATCTCAGGAGTATGCTAACTTCTTGACATTAGATTCTATGTGATTCTGCCGTCATTGATGTTAAGTTTGATTTCTCTGATTTAATCCCATTTATTAGCTTAATTGATTACTTTGCTCAGGCTGAACAGGCAGCTGCCTGTTTTCAATAATCTTAAAACAGGATTTGGTTGAAGTTTGTGTTCTTTGAGAACTAATAGTGGTTAACTTGGATGGTTAACTATCCTGGTTAGTTGTGTTGTTGGCAGTCTAACCTTGATAAAGCTGGCTTCTTCTACTCATTAGGGTAGTTTAGCTCTGAATTTCATCTAATTTCTGAGAGTAGTAGGTGAAGGGCGAAGAGCCAGAGAGTTGTAAAGCTTACCTGACGCCCCGTGTATAGTTACCATGTTTTTTGCTAACTTATGCATTGTTTGGGTGCAGGTAACCACGACTCTCTCTCCTGGTTCTATTTTCAGTAAAAGATCACTGTTGTGGCAAGGTTGTTAAACATGGAATAACCAAAGCCGACTGCAAATTATTGGTGAGATCCTTCCAGCTTTGGGATTATGAATCTGGGCTGCAGAACGGAATAGTTGTTTGGATCTTCTCTGCATTTTTTATGCTCTTTGAACAGTATTATAGCATGGTTAAAAGGGGTCAGACCAATGGATTATGTATTCAAATGGCTGACCTAAGCTTAAGCTATGATAGGAAAACTGATTATGAAAATCTGATCATGAAAGTAACAAAGGAATGAGTTTGAGTATTCAATCATATTAAGAATAAAGTCCGTAAAATCTGCTTATGAATGTTATGTTCCACAGTTTTGAATTCACGTACAAGTTATGCATATATTGGAGTAAATGTTTTCCTTTGACTAATAATAAATGATTCCAGCTCAAGTTAAGGTTTAAGTTCAAGTTAAAGACCAAAATGTAATACTTAAAGCTATCTAGTTAAAGAAAGAAAAGATATATGGATCAAAATTTGACTGGAAGTGTACATTTTGTCATGATAAATCAAGATTAAATGGAAGTAGGAGTACCTGATGTGGCACGGCTTAAAAACACGGGATAGATATTGGGAGACATGGTCTTACTCTGACGAGCGAAGCGTTTAATGGTAGTTTTAGCATTATTTTGTGCGTAGTCTTTGTAAGAACATATTCGAAGAAGAAAGCTGTGACATCTATTTCTTTGGAGGTATTCAGCAAACACATCATTTCTGAAACCATTAAACAATGCTGATTCCTTATTTGGATGTAGCACAACTAACTGTTATTATGATCTATTACAGCTGGAAGGTTTTTGGTGAATACTATTAGCTGAGTTGGAATATATGCTGGGGTAATGCTCCTAATAGGGTTGTCTTATCTCTGGTGTACCTTATGGCCAGCAAAGTAATACATAAGGTATTCTGAAATTAAACTAAAGATCTGGCAGCCACATCTCTTTTGCTAACCAGGTTAGATTGAGTTTATTTGCTTTATTATAAGAAAATATGATTCACCATCTTTTGATTCATTGAAAGCTATGGGTATAAAAATATAAAAATATAATATAAGGATGGTCTTAACTGATTGGGGCTTGTGGCCCATAGTGTCATAACACCTCTACATCTTTTAAGAATTATGGATGTTGGCCCAATGTGCTAACTGTCCAAATGCTAGTCTAATAAAAATTGACCTTGGCCCATTGTGCCATGGCCATGATATTTGGCACAATGTGCCTAATAATAATAATAATAATATTAATTGTTTCAACTTCTCGAGTAATAAGATAGTTTGAACTACCTTTTTTCTGGTATAAGGATAGTTAGAGCTATCTATTTTCTTCTGGTGTAAGGAAGTAGGACCCCTCTTTTTATAGGGGCGGTCCTACTTCCCTTATAAAAAGATGTGTCCTACATCCTGAGGGAGGGATGTGGGAGAAGAAGAAGAAGAAGAAGAAGAAGAAGGAAAAGGAGAAAATGGTCTCAAAATGTTGGGGCTGCTTGCTCTGAAACTGGCAAAGATGCAAATACTTAGCTAAGATGCTAAAATGTCAATGCAAAAATATTTTTGGTTAAAATCTTGCTATATGAGGGGCATGAGCCCAAAGAATTAATGTTAAAAACTTGTAAAGTGGTGCATGTCAAGGGGCATGAGCCCAAAGAATTAATGTTAAAAACTTGTAAAGTGGTGCACCCTTTGACTATGTACTATTATTGTTATTAAATTTTCTATAGGTGGTTTTTTGTGGGCATGCAAGAGTGCCACATATGACCTTTAAGTAAATGGGTTGCATGTGCTTTTGCCAAACTTTTTGGGGGCAACAATAAGCTTTAATATTAGTTTGAAGATACTAATTCGGCCTACAAGAGGTGCAAGATTTTCTCATACGAATTATTTTGGTTACTTAAAAGTTTGCATGCATAGCCATATGGCGCTAAATGGTGGATATCTTTGATAAAGGTAAAAAAGCTTTACATTGTTACAATTTGGGTGGACGTAGAGGAGCATCGGTATTTTGTGCCCTAAATAGTTGGCCGCCTTGGCCGCCTAAACCGCCTTGCACATGCGCCTGAGTTATGGGCGATGCCAGACTATGAAAATGGATGGGCTTCGATAGCCAGCGGTTCCAGGCTGCTGCAAGCAGATTTCTTTATCATGCGGATAACTTGATGGAATACTTCTCATTGTGATCGTACCCTAAGGTGGACATTTCTCTGTTCGGTGCATTTCAATGCCATAAAAAGAGTTATTGCATGCACCTTTGGTAAGCCCATGGCATTCAAAATAGTGGCGAAATTGGTGGCCATGGATTTGATATTTTCTATGGATGTATCTGCTTTACAAATAACGGGGAGTTTCAATGGAGTCTGCAAATGAATGGACAAGCTATGTATGGCGGGGAGCATCCCTATTGAGGTTCTTATGACCGTCTTTCATTTTCGTATTTAGTCAAAATCGGAAGAATGATTTATGTACATACCTCGTATGAGGCGGTGGTTGTTCTTCTTCTTGCTGAGGCTAAAAATAAGGAGATTGCTTTGTGCATAGGTGCAACAACATAACGAAAGGCCATTGAGTATGTTTATCTGAGGCTCATATACTAGGAAGATTTTATTGCAGCTACACCAACATCTATGCCTTATGACACGGGGAAGTCTTAAGCTTGTTGCTTTGGTTTTAAGATGCTAAAATCTGAAATGAATCGTTGTCTTTGGTAGCCTTTGCATAGTGCTTGCCTGATTTTGCCTAGGTTGAATTCTCTGTGGCGTGGCGCAACACAATGTATAACATGTCGGGATAAGCTATGCATGATGTCGGGGATAAGCTATGCGAAAAATAAACATTTGGGAGTTAATCCTGCATTAAGAAATTTATGTAAAAGAGTGCTATGCGCATTTGCTTAGGTACGCCCATAGGAGGTTATTCGAGGCAGTTTAGTCCTGCCACTTCAAAGTATAATGGGAATCTCGGGGGTATGCTAACTTCTTGACATTAGATTCTATGTGATTCTGCCGTCATTGATGTTAAGTTTGATTTCTCGATTTAATCCCATTTATTAGCTTAATTGATTACTTTGCTCGGCTGAGCAGGCATTTGCACTGTTTTCAATAATCTTAAAAGCGAGGATTTGGTTGAAGTTTGTGTTCTTTGAGAACTAATAGTGGTTAACTTGGATGGTTAACTATCTGGTTAGTTGTGTTGTTGGCGAGTCTAACCTTGATAAAAGCTGGCTTCTTCTACTCATTAGGGTAGTTTAGCTCTGAATTTCATCTAATTTTCGAGTAGTAGGTGAAGGCGAAGAGCGAGGAGAGTTGTAAAAGCTTACGGCGCCAGGTGTATAGTTACCATGTTTTTGCTAACTTATGCATTGTTTGGGTGCGGTAACCACGACTCTCTCTCTGGTTCTATTTTCGATAAAAGATCCTTTGTTGTGGCAAGGTTGTTAAACATGGAATAACCAAAGCCCGTACTGCAAATTATTGGTGAGATCCTTCCGGCTTTGGGATTATGAATGCGGGCTGCATGAGAGCGGAATAGTTGTTTGGATCTTCTCTGCATTTTTTATGCTCTTTGAGCGATATTATAGCATGGTTAAAAGGGGTGAGACCAATGGATTATGTATTCAAATGGCTGACCTAAGCTTAAACTATGATAGGGAAAGCGATTATGAAAATCGATCATGAAAGTAACAAAGGAATGAGTTTGAGTATTCAATCATATTAAGAATAAAGTCAAGTAAAATCTGCTTATGAATGTTATGTTCCACAGTTTTGAATTCGCATTACAAGTTATGCATATATTGGAGTAAATGTTTTCCTTTGACTAATAATAAATGATTCAGCTCAAGTTAAGGTTTAAGTTCAAGTTAAAGACCAAAATGTAATACTTAAAGCTATCTAGTTAAAGAAAGAAAAGATATATGGATCAAAATTTATTTGGAAGTGTACATTTTGTCATGATAAATCAAGATTAAATGGAAGTAGGAGTACTGATGTGGCACGGCTTAAAACACCGGGATAGATATTGGGAGAGACATGGTCTTACTCACGAGCGAAGCGTTTAATGGTAGTTTTAGCATTATTTATGCGTAGTCTTTGTAAGAACATATTGAAGAAGAAAAGCTGTGACATCTATTTCTTTGGAGGTATTAAAACAAACACATCATTCGAAACCATTAAACAATCTTTGATTCCTTATTTGGATGTAGCACAACTAAGCATTATTATGATCTATTACAATTTGGAAGGTTTTTGGTGAATACTATTAGGTGAGTTGGAATATATCTTTGGGGTAATGCTCCTAATAGGGTTGTCTTATCTAGGGTGTACCTTATGGCCGACAAAGTAATACATAAGGTATTACGAAATTAAACTAAAGATCTGGCAGCCACATCTCTTTTGCTAACCAGGTTAGATTGAGTTTATTTGCTTTATTATAAGAAAATATGATTCACCATCTTTTGATTCATTGAAAGCTATGGGTATAAAAATATAATATAAGGATGGTCTTAACTGATTGGGGCTTGTGGCCCATAGTGTCATAACACCTCTACATCTTTTAAGAATTATGGATGTTGGCCCAATGTGCTAACTGTCCAAATGCTAGTCTAATAAAAATTGACCTTGGCCCATTGTGCCATGGCCATGATATTTGGCACAATGTGCCTAATAATAATAATAATAATATTAATTGTTTCAACTTCTCGAGTAATAAGATAGTTTGAACTACCTTTTTTCTGGTATAAGGATAGTTAGAGCTATCTATTTTCTTCTGGTGTAAGGAAGTAGGACCCCTCTTTTTATAGGGGCGGTCCTACTTCCCTTATAAAAAGATGTGTCCTACATCCTGAGGGAGGGATGTGGGAGAAGAAGAAGAAGAAGAAGAAGAAGAAGGAAAAGGAGAAAATGGTCTCAAAATGTTGGGGCTGCTTGCTCTGAAACTGGCAAAGATGCAAATACTTAGCTAAGATGCTAAAATGTCAATGCAAAAATATTTTTGGTTAAAATCTTGCTATATGAGGGGCATGAGCCCAAAGAATTAATGTTAAAAACTTGTAAAGTGGTGCATGTCAAGGGGCATGAGCCCAAAGAATTAATGTTAAAAACTTGTAAAGTGGTGCACCCTTTGACTATGTACTATTATTGTTATTAAATTTTCTATAGGTGGTTTTTTGTGGGCATGCAAGAGTGCCACATATGACCTTTAAGTAAATGGGTTGCATGTGCTTTTGCCAAACTTTTTGGGGGCAACAATAAGCTTTAATATTAGTTTGAAGATACTAATTCGGCCTACAAGAGGTGCAAGATTTTCTCATACGAATTATTTTGGTTACTTAAAAGTTTGCATGCATAGCCATATGGCGCTAAATGGTGGATATCTTTGATAAAGGTAAAAAAGCTTTACATTGTTACAATTTGGGTGGACGTAGAGGAGCATCGGTATTTTGTGCCCTAAATAGTTGGCCGCCTTGGCGCCTAAACCGCCTTGCACATGCGCTGAGTTATGGGCGATGCGGACTATGAAAATGGATGGGCCGATAGCCAAGCGGTTCCCAGGCTGCTTTGCAAAGCGGAATTTCTTTATCATGCCGGATAACTTGATGGAATACTTCTCATTGTGATCGTACCCTAAGGTGGACATTTCTCTGTTCGGTGCATTTCAATGCCATAAAAAGAGTTATTGCATGCACTTTGGTAAGCCCATGGCATTCAAAATAGTGGCCGAAATTGGTGGCCATGGATTTGATATTTTCTATGGATGTATCGCTTTACAAATAACGGGAGTTTCAATGGAGTCTTGCAAATGAATGGACAAGCTATGTATGGCGGGGAGCATCCCTATTCGAGGTTCTTATGACCGTCTTTCATTTCGTATTTAGTCAAAATCGGAAGAATGATTTATGTACATACCTCGTGAGGAGATTTGGTTGTGGTTCTTCTTCTTTGAGAGGCTAAATAAGGAGATTGCTTTGTGCATAGGTGCAACAACATAACGAAAGGCCATTGAGTATGTTTATACAGGCTCATATATCTAGGAAGATTTTATTGCAGCTACACCAACATCTATGCCTTATGACACGGGGAAGTCTTAAGCTTGTTCTTTGGTTTTAAGATGCTAAAATCTGAAATGAATGCGTTGTCTTTGGTAGCTTTGCATAGTGCTTACTGATTTTGCCTAGGTTGAATTCTCTGTAGCGTGGCCTTAACACAATGTATAACATGTCGGGATAAGCTATGCATGATGTCGAGGATAAGCTATCACGAAAAATAAACATTTGGGAGTTAATCCTGCATTAAGAAATTTATGTAAAAGTCTTTATGCGCATTTGCTTAGGTGCGCCCATAGGAGGTTATTTGAGGCGGTTTAGTCCACGCCACTTCAAAGTATAATGGGAATCTCGGGGGTATGCTAACTTCTTGACATTAGATTCTATGTGATTCTGCCGTCATTGATGTTAAGTTTGATTTCTCGATTTAATCCCATTTATTAGCTTAATTGATTACTTTGCTTTCGGTGAGCAGGCATTTGCACATTTTCAATAATCTTAAAGCGAGGATTTGGTTGAAGTTTGTGTTCTTTGAGAACTAATAGTGGTTAACTTGGATGGTTAACTATCACGGTTAGTTGTGTTGTTGGCGATCTAACCTTGATAAAAGCTGGCTTCTTCTACTCATTAGGGTAGTTTAGCTCTGAATTTCATCTAATTTACGAGTAGTAGGTGAAGGCGAAGAGCGAGGAGAGTTGTAAAGCTTACACGGCCAGGTGTATAGTTACCATGTTTTTGCTAACTTATGCATTGTTTGGGTGCGGTAACCCGACTCTCTCTCACGGTTCTATTTTCGATAAAAGATCCTTTGTTGTGGCAAGGTTGTTAAACATGGAATAACCAAAGCCATTGCAAATTATTGGTGAGATCCTTCCGGCTTTGGGATTATGAATGCGGGCTGCAGAGCGGAATAGTTGTTTGGATCTTCTCTGCATTTTTTATGCTCTTTGAGCGATATTATAGCATGGTTAAAAGGGGTCGGACCAATGGATTATGTATTCAAATGGCTGACCTAAGCTTAAACTATGATAGGAAAACCGATTATGAAAATCGATCATGAAAGTAACAAAGGAATGAGTTTGAGTATTCAATCATATTAAGAATAAAGTCAAGTAAAATCTGCTTATGAATGTTATGTTCCACAGTTTTTGAATTCACATTACAAGTTATGCATATATTGGAGTAAATGTTTTCCTTTGACTAATAATAAATGATTCAGCTCAAGTTAAGGTTTAAGTTCAAGTTAAAGACCAAAATGTAATACTTAAAAGCTATCTAGTTAAAGAAAGAAAAGATATATGGATCAAAATTTATTTGGAAGTGTACATTTTGTCATGATAAATCAAGATTAAATGGAAGTAGGAGTACGATGTGGCACGGCTTAAAACACCGGGATAGATATTGGGAGACATGGTCTTACTACGAGCAAGCGTTTAATGGTAGTTTTAGCATTATTTATGCACGTAGTCTTTGTAAGAACATATAGAAGAAGAAGAAGAAGAAGAAGAAGAAGAAGAAGAAGAAGAAGAAGAAGAAGAAGAAGAAGAAGAAGAAGAAGAAGAAGAAGAAGAAGAAGAAGAAGAAGAAGAAGAAGAAGAAGAAGAAGAAGAAGAAGAAGAAAAAGAAGAAGGAAAGAAGGAAAGAAAAGATTGAATAGAATGAGAAAGTGGTGAAAGAAGAAGAAGAAGAAGAAAATGAATAGAAGATTGGAAGAACGGAAGATTAGAAGGAAGAAACCAATGATTGGAAGATCATTGGAAGAAGAAGGAGGAGGATTCGATTCATACTAATAAGAGGCGAAATGGATTGAAGAAAAACAAGGATGGAAAGAAGAGGAGGATAGAAATGGGATGGATTGAAAACAAATAAGAAAAAACAAGAAGCCCTAAATCTATCAAACAACAAGCCTAATTCAAAAATAGAGTTGATTGATCCATTGAAATACCTTTGGATGCTTGCTTGAAGCTTGGAAAGGACCATAAGGATGATCAGCGCCAAAATCGCGAAAACGCTCCTCGGCCGCTTAGAACAAAAAAAAACTAGGCGGCGGAAAACTCTGTTTTACGATAAAAATTCTGAGGCGTCGTTGAGCGGCGTCGCGAGGTCGTTAACGGCGTGCGCAATAGTCGTTAAGCGGCGTCTATAGCGGCGTCTTTGTGTTAAGCGGCGTGTTTTTTTTTATTAAGTTATAATTATAAGTTATTATTATAATTATAATTATTATATTAAGTCAATTGTTACCCGGTTCAATCCTTCACAATTGCAATTGATGGTGAATTAACTTCGAGAATGGAGCTCCATGTGACACATCCATTCCAAAGATTATAGTTGGCCTCCACCTCCGAGACATTTTTGTGATAGAAAATGTAAATTCCTCAAATTTTTTTTATTATATCCTCCGAACTTAAATGTTTAAAAGTAAGTCTTTTCAATGATGGAGCCATTATGGGGTACCAAGTGAGTTACCTTGGCATTAATTTTCAAAGCCACATTAATCAAGCCAATTGATCATTTATATGGCGGTTTTTTTTACATTAAGTTACCAACTTCCATCTATTTGTTTTAACTTATGTTTTTTATTATATTGCGGTGGCACAAAACATCCCTGCATAAATATAACATTCCATCACCTTGAATAAACTACATATAAAAGATATTCAATTTCGTACACTCCATAATGAGTCCATACGAATCTTTACGGGTAGAATGCAATTAATTTGTTGGTGGCTCTTTTTAGAGCTTGATTTTAAAGCATTGAACATCATTGAAACTTCGTGAATATGCTTTCATTCAACATGATGCTTTTGGTAACAATGACGGCGTGATAACAAGGAATTAGGTTAGAATGATTAGTCTTTTTTTTGCATCAAAAAATGGCGGATGGGGATTTTCGTTGAGATGCCAATGATTCTTGGGGTGTTTAGGTTCCAATGAAACTCACACTTTGGGGCGGATAATATGGAGCACTAGATTTGCAATGATTACTTATGTATTTTATCTATCCTTCTTTATCTATCCACTTAGATTTCTCTCCATCCTTGTTTATCTATCCACTTTAATAAACCGGACTTGTGCACCATTGAGCTTCACTTGCATACTTTCATACTAAATCAAAGCTTGCCAATCACTTGATCATTGGTATGCGGTGCAAACATATGGCTCACCAGGTTGCTCTTACGCATACAATCTACACAAGGCATGCCGACTTCTGGTCCATGCAAAGGCTGCAAGAAGAGCTTCTTTGATTTGCCATATTCTCGTGCATGATCACATACAACTTCATATATGGTTCGCGGCCTCTTCATAGATTCTTGCTAAGGGTTTTGGACCCTGACTTGAGGGTTCAGCGGCGTCTCACCTTGAAAGTTCCCGGGGGCCTTGGGGAGAGATATTTGGGGCAAGCGACCTCGGGAGGATTTTGAGTCCATATATGGGCGTCAACATTAACCCCACTTCGGCGCAAAGGTCGGCCCGAATCGACAAGCTAGGGCCTCCGAAGCGTAAACCAGTGGGTTGCGAGGGCTCTAGAAAGGACGTTTTGGGGCCCGAGTACAGTCGGTTTGCTATCCAGGACTGGCGAAAACATTGCCCGAGATTATCGAACAAGATTATGGCGGGGGAGTTTGGGCCTTAATCCTCCTCCGGATGTGGCAGAAGTAGAAGTGAGCTTTGCGGTTGGCAAGACATTCTTAAAGTCGCAATTAATGCATTTTGCGAAAATAAATTCGGTTTTGCGGCGGGATCCTAATTCATCTCAACTACGGCCCAATTTTGAATTTTTAGGAGAAGGTCTAGGTCAAAGGTTAGCATTAGAAGCGGTCGAGTAAAAGCCCGTTGCGGGGAACAGAGGCTGGCACCCTTCCCAAGTCAAAGCGAGGCGGGACCTTGCGGGGATCCCTCACAAGAGGAGAGTCCAGGACCCGGGAGGCGGGATCAAAAAGTTCCGAGGCAGCCCTTGGCTGGCGCTCCCCGGGGCTGCGCTAATGACCACCCTCGAGGGCATGGTTCCCCTATCCGGCCGTTGGATCCTCGGATTCGGGGCCCCTAGCCGGGAAGGTCAAAGATTCGGTCGGTCAGGGAGAACTTGTCAAACGGAATGTCAAATCGATGTCGACCTTGTAGAAACGCCTTTGTTTTGTCGTTGGACCCCCGGGGATGCTAGGAATGGCAAATAGACCACCAAATCGTCAGGAATGGCTAGAAATTACCCTAGGGAGCAAGTTACCGCGGTCGGTTTTGCGAAAGAAGGAAACACTCCGCCCTCCCGTGATTATCGCATGCATCCTAGGCCAATTATTTCTGAGTGTGATGGAAGTGAGCTACTTTGGCTTCTTGGAGTTCGGGTTGGTCTTACGGCCCGCGGAACTTGGTCCCCGAGGGGCAATGTCGGCGTTACGAGTCCATTGGCGAGTCGATCGCGATTCGGAGGGGATGCCCGATAATCCCCGGGGCCTTGGGGAGGAAATTTGGGAAAAAGCGACCAAATGGGAGGGATTTTAGAGGCGTCAACACTAACCCACTTCAAGACAAGCGCAAGGTCGGTGAATCGACAAGGAGAGGGCCTCCAAAGCGTAAACCACATGGGTTGCGGGCTCTAGAAGGGTTTACGTTTTGGGGGCGGGAATCTGGTTTGGGAGACTGGCGAGATGGCGGCTGGTTAGAATCACGGAGCAAGGGCCCGGCGGGGGCGGAGTTTGGGCCTTTCCTCCCGATGTGGCAAGTAGATCGTTTACTTGATGGCAAGACATTCGTAAATTCGCAATTAATGCATTGCCGCGAAAATAAATTCGGTTTTTTGCCTGGATCCTAATTCATCTCGGCCTACACGGCCCAATTTTGAATTTTTTGGGAGAAGGTCTAGGTCAAAGGGTTAGCATTAGAGCGGTGGGGCAGCCCGTTTGCGGAACAGCAGCTCACGGCACCCCTTCCCAAGTCAAAGCGAGGCCGGGGACCTTGCGGGGATCCCTCACAAGAGGAGAGTCAGGACCCGGGGAGGCGGGATCAAAAAAGTTTAAAGGCAGCCCTTCTGGCGGCGCTCCCATACGCGCTAATGACCACCCTCCCGGGCGGTTCCCCTATCCGGCCAGTTGGATCCTCCGTTCAGGGGCCCCTCTTGGGGAAGGTCAAAGATTCAGGTCGGTCCGGAGAACTTGTCAAATTTGGGGCGTCGATGTCGGCCTTGTAGAAACGCCTTTGTTTTGTCGGGCAGACGCAGGATGCTCGGGAATGGCAAATAGACCACTATTAAATCGTCAGGAATGGCTTCTAAAATTACCCTAGGGAGCAAGTTACCGGTTTTGCGAAGAAGGAAAACTCTGGCCCTCCGCGGCGGTATCAGCATGCACATCCTAGGCCAATTGACTACGAGTGTGATGGAAGTGAGCTACTTTGGCGCTTCTTGGAGTTGGTTGGTCGCCGGCCCGCGGAACTTTCCCAGGGGCAATGTCGGCAAACCCTGAGTCCATTGGCGGTCGGATCGGCGATTCCAGGAGGCGGAGTAGCGAAAGTCTAAGGGGCCTTGGGGAGAAAATTTGGGGCAAGCGACCTCCGGAGGATTTTAGGGTCAGCTGCCGTCAACACCCCAACCCACTTCAAGACCGCGCGCCAAGGTCGTAGCCGAATCGACCAAGGAGAGGGCCTCGAAGCGTAAACCACCGTGGGTTGCCGGGCTCTAGAAGGGTTTCGTTTTCTGAGTGCATTTACACTGGGACTCCTAATTCATCTCAGGAATACAGACAAGAGGCCGGCGGGCCCGGAGTTTGGGCCTTTCCCTCCTTGTGGCAAGTAGAAAGGCTTTTCTGCGATGGCAAGACATTAAGGGCAATTAATGCATTTGCGAAAATAAATTCGGTTTTGCAGTAAGGATCCTAATTCATCTCGGCACCACGGCCCAATTTTGAATTTTTAGGAGAAGGTCTAGGTCAAAGGGTTAGCATTAGAGCGGTCGGGGCCTTGCGGAACAGCGGTGGCACCCTTCCCAAGTCAAAGCGAGGCCGGGGACCTTGCGGGGATCCCTCACAAGGGAGAAGTCCAGGACCCGGGGCGGGATCAAAAAGTTCGAGGCAGACCCTTCTGGCGGCGCTAATTATAGGCTGCGCTAATGACCACCCTCCGGGCGGTTCCCTATCCGGCCAGTTGGATCCTCCGTTCGAGGCCCCTCTTCCGGGGAAGGTCAAAAGATTCAGGTCGGTCGGAGAACTTGTCAAACGGAGGCTAAGCGTCGATGTCGGCCTTGTAGAAAGCCGCCTTTGTTTTGTCGTTCATGAAACGGGATGCTCCGGAATGGCAAATAGACCTGCCAAATCGTCAGGAATGGCGAAATTACCCTAGGGAGCAAGTTACCGGTCGGTTTTCGCGAAAGAAGGAAACACTCCGCCCTCCCGGCGGTATCGCATGCACATCCTAGGCCAATTGATTCTGAGTGTGATGGAAGTGAGCTACTTTGGCGGCTTCTTGGAGTTGGGTGGTCTTACTGGCCCGCGGAACAGTCCCAGGGGGCAATGTCGGCGTTCTGGCGAGTCCATTGGCGGTCGGTCGCGATCCGGAGCGGAGGTCGCCCGTCAGATCCCAGGGCCTTGGGGAGAGAAATTTGGGGACAAGCGACCTCGGGAGGGATTTTAGGGTCAGCGCTGATCCCGGGGCGTCAACACCCCAACCCACTTCAGAACCGGCGCAAAGGTCCGGCCGAATCGACAAGGAGAGGGCCTCCGGCGTAAACCACGTGGGTTGCAGGGCTCTAGAAAGGGTTTCGTTTTGGGGGCGAGTCTGAGTCTGTTGCACTTGGGACTGGTAGAAGCGGCCAGGAGAATCTGAACAAGGGAGGCGGCCCGGGCGGAGTTTGGGCCTTTCCTCCTCGATGTGGCAAGTAGAAGTCGGAGGGCTTTTGCGATGGCAAGACATTAAATAAATTCGCAATTAATGCATTGCGAAAATAAATTCGGTTTTGCCGGTAAGGATCCTAAT
This sequence comes from Isoetes taiwanensis, assembly GCA_021234155.1. Taxonomy (NCBI): domain Eukaryota; kingdom Viridiplantae; phylum Streptophyta; class Lycopodiopsida; order Isoetales; family Isoetaceae; genus Isoetes; species Isoetes taiwanensis. Next base: position 6,234,376 of record JAJEKV010000064.1, on the reverse strand, counting down.
TCATCTCCGGCCTGCGGCCCAATTTTTGAATTTTGGAGAAAGGTCTAGGTCAAAGGGTTAGCATTAGAGCGGTCGGGGCAGCGGTTGCGGGGAACAGCAGAGGCGGCACCCTTCCCAAGTCAAGCGAGGCGGGACCTTGCGGGGATCCCTCACAAGAGGGAGAGTCCAGGACCCGGGGGCGGGATCAAAAAGTTCGAGGCAGCCCCCCTTCGGCGGCGCTCCCGGGGGGCTGCGCTAATGACCACCCTCCGGGGCGGTTCCCCTATCCGGCCGTTGGATCCTCCGTTGGGGCCCCTCTTGAGGGAAGGTCAAAAGATTCAGATCGGTCAGGGAGAACTTGTCAAACCCGGGGCGTCACGATGTCGGCCTTGTAGAAACCCTTTGTTTTGTCGTTCGGGACGCAGGGATGCTCGGGAATGGCAAATAGACCCTTAAAATCGTCAGGAATGGCGAAATTACCCTAGGGAGCAAGTTACGCGGTCGGTTTTGCGAAAGAAGGAAACACTCCGCCCTCCACGGCGGTATCAGCATGCACATCCTAGGCCAATTGACTCGAGTGTGATGGAAGTGAGCTACTTTGGCAGCTTCTTGGAGTTGGTGGTCTTGTCGGCGTTTACGGAACTTGGTCCCCAGGGGGCAATGTCGGCGTCCCGAGGTCCATTGGGGAGTCGAAATCGCGGCCCGGGAGGAGGGAAGTCGCCGTCAGATCCCGGGGCCAGCAGGGGAGAGGAAATTTGGGGCAAAAGCGACCTCGAGGGATTTTAGAAGTCAGCTCACGGCGTCAACACTAACCCCACTTCAAGACCGCGTGCGCAAAGGTCCGTAGAATCGACAAGGAGAGGGCCTCGGCGTAAACCACGTGGGTTGCGGGCTCTAGAAGGGTTTACGTTTTGGGGGCGAGGAATCTTTGAATACATTACGCAGGACTGGTAGAAGCGGCAGGAGAATACGGAGCAAGAGGAGGCGGGCCGGGTTTGGGCCTTTCCTCCTCGATGTGGCAAGTAGAAATTGGGGGGAGGCTTTGCGATGGCAAGACATTCGTAAATTCGCAATTAATGCATTACGAAAATAAATTAGGTTTTGCAGTGTGGGATCCTAATTCATCTCGGCCTACGGCCCAATTTTGAATTTTGGAGAAGGTCTAGGTCAAAGGGTTAGCATTAGAGCGGTCGGGGCAGCGTTGCGGGAACAGCCCAGAGCTGGCACCCTTCCCAAGTCAAAGCGAGGCCAGGACCTTGCGGGGATCCCTCACAAGAGGGAGAGTCAGGACCCGGGGCGGGATCAAAAAGTTCGAAGGCAGCCCTTCTGGCGGCTCCCGGGGGGCTGCTGCAGCTAATGACCACCCTCCGGGCAGGTTCCCCTATCCGGCCGTTGGATCCTCGTTCGAGGGCCCCTCTTGGGAAGGTCAAAAGATTCAGATCGGTCAGGAGAACTTGTCAAAGCCGTAGGCGTCGATGTCGGCCTTGTAGAAAGCCTTTGTTTTGTCGTTGGGGACGCAGGGGATGCTCAGGAATGGCAAATAGACCACCTGCCAAAATCGTCAGGAATGGGCGAAATTACCCTAGGGAGCAAGTTACGCGGTCGGTTTTGCGAAGAAGGAAACACTCCGCCCTCCACGGCGGTATCGCATGCACATCCCTAGGCCAATTGACTCTGAGTGTGATGGAAGTGAGCTACTTTGGCTTCTTGGAGTTGGGTGGTCTTACGGCCCGCGGAACTTAGTCCCGAGGGGCAATGTCGGCGTTAAGGTCCATTGGCGAGTCGGTCAGCGATCCAGGAGGCGGGAGGTCGCCCGTCAGTCCCGGGGCCTTGGGGAGAGAAATTTGGGGCAAGCGACCTCCGGGGATTTTAGGTCCGCTCACGGCGTCAACACCCTAACCCCACTTCAAGACCACGGCGCCCAAGGTCGGGCGAATCGACACAGGAGGGCCTCGAGAAAGCGTAAACCACGTAGGTTGCGGGCTCTAGAAGGGTTTTCGTTTTGGGGGGCGAGTGCAGTCATTGCACAGGACTGGCCCAGAAGCGGTTGCCAGAATCTGAACAGGGAGGGGGCCGGAGGCCGGAGTTTGGGCCTTTCCTCCTCCCGTGTGGCAAGTAGAAGTCGGGGCTTTTCGCGTGGCAAGACATTAATTAAATTCGCAATTAATGCATTGCGAAAATAAATTCGGTTTTGCCGGTAGGATCCTAATTCATCTCGGCCACGGCCCAATTTTGAATTTTAGGAGAAAGGTCTAGGTCAAAGGGTTAGCATTAGAGCGGTGGGGGCAGCGGCGTTTGCGGGAACAGCCCGTGGCACCCTTCCCAAGTCAAGCGAGGCCGGGGACCTTGCGGGGATCCCTCACAAGGGGAGAGTCAGGACCCAGGGCCCGGGATCAAAAAGTTCAGAGGCTGACCCTTCTGGCGGCTCCCGGGGCTGCGCTAATGACCACCCTCGGGGGCCGGTTCCCCTATCCGCCCGTTGGATCCTCCGTTCGGGGGGCCCCTCTTGGGAAGGTCAAAGATTCGGTCGGTCAGGAGAACTTGTCAAACCCATGCGAGTGATCTGATGTCGGCCTTGTAGAAACCTTGTTTTGTCGTTGAGAGACGCGGGATGCTCCGGAATGGCAAATAGACCCACCAAATCGTCAGGAATGGCGAAATTACCCTAGGGAGCAAGTTACCGCGGTCGGTTTTGCGAAAGAAGGAAACACTCCGCCCTCCCGGCCGGTATCCATGCACATCTAGGCCAATTATTCACGAGTGTGATGGAAGTGAGCTACTTTTGGCTTCTTGGAGTTGGGTGGTCTTTGGCCCGCGGAACTTAGTCCCAGGGCAATGTCGATTACGAGTCCATTGGCGGTCGGTCGCGGTCCGGAGGCGGGGAGTCGCCCCGTCCGTCCCAAGGGCCTTGGGGAGAGGAAATTTAGGACAAGCAGCCTCAGGAGATTTTAAGTCAGCGCTCAAAGCGTCAACACCCCAAACCCACTAAGACCACTTGCGCCAAGGTCCGGCCGAATCGACAAGGAGAGGGCCTCCCGGCGTAAACCACAGTGGGTTGCGGGCTCTAGAAGGGTTTACGTTTTGGGGGCGAGTCTGTCATTGCTGCTGGGACTGGCGGAACAGCCAGAATCCCGGAGCAAGGGCAGCGGCGACGGAGTTTGGAGCCTCCTCCTCCCGATGTGGCAAGTAGAAGTGCGGAATCCTTTGCGATGGCAAGACATTAGATTAAATTCGCAATTAATGCATTTGCGAAAATAAATTTTTTTTGCCAGCGGGATCCTAATTCATCTCAGCACACCCCAATTTTGAATTTCCGGAGAAGGTCTAGGTCAAAGGGTTAGCATTAGAGCGGTCGGGGCAGCGGGTTGCGGGACAGCAGGCTGGCACCCTTCCCAAGTCAAGCGAGGCCGAGGGACCTTGCGGGGATCCCTCACAAGAGGGGAGAGTCCAGGACCCGAGGGGCCGGGATCAAAAAGTTCCCGGTAGCCCTTCTGGCGGCGCTCCCGGAGTACACGCTAATGACCACCCTCCGGGCGGTTCCCCTATCCGGCCAGATTTGGATCCTCCGTTCGGGGGCCCCTCTTGGGAAGGTCAAAAGATTCGGATCGGTCCGGGAGAACTTGTCAAACGGAAGCGTCGATGTCGGCCTTGTAGGATTTGTTTTGTCGTTCGGACGCAGGATGCTCAGGAATGGCAAATAGACCACCTTAATCGTCAGGAATGGCGAAATTACCCTAGGAGCAAGTTACACGGTCGGTTTTCGCGAAAAGAAAACCACGCCCCTCCACGGCGGTATGCATGCATCCTAGGCCAATTATTTCACAGTTTGATGGAAGTAAGAAGTCTCTGTCTTTTAGCCCGCGGAACTTGGTTTCGGGCAATGTCGGCGTTACGGAGTCATTGGAGCCAAATGCGTGGATTCAGGAGGGGGGGTTGCCCGTTCTTCCCGGGGCAGGGGGGAGGAAATTTGGAAGCGACCTCAGGGAGGGATTTTGGGTCCCTTTCGGCGTCAACACCCCAACTCCACTTCAAGACCGTCGCAAGGTGCCCGTCACGACAAGGAGGGCCTCAGCGTAAACCACGTGGGTTGCCGGGCCTAGAAGGGTTCCCGTTTTGGGTGCGAATCTGATGCGTGCACTGGGACACGGCGGCGGCAGCCGAGGAATCACGGGCAAGGGAACTGGCCGGGCTTGAGTTGGAGCCCCTTTCCTCCCTCCCGATGTGGCAAGTAGAAGTCGGGCTTTGTGATGTGAACTTGACCGTAAATTACGCGATTAATGCATTGCGAAATAAATTAGGTTTTGCGGTGAGATCCTAATTCATCTTCAGCTGCGGCCCAATTTTGAATTTTGGCGGAGAAAGGTCTAGGTCAAAGGTTAGCATTAGAGCGGTCGGGAACTGGCGGGTTGCGGAGTGTAGCGGTAGCACCCTTCCCCAAGTCAAGCGGGCCGGGGACCTTTGCGGGGGATCCCCTCACAAGAGGGGAGATGCGGATGGTGGATGGTGGATTTGATGGATGATACACACATACAATTCTTGTGCACATATATATTACATGATAACTAGGCTTTTCGGTGCTTACAATACATGTCACCAATTCTGGCGAGAATTGGGCTTACGGAGAAGTCTACATGAGTGGTTGGTATAGGCAATGACAAATTATGGGAGAAATCTTTGGTCTCATATAAAATAAGAAAAGCTTCGAAAAAGTTATCATACATGGATATTTCGAGAAAATGTAAATACATGGTGGGTAATATGGGACCATGCATGCTCCCAGTTTACAATGGTTCTTTTCACAACTACTAAGATTTAGGGCACAATGGAAAGTTCACGGGGATATGGCATGCGATCAAGTTTTTCGGGAGCTAGAAGCGGAGTCCTTGGGAATGATCTAAACCCTGCTCGATAAAGAAGCGGTATTATGGGGCGAGTTGTTCGGCCACTATTACCCACGAAATGATTCGGCGAGGCAAAAGCCTGGGATTACGCTTAACATTTTTATGCTTGATTCTAAGCAAGCCATGAGTGGGAAGAAAGGAGATTTAAGATTTGGCTACAAGAAGAAGAATGGTGAGGGGAAAGACCAAAGAAACAAAGAAAGCGAAGCTATTGCATTTCACAAAGCTGTAGCCCCCTTGTGTAGTGGGGAGATCTAGAGATATGGCAAGCAATCACGACATGCTTGGCTGAAGTAATTCTCTTAACTTGGGGATATTATCTGAATCGATTCTTTGCTTCTTATGAGAAGGTCGGAAATCTTGAATACATTGAGGAAAATGGAGATGGAAACATCAAAATAACATTACTCTACCAAAGATGCATTTCTTTGGTTCTACCTGAAGCTATCAGCCTTCGGTCGAGCTCATCGGGTTTATGCTTTGCAAATTATTAGCTTATTTGATTTATTTCATTGCTATAATCTTGCGGGTGAAGGCAATTATGAATAATGATAAATTGACCTATGGGTTGATCTCGATTTTATGCTTCATATGGGCTTTGGCATAAATCTTTTATTCGACATAAGCTATGAGGATGACATTAGTATAGAAAAGAATATCTGGACTCGATTTCATGAAGCATTTAAACATTGTATCTATAATCGACCCTTTAGTATTGTACATAGAAATAAAGATGTAGATGGCTTTTTATATGATAATTCCTTGTTACACATCTGTTTGTAGTGATCAAAAACACTGGCTTGTTGATAATAGATTACTGCTTGGTGAATGAAGTCGGATCTAAGTGGGGCTTTCCAAAAGCCTTGATTATAACCATTTTGATGATGTGTCTATAGAAGCTGAAACATGTAAAACAAGGGATAATAGGTATATGTTTAGTTCATATGACGTTTTAGATCTATAGGCAGTTGGGGCGAACTTGTTCTTGCGAGGATGTGATCTTTTCTTCTATTTTTGAATGTGTTAACAAGTAAAGGTGAAGGCTGATGAGCTAAGAAATCCCACGGCTTACTGTGGCGGCTTTTGTTGTTATCGATGGCTAACATTCACTTGGTTTCGTTGCGAGTACTTAGGGTTTCTTACTCCTTGGCTTGTTTTCTGGTTTATAAAGAGGCTATTGGAAGCTAAGCATGGTTTCAAACATGCAATATATGAAGATATCATAATTCTTCACAATTTATTGATTTATTTATGCTTGAAATTACAGCGATTGTCATACATTGACAAATTATAGTAGAAGTTGACATTATGTATTTTCTTTAATGGTACGTGCAGAGAGGAATAATATTTAAGATTTCATGTATTGTCTTGTCATAAAAGGTAAAATTTGTAACTTTGATTAAGGCCTAGATTATCATACACTGTTGTTTTAATCTAGAGTGCAATTAATACCTTATATGGTCTTTGAAAAAAAGTCCATAGGAGTAATAGTCTGTTGTAAAACGGTTTAAAGGTTTTTTCTTTACCCGGCTTCTAGTTATACTGAGGACCTTAATTATAGTTACTTGCTTTCAGTGTGAATCCTTATGAATAAAACTAACAACATTGATGTACATATAGGAATTTTCTAAAATTTTGAGTGAAGAGATGATAATAACAATCCCGATGGATAAAGGGATATCTTTGCTCAAATTACAATGAATGTAACGTGTGATCCATTTCGGCGATTCGGACTATCATGGCTCGTATCAAATAAATAAAGTACATTCCTTTATCTTATTCAAAGGTAAATCTTTGTGATAAAGCTCGTCCCTAGTCACCTTTTGGGCTTTAATGCATTTGGTTAGGTATGTACCAACAAATGAAGAAAGTGAATTTTGAATATAGCAAAGTGCAAAGGCATCAATCGATGTATAGTGAAGTAAACACCATGTTTTTCAATGGGACTGCCTTGAAGAGCCCGATTATGGCGAGAATCTTCTTAGTTGAGATGCAAGGCATTAGAAAATGCTAATGATATTTTCGGCAACTTTTGAAGATGATCCTCATTCGGATAACAAAGGGACAAAAAAATCAGATTCACAGTCTTGTCTCTTCCGGAATAAGGACCTAAATGATGGTTTTTGTGGATGGGGAACAATCTAGAAACACAATGATTCCAATGCATTTGCAAATAAAAGGCGATGGTATGGATAAAGTACCAAACTTGAACTTAGCTAATTACGCATGTTTTCACATCCAATAGCAGGCGATTCGGTAGAATGCTACGATTGTGATGTATGAGCATGCCATTTGGAGAAGTCGAGAATTTTTGGGGCTTTAGCTCAATCAACGTGAGACTTGGAGTGCACTTGCGGGGGTATTACAAAAGAAAGAATTAATGTGGCTAAACAAAGCGTCATAAGCAGAAAAATACTTCAACAAAATTGATGGGGATATTCCATTTTGATATGGTTTTTTTGGATTAGTGTGCATCAAGGAGAAGGGATACAAATTTGTCAAAAAGGACATATGGCTTACCCAAACATGGTAAGAGGGTTTTATTTAAAGAGAATGTGGAGAACTCATTGCTATTATTTCACATGCAAGTGTGAAAAAAATATATCAGAATGATGAGGAAGAATGAAGACAAATGTCCTTGTTCAATGGTATGGTTTTGATCATGCCATTTGGTTCCTATTGAATAATTTAAATTTGTTTTTCAGGTGTTTCACCAATTGGTAAGATGGTAGCTCGACAAAATGCATCAATGGTATCTTAGGAGCTGTGTACTTGCATTTGTCTCATATCACGAGTCCAGGAAAGAATCATGTTTGAAATGAC